>OZ005738.1:40859034-42101534 GCA_963930755.1 Eudasyphora cyanicolor
AGTGCATTTGTACAGTATCTAATACACTTTATACATAAAGATAACCGCCACGGAAAACTTTATAAAGAAATCAAAGTTGTTAGAAAAGTAAATAAGATTACACGATGTGAATATTTACTTAAATGTAAAGTAAAATATAGAATTATTTGCATACGAATGGAAGCACTGCAAATGGAACTTAACAACGTTTAAAGCGGTTGTGGCTAAAAATACAAACTAAGAATGTACTTTTATTTACTTTCCAGCACAAATAGGGAACTCAGTTGCATATTATGCCAATATAATTATTGAAATGGATTACACATCGATTTCACTATAATAAGTTGAGCAGTTAGACCAACAAAATTGTACGAAAAAGATATGATTTTTAATATTGTTTTAAATAAACTATTTCCTCATTTTAATGAATTGTATCTTCGAACTTATGAATAAAAAGAAAATAAGTTGTTGGGTAGAACATATTTCTGAAAAATTATAAACTAACCTTGGAGAATAATAAAGTCTTTATTAACAATAAAGAATTGTTTCTTCGAAAATGAGACACACTTTATCAGAGTTAAAAAATCTCTAAGTGCTTTATTCACAAAAACTTAATAAAGGTTTGAAGAACGTTTTAGCAGTGTTAAAATGAAGTATTAAAGGACCTTAGTTATCCGAAAAGGAAACAATTTTCTGAGATTTTTCTGGGAAATTTTTTAAACTGAATTTTAAAGAAATAATTTTCAGAATGAGCGAACATTAGGTGAGTAGGTAGAGTTTGTCGCTGAAAAACTTTAGAACAAGGTCTATGTCATCAGGCTGTATATATACGATTTTTTTTATAAATTTAGGAAAAACATTCTTCAGTTTCTTTTGTTGTTAGTATATTAAATTCAATTGACTTGGGTGGAAAATAGATTGAAATATTTTTGTTTTTGATATACTTAAAAAATAATCATTTATTTTTATGTCAAATCACGTACATTATCGACAGACAACAATAGTTCATTACATTTGTTCAATAAGCAAAACTGAAGACAGTTGATGTCAACAACTGTACATACGAACCATTCAACGCCTACGCGCTTTAAAACATTCTGACGATATTTGAACTTTTAAACATCCTGTGTTAAAGGTCAACCAACTTCTAAGAAGTCGGTTTCCTTTGTTGGCCTTTTCTTTGTGTGTGGTTCGATGTTGTTATAGATTTAGTATTTATAGAATTACATTTAGTAATTGAGCATTTTTCAAATATAATGTTGCCCTTACATTGCAGAAGGAGAGGATATATAATTAGATACAAACATTATATTCATGCCCATGCCCATTAAAGAGGTTATTAAATTCAGACATAATTTTAGTATAGAAGGCTTCGGAATAGATATTCCATGTCAAAAGATGAAATAAAGGAGACACTTCAGGAAGTGTTTCTTCCAAAACTCTAGACAACTCAGCATATTCCAACACTTCTGAAAAACTCCTTCAAAAAAAAAATATATTAAAAGTCATAAAAATATATGGTTTTATGGGCCATCTTCGAACTTAGCCGGAGATAGAAAAAAACATTACCGCATACCACATTTCAAGGCAATCGGTTACCACTTTCTAGAGTTATCGTGTTACACCTTTGTTGTGTTACACCTTTGTTGGTGAGGTGAGGGGAGGGGATAATAAATCGAGGTCTTCTATGTTTTAAGTTTCATTTGAAATGTTTCAAAGTATTTATACCCTCACTTTAGTGTGACGAGTGTATATAGCATTTGCTACGGGCTTAGAGAGTAAAACATCGAAGGAGTGACCTAAGACCCCAAAGAATGTTCGGCGGAAATCCGTTTTGGGTCATTTTAAGTCATTTGAGCAGTGTCCGTCCGTCCGTCTGTCTGTCTCTACTCTCATATAAAATGGACCATTTTCCACAATAACTTCGATTCCTTCTCATGCAAACATTTGAAATTGTGTACATTTCTCTATTGAGAAATGGGCTATGTTGTTGTTGCACCCCTTTTGGTACATCCCAAACAAAATTGCCAAAATAAAAACCAGTAAGGAAAGGCAGAAAGTCGGGCGGGCCGACTATATAATACCCTACACCTCCCTAACAATGCGATAAGGGTCATTGCCATAATAATTTGGAATAATTGGTAAATGGGTAGAAACATATTATCTAATTCTGAAACGATAATCACTAAATTAAGCAATATTCGTTCCTAAATTGGGAAACATTTTCTGGAAAATTTTAATGATCGGAAGTAAAATACAACTTCTATAGCGGTTTGATACCAAATCAGAAGGAACATATATATGGAGCTTTAATGTAAATCTGAAACGATCTTCCCTTATTCATGTAAAAAGACCTCCTTCTGTCGAATTTCGTACTGATCGGATATAAAATACAGTCTCTACAGCGCTTACATATCAAATCGGGGGTATTATATATATGGGAGCTATATCTAAATCTGAACCGATTTTCTCCAAATTTGGCAGTATTCCTTCATGTAATAAGAAACCTCTTTTTGCCGAATTTCGCACTGGTCGGATATAAAATACAGTTTTTACAGCGCTTACAGGTAAAATCGGGGGTAACATATCGAGCCCTAACAGCCAAAAAAAAACAAAAAGTAAATTTTTCAGGAGAAGGTTTTTTTTAGTTTTCTCTGTACTCAGTGCAGGTATTAACATGAACTTTTCAAGTTAAGCTTTTTTGGAGTAATTAATTAGTATTAATTGTTGCATTAGTCTTTTTTAACAAAAAAGTACGGTTTTTGTTACTTAAGTTTTTTTTCGCTGTCATTGTAGCAAGCTGACGCGATTTATTTGTGTCGGTTAAGTTAAACACAATTGCATAGAAATATGCACTAGCATCTTTTTGTACACCCTCCACCATAGAATGGGGAGTATATTAATGTTGTCACTCCGTTTGTAACACCACTAAATGGTGATCTGAGACCCCATAAAGTATATATATATTATTCGACGTAAAATTATAAGACTAGTTTGCCATGTCCGTCCGAACGTCTGTTGTAATCACGCTACAATCTATAATAGTTGAGCTAGGTGGCTGAAATTTGGTACATATTAGCATTATTATATCTGCAGGTATGTTGGGATTGAAAATGGGTAATATCGGTCCAATTTGGGATATAGCCCCTATATGTGGCATCTCCCCGATTTGACTTCTTAACGTCATAGAACCAACAAATGTCAACTGATCGGGCTGAAAGTTGGTAACTGGGGTTTATTTATACCTGGTATCCTTCACACGAGCAACGGTAGTCATAGGTCCATGTTTTGATATAGCCCCCATACAAAGGTCCCTCTAGATTTGACTTCTTAACGCCACAAAAACCGACGAATTAAATGAATTGGGCTGCAATTTGGTATAATGAGTTTATTAGTACCCGTAACCATTCACGTGCGATGGTATATAAGATTCGGCATGGCCGAATTAAACGCTTTTAATTGCTTAAATTTATTTTGGAAATGTGGACGACTCAACACAAATGAAATACATTAACATTAAATACAATAACGAATCAAATTCACAACATTGAGAGATATATTTTACACATGTGGTCGATATTTAAACAACACTCTTAAATAAACCTTCTACAGCACTTTGATACCAACTTGAAACGAAAACATATGTATATGGGGGATAAATAAATCTCAACAGATTTTTATCAAACTAAGATATCGTTATTTCTGTGTCAAGAAACTCCTATCTGCCAAATTTTATAATGAGCGGATGGGCACGTTGATACCAAATCGGAAGGAAAGTATATATGGGGGCTATATCTAAATCTGAACCGATTTCTTTCAAATTTGAAAGTGTTCATTCCTAAACCAAGTAACTCCTTTATGCCAAATTTGGTAATGATCCGATGTAAAATTGGACTTATATATCGCTTATATGCCAAATCGGAGGTAAAAATATATAGGGCCTATATCTAAATCTGAACCGATTTTCACCTGTTTCAATAGGAATCATCCTTGGGTCAAAATTAGCATTCTGCTAAATTTCATCACGATCGGACCACGAAAACGACCCGAACTTTCATTGGTTAATTCGACTCAGGAAGTGATTCCAAGTCGATCGGTATAATAAACTATGGATCTCTTCCCCTTTTGTGTGTTACAAACATAGGTACAAACTTATAACACCCTGGACCACAGTGGGGTGTAGGGTATTAAAATCACGTTTAGGAAAAAGCAGCGAAAAACGATTTGCATTTGTTTCTTATTGGACACATCACATGTGTATTGCAAATCTGGTCAAACTCGACGAAATTTCCATAATCAAAAAAAAACATAGTTACATTTCATTCACCAGATGCCATTTTAATAAATATTAGCAAACAATCAACGCAAAAATGCAAATTTTTCAACGCCGTTCAAATAAACTTCAGAAAGAAAATTTAACTAAAACGACACTACGCGGTCAGGAAATTTGTAAACAAAAAGTAAATGTCGTTTGAGTTATTTTTGTTTTGACTTTTTCTTCGTAACGGTACATTTGTCAGCTGCGAAATGTATACAGGTGATGAGAATTGTGCTTCTTAATCGATTTTCATCAAAAAACGAAAATCGATAATTTTGTCGGTTAAGTTTTTTGGGCGGTTAGGGCTCGATATATATGGGGGCTATATCTAAATCTGAACCGATTTCTTCCAAATTTAATAGTGTCCATCCATATAATAAGAAACCTCTTTCTGCTGAATTGCATACTGATCGGATACAAAATAAAGTTTTTACAGCTCTTACATGTCAAATCGGGGATAACGTATATATGGGGGCTATATCTAAATCTGAACCGATTTCTTCCAAATCTAATAGTGTTCACCCATATAATAAGAAACTTCTTTCTGCCGAATTTCATACTGATCAGATATAAATTAAAGTTTTTACAGCGCTTACATGTCAAATCGCGGCTAACATATATAGGGGGGCTATATCTAAATCTGAACCGATTTTAGCCAAATTCAATAGGGATCGTCCTTGGGCCAAAAAAAAGATGTGTGTAAAGTTTCGTCGAGATCGGACCATAATTGCGACCTGTACTTTGATTACAAGAATACATGCCCAGACGGACAGACAGACAGACAGACGGACATAGCTAAATCAACTCAGAAAGTGATTCTAAGTCGATCGGTATAATAAACGATGGGTCTATTTCTTCTCCTTTTGGGTGTTACAAACAAATGCACAAAGTTATAATACCCTGTACCACAGTGTGGTGTAGGGTATAAAAATGTTGTTTTTGGATTCATAAAATTGTATGCCTCAATCTATACTACAACATATCTTTTCAGATCGCGGACACAAAAAAAATGTTTTTTGCTTAGCATTATTAGCAATTTTGAAGAAATTTTAAAAACAAACTTTGAATATTTTACCAATTTTTGTGGAATTTTTGATCATTGTATCAAAGTTTGTTTCCAGCTTCATCTTCAGCTTCGAATTTTTAATTTAAAATTTTACATTTTAACTACACTATTGAAGCAATTCTGCCTTATATATCAAGCTATGCAATTTATCGTTTCAAATGAATTCACAGAATCCCAATCCATTATCATGTTTTTGCCAGTTATTAATTGGCATTTTGTAATTTTGCACACATCACTGCGTACGCTTTTGGGCAGTGCTTAGAGAATATAGACGAGTTTATAATTAAATAATTAATGATTGCGTGCGAAAAATCTCAACGTGCCAAACTAATTTGAAGGTAAATGCGTATGTGTGTGTATGAACATACACACGTGTGTATTCATACGTCTATGCTAAAAATAATTAATGAACTTCAACACTTAATTGCATATTTTCAATAGCCAAAATACAAATAATTGCGTGTCATGAGGGTATTGAATATTGAAAGTGTGAAAACCAAATTTGCCACTGGGGTATAGGTGAAAGGGAGGATAAAAGAGCGAGAGAGAGAGAGAGAGGGGAAATGAGACCCAATTCCAGGTGGTATGGGGGCTGATATGGACAGTATGGTAAGGGTGTAATAAATAGATGCAGAATGAATGTGGAGATTCAAAGTAGGGTTAAATTCAGCGTCTAAAACTCTTACCTCTGTTTTGTTAAAAAAATATTATATTCGATTTTTTTGTGACAGACGGACGAGCCCTTAATGACTTACCCCAATCTCTTTATGTAAAATAATAATAATGGTTTTTCTGAACCAGCACTGGTTTAGAATATAGTTCATGTAATTTTTCATTATTGTGGGAGCACTTTAGATTTGTTTGACTGATTTTTTATTTATGTTATTTAGACAATGATCCCCCATTACCTTAAATTTGATTTACACACATATAATAAAGTTAAATTCTGTATGAACATTTTACAAAATTGTGAAAACTCCCTCTCTGCATTTGCCTCCAAAGACAACCTTTTCGCCAGGCAATTTGTTTTATTTTAAAATGTACAAATCGAAATAATCGAGACAATCACTTTCTAATGCCCAACCTTTTTTCTCGATTGGGCGTTTTTGATGTAAACGATTCAGACTCAGCAGACATGAATCAATCAATGTAATTTTTTAAAAATATTTCAAAAACCGACAGTCCTCAAACTCTTAAGTATGTGTGTCCAACAATGGGAAAAGTTCGTTCCTCCGAAAAAGCAATTTGAACAAATGTAAGTCTCGTTCTAAGGCAGACAAAAGCGTTTATGGCTCTTTCGTCTAGCCTTGAAGTACATACTTATATATGTTCATAAATATGGACAATTGATTTGTTAGACAATAAAACATCATAATTCAAAGATAAATAATATTTGCCATGTCTTTGAGTATTGCCATTGTCCTCTCAAAAGACCAGTTAAATATTCACAAAAACCGAAGACAATTTTTCTTAGAATCTCTTATTCTGTTTTGTGGAATTGTATATTAAGATATAAATAATTAATATAAAGTGTAGTACCGAAAATTGTGGCAGTTTTTGTTTTGGATTTGCAAAAGCATTGATGTGTGAAAAATCATTAAAGGAATATTTAATGTTAATTCATCTGTCACAAGAATTAATTAGCACCTAAGAATCAAAATTTATAAAATGCTTAAGGGCTATAATTAACTTAATGAAATTTATTTTAACGAAACTCAAAAATCCAAGGTTGCAGAAGTGTGGGGCGGGTATAATCTCTTTTCAGGGTTAAAGTAAGTTAGATGGAGAATTTTAATGCATTCGGCCACTATTTAGAAAGACCCCGAATACGAATAGATTCTTCGACTACTATTTAGATATGTTATTCATTTGGTCCGTGACAAAATAAATGTATATAAAAATAAATAATAAATATCGAATTTAAAAAAATATATCTCAGTTTTCCTTTAAATTACCCTTGATTCCTAAGTTTTAACAAAATCTGGACCAAAATGTACATTAAATCAAACGATTTCTTCTGGTGGGTGGAATCAATTAGTATATGCAATACATTTATATAGAGTTTTTCAAAACATATGGAGTTGTCCTATTTCAAACCAGGGCTGTGGAGTCGGTGTCGGAGTCTAGGAGTCGGAGTCTGGGAAATTTGCCGGAGTCGGAGTCCGGAGTCGAAAAATTATGGTTGACTCCGACTCCGAGATGTATAGTGCAAAATGTACCAATTATGTAATAGAACTATTGCATTCAAAAAATTTTGGGAAAACAATTTTGATAAAACAGAAGGAAAAAATATTCCAGGCTTTTAACTAAACACGCTAAAATATCGATAAAGTACGCTAAAAATATCTAAAAAATTAACCAAAAAACCAAACAAAAGTTTTTATATAAAACCGTTTTAGGAAAGCTCTGATTCAATTTACCTGACAAAATAAGTATTTTTGTAAGACAAAAAACAAAACAAGTAAGGAAAGGCCGAGCGAAGCCAACTATATAATACCGTACAGCACCTTCTTAGATCAGCATAAGCTCAGATATTGTAAATATAAATATGAGATAATTACCTTATAAATCTAAATCTAAACAGAATTTGTTAAAATTTGACAATATGCGTTCTTGGATAAATAAATTCTACCCTACTAAATTAAAAAAATGATTGAATGTGAAATACAGCTTCCATAGCGTTACAAGGCCACATCTTAAGAAACATTTATATCTGAGGGCAATATCGATCTGATCCGATTTTCACCAATTCCAATAGGTTTCCTCCCTAGTGTTCTTATTGCCAAATTTTAGGAGGATCGTATTGAAATTTCGACCTGTACTTAACGAACAACTTAAGATGGACAGACGGACAGCTAGTGATTCTGAGTAGAACGGTATATTTGAAGGTTTGCATAGCTGTAGTATTTTTTACAAATCTGCCAAAAGTCATATTTATAACCTCCTGTACCATATTGTGGTGTAGGGTATAATAAATAACCAATAAACTGGTTGCCTGAAGCGAACATAATTTCCAAAAATTGCGGTATATTTAAACAGAGGCAGTAATTGATTAACATTTTATCATGATTCCATGTTGAAATAATTGTCATATTAGTTGTTAATAATCACTGTTATTGAATGCCTAATTTGTTGTGTTTTTTAACAAAGCTACTTTATATCATATTTTCAATAACATGAACTCACGTCTTAGTATAAATATAACTTCAGAAATTTATATTATTTCATTGCCGGAGTCGGAGCTGCAGTCGGAGTCGGAGTCGAGTAGTTTTGGCTCGACTCCACAGCCCTGTTTCAAACTCCTAATTAACACATCTTTAACGTACACCGTGGCGTATGAGTTACATTAATTTTAATATATTATATGAATCATACGCAATGTATTACTGTGGAAATCAATTTATGCTGTTTCTAAAATCATCTTATTTCTTGTGATTTTGCTGAGTATTTCCAGTAGTAAAAAATAGAGAAAATTATTTGGTTATTATAATGATGAGGAATATATATTCGTTGCGACATTTGATGGTTCTTCGCCTTAGAGAGGAGGGTATATATCATTTGCTACGATCCAAAAATGTAACATATCGAAGGAGTGTCCTAAGACCCCAAGTATGTTTGGCGGAAATCGATTTCGGTCATTTTAAGTCATCTGAGCAATGTCCGTCCATCCGTCCGTCCATATGTCTGTCTGCTGGCTGGTGCGCACGATAACACTCGAAAGGATTAACCGATTGACATGGAATTAGGTATGCGGTACTATTTTTTTCTATCTCAGGCTAAGTTCGAATATGAGCCATATTGGTCCCCTCCTACTAGTACCTCCCCCGCAAAGGATTAACAATTAGTAAAATATTGATTCTTTAATAACTTCTATACAATTTACTCGAATCTTCTGAAATTCCACCTATAGTATTAGTTTCCTGGTCGGTATCACTTTGAGAAAAAATGGGAGATATTGTCACGCCCCTTTTGTTACCTCCCATCCAAATGGGACATTTTGCACCAAATGTTAACTGACTATAGCTTTAATATCAGTTAACACAAATACTTGAAACAATGTACCGTTTTCCACCAAAAGTTAACAGCTTATAACTTTATACCAGTGCATAAAAATACTAGTACTCGGAATTTTGAACTGTGTAATTATTTTATGGTACCTAGATTGCAGAGAAATGTGGGTGTTCTGGCCCGCCCCTTTAGGTACCTCCCGCACAAGAGGACCATTTTGCACCAAAAAGTTCAAATTTATTAACTCTAATACCAGTGCATACTCTAAAGGTATTAAATGCATTTTAAATTGATAATAATTTAATTAAAACATAAAAATAAATAAACTTACGAATACTTTTTTGGACTGATGGTGAGGGGATTCTTAAGTTGCTTTACCCGACTGAACTTTCTTAATTTTGTTATTCAACAATTAATGCGGCCATTGTGTGACCCCAGTAAATCCTCCCTTGAATGGATCTGCTACAGTTAATCGTTCGGTAAGGGAAATATTCAGTCCCCAAAAAGTAATATAAGTGTCCCTCGAAAAAGAATGAATATTTGTAAGCACTTGTTATGGTCGACAATGTGAAGTTTTTAGCCAAAATATTAAATGGTAATAAGTGTCCTAGACGGAAGAGGAAAAAATGTTGGATCACTTTGTTGGTCATTAATTAGGTATTTCTGTCCAAAACTGTATTTGGTCATATTTCGTTAAAATGCTTTTTTTGGCAAATAATTTGAAATTTATTTTATGAAACGTTAAACTGTCATAACTCGTTAAATAAGCGCCCTGGAGGGAAAAACGATGAAAATTTAGCTTAACTATAATTGGTCTAAATCAGAAATTCCCTAAATCAGAAATTCCCTTGAGGGAAAGTTACGAAAATTTGGGATTACTTTTTAATCAACGATTTGAATTTTTTTCCAAAACTTCAAACAGACATATCTCGTTAAATAAGCTCCCCACCAGGAGAAAGGCAAATATTTGGAATCACTTTGTTTTATATTCAAATATTTGAAATTTCTTTCCTAAATGGTCGTAAATCGTTAAACGGAAAAGGATGAAATATTGTCTCACTTTTTTTAAAAAAAACACTTAATTTATTATTTTATTTTTTGTATATATTGCCACGATTTACAATTTATTTATTATTTTACTTTTTTAAATTTTAGTTTCGATTTAATTTTAGGTCCTATATTTTAACTTTATGTTTTAATTTATATTTGAATGTGTATTTAAATAATTTTTCAATGTTACTTTGTTATTTTACATTTTTATTTGTATGTTATATCAGTATAATAAATAGATAAAAATAAATCTTTTGTAAATAAATACCAAATGTATGAAGATTACATTAGCTTAAATCACAATTTCTAACGCATGGGCTACACAACGAACATTTTAACCAAGACACATACATATTGGTCTGTTTTTTAATATAATTTAGGTAATAGTCCTATATTAAACAGATATCGTCATGGGCTCCTCTAATGACAAGTTTTGATTAGTTGAATAAAAACGTGCCATTACACTAGCATCATTAGACGCACATATACTTACACCAAAACTAGACATTTAAACCTTTAGCTTTACCACGTTTAAAATGTACGGGCATTTTAAAATTGAATTAACGGCCCAAAGCAAAGCTAATCAATTAACTGCCTAAAAGTATGCTTTAAAGTTGCAATAATATAAAATAAACAATATGGCAACACTGCTGTCTGTATGCTATATATTGGCCAAACGTTGCCAGACTACAAAAATATTTGAAAAAATAATTTTTCCAAAAAAATCATTAGCTTCCAAATTAAAAAACAAGTAAGAAAGTTTCAGTCGGGTAAACCGACTAAGGTATACCCTCACTTTGTGAGTAATGTAATATATAACATTACACCAATAAATCTGTCAATTTGTGTGGGAGGTACCAGAAGGGGTTTTCCAAAAACACGGATTTTTCGGTAAATACATTGCATTGTGCTGAACTATAAGCGTTTATGTGCACTGGTATATTAAAGTTACGAGCTATGTAATTTTGGTATGATTTGGTCATTTTGTGTGGGAGGTACAAAAAGGGGCGGGGTGATAACGCCCACTTTTTACAGGACTATAGGCACTATAACAGCATTACACTGTACAAAATTTCAAGTATTTGTATGCACTGGTATTAAAGTTACAAGCCGTTTACTTTTGGTACGAAATGGTCCATTTGTGTGGGAGGTACCAAAAGGGGCTGTACAATAATGCCCATTTTTTACCGGACTATAGGCGCTACAAAAACATTATACTGTAGAAAATTTGAAGCATTTTTATGCACTTGTGTTAAAGTTATAAGCAGTTAAATTTTGATGCAAAATGGTCCATCTGTGTGGGAGGTACCAAAAGGGGCATGCCAACTTCACCCATTTTTCTCGAGTTAATAGCGACTAATATACTAATATTATGTGCAGAATTTCCAAAGATTCGAGTAAGTAGTATAGAAGTTATTAAAGAATCAATATTTCACTAAATTTTAACCCTTTGTGTGGGATGTACCAGAAGGAGTAGACCAATATGGCCCATCTTCGAACTCATCCGGAGATAGATCAAAATATTACCACATACCAAATTTGAAGTCAATCGGTTACTCCTTTCGAGAGTTATCGTGCGCACCAGCCAGCAGACACACAGACAGACAGACAGACAGGCAGACAGACAGACAGACAGACAGACAGACAGACAGACAGACGGACGGACATTGCTCATTCGACTTAAAATGACCCAAAACGGATTTCCTCCGAACATACTTAGGGTCTTAGATCACTCCTTCGATGTGTTACACTTTTTTCCGTAGCAAATGATATATACCCTCGTCACACTAAAGTGAGGGTATAACAATGCGACAGGCGCCAAGTACGGATTTACAAAACTAATTTAGAGGGCTAATTTGGGTTATACTGCAATTGGTTTCAAATCTAGTGGCCCACTATTTTTAAACTAGTTGGTGTATGATGTTAAATGCAACAGTAAATTTAAGATATTTATATCGTCTTTAAGGTTATTACAAAATTTTTCAGTTTAAAACCTTCTGTCAAATTTAAAACTGCAATAATTAACCGTAGGCAATGTGACAAATATTAAAACGCAGGCATAAAGTCGAAGATTAGGCCTTTAATTAGAGGTATAATTTGGCGTCATACTTCATTTGGTTTATTTTAGTTGTGGATTTGTTGCAATTTCAAAGCATACTTTTAGGCTCTTAATTTGTTAGCTTTTGTTTTAGCCGTTATAAAATTCTAATTAAAAATGTCTACATTTTCAATTAATGGCAATATCAGTTTTGGAAAAAGTGCTGCATTTTCTTTGCCTTTCTCTCAAAAACTGCTCAATATGAACACATTTTTGATATTTTAAAAGAGAACTGCATCATTTCGATTTAAAAGGTGCAAATATTTGTTTTAAATATTTCACGGTGACATGGCAACATTTTTTCCAGAAACGAAATCACCGTAAATGTAATATCACCACAAATGACACTCTAAAGCTAAATGTCTAGTTTATGTCTCTGTTAATATTTTGCAATACGAAACAATCCACCCAGTTTCAAACGACCTCAACTTCTTAACGTTTGCACTACAACAAATATTTGCAATCAGACATACTGATTGCAGTATAGTTCAAATTGATACTTTAAATTAAATTTACAAATGTTGTATGTTGGCAATATGAAGGCATTTATTTTTGTTAATCGAAAATTGAAAAATTGTTAGTTGTCTGGCAAGGATACTCGTACTACAT
This sequence comes from Eudasyphora cyanicolor, assembly GCA_963930755.1. Taxonomy (NCBI): domain Eukaryota; kingdom Metazoa; phylum Arthropoda; class Insecta; order Diptera; family Muscidae; genus Eudasyphora; species Eudasyphora cyanicolor. Next base: position 40,872,163 of record OZ005738.1, read on the forward strand.
ACATACTACAGTGTTGCTTTATTGTTAAAATTTTTTTATCTTCCCTATCCAAACCAATAAAAAAAGATAACAGAAAAATAGTGTGTTTTTTCTATATTCGTATTTTTTCTATTTAAAGTTTTTTATTATTTTTTTTTTTAATTTTAAAAATTTTAATTATTTCATGTCTTCTGTATTTCCGGTCCAGTTTGGTTTCCTTAGAGGTAGAGGAGGTCGCAATAGATCCAACAATTTCTGAAATGAAAATTATAATAAAGAAATTAAAAAAGGAAGTAAATAGTTTTACATCAATTTTTGATTTTTTGAAAGAAATAATACATATTTTGAAATGTTCGCAATTTACATAAAATTATCATTTACCTTATATATATTGACATAAAGTAAAAGGATCTGTTATATGCAAGGAGAAAAATAAATAAATATGACAAAAATAATAAAATATAATAAATAAATAATATAATATTTTTTTTTAATTTTTCGCTCAATATGGGTATAGTAAAACGGAAAAAAGTGGTGAAGAAATAAACATATTATAGAGATAAGTAATAAAAATACTAATCGCCACAAAAACGCCAAAAAAAATTTAAAATCCTTTGATGTAGATTTTGTCTTAAAAAAGATATAAACGCTTCAAATATGGGGAAACTAGAAAATAACGAAACATTTCTTAAAAATGAAATATTTTCGAAAACATTAATCTTTGAACAAAATAAACATATAAATCGTCATCATAAACGAAAAAGGACGTAACAACAAGAAAAATGGAAATTCAGGTTTTGACAGATTTCGGTACACTGTATCACAATTCACATCCTGACAAATTTTTAGCGACCTACTATAAAAAATGGCGAATTTCTTATCGAAATTCAAAAGGGCCTAAAAACAAAATATTTCTTTTTCATAGTTAAAAATTCCTACTTCACACCATTTTCACAAACACAATATAAATCATGTTTGTGGGAATTAATATATGCATCATAATGTTTAGATATTATCCTGAAAACAGTTTTTCTAACAACAACATTTTGCAATTAATTTTGTTTTTTGCTTCTCCTGTAAAATTTTCAAATTTTTCGTTTCTGATGACAATATATAACCGCCAACACATTGCCAAAAATTTTGTCAATTTAAAAAGGCCACACTGTAAAAATTTTCTTATATAACATTTAAATTTGATATTTTAATTTTAGTTTGATACTCGGATAAATTTTATTCTAAAATATGTATAAACATTTAAAATATCAGAAAATTACAAAAATAATTGTAAATTTCTGAAAAATTCAATATTTCCGAAAATATTGAGTAGTTGAAGAAAATAAACATACTCTAGAGATCAATAATGAAGACACTATTTGTACCCTACACCACACTGTGGTACATGGTATTATAAGTTTGTTTCACGGCAGATGTTTGTAACACCTGAAAATAACACAGCTAGACCCACCTTAAAGTATACCGATCGACTCAGAATCACTAGCTGAGTCGATTTAACGATGTCCGTCCGTCCGTCCGTCCGTCTGTCCATTTAAAGTTGTTCGTCGACTACAGGTCGCAATTTCACTCCGATAGTTCTGAAATTTTGCAGTTTAGAGTATTTCGCGGCTGTTAAGATCGCTATTGAATTTGGTTGAAATCGGTTCAGATTTAGATATAGCTCCCATATATATCTTTCGTCAGATTTGGCCCTTTAGTCCTATAGAAGCTGTATTTTACATCCGATCGTTTTGAAATTTAGGATGGTAGAGTTTCTTGATCCATGAACCAACATTGCCGAATTTGAAGAAAATCGGTTAAGATTAAGCTATAGCTCCCATATACATGTTTCGTCCGATTTGGCCCTTTAGTCCTGTAGAAACTTTATTTTACATCCAATCATTTTGAAATTTAGAATGGTAGAGTTTCTTGAACCATAAACCAACACTACCGAATTTGAAGAAAATCGGTTAAGATTTAGCTATAGCTCCCATATATATGTTTCATCCGATTTGGCTCTTTAGATCCAATCGTTTTTATACCCTACACCACACTGTGGTACAGGGTATTATTTAAGTTTAAAATGTCCCAAAAGTAAATTTATGTAAACAATTTATACATGAATTACAAAATTTATATATCAGAGTTATTCAATATTACGAGAGTGGTGTAGGGTATTATATAGTCGGCCCCGCCCGACTTTAGCCTTTCCTTACTGGTTTTTTCTATCTCCGGTCAAGTTTGAAGATGGACCATATTAGTTCCTTCTAGTTCCTCCCCCACAAAGTGTTAAAATGTTGTGAAATATTGATTCTTTAATAACTACTATACTACGTATTCAAATCTTCTGAAATTCTACACATTGTATTAGTTTTTTAGTCGCCATCAACTCGAGAAAAAAGTGGGAAGTTGCCACGCCCCTTTTGATAACCCCATACAAATGCACGATTTTGCACCAAAAGTTAACAGCTTATAACATTAATACCAGTGTTAAAAATACTTGAAATTTTGTACAGTGTAAGGCTTTTATAGTGCCTATAGTCCAGAGAAAAATGGGCGTTATTTCCACGCCCCTTTTGGTACCTCCCACACAAAGGTAACATTTTGAACCAAAAGTTAACAGCTTATAACATTGATACCAGAGTATAAAAATACTTGAAATTTTGTACTCGTACAGTGTAACGTTTTTGTAGAGTCTACTGCCCTGTGAATAAAGGGCGTTATCACTACGCCCCTTTTTTGTACCTCCCACACAAAATGGCCAAATAATACCCAAATTTAATATCTCTAACGTTAATATACCACATAAACGCTTTTAATTCGGCACAGTGCAACGTATTTAAAGTATCTATTTGATCATCTTCAAGGAGTACTTTCGCTTCTTTGTCTCATTCTAATAATTTACATTTGTAACGAATGCTAAACAAATATGGATCTGAACTGCATAGCAATTTAGTAATGAGGACTTTAAATTGGCTCTGGTTTATCGGCGCTCAGTGGACGTCTGGCAAAAAGGAGTAGGAATATTATAAAGATTTAATTGTCATTGTGTAGCAGGCTTTTCAACCTTCATTTTGCCATATGTGCTATGAAAGGGGAAAAGGATATGGAACACAATTTCCAAGTGACATCTTTCCATATGAAAAATCCTAATCGTATATTTCAATTTATTTTACAGGAAATCTAATTAATGAAGAGTGACAAATGAATGTCACGCTTTGTAAATTATTTGTATGTGCTTCTAGAATATTAATAATTTCAATACAAATATTAGAGGACAAAATTAAAAAAGTTTATAATGAAAAAAATTAGTAAATATCTGATTTCTCGTATGTCAATATAAAAATATTATCTAAATAATTTTTTTGTTCAAGGAGTGCTTTCGCTTCTTTGTCTAATTCTATAAATGATGATTTCCATTTGTGACGAATGCTAGACAAATATGGATATGAACTGCATAGCAATACAGTAATGAGGACTTTAAAATTTGACATTTTCCTAGTATTGTCCGAAGCCCCACTGCGCGCCGAGAAGCCAGAGCCAATCTAACACCCGGAAATCATCATTCGACGAGCTATTGTCGAAATGCGTCCGCAAATGCTACGCAAAGTGTGTCAAAAATTGAGTTCCAGACCCTAAAAAAAATCCGGTACTTGGACCTATCATTGTCTACTCCCTAGCCCACCTGCGGGATAAGAATGGCCAATATACATATAAGTCTACTATGCTTATATATTGGTTAGTCTTATTCTTCGGGAAGCATAGCTGAGTGTTATAGGGCGCGTCCACAGGTTGCGGATGGTGGAAAGTCTTGTAGATATGCGGGGCAGCTGCTTAGCAGTCGCGGACAATTCAGAGGTTCAGAGCGGACAGTTTCAGTTGGATTTCCGGGTGGCGCTAGTTTCCAGATAAATACTGAGTGCCAAAGAGGCTCTGGGCGACAAGGCGAGTTTTTGGAGCCTTCAAATGGCCATGAACCACCTTGGCGACTCAGGTAGTTAGGTGACGACTGGTGTGATCGAGTCACCGCAGCAGGGTTCCTGGATATTCCCGTCACTCGGGTGTGTGTTTGGACACATAGATAGCAGACAAATCACCAAACTAGGAAAGGCGAGCCAGCAACCCACTTTTTCAAATTCAAACTTCCTACTGCTAGCGCCCTATGCTCCAGTGGGAGTTAAAGGATTAAATAAATGGTGTTTTTTTAGACGTGTGGTTTTCAAGAAGAAATAAAACGCATGTAATTTAATGTTATGGCCAAGAATTTAGCTTTATTATAAAGATAAGGGTTTGCCATTACGTTTTAAAAATCATTTCGGGCAAGTGGCCGCCGCGATTGGCTTGAATAAATTCGAGCCGAGAGGCCCAACATTCGACCACTTTTTGCAGCATTCGGCGCTGTATGTCAGCAACAACGCGCCTAATATTCTCTTCCAAGGCGTCAATTGTGTCGGGCTTAAAATAGTCCTGCGGTGTTAAATCGCACGATCTTGGAGGTCACGCCACAGGCCCACGACGCGAGATAATGCGCTCACCAAAAGTTTCCTTCAAAGAATCGATTGTTTCGTTGGCTGTATGGCATGTAGCGCCGTCTTCTTGGAACCAAAGGTCGTCCACATCAACATCCTCCAGTTTAGGCACGAAAAAGTCATTAATCATGGCACTATAGCGGCTTAATTTTTGAAGAAATATGGACCAATGATTCCCTCTGCCCATATAGAAATATGGACCAATGATTCCCTCTGCCCATATACCAAACAGTGACATATTGTGGATGTAACGGCGTCTGAACAATGGCTTGTGGATTATCATTACTCCAAATGCGACAATTTTGTTTATTAACGTACTCATTCATTCAAAAGCATTAACCATTATTTTTGTATTAAATTTCCACGATTTGCAAACGTTGTTCCGTAGTAAGTCTATTAATTATGAAATGGCAAACCAGACTGAGCATAAATCAAGTGACTGCTGTCAAAAAGACCAACTCCGAAAAAAGTATTGCCGGATAGAAAACCGCACGTCTAAAAAACACCCTGTATATAGTATACTCGTATAGTACAACTATTATCAGCGCCCTAGTAGAAGACCAGTTGGGTTATCTACTTCCTAGATGACGATCAGTTGGGTTATCGATACTTTAGAATATGATTAGTTCGGATAGTTACATCTTAGAAGGCGGCCAATTGGGTTATATGCTCCTTAGTAGGCGACCAGTTGGTTTATTTACACCTTATTAGACGACCAGTTGGGTTATCTACTCTTTAATACAGCACCGCTAGAGTTATCTGCGGCTTAGTATACGACCAATTGTGTTATCTACTCCCTAGTAGAGGACTAGTTGGGTTGTCCGTTCCTTAGTAGATGACTAGTTTGGTAATTTTTTCCGTTGTTGACGACCAGTTGGGTTATATACTCCTCAGTATACGATTAGTTTTTTTTACCTGTTTATTAATTAGTAGACGACCAGTTGGGTTATTTCCTCATTGACTACCATTTGGGTTATCTAATCCTTGGTATACGACAAGTTAGGCTATCTACGCCCTAGTAGAGGAAGTTTTCTGTTATCCATTCTTTAGTAGAGTACTAGTTGGGTTATCTACTCTTTAATATACGATTAGTTGTGTTATCTTCTCCATAGTAGATCATCTTGGTTGTCTATTCTTTAAAAGACTGCTCTATCCATTGCTTAGTTTTTGACAAGTTGGATAATTTACTCCTTAGTAGGTGCCTTGTTGGGTTATCTACACCTTTGTTGACGACCAGCTAGGTTATTTACTCATCAGAACGACTAGTTGGGATATTCGTTTCGTTGCCTATTTGGTCCTTAGTAGGCGGTCAGTTGTGTTATCTACACTTTTGTAGAGCAGCAGTTGGGTTATATTCTCCATAATATAACACCGGTTGGGTTATCATCGCCTTGGCTGACGACCTGTTGGGTTATCCACTTACTTCTTAGTATACGACAAGTTATGCTATCTACTCCCTAATAGAGGACGATTTGGGTTAGGCTATTTCTTAGTGAATGACCAGTTTGGTTATCTACTTTTTAGGATATGACCAATTGGTATTTCTGTATGTGAAATGTGTGATACGTGGACAAAAGTGTTTTTGCGTAGCATTGTACTGCGTAGCATTGTACTGTATTAAAAAGTTTATTGAATGTATTTGTCGGAAGAGTTTCCTTCGTTGACTTCTAAACTAATATTATCATCTTCGCCAAAAATGCCAACAAAAATACTGGATATATATATCTTCCTTTAAAGGATACTTGATATATTACTCTTAAAAATATTGCCATTGTTAAGATTTGTAAGGCGTATTGAACTTATAATAGGATCTGAATTGATTGTAAGGTACGTTATTAAATCTTTGTTTGTGTTGTTGGCGCAAAAAAATTACGGGTTTGTTCTAAAACTTAAAGGAGATGGTTTTTGAAATACCACCTAAAAAACAAAGATCTAAAACAAAATTACTTTTTTGAAAGTTTGTGCGCGAATAATATTAACTTTTATATTTTATGTTTAAATGATCTGATCTTTACGATTTTTTTCCGATGCCATACAATATTTAATATCTTAGATTTTTTGGTATTAAAGCACCATAATAAAAGCGATTTTTTTTTTATATATCACCTCTACAATTCATATTTGAAAATGACGTTTTTAGACATAATAATCTTTGCACGTTTATTAGTTACACATGATCTCCGAAATCATTAAAGCGAATGGTCTGAAAATTTAACACTATATTCAGTTTGGGGCCATTTGTGTTTTATGATTATTTTATTTTCACCGCGATATTCGTAAATTGCGGAGTAGTCAAGTTATTTGCAAAATTCACATTTCCATAGCGATTTGGCTGAAATTTAAAATGTATGTGTGGGTTTTCTTGATGTATGATTCTAAGCGGTAGATGGCGCTTTAGTGGACATATGGCCAATATACGTTTTTTGATGATTTTTTCCTGAAACTCGGGATGTATGCATTTTTGAATGAAATATCAATGAATAACAAACCGATACATACCAAACAGGACGGGCAGGACAACGGCTGCTGGGGTCAGCTAGTATATATATGTATATTCTTTAAGTTTGTGCGCTTTTATTTAATGTTTTTATTTTTCATATTTAAAAGTAACAGTACATATATTGTTTTTGAAGACTAAAATTTTAGGGATCTGTTCCAATTTATTCTTCTCATTCCAAATAAACTCGAAAACGAATTTTCCAAAGTAATTTTGAATAGTAAAAATTCAATGCAAATGCAACACAATGCAAAGGGAGCTTAGTAAAAATATATTGTTATTTTTAATCTTGATTGGTTTGTTAAGATATGATGATACCATTATTTGAACCTGTACATTATTATCGATTTTTGTCAATGGGACAGATCACTGTGCGGCGTCAAATCACAAGCAATTGACAAAAAGATCCAAAAAGAAATCACTAAATCGATTTGGTTTGTGTACCGGTCCATCTTCTCGTGGGATATTTAAAAAAAAAGTTAATCAGCACAGAGAAAAGCTTTAAAATAAAAAAAAATATTTTTTGGATCGAAGCAGCTGATAGTTTTTTCGTCGAAAACTTTTAATTTGGATTAATTAAAGCCGATAAATGACCTTTAACTAACTGATACATAAATCCTTTAATATCGGCCATGGTCAAGATCTCAAATAACAAATGTATAGATCCTTATGGTCTCAGGTGCGTGTTCGCGTTATGTATTTTATATTAATATCAATTATTCGCACTTAATCAATTCAATTATTCGCACTAATTATTTTAGATTACCGTTTTTCAGAACAGTTTCTAAATATTATCACGAGTCACAAATGTCCATCAGTTGTGTCATAGAAATATTTTTAAAGATTTTTCATATTATTAAAATTAAATAATAATAATGCTTTGAAACACTTTTTAAATCCTAAAATGTTGTTTGTGTCTTTCCTGGCAATTCTTTTACCTACTTTGACATATTTTGCCTTTGATACCGTATCTTTTTCCCCCTTTTTTTTGGGGAAGAAGAAAAATTGAGTTAAAAAAACTCTAATGCATTTTGTGGCTGCCATATTCTCGTATATAAAATATTTATGTTTTCCTTTGTTAATGCCATAAGTTTTTGTGCACATTTATCAAACAATCTTCTTTACTGATGTTTTCTAATGCAACAGCGACTCAAAACTGTGAAGTTGTATTTAATGTATGGATTTCCTGTGGCAAAGAAAGCAAAACAATACCAAGAACTGAGCTGTACGTCACTGTACTCTACGACAATCTTGAGTGGATAAAGATGCCAGAAACGGAACAGTCTAGAGAATGTTTTTAACTGGAGTAGAACAAGAAGTTTTGTATGGCGGACGTCTTAGAAAACGGAAAGTAAGAGAGGTTTTTAGAACAAAGAAAAATGTCATTATAAAGTGATATGGTTTGTTTGGCTAGAAGTTTAGGAAACTTTGATAATTTTTATTTAGAAACAGAATATATGAAAATTTAAATCCGTTATATGTATTTACAAAACAAACGAAAAATATGCCGAAAATTTTTTCCTAAGGATGCAAATCCAAAACAACTAGTTTTTCAGGAGAGGCGAACAAAGATTTATGAAATTTTCAAATTTAGATGGAATTGCTTTCCTAATAATGAAAATCGAGAGACCTCCCCTTTTATTAAATAACTTTAGATTGGCTTGAGGGATAAATGCCAAATATTGATTGCATTCAATGCAATATCCCTTAAAATATGGATTATGATACTTTTGAAGGATATAACTATTTTTTCTTTTCAGATTCAATGAATATGTTACTTCTTTTGTTTGCTTAAAGATTAAAATACCTCTTTCTACTTTCGCCGCATTGAATTTAATCGATATTCATCTATACTTTGTTAAAAAAGTCATAAAATATTCCACTTCATTTTAGCTTCCAATTTCCAATCTGATTACTGTTCCCATTGATCTCCGGCGCTTAGCATTTTATGTCTTCAAAGGCTATACTCAAAAAGCGGCAAGAAAATCGAATGCCACTCTGAATAGCGATGATTTTATGGTTGTCAATTCCCCGTAGTACTATTTTCTTCTTAGAATTTATTGCAATCATAAACAAAACTTGGTTACATTCAATGGAGTGATGTCTGTGTATTTCGATTTATTTGTTTTCACTGAAGTTTTCTTCTTTTGTTTGATTTTTACGATTCTATATCCTGGTCTTAGGCTCTTTTTATTATTTGCCAATTTTTATGGCAGTAAGGCATAGAATCTGGTGAAAATAAGCCAACGAGAAATAGGTTAATTTTCATACAATAGAAGCTTTATTTTTCTATACTACGTCCAATTTAAAAGTTCGACTTTACTTTTTAATATAATTTAATTATTTACATAAACATCTAAAACCAAAACCACAGATTATAACAAATTAACATGAAATGTTTTCTATATGGTTGGCTAATTTAATTAACAGAATGCATGCAATCATTTATAATCACTACAACGTGATTTGATGTGATTGTGTTGTTTTTTTTAAATAATGATTTAGTTACGATTTTTTTAACATCTCCCAAAAACCAGCCAAAAAGGTTTCTAGCTAAAAAAATAAACACATTTAATTTGACACATGAATTGGCGCCACATAATTTAATTACAAAAATCTGTTACGACAGCAGAATACCTATTCTGCAGCATAACCACGGAATTGGAATGCCCCACAAAAAACAACTACTGGAAAGTTTATTGCAAATTGCATTACAGATATTTGTGAAATTTGGTGTAGTTGATTATAATCTCAAACTACTTTTCTCTGCAATGTTTCGTAAAATGTAGCTTCTTCATCGTTCAGACGCCAAATTGGGAAGTGAATATATCTATAACTAGGCTAAGGGCAGTTAGGTGCTGAATTGGGAAGAGTATTTACAGAGGGATACATTTAAATCAGACCTGATTTTGAGCCATTGCTACAAACTTGGCCTCTGATACACGAGATTTGTACCGATTTTCATAAAGATTGATGTGAAACTGTAGCCTGCACTACGAGAACAACTAAAATGGATGTCAATCATCATATATTTTTCCTCTAAAATTATAACTTGAACCCTGAGTCACGAAAACAACAACGTGGATATATGAAACCTATCGAATTTTGAGCTGGTAGCTTATGTTTTTTATAGGATAGACCTATTGCGGTCATGCTAAATCCATTGGCATTAGCCGTTTTCAAAAATTAGCTCTTGTTTTCGCGATATTCGACTACAAAGTTTGGTGGATAATCATAGAGAGTGTTATTTCTAGGGATGTAACGAAAGTGGCTTTAGCGAAAGCGAATGCGAAAGCGAATATTGAAATATATTTCTTGCGAATGCGAAAGCGAATAGTGAAATATGCATTTTTGCGAAAGCGAATGCGAATGCGAATAATAGTTAGAGCCTTTAGTACCAACAAATTTAAGGAACTGAATTGATACTTTTCCAGGATATTCAAGTATTAAGACTGTTTTCCATAGTTTTACCTCCTGTTACCACAAGGACACACATATCTTCAAATTGTGTGAAGGGAATAAGGAGATTTAACACTTTAATAAATGGAAGCGAATACTGAAATATATTTTTGCGAAAGCGAATGCGAAAGCGAATAATCCAAAGATGGTTTTTGCGAATGCGAATGCGAAAGCGAATTTTAAAATGATGCGAATAATTCGCGTTCGCATATGCGAATGCGAATATTCGTTACATCCCTAGTTATTTCGGAGGCGTTTTTGACGTCGAAGGCTTCGGAATGCACGTTTCAGTCCAAGAAACGAAATAAAAGGAACCATTGTATTATTATTTTTTTTCAACACTGCATATCTGCTGTATTTTTTCTACACATAGCAGGGTAATTCCAAAGCAGGTCGACCAACGCAAAAATTACCTCCTTTAATTTTTACAACATTTAGCGCAATGATTCTAATAGTGTGTGGGAATTTTTTGTCGTTTTCAGTTTTTCAAAATTCATTATAGTTGTTGTGGTACAGAGCTCCAAAGTTGCCTATCTCAAGCATTTTTTCTCAAAAATAATGAATGAAACATTTGGAAGGAGGTGAAAATATGGAAAATATCGTTAATCCTTGAATATCCTGAAAAAGTATCACTTAAAAACTCAAAAAGGAACCTTGATGGACCAAAAAGGCATAGCAATTTTATTGAGTCAATATTATAATTTTTCTTGTAAATTTTTATATATAATTTTAGATTCGTCTGCTGGACTAGTATAACTTCAAAACGGCTTGACCGATTGATGTTATTTTTATACATTTTATTTATATTATCAATGTGAGTATGGCTAACTGTTTCTGAATCCTAAAACCTGGTTTATTTTTTTAATAGTTAATGACTACGGGCCATTAACAATTAAAAAAATCTAAGAAAATTACAAAGTAACCAACAAAATCTGTTAAGTTATTAAATCTGTAGATTATCCCCTCACCTTAGGGAGGAGGGTATATATCATTTGCTAGGAGCCAAAAGTGTAACACATCGAAGCAGTGACCTAAGACCCTAAGTATGTTAGGCGGAAATCCGTTTTGGGTAATTTTGAGCCATTTGAGGAAAGTCCGTCCGTCTGTCTGTGTGTCTGTCTGCTGGCTGGTGCGCACGATAACTGTCGAAAGGAGTAACCGATTGACTTAAAATTTTGTATGCGGTAATATTTTTCTCCGGCTAAGTTCGAATATGGGCCATATTGGTCCACTCCTTCTAGTACCACCCCCGCAAAGGGTTAACTTTTAGTGAACTATTATTTTTTAATACATTCTTTACTACATACTCGTATACTCTTTCACACGTAGTATTAGTTTGTAAGTCGCTAATACGTCAAGAGAAATGGGCGAAATGGCCACTCCCCTTTTGGTACCTCCCACAAAAATGGACCATTTTGTACCAAAAGTAACCAGCTTATAACTTTAAAACCAGTTCATACAAATACTTGAAATTTTGTACAGTGTAATGCTTTTATAGTACCTAGAGTCCAGAGAAAAGTGGGGGTTATTGGCACGCCCCTTTTGATACCTACCACACAAATGGACCTATTTGTACCAAAAGTAAACAGTTTATAACTTTAATACCAGTGCATACTAATACTTGAAATTTCGTACAGTGTAATGCTTTTGTGTACCTAGTGTCCACAGAAAAGTGGGCGTTATTGGCACGCTCTTTTTGGTATCTCCCAAATGTAAACAGCTTTTAACATTAATGCCAGTACATACTTTAAAGTTATTAAATGCAATTTAAATTTAATTAAAACAAAAAAAAAATAAATTTACGAATATTTTTGGGACTCAAGGTGAGGGGATTTACAAGTCGGTTTACCCGACTGAACTTTCTTACTTGTTTCTCATAAGTAAATTGAAAGGAGACCCATGGCAATTTTTCACGAGGGATATTTTTCTCAAAGATACCAACTCAAAATGTCAACGATATGCAGGCAAAAAAATATATTATATATAGATATACAGATAGATAATATACAGATTTTCAAATAAATTTTTTTGCCTGCGGCGCTTTACAGTTAATATATTATCATCCATACAATGTAAGATTTTCAAATAAATGTTTCCTGCGTCTCATTACACCATTTCCAATAGCATACCAATGATTAATTCCTGCGTGCTTTTCATTTGCAATTGTATGGTGTTAAAATAAGACATAACTATTTTTTAAATACAGTATTTTAATGGAGAATATTTGTTATTTATTTATTATTGTATTTTTTATTTTTTCACGTTGTTCAATTGTGTTCTGTTCCATTTTAAATTCCACAAGTTCTTTTTAACTAAATACTAAAAAGAAATAAAACCAGTAAGGAAAGGTTAAAGTCGGGCGGGGCCGACTATATAATACCCTACACCACCACGGAAATGTACATTAAGAATTTCTTTTTGAATAGTTGGAATAATTAGTTTCCTTTCTTTTACGAAAGTACTTAGCTCCCCCGCCACGTCAAGGCTTATTCCAAAGAGGAGTTTAATATAATGCGTGGAATTAAAAATTGAACTAATAATAATATTCCACATATTTGCATTTACTGTGGTTATTATTAGCCTTAACACAATAAATAGTCCGATTTTTGGTCGTACACAATATAAGTAATATATGCAGGGTATGGAATAATTGGTACTACCTTGGAATAATTGGTTTAAGTAATGTTTTCATTTTCATTTCCGCTGAAGCCTTTCAGGTCTCTAAAATAGCGCTTATATAAAAAAATTAGGAACATCTCTCTGGAAGTAAAGTATAACTTATATAGCTGAAGTAAAGTATAACTTATATAGCGCTTTGGTACCAAATCAGGAGGAACGTATATATGGAGGTTATATATAAATCTGAACGGATTTTCTTTGAATACTCATTCATGTAAAAAGAAACTTTTTTCTGTCAAATTTCGTACTGACCGGCTATAAAATACAGTCTCTACAGCACTTACATGTCAAATCGGGGGTAACATATATATGTGGGCTCTATCGAAATCTCAACCGATTTCCCTCAAATTTGGCAGTAATAATTCATGTAATAAGAAACCTCTTTCTGCCGAGTTTCGTACTGATCGGATTAAAAATACACATTTTACAGCGCTTATATGTAAAATCGGGGGTAACATAAATATATATGTGGGCTATATCTAAATCTGAACCGATTTCTTCCAAATTTAACAGTGTTCATTCATATAATAAGAAACCCCTTTCTGCCGAATTTCATATTGATCGGATATAAAATAACATTTTTACAGCGCTTACAAGTCAAATCGGGGGTAACGTATATATGGGGGCTATATCTAAATCTGAACCGATTTTCTCCGAATTTAGTAGTATTCCTTCATGTAATAAGAAACCTCTCTTTGCCGAATTTCGCACTGATCGAATATAAAATAAAGTTTTTACAGCGCTAACATATCAAATCAGGGCTAGCATATATATGGGGGCTATATCTAAATCTTAACCGATTTTAACCAAATTCAATAGCGATCGTCCTTGGGATAAGAAAAGATATGTGTAAAGTTTCGTCGAAATCGGACCATAATTGCGACCTGTACTTTGATTACAAGAATACATACACAGACGGACAGTCGGACAGACAGACAGACAGACAGACAGACGGACAGACAGACGGGCAGACGGACATAGCTAAATCAACTCAGAAAGTGATTCTAAGTCGATCGGTTAAAGTTAAAATACCCTGTACCACAGTGTGGTGTAGGGTATAATACGAAATGTTAGAAAATGTCTCAAATATTGTGGTCCGCACTCAATAACATAACAAGAACCAGTAAGGAAAGGCAGAAAGTCGGGTGGGGCCGACTATAAAATACCCTACACCTCCCTAATAACACGATAAGGGTCATTGCCATAATAATTTGGAATAATTGGTAAATGGGTAGAAACATATTATCTAACTCTGAAACGATAATCGCAAAATTAAGCAATATTCGTTCCTAAATTGAGAAACATCTTTCTGGAAAATATTACTGATCGGAAGTAAAATACAACTTCTATAGCGGTTTGATACCAAATCAGGAGGAACATATATATGGAGCTTTAATATAAATCTGAACCGATCTTCCCTGAATACTCATTCATGTAAAACGACCTCCTTCTGTCGAATTTCGTACTGATCGGATATAAAATACAGTCTCTACAGCGCTTACATGTCAAATCGCGGGTAACATATATATGGGAGCTATATCTAAATCTGAACCGATTTTCTCCGAATTTGGCAGTATTCCTTCATGTAGAAAGTAACCTCTTTTTGCCGACTTTCGCACTGATCGGATATAAAATAACATTTTTACAGCGCTCACATGTCAAATCGGGGGTACCGTATATATGGGGGCTATATCTAAATCTGAACCGATTTTTTTCCAAATTTAAAAGTGTTTATTCATATAATAGGAAACCTCTTTCTGACGAATTTCATACTGATCGGATATAAAATACAGTTTTTACAGCGCTTACATGTGAAATCGGGGGTAACATATATATGGGGGCTATATCTAAATCTAAACCGATTTTCTCCGAATTTGGCAGTATTCCCTCATGTAATAAGAAACCTCTTTCTGCCGAATTTCGCACTGATCGGATATAAAATACAGTTTTTACAGCGCTTACATGTCAAATCGGGGCTAACATATATATCGGGGCTATATTTAAATCTGAACCGATTTTCTCCGAATTTACCAGTATTCCTTCATGTAATAAGAAACCTCTCTTTGCCGAATTTCGCTCTGATCGGATATAATAACATTTTTACAGAGCTTATATGTCAAATCGGGGGTAACGTATATATGGGGGATATATCTAAATCTGAACCGATTTCTTCCAAATTTAAAAGTGTTGATTCATATAATAGGAAACCTATTTCTGCCGAATTTCATACTGATCGGATATAAAATACAGTTTTTACAGCGCTTACATATCAAATCAGGGGTAACATATATATGGGGGCTATATCTCAATCTGAACCGATTCTAACCAAATTCAATAGGGATCGTCCTTGGGCCAAACAAAAGATATGTGTAAAGTTTCGTCGAGATCGGTCCATAATTGCGACCTGTACTTTGATTACAAGAATACATGGACAGACGGACAGACAGACAGACGGACATGGCTAAATCGACTCAAAAATTGATTCTATGACGATCGGTATAATAAACTATGGTTCTATTTCTTTTCTTTTTGGGCGTTACAAACAAATGCACAAAGTCATAATACCCTGTACCACAGTCTGGTGTAGGGTATAAAAATGGAACGATACACGATTCAACAACGCATTGAAATTATTAAAATTCGAAAAATCGAATATCATCGAAAAATCATCTTGACTGATGAGGCCCATTTCCACCTCGGTGGCTACGTCAACAAGCAAAATTGTCGCATCTGGGGCTCGGAAAACCCAAGGGTTATTGTGACTGTTTAATGCGGTTTATGGTCCGGCGCGGTCATTGGGCCTTACTTTTTCGAAAATGAGGTTGGATCAACAGTTACGGTGAATAGATTGCGCTATCGAGAGATGATTAATGATTTTTTATGGTTGGGGTTGGATGGTATTGATCTGGACAACGTTTACTTTCAACAAGACGGCACTACGTGCCACACAAGCAACGAAACCATTGCTCTGTTACGGGAAACGTTTCCGGACCGTGTTATCTCCCGAAGAGGTGATCACAATTGGCCACCGATATCTTGTGATTTAACACCTTGCGACTTCTTCCTTTGGGGTCAAGTGAAAGATAAGGTTTACGCCAACAGCCCAGCGTCGATTCAAGACCTCAAAGATAGAATTAGTGAGGCTATCGAGGACATAGGGCAGTCACTTTGCGATTTGGTTATGGGTAATTTCATGAAAAGGATGTGGTCCTGCAAGCGTGGTCGTGGTGTCCATTTGGCTGATGTTGTTTTTCATTACTAACGGCATACCTTCCTCTTTAATATGAAATAAACATCCGATCATTTATCTCAAAAAATGGTACTTTTCTTTGAATACCAAAATAACACTTTTGTTGGAAAACCCTTTACTTAAATCATTTAGAAGAATTTTCTACCGGCTTGTAGAAAAAAATTAAATTTTCCCAAAACTAATGTGTTTCCAGAAAATACACTACAGACGCTATTTTGTTCTTAGGGTATTTTTTTAGTTTTTCCCCAAAATCAGTTTTACTAAAATCCTGGATCATAATTTCCTTTGCAGTTTATCGTCTTACATATTATTACATATAAAAAAGGAAAAATGTTTCATATTTTTACATTGCGATTGTCGAAAAGGTGGCCAAGTTTTGAAATTTTCTCAAACAAATTGTGCAATTTGGAGAAGCGTGGCAACGCTATTTGTAAATACTTGTCACCAATTGTTGTCCAAAATAGTCCAACAGAGCCAAATCGCAGCTGCGAGGGGGCCGTAGTTCAAAAGCCTACCGTTAGATGGGCCACCCGTTATAAGCCGGGATACTTTGCAGTTCAGCGCGAAGTACCGTACCACATATAGAAATATTAAAAGTTTTGTTACTTTAGTTTGGCGATTTTAGATAATGTGGCTTACTTTTGAATTTGTTATTAAAAATGGTGTAAATTGGAGAAGCTTGGCAACAATATCAGTGCATATTTTTGACACGTTCTTTCTTCAGGAACATTCTCTAGGAAGTTTCCTTTATGATGAATATAAACATGTTATACTTTTTTGAAATAACTTCTTCTATAACTCCATACTTTTTCCCAAAAAAATAACTAAATATCTGATTTTTTGAAATTGTAACTTCAAGTGGCAATAACTTTTGTCCTTTTGGGTAAATCGAACCAATATTTCAGCATATAGGAAATTTTATTGCCAATCCAGACGTGTTTATGACCATAAAATCGGAGCATACTCTGCTTCGATATTATCAAAATAATTGTACAGGGTCGGCGAAAAAATTAAAAATTAAATTTTAAGTGCAGATATATACAAGATAATTGTTAGGTGAAAAAGCCTATTGTTGACCTCGGTTACTAACATATATATGGGGGCTATATCTCAATCTGAACCGATTCTAACCAAATTCAATAGGGATCGTCCCAACAAAAGATATGTCTAAAGTTTCGTCGAGATCGGACCATAATTGCGACCTGTACTTTGATTACAAGAATACATGGACAGACGGACAGACAGACAGACGGACATGGCTAAATCGACTCAAAAATTGATTCTATGACGATCGGTATAATAAACTACGGTTCTATTTCTTCTCTTTTTGGGCGTTACAAACAAATGCACAAAGTCATAATACCCTGTACCACAGTGTGGTGTAGGGTATAAAAACTAAATTTTTGTAAAACTATTATCGATAACGGGGTTTTTTTTGCTAGGTTGGTAGGCTCGTAGTCTTTAAGAAATGGTATACTGTACTGTTTACAAGTGGTGTATTATTGTATGATTCCACAGGTACTATAATTTAGTCGAATTTGAATTTTAGAGGAATAGAACTTCCGTAGGTCAAGAGTGGTCAAAGAAATGTTGCTACCAGTAGAAAGGTGAAAGTGTCCCCTTTAAGCCGATATATACTTTTGCACCTGTCTTGAACTGTATGTAAAACCCTTTTTTTATTTGAATGAAATTACTCGGGAAAAAATTGTTGTTCTTTTTTTATTTTACCTGTTCATTTGACTTTGTATATATGTACACCAAGCCAAGTTGTGTGTGTTATATCATGTAGTTATCAATATATTTATATGTCATATAGTTATCAATTAAAAAAAAACTTCAATTTAAAAAAAACTTAAAAAATTGAATAGTTCAACTTTGACCTTGAATTCCCCAATAACTGCAGAGCCGATTTTATTGAAATTTAAACTAGAAAAACATTGAGGAGTTATCTGACGAATAAAAAATTACTAAAATATCTCTATCAGTTCAAAAGTTACAGAGTTTTGGCCAGTAAAAAACGAATCTGGACCACTGTGCGCCTCAAAACGGGATGGCTTCACGCATTTTTGTTCAAAAAATATAAGGAGTGGTCCTTGATTATTGAAAGTTGGCACCGATAAATAAATAAAATAAATAAAGAAAAAAATGGAATTTCATCGAAATCGGCGACGCCCAATTCTTGCCGCTCATACAATCCACACTGATTTTTCTCATAAAATGTTTCCTATCCAAAAACAATTCTTAAAATAAGCAAAAGTGCATGCCAAGGTTCATCAAAAACTTTCACTCCGAATCGGAAGGATCGCATATGAGTCATTCCTTGCCAAACGGTTCGATTTTTGATATCACTAGCTTTATTTGCTTTGAAAGTTTGTGTCTGTATACTTCTCTTAAAAATATTCAAGTATAAGCCTGATTAAGCCGTGTTATGCCTCTAGTTAAAGGGAATATGAGGGCTACATATGCTGAATCTTTGGTTTAGTAACAGTCGTCAAAAATTAGAGAAAAAAAACGATTTTTTTTATACCCTCACTTTAGTGTGACGAGGGTATATATCATTTGCTACGGAAAAAAGTGTAACACATCGAAGGAGTGATCTAAGACCCTAAGTATGTTCGGAGGAAATCCGTTTTGGGTAATTTTAAGTCGAATGAGCAATGTCCGTCCGTCTGTCTGTCTGTCTGTCTGTCTGTCTGTGTGTCTGCTGGCTGGTGCGCACGATAACTCTCGAAAGGAGTACCCGATTGACTTTAAATTTGGTATGTGGTAATATTTTTTTCTATCTCCGGCTAAGTTCGAAGATGGGCCATATTGGTCCATTCCTTCTAGTACCTCCCCCACAAAGGGTTAAAATGTTGTGAAATATTGATTCTTTAATAACTACTATACTGCTTATTCTAATCTTCTGAAATTCCACACATAGTATTAGTTTATTAGTCGCTATCAACTCGAGAAAAATGGGCGAATTTGCCACGTCCCTTTAGGTACCTCCCACACAAATGCACCGTTTTGCACCAAAAATTAACAGCTTATAACATTAATAACGGTGTATAAAAATACTTGAAATTTTGCACAGTGTTATGCTTTTATATTGCCTACAGTCCAGAGAAAAATGGGCGTTGTTGCCACGCCCCTTTTGGTACCTCCCATACAAAGGTACCATTTTGCACCAAAAGTTAACAGCTTATAACATTAATACAAGTGAATAATAATACTTGAAATTTTGCTCAGTGTAATGTTTTTATAGTGCCTATAGTCCTGTGAAAAATGGGCGTTATTTCCACGCCCCTTTTTGTACCTCCCACACAAAATGGCCAAATCATACCACAATTTAATATCTCATAACGTTTATACCAGTGCACATAAACGCTTATAATTCGGCGCAGTGCAATGAATTTAAAATATCTACTGTTCAGCGAAAAATAGGTGTATTTGTTAAACCCCTTCTGGTAGCTCCCACACAAATTTACAGAATAATTCGTGTAATATTCTATATTACATTACTCACAAATTGACAGAATAATTCGTGTAATATTCAATATTACATTACTCACAAAGTGAGGGTATACCTTAGTCGGTTTACCCGACTGAAACTTTCTTACTTGTTTTAAAAACACTTTTTCCTGTTACAAAAAAAAACCATAAAAAATAGAAGAAAAAAAATCGAAAAAATTATTTTATCACATTTCTAAAAAGGCAGCATGTTAACGGAGAAAACACTGTCTATTTGAAATCTATGGATAGATGTTAAAATTATGAGCCATTTTGTAAATGTTAGGGAAATCAAAAAAAATCTTGTTTCATATTTTTTTGTTTTTAAATGATGTTTTTGCTTATATTAAATTCGCCATATGTGAGAGAGACATATAAGAGACATTGCACTTGTATTTTATTTAATGAGGATTGATGTCAGACATTATAAAATTATAGAGAGGACGAGGTTTTATGGCCGTTCGTAACCCTCCATAAAACATGATATCCAATGTGAGAGCTATATTGGATGAGATCCGCTCAGATAGAGGGTCATTCAACAATATTTGTGGGTTTTTATTTATGAGGTTTCCATTCAGTTACGCCTTTTAAGGGCATGGACATCCCAGTCGTATATACAGGTATTAAAATTATATGTACGCAATACAAAGTAGTACGCGGAAGTCTTGAAAATATTGGGTGTCTACTTTCGAAGCAAACTATATATCAGCTACAGGTACTGTAACTTATGAACCTTAAACCCGGAATTTATGAATGAAATTTCTTATTAACAAATTAGTGGAATTCAGCGCCTTAAAGAGATAAGTCGATTTTCTGAAAAATATTACAAAGTTATATTTCGAAGTATGAGCAAAAGCAAAGAACTTTTCAATGTGTAAATTATCCCGACAATTTCTGCTACATCTGCGGAAAATATGTAATTAAAAAAATCGACGTGCGTTTAGTAAAATAAAATAACATTTAAATACCCGGCGTTGCCCGGGTCGCCTTTGAAAACAGTGATCCGAACATTAGTATTAGTTTTGATTTTGAATAAAAAATATTATGGGTAATATTTGTGGTATACGAGTTAAAAATATGAACGAACCGTGGACACCTAATATTTTGTGTAATTCGTGCCATGTAAATCTTACTCGATGGACTAGTGGAAGAATGCGGTAAGTACTTTAAAATTAATGTATTACAATGTTTTGTGGAATAAAACGTTTTAATTTTAGACTTCACGTGCAATTTGGAATGCCAATGATGCGGAGACAACCATTCATTCACGATAAGGACTGATATTTTTGTCTAAGTTAATAGATCGGAGTAGGAAGTGTCCAAATATAGCTAACAGCCTAATAACGGAAACATCATCAAGTTCAACTGAGTACTCAACTCTGAGCGATACATGACTTGAGTCAGAAGTCATCGCTTTTAACTAAGTTTCAACTCATTGATCTAGTGAGGGATTTGGAACTGACCAAAGATAAGGCAGAACTACTTGCATCTAGGATGAAACAGTACAATATTTTGGCCCCAGATGTTAACAATTTTATACAACTGCGGATAAATGATGCTTTTGCCAGGACATTCCCATATTGTTCGAGGAACTTAATCAAACATACAATTCAAGGAAATGGCGGTTACTTGTTGACAGCAGTAAGGAAAGTTTGAAAGCAGTACTTTTATACAACGGAAATCAGAAACCGTCGATTCCCATTGCTCATGCTGTCAACACTAAGGAATCATACAAAACAATGGCTAAATTGATAAAATACATAAAATATGAACATCACTGGAAAATTTGTTGCGATTTAAAAGTAGTTGGTATGTTATGCCTCTGGGATAGCCGATATTTTGTCACCACTGCATATTAAGCTGGGGCTCTTTAAAAATTTTGTAAAAGCCTCAAGGAAAGATGGCAATTCACTCTCATATTTAAAAAGTTTATTTAAAAGTCTTTCTTTTCAAAAAATCGAAGAAGAAGTTTTTGATGGGCCTAAAATAAGGAAACTGATGAAAGATGTGAATTTCGAATCATATTTGACGTCGGATGAAATTGCAGCATGGAGGTCGTTTAAGCTTGTAGTTTCAAATTTCTTTGGATGATTAATGATTTGTTAACAAATTATGAAAAAATTTGTTAGAAATATATTTTTTTTATATTTAAGTACATATATAACACATATGTAAGTACTCTTCCAACTTATTTCTCACTTTATGTATTCCAAATTCATTTTTTGCATTCTCATTTAAACTTTTTCCCTGAGAATCTTGGCGACGCAAGTGACGAACATGGCGAAAGGTTTCACGAAGAATTGAAGTCCATCGAGCGGCGTTATAGAGGGCACTGAGATGAAAGAATGAAGAACTCACAATTACTTCTAATGAAACTTGTTCATGTAAATAAACCCAAATGTACATAATATTAATAAAAGTAATAAATAAAATCGCTATTTAAACAGAAATTAAAAAAAAGAAGCTTCTATAGCCCAAAAGGGCAATTTAGTTAATATTTTAAAATTCTAATTTTTATATTTGTTTTTCGAAATGGATCACTTTGTTAATAGTTGTTTATAGTATTTGAATCATTGGCCTTTATATCGATTTTCTAAACACCTCATTTCGCAGAGTCTAATAAAGACTTTATATCCTTCCTTAAAAAACTATTTTTTTCTTAGTTTTCAAAATTTCATTCCATAAAGTGCTATCGGTGCAAATATGTTAATGCAATTTTAATTAGCTGTAATTTAATTTGTTAATGTGGAATGCAATGCATTGAGAAAAAACCATATGTTGCTTTAATCTTTTTTATGTTAATTTTGTTGCTTTTTTCTACTCGTTATTTACCAGTTAACATTATAAAGCATTAATGCATTTATTATAGAAAAAAATAATATCGTTAATACATAGCGGTTATTTGGGTGGGATAAAATAAATCAACAACATCTGTTTTTACATACAACTATTCATATGCATTTTTTCTATCGCTTCTATCTTTTTTTCAATATTCGAGATTTATTGACGTGTTAATGCCACATAATACTTGTTAACATTTTTTTTTTATTTTGTCTTCTACAACGAGGAAATGTAATTTTGTATGTGGTCTTGTTATATCCTATGGGATAATTTATTTAATAAATTAAGTGAAAATAATGGTCAACATATTTGAAACAACATACAAAGTTGATAGCATCTTTAGGAATATGATGAAAAGAATCTATTACATATTTAAAAATTTTACAAAATAATTTTATGTAAACAATTGTAAATAATTTAACATAATTAAGTTTCTTGAACAGTCCGTTCAATTTCATAACAAAAATGTTAACAAAAAAATCAAATAAATTTTTTCTCTTCTACTTAAATTTCTGCCGCAAAATAAAATATTACAGCTTTTAGTTATAATTCAACGGCCAAAGCGTGTTAGTAGATAGAGCCATGGATTTTACATAGTCTTTGATACTTTAATGGTGATAATTAACTAATACTTGTTTACATTCGTTATCAAGTGGTGTTTGTCGAATATTGTGTTGTTTTTCTGTTTAAAGAAGAAATTTTCATTAGTCACCTGACCAGGTTTATACAGCTGTAGCTGCCTCAATATTCGTTGGACAGGATATTTGCACAAGGACATTAAAATAGAGTTTAATTATACTTAGATAGCTGACATACGTATACATTTTGTAATAATGTGTGCAACTTAATTGTTCAACTAAATTGTACTTTTGTAAATAGTTGATAAATGATAAAAACTCATTGAAGAGTTAGCGTTGATGGCTTTTCTTAAAGAAAAGTTACATAATTTTTGATGACTTTTCCTATTGAAAAGTTCATCGTTGATGACTTTTTCTATAGAAAAGTTCATCGTTGATGACTTTTCGTATTGAAAAGTTCATCGTTGATGACTTTTCGTATAGAAAAGTTCATCGTTAATGTCTTTTCGTATAGAATAGAATAGAAAACATTGATCGTTGGTAGCTTTTCTGGTAGAAAAATTAATAGCGCTGAATCTTTTTCAAAGACTTAAGACTTTTATTATGGAAATATTAATTTTCGATGGATTCATCGTTAATGTCTTTTCGTATAGAAAAGTTCATCGTTGATGACTTTTCCTATAGAAAAGTTCATCATTGATGACTTTTCCTATAGAAAAGCTAATCATTTATGACTTTTCCTATAGAAATGTTCATCATTGTTGACTTTTCCTATAGAACATTTCATCGTTGATGACTTTTCGTATAGAAAAGTTCATCGTTGATGACTTTTCCTACAGAAAAGTTCATCGTTGATGACTTTTCCTACAGAAAAGTTCATCGTTGATGACTTTTCCTACAGAAAAGTTCATCGTTGATGACTTTTCGTATAGAAAAGTTCATCGTTGATGACTTTTCGTATAGAAAAGTTCATCGTTGATGACTTTTCGTATAGAAAAGTTCATCGTTGATGACTTTTCGTATAGAAAAGTTCATCGTTGATGACTTTTCGTATAGAAAAGTTCATCGTTGATGAGTTTTCCTATAAAATGTTCATCGTTGATGACTTTTCCTATAGAAAAGTTCATCGTTGATGACTTTTCCTATAGAAAAGTTCATCGTTGATGACTTTTCCTATAGAAAAGTTCATCGTTGATGACTTTTCCTATAGAAAAGTTTATCGTTGATGACTTTTCCTATAGAAAAGTTCATCGTTGATGACTTTTCCTATAGAAAAGTTCATCGTTGATGACTTTTCGTATAGAAAAGTTCATCGTTGATGACTTTTCGTATAGAAAAGTTCATCGTTGATTACTTTTCGTAGAGAAAAGTTCATCGTTGATGACTTTTCGTAGAGAAAAGTTCATCGTTGATGACTTTTCGTAGAGAAAAGTTCATCGTTGATGACTTTTCGTAGAGAAAAGTTCATCGTTGATGACTTTTCGTAGAGAAAAGTTCATCGTTGATGACTTTTCGTAGAGAAAAGTTCATCGTTGATGACTTTTCGTAGAGAAAAGTTCATCGTTGATGACTTTTCGTAGAGAAAAGTTCATCGTTGATGACTTTTCGTATAGAAAAGTTCATCGTTGATTAATTTTCGTATAGAAAAGTTCATCGTTGATGACTTTTCGTATAGAAAAGTTCATCGTTGATGACTTTTCGTATAGAAAAGTTCATCGTTGATGACTTTTCGTATAGAAAAGTTCATCGTTGATGACTTTTCGTATAGAAAAGTTCATCGTTGATGACTTTTCGTATAGAAAAGTTCATCGTTGATGACTTTTCGTATAGAAAAGTTCATCGTTGATGACTTTTCGTATAGAAAAGTTCATCGTTGATGACTTTTCGTATAGAAAAGTTCATCGTTGATGACTTTTCGTATAGAAAAGTTCATCGTTGATGACTTTTCGTATAGAAAAGTTCATCGTTGATGACTTTTCGTATAGAAAAGTTCATCGTTGATGACTTTTCGTATAGAAAAGTTCATCGTTGATGACTTTTCGTATAGAAAAGTTCATCGTTGATGACTTCTCGTATAGAAAAGTTCATCGTTGATGACTTTTCGTATAGAAAAGTTCATCGTTGATGACTTTTCGTACAGAAAAGTTCATCGTTGATGACTTTTCGTATAGAAAAGTTCATCGTTGATGACTTTTCGTATAGAAAAGTTCATCGTTGATGACTTTTCGTATAGAAAAGTTCATCGTTGATGACTTTTCGTATAGAAAAGTTCATCGTTGATGACTTTTCGTATAGAAAAGTTCATCGTTGATGACTTTTCGTATAGAAAAGTTCATCGTTGATGACTTTTCGTATAGAAAAGTTCATCGTTGATGACTTTTCGTATAGAAAAGTTTATCGTTGATGACTTTTCGTATAGAAAAGTTCATCGTTGATGACTTTTCGTATAGAAAAGTTCATCGTTGATGACTTTTCGTATAGAAAGTTCATCGTTGATGACTTTTCGTATAGAATAGAATAGAAAACATTGATCGTTGGTAGCTTTTCTGGTAGAAAAATTAATAGCGCTGAATCTTTTTCAAAGACTTAAGACTTTTATTATGGAAATATTAATTTTCGATGGATTTGTTTACAGAAAATGTCATTGTTGTTGACTTGCCTTTTACAAAGTTCATAGCCGGTGACCTTGACGTCGATACTCGCTTTAGAACCATAATTTCTGGCACCAGAATCACCATAGTTCATCGTTGATGACTTTTCGTATAGAAAAGTTCATCGTTGATGACTTTTCGTATAGAAAAGTTCATCGTTGATGACTTTTCGTATAGAAAAGTTCATCGTTGATGACTTTTCGTATAGAAAAGTTCATCGTTGATGACTTTTCGTATAGAAAAGTTCATCGTTGATGACTTTTCGTATAGAAAAGTTCATCGTTGATGACTTTTCGTATAGAAAAGTTCATCGTTGATGACTTTTCGTATAGAAAAGTTCATAGTTGATGACTTTTCGTATAGAAAAGTTCATCGTTGATGACTTTTCGTATAGAAAAGTTCATCGTTGATGACTTTTCGTATAGAAAAGTTCATCGTTGATGACTTTTCGTATAGAAAAGTTCATCGTAGATGACTTTTCGTATAGAAAAGTTCATAGTTGATGACTTTTCGTATAGAAAAGTTCATAGTTGATGACTTTTCGTATAGAAAAGTTCATCGTTGATGACTTTTCGTATAGAAAAGTTCATCGTTGCTGACTTTTCGTATAGAAAAGTTTCTCGTTGCTGACTTTTCGTATAGAAAAGTTCATCGTTGCTGACTTTTCGTATAGAAAAGTTCATCGTTGATGACTTTTCGTATAGAAAAGTTCATCGTTGATGACTTTTCGTATAGAAAAGTTCATCGTTGATGACTTTTCGTATAGAAAAGTTCATCGTTGATGACTTTTCGTATAGAAAAGTTTCGTATAGAGAAGTTCATCGTTGATGACTTTTCGTATAGAAAAGTTCATCGTTGATGACTTTTCGTATAGAAAAGTTCATCGTTGATGACTTTTCGTATAGAAAAGTTCATCGTTGATGACTTTTCGTATAGAAAAGTTCATCGTTGATGACTTTTCGTATAGAAAAGTTCATCGTTGATGACTTTTCGTATAGAAAAGTTCATCGTTGATGACTTTTCGTATAGAAAAGTTCATCGTTGATGACTTTTCGTATAGAAAAGTTCATCGTTGATGACTTTTCGTATAGAAAAGTTCATCGTTGATGACTTTTCGTATAGAAAAGTTCATCGTTGATGAATTTTCGTATAGAAAAGTTCATCGTTGATGAATTTTCGTATAGAAAAGTTCATCGTTGATGACTTTTCGTATAGAAAAGTTCATAGTTGATGACTTTTCGTATAGAAAAGTTCATCGTTGATGACTTTTCGTATAGAAAAGTTCATCGTTGATGACTTTTCGTATAGAAAAGTTCATCGTTGATGACTTTTCGTATAGAAAAGTTCATAGTTGATGACTTTTCGTATAGAAAAGTTCATAGTTGATGACTTTTCGTATAGAAAAGTTCATAGTTGATGACTTTTCGTATAGAAAAGTTCATCGTTGATGACTTTTCGTATAGAAAAGTTCATCGTTGCTGACTTTTCGTATAGAAAAGTTCATCGTTGCTGACTTTTCGTATAGAAAAGTTCATCGTTGCTGACTTTTCGTATAGAAAAGTTCATCGTTGCTGACTTTTCGTATAGAAAAGTTCATCGTTGATGACTTTTCGTATAGAAAAGTTCATCGTTGATGACTTTTCGTATAGAAAAGTTCATCGTTGATGACTTTTCGTATAGAAAAGTTCATCGTTGATGACTTTTCGTATAGAAAAGTTCATCGTTGATGACTTTTCGTATAGAAAAGTTCATCGTTGATGACTTTTCGTATAGAAAAGTTCATCGTTGATGACTTTTCGTATAGAAAAGTTCATCGTTGATGACTTTTCGTATAGAAAAGTTCATCGTTGATGACTTTTCGTATAGAAAAGTTCATCGTTGCTGACTTTTCGTATAGAAAAGTTCATCGTTGCTGACTTTTCGTATAGAAAAGTTCATCGTTGCTGACTTTTCGTATAGAAAAGTTCATCGTTGCTGACTTTTCGTATAGAAAAGTTCATCGTTGCTGACTTTTCGTATAGAAAAGTTCATCGTTGCTGACTTTTCGTATAGAAAAGTTCATCGTTGCTGACTTTTCGTATAGAAAAGTTCATCGTTGCTGACTTTTCGTATAGAAAAGTTCATCGTTGATGACTTTTCGTATAGAAAAGTTCATCGTTGATGACTTTTCGTATAGAAAAGTTCATCGTTGATGACTTTTCGTATAGAAAAGTACATCGTTGATGACTTTTCGTATAGAAAAGTTCATCGTTGATGACTTTTCGTATAGAAAAGTTCATCGTTGATGACTTTTCGTATAGAAAAGTTCATCGTTGATGACTTTTCGTATAGAAAAGTTCATCATTGATGACTTTTCGTATAGAAAAGTTCATCGTTGATGACTTTTCGTATAGAAAAGTTCATCGTTGATGACTTTTCGTATAGAAAAGTTCATCGTTGATGACTTTTCGTATAGAAAAGTTCATCGTTGATGACTTTTCGTATAGAAAAGTTCATCGTTGATGACTTTTCGTATAGAAAAGTTCATCGTTGATGACTTTTCGTATAGAAAAGTTCATCGTTGATGACTTTTCGTATAGAAAAGTTCATCGTTGATGACTTTTCGTATAGAAAAGTTCATCGTTGATGACTTTTCGTATAGAAAAGTTCATCGTTGATGACTTTTCGTATAGAAAAGTTCATCGTTGATGACTTTTCGTATAGAAAAGTTCATCGTTGATGACTTTTCGTATAGAAAAGTTCATCGTTGATGACTTTTCGTATAGAAAAGTTCATCGTTGATGACTTTTCGTATAGAAAAGTTCATCGTTGATGACTTTTCGTATAGAAAAGTTTATCGTTGATTACTTTTCGTATAGAAAAGTTCATCGTTGATGACTTTTCGTATAGAAAAGTTCATCGTTGATGACTCTTCGTATAGAAAAGTTCATCGTTGACTTTGATGACTTTTCGTATGGAAAAGTTCATCGTTGATGACTTTTCGTATAGAATATAATACAAAACATTGATCGTTGGTAGCTTTTCTGGTAGAAAAATTAATAGCGCTGAATCTTTTTCAAAGACTTACGACTTTTATTATGGAAATATTAATTTTCGATGGATTTGTTTACAGAAAATGTCATTGTTGTTGACTTGCCTTTTACAAAGTTCATCGTTGCTGACTTTTCGTATAGAAAAGTTCATCGTTGCTGACTTTTCGTATAGAAAAGTTCATCGTTGCTGACTTTTCGTATAGAAAAGTTCATCGTTGCTGACTTTTCGTATAGAAAAGTTCATCGTTGCTGACTTTTCGTATAGAAAAGTTCATCGTTGATGACTTTTCGTATAGAAAAGTTCATCGTTGATGACTTTTCGTATAGAAAAGTTCATCGTTGATGACTTTTCGTATAGAAAAGTTCATCGTTGATGACTTTTCGTATAGAAAAGTTCATCGTTGATGACTTTTCGTATAGAAAAGTTCATCGTTGATGACTTTTCGTATAGAAAAGTTCATCATTGATGACTTTTCGTATAGAAAAGTTCATCGTTGATGACTTTTGGTATAGAAAAGTTCATCGTTGATGACTTTTCGTATAGAAAAGTTCATCGTTGATGACTTTTCGTATAGAAAAGTTCATCGTTGATGACTTTTCGTATAGAAAAGTTCATCGTTGATGACTTTTCGTATAGAAAAGTTCATCGTTGATGACTTTTCGTATAGAAAAGTTCATCGTTGATGACTTTTCGTATAGAAAAGTTCATCGTTGATGACTTTTCGTATAGAAAAGTTCATCGTTGATGACTTTTCGTATAGAAAAGTTCATCGTTGATGACTTTTCGTATAGAAAAGTTCATCGTTGATGACTTTTCGTATAGAAAAGTTCATCGTTGATGACTTTTCGTATAGAAAAGTTCATCGTTGATGACTTTTCGTATAGAAAAGTTCATCGTTGATGACTTTTCGTATAGAAAAGTTTATCGTTGATTACTTTTCGTATAGAAAAGTTCATCGTTGATGACTTTTCGTATAGAAAAGTTCATCGTTGATGACTTTTCGTATAGAAAAGTTCATCGTTGATGACTCTTCGTATAGAAAAGTTCATCGTTGATGACTCTTCGTATAGAAAAGTTCATCGTTGATGACTTTTCGTATAGAAATTTCATCGTTGATGACTTTTCGTATAGAAAAGTGCATCGTTTATGACTTTTCGTATAGAAAAGTTCATCGTTGATGACTTTTCGTATAGAAAAGTTCATCGTTGATGACTTTTCGTATAGAATATAATACAAAACATTGATCGTTGGTAGCTTTTCTGGTAGAAAAATTAATAGCGCTGAATCTTTTTCAAAGACTTACGACTTTTATTATGGAAATATTAATTTTCGATGGATTTGTTTACAGAAAATGTCATTGTTGTTGACTTGCCTTTTACAAAGTTCATCGTTGCTGACTTTTCGTATAGAAAAGTTCATCGTTGCTGACTTTTCGTATAGAAAAGTTCATCGTTGCTGACTTTTCGTATAGAAAAGTTCATCGTTGCTGACTTTTCGTATAGAAAAGTTCATCGTTGCTGACTTTTCGTATAGAAAAGTTCATCGTTGATGACTTTTCGTATAGAAAAGTTCATCGTTGATGACTTTTCGTATAGAAAAGTTCATCGTTGATGACTTTTCGTATAGAAAAGTTCATCGTTGATGACTTTTCGTATAGAAAAGTTCATCGTTGATGACTTTTCGTATAGAAAAGTTCATCGTTGATGACTTTTCGTATAGAAAAGTTCATCATTGATGACTTTTCGTATAGAAAAGTTCATCGTTGATGACTTTTGGTATAGAAAAGTTCATCGTTGATGACTTTTCGTATAGAAAAGTTCATCGTTGATGACTTTTCGTATAGAAAAGTTCATCGTTGATGACTTTTCGTATAGAAAAGTTCATCGTTGATGACTTTTCGTATAGAAAAGTTCATCGTTGATGACTTTTCGTATAGAAAAGTTCATCGTTGATGACTTTTCGTATAGAAAAGTTCATCGTTGATGACTTTTCGTATAGAAAAGTTCATCGTTGATGACTTTTCGTATAGAAAAGTTCATCGTTGATGACTTTTCGTATAGAAAAGTTCATCGTTGATGACTTTTCGTATAGAAAAGTTCATCGTTGATGACTTTTCGTATAGAAAAGTTCATCGTTGATGACTTTTCGTATAGAAAAGTTCATCGTTGATGACTTTTCGTATAGAAAAGTTTATCGTTGATTACTTTTCGTATAGAAAAGTTCATCGTTGATGACTTTTCGTATAGAAAAGTTCATCGTTGATGACTTTTCGTATAGAAAAGTTCATCGTTGCTGACTTTTCGTATAGAAAAGTTCATCGTTGCTGACTTTTCGTATAGAAAAGTTCATCGTTGCTGACTTTTCGTATAGAAAAGTTCATCGTTGCTGACTTTTCGTATAGAAAAGTTCATCGTTGCTGACTTTTCGTATAGAAAAGTTCATCGTTGCTGACTTTTCGTATAGAAAAGTTCATCGTTGATGACTTTTCGTATAGAAAAGTTCATCGTTGATGACTTTTCGTATAGAAAAGTACATCGTTGATGACTTTTCGTATAGAAAAGTTCATCGTTGATGACTTTTCGTATAGAAAAGTTCATCGTTGATGACTTTTCGTATAGAAAAGTTCATCGTTGATGACTTTTCGTATAGAAAAGTTCATCATTGATGACTTTTCGTATAGAAAAGTTCATCGTTGATGACTTTTCGTATAGAAAAGTTCATCGTTGATGACTTTTCGTATAGAAAAGTTCATCGTTGATGACTTTTCGTATAGAAAAGTTCATCGTTGATGACTTTTCGTATAGAAAAGTTCATCGTTGATGACTTTTCGTATAGAAAAGTTCATCGTTGATGACTTTTCGTATAGAAAAGTTCATCGTTGATGACTTTTCGTATAGAAAAGTTCATCGTTGATGACTTTTCGTATAGAAAAGTTCATCGTTGATGACTTTTCGTATAGAAAAGTTCATCGTTGATGACTTTTCGTATAGAAAAGTTCATCGTTGATGACTTTTCGTATAGAAAAGTTCATCGTTGATGACTTTTCGTATAGAAAAGTTCATCGTTGATGACTTTTCGTATAGAAAAGTTCATCGTTGATGACTTTTCGTATAGAAAAGTTCATCGTTGATGACTTTTCGTATAGAAAAGTTCATCGTTGATGACTTTTCGTATAGAAAAGTTTATCGTTGATTACTTTTCGTATAGAAAAGTTCATCGTTGATGACTTTTCGTATAGAAAAGTTCATCGTTGATGACTCTTCGTATAGAAAAGTTCATCGTTGACTTTGATGACTTTTCGTATGGAAAAGTTCATCGTTGATGACTTTTCGTATAGAATATAATACAAAACATTGATCGTTGGTAGCTTTTCTGGTAGAAAAATTAATAGCGCTGAATCTTTTTCAAAGACTTACGACTTTTATTATGGAAATATTAATTTTCGATGGATTTGTTTACAGAAAATGTCATTGTTGTTGACTTGCCTTTTACAAAGTTCATCGTTGCTGACTTTTCGTATAGAAAAGTTCATCGTTGCTGACTTTTCGTATAGAAAAGTTCATCGTTGCTGACTTTTCGTATAGAAAAGTTCATCGTTGCTGACTTTTCGTATAGAAAAGTTCATCGTTGCTGACTTTTCGTATAGAAAAGTTCATCGTTGATGACTTTTCGTATAGAAAAGTTCATCGTTGATGACTTTTCGTATAGAAAAGTTCATCGTTGATGACTTTTCGTATAGAAAAGTTCATCGTTGATGACTTTTCGTATAGAAAAGTTCATCGTTGATGACTTTTCGTATAGAAAAGTTCATCGTTGATGACTTTTCGTATAGAAAAGTTCATCATTGATGACTTTTCGTATAGAAAAGTTCATCGTTGATGACTTTTGGTATAGAAAAGTTCATCGTTGATGACTTTTCGTATAGAAAAGTTCATCGTTGATGACTTTTCGTATAGAAAAGTTCATCGTTGATGACTTTTCGTATAGAAAAGTTCATCGTTGATGACTTTTCGTATAGAAAAGTTCATCGTTGATGACTTTTCGTATAGAAAAGTTCATCGTTGATGACTTTTCGTATAGAAAAGTTCATCGTTGATGACTTTTCGTATAGAAAAGTTCATCGTTGATGACTTTTCGTATAGAAAAGTTCATCGTTGATGACTTTTCGTATAGAAAAGTTCATCGTTGATGACTTTTCGTATAGAAAAGTTCATCGTTGATGACTTTTCGTATAGAAAAGTTCATCGTTGATGACTTTTCGTATAGAAAAGTTCATCGTTGATGACTTTTCGTATAGAAAAGTTCATCGTTGATGACTTTTCGTATAGAAAAGTTTATCGTTGATTACTTTTCGTATAGAAAAGTTCATCGTTGATGACTTTTCGTATAGAAAAGTTCATCGTTGATGACTTTTCGTATAGAAAAGTTCATCGTTGATGACTCTTCGTATAGAAAAGTTCATCGTTGATGACTCTTCGTATAGAAAAGTTCATCGTTGATGACTTTTCGTATAGAAATTTCATCGTTGATGACTTTTCGTATAGAAAAGTGCATCGTTTATGACTTTTCGTATAGAAAAGTTCATCGTTGATGACTTTTCGTATAGAAAAGTTCAACGTTGATGACTTTTCGTATAGAAAAGTTCAACGTTGATGACTTTTCGTATAGAAGAGTTCATCGTTGATGACTTTTCGTATAGAAGAGTTCATCGTTGATGACTTTTCGTATGGAAAAGTTCATCGTTGATGACTTTTCGTATGGAAAAGTTCATCGTTGATGACTTTTCGTATAGAATATAATACAAAACATTGATCGTTGGTAGCTTTTCTGGTAGAAAAATTAATAGCGCTGAATCTTTTTCAAAGACTTACGACTTTTATTATGGAAATATTAATTTTCGATGGATTTGTTTACAGAAAATGTCATTGTTGTTGACTTGCCTTTTACAAAGTTCATAGTCGGTGACCTTGACGTCGATACTCGCTTTAGAACCATAATTTATGGCATCAGAATCACCATAGCAATTAGCTTTGGATTTATTTGCCACAATCGCTATAATTTGTCATCTATACCGCAAATTACACTGTTGGCAACATAGTTGCCATCGACACCGTTATCAAGTAGTCATTTCACAAGATTTCTCTTTACCGCTGTGTAGCTTCAGCAGTTTTCCAACTAAGTTTGCTCTTCTTTGATGTTTCACAGAATCCAAAGTGAATGGTTGGTTACATCGACGTTTCCTTTGATGGTTAGCTTTGTACCTTTTTACTATTATAACATTAGTCCTGTGAAGAAAAGTGTAGCTGCATGTGACCTAGTTATTTACAGGGATTACAAGTGCCAAAAGGTTGTAGAAGTACTTTTAATATGAAGTACGTTTACCATAAATATTTTTTTATATTATTAAAACGTACAAAACAATAATTCGATTTTAATTTAAATAAAGGTTTATTCTCAATCTACATTTGACTCGGAAAACTTTATAACTGCAGGCATAGATTGGGTACTGTACAACCGGTCCAGGTATTGACATCATCATTTCCTTTATTAATATTATTTGTGCTATAGTTTTATCCATATCTGTATTTAAAAATAGATTTTGTTTCTCGTTTGTTTGTTAAACAGATTTTTGTTGGTAGATCCCATTTTCAACACAACTAAGCATTTCCGCTGCCGATAACAAATTTCTTTGTAAACTGTTTTACATTATTGAAATTTTGTTTCCCGCCCCAGCGGATGTTGAAAAGATACTTGTGTTTCCTTGGTTTTAGAAAGAATTTACGTCGCTTTGGTTAATAGTTTCGCTTGTTACGTTATCCTGAGCTACATGCTTCGCCATTCACAATTTTTCCTTTTGTTGGGGTTTCTCGCCAAAAAATTGTGGATTTGGGGGTTTTCTTTGCAGTTCACAATATTGTTATCATCATCAGTTAAATGATGATGAAGATGATGGCGATATTCCCCAAAGATGGTTAGTAAAAAGTTGTTTTACCCTTTTTCGCAAAAGAAGAATATAGAGGAAACCATCCGCGTGGATAGGACTTTAAAACATTCTTAACATTATTTCAATTTTCACTGCTATATTGGCTAACTTCCCCTTGCCTTCATCACGGAGGATAATGTTTTGCGGTTTTATCTTCTTTTCAAATTCTTTCACTTAAAACTGACCTATATTCACAATTCACTCTTTTTTTCTCTTGCTTCGCTTTTTCAATCATTTCCCTAAGGTTACTGTAATTTGACTTAAATTTCTCAACAAACTTAGGAATATTTCCAAAGTATTTTTTAGTTCTCCGCCTTATCTTTCAATCGCCTTTGAAACCCTAGAGATCGATCAATTTAAATTCTGTGCTTATCGAAATGGCAAAGAAATTGTGCCAAATTGAGTTTAATGAGTGTTTATGTGACCCAAAAAGGGATAGAGTTTAATAATATTGTTATTTTTAAACTAAAAACTTTATGGCAAATATAAGGAACTTAAAAAAAGTTTCTCAGGAAGTTAAGTAAAATGAAAGAAAATTTCGTTGACCAAAAAAACTAAACGAAAATAGAGAAAAGACGAGTTCGCAGGAAATTAATGAAATTAAAAATTTATTTTGAAACTTTATTACGTTGCCCTAGAAAATCGTATTCTGGGGATCAAAATAAGAAACTTTGCGGAAGGAACCATACCTCTAAAACGAATTCTGATGTCCCGGAAAAAATCTCACTTTGACCCATTTAGAGTGCTCCAATCGAGTCCAAATGTATGACCGACCCCCACTCAGTGAAGTGCTTAGTGAAAATCGTATTCTAGGGATCAAAATAAGAAACTTTGCCGAAGGAACCATACCTCTAAAACGAATGCTGATGTCCCGTGACCCATTTAGCACTCTAAATGGGTCAAAGTGGGATTTTTTCCGGGACATCAGAATTCTTTTTAGAGGTATGGTTCCTTGGGCAAAGTTTCTTATTTTGATCCCTAGAATACGATTTTCACTGAGCAATGGCGACTTTTTTTGCCTCCCCACAAATCAAATATATACATATAATTCCGGAAAATCCTAGGAGGAACAACGGGCCGTATTGCAAAGCAAATGGGACGTAAAAACGGTGATCACAGTCATCAAGGATGAAATTTTCTATAGAAAAAGTCATCAACGATTAACTGTTCTATTAGAAAAGTTATCAACGATGCACTTTTCCATAAGAAAAGTTATCAACGATGCACTTTTCCATAAGAAAAGTCATCAACGATGAACTTTTCTATAAGAAAAGACATCAACGATGAACTTTTTTATAAGAAAAGTCGTCAACGATGAACTTTTCTATAAGAAAAGTCATCAACGATGAATTTTTTTATAAGAAAAGTCATCAACGATGAACTTTTCTATAAGAAAAGTCATCAAAGATGAACTTTTCTATAAGAAAAGTCATCAGCGATGAACTTTTCTATAAGAAAAGTCATCAACGATGAACTTTTCTATAAGAAAAGTCATCAACGATGAACTTTTTTATAAGAAAAGTCATCAACGATGAACTTTTCTATAAGAAAAGTCATCAAAGATGAACTTTTCTATAAGAAAAGTCATCAGCGATTAACTTTTCTATAAGAAAAGTCATCAACGATGAACTTTTCTATAAGAAAAGTCATCAACGATGAACTTTTCTATAAGAAAAGTCATCAACGATGAACTTTTCTATAAGAAAAGTCATCAATGATGAACTTTTCTATAAGAAAAGTCATCAGCGATGAACTTTTCTATAAGAAAAGTCATCAACGATGAACTTTTCTATAAGAAAAGTTATCAACGATGCACTTTTCCATAAGAAAAGTCATCAACGATGAACTTTTCTATAAGAAAAGACATCAACGATGAACTTTTTTATAAGAAAAGTCATCAACGATGAACTTTTCTATAAGAAAAGTCATCAACGATGAACTTTTTTATAAGAAAAGTCATCAACGATGAACTTTTCTATAAGAAAAGTCATCAAAGATGAACTTTTCTATAAGAAAAGTCATCAACGATGAACTTTTCTATAAGAAAAGTCATCAACGATGAACTTTTCTATAAGAAAAGTCATCAACGATGAACTTTTCTATAAGAAAAGTCATCAACGATGAAGATTTCTATAAGAAAAGTCATCAACGATGAACTTTTCTATAAAAAAAGTCATCAACGATGAACTTTTCTATAAGAAAAGTCATCAACGATGAACTTTTCTATAAGAAAAGTCATCAATGATGAACTTTTCTATAAGAAAAGTCATCAACGATGAACTTTTCTATAAGAAAAGTCATCAACGATGAACTTTCTATAAGAAAAGTCATCAACGATGAACTTTCTATAAGAAAAGTCATCAATGATGAACTTTTCTATTAGAAAAGTCATCAATGATGAACTTTTCTATTAGAAAAGTCATCAATGATGAACTTTTCTATTAGAAAAGTCATCAACGATGAACTTTTCTATTAGAAAAGTCATCAACGATGAACTTTTCTATAAGAAAAGTCATCAACGATGAACTTTTCTATAAGAAAAGTCATCAATGATGAACTTTTCTATAAGAAAAGTCATCAACGATGAACTTTTCTATAAGAAAAGTCATCAACGATGAACTTTCTATAAGAAAAGTCATCAATGATGAACTTTTCTATTAGAAAATTCATCAATGATGAACTTTTCTATTAGAAAAGTCATCAACGATGAACTTTTCTATTAGAAAAGTCATCAACGATGAACTTTTCTATTAGAAAAGTCATCAACGATGAACTTTTCTATAAGAAAAGTCATCAACGATGAACTTTTCTATTGGAAAAGTCATCAACGATGAACTTTTCTATGCGAAAAGTCATCAACGATGAACTTTTCTATACGAAAAGTCATCAACGATGAACTTTTCTATACGAAAAGTCATCAACGATGAACTTTTCTATAAGAAAAGTCATCAACGATGAACTTTTCTATAAGAAAAGTCATCAACGATGAACTTTTCTATACGAAAAGTCATCAACGATGAACTTTTCTATACGAAAAGTCATCAACGATGAACTTTTCTATAAGAAAAGTCATCAACGATGAACTTTTCTATAAGAAAAGTCATCAACGATGAACTGTTATATAAGAAAATTCATCAACGATGAACTGTTATATAAGAAAAGTCATCAACGATGAACTGTTATATAAGAAAAGTCATCAACGATGAACTGTTATATAAGAAAAGTCATCAACGATGAACTTTTCTATAAGAAAAGTCATCAACGATGAACTTTTCTATAAGAAAAGTCATCAACGATGAACTTTTCTATAAGAAAAGTCATCAACGATGAACTTTTCTATAAGCAAAGTCATCAACGATGAACTTTTCTATAAGAAAAGTAATCAACGATGAACTTTTCTATAAGAAAAGTCATCAACGATGAATATTTCTAGAGGAAAAGTCATCAACGATGAATTTTTCTAGAGGAAAAGTCATCAACGACAAACTTTTCTAGAGGAAAAGTCATCAACGACAAACTTTTCTATAAGAAAAGTCATTAACGATGAACTTTTCTATAAGAAAAGTAATCAACGATGAACTTTTCTATAAGAAAAGTCATCAACGATAAACTTTTCTATAAGAAAAGTCATCAATGATGAACTTTTCTATAGGAAAAATCATCAATGATGAATTTTTCTTTAAGAAAAGTCATTAACGATGAACTTTTTTATAAGAAAAGTCATCAACGATGAACTTTTCGATAAGAAAAGTCATCAACGATGAAGTTTTCTATAAGAAAAGTCATCAACGATGAACTTTTCTATAAGAAAAGTCATCAACGATGAACTTTTCTATAAGAAAAGTCATCAAGGATGAACTTTTCTATAAGAAAAGTCATCAAGGATGAACTTTTCTATAGGAAAAGTTATCATCGATGAACTTTTCTATAGGAAAAGTCATCAACGGTGAATTTTTCGATAGGAAAAGTCATCAACGATGAACTTTCTATCAGAAATGTAATCAGTTTATAAATTTTATTATAGAAAATTTCATTGTTGATGGCTTTTCTTATAGCACAGATCATCGTTGATAAATTATCCTGTAGAAAATTTCATCGTTGATGAATTCTTTAATATATTGTCTCCTTAATTAAAATTATGTTGTCAGTATTTTTAGCGCTTAGGAAATCCCCTTTCATGTTCCTAAATTTAATCTATATATCCCATAAGGCTCTTAATTCTAATTAAATAGGTCTATATAAATAAAATTGCATTTTTACAATAAAATTTATTGTTGTGGTTGGCAAAGTCATGCAATTTTAATTCTACGCCGCATATGCAAATGTCTTACAAATTTCTAAATAATCATCTTTGTTGATTTTACTTCAAAGGTAATGCGTTTTTTGTTAACCGAAATATGGTTTCTGCGTTTCCACACGAATTGGGGCGTAGTCAAAAGCGCCGAAATTCCTCCCAAAAGTAGATTTAAATGTTAAGTAAATTTACTGTGCAACAGACGGCACGAAATTTTAAGGCATTTGGTTTGTATTAAGACTGACTTCTTCAAATTTATTACACAGCGACGACCACATGCAAACTCGTGGCCCATGATTATGGCCATCAAAGCACAATTGTGGTAACGCAATTACAGAGATTTTCGTGTTGGTTAAGACTTCGGCTGGTTGGAGTGTGGTTAAGACAATTTAATGGCCTTAAGCAACTGGAGGCGTAAGGGTGATGCGGGGTGAGTAGCGGTTAGCCTATTTCTGACATGAATTTAAGAAAGATTACAAGCATTCCGTAACCGTTTACGTTACAAAGGATTCTTGTTATTCGTCCATCGTGTTTTTCAGGTCTTTATAAACTAAAGTTTTATTAATTTCATGGTTTTCTTTAATTTAGAAATTTCTACAACAACTATCACTAGGTTTTTTTTGAAAACTAGTTCGAGAATTACTCACACTATGTGTGGTAATGAGGTCTTTATGTATTTTTTTACAATAATAAATATATCATGATAATTCTCGGTATTATGTTTTTCATAAATGACAAAACTATAAATAATAATAAAGAACACATGACCTTTAATGCACATTATTTACAATCCATTGAAAAAATATAATATTCTACTACGGAGAACGAAATTTCTATTAAATGAAAAATATAGTGAAAAAATAACAAAAACATCCTGGCACAATGTGCACAAAATATCTTATGAAATATTGCTAAAAAAACGAGGTCTGCATTACTTGTGATCTTGTTTTAATTGGCTGCATTTTCGTAATAAAAAACTGCCCAAAATCAAAATCGTTTTTTGTTCTTATCCACTTTTCTCCGATAAAAGAAAACTTGGATATCCAACCAAAAGTTAGTGTAACATTTATTTCTATATAGATATTAGCTCTGCCATAGATGATAGAACCTTTAAAGCCTTTTATGGGAGTCTGAATTTGTACCCGTTCCAGTAGAAGATATCGGTAAGACAGCAAATCCAGGAAAACGCTTATATTAATTTTCCGATATTGACATCTTCCAGAAGTGCCGTGGGACGGACTAACCGTAGAACATGTTTGTTAAGTAGAATGTGTAACGTGTAGAGAAGGTATCTAAGACCCTTTGTATGTTGGGGGGGAATTATTCAAGGGAATTTTTAGTTTATTTAAAATACTCGTGTGTCCGTTGCTCTGTTTAACTAACTGGTTCCAGCTGTAGTCATCACAAATGGTCAATAATAATAGGTAAAATAATAGTAGCATTAGTAACATCAGAAATATGAGCCAATCTTACCTTCAGAAGCCTCACACATAAATGGACCATGTCATACCATAAAAAAACATAGGATACAATGCAATTACCGCACCTATTATGTCACAATACTAACTTCGAAAAATGGTGAATCTTGGAATAATAAAATTACAATCCATTTCTAGAAAATTTCATTACAAAATAAAAATGCAAAAAAGACTTTTTTAAAAAAATGTTGCCAAAGGGCTGTGCATAAATATTTGTGGGTTTTACTCACTGTGGAGTTTAGTTGAAGGTCGAAAAGTTTGTTTCTAAGTGAAGAAAGGTATTTGAATAGTCAAGTGAAAAACAAAATGATATAAAACTCA
Source organism: Eudasyphora cyanicolor (assembly GCA_963930755.1). NCBI lineage: Eukaryota > Metazoa > Arthropoda > Insecta > Diptera > Muscidae > Eudasyphora > Eudasyphora cyanicolor. Next base: position 40,913,221 of record OZ005738.1, read on the forward strand.
ACAAACATATCGGCCTACTCCTTGTGGAACCTCCCCCACAAATGGTTAAAATTTTGTAACATGTTAAAGCTCTTATAAATTCTATACTACTGACGATTATCCTGTAAAATTGCATACATACTAATCATTTTACCGCCTCAATAAACTGACAGCGCATACAAATACTTGAAATTTGTGTAGTGTAATAATTTTATAGTAACTACAGTGGGCGGTATTGCCGCGCCCCTTCTTACCAACCACAAATGGTAAAAATTTTGTGAAATGTTAAAACTATTTATTTTATTTATATATTTACTTTAATGAGTTTCTCATTTCTTTACATCGAAAGGGTCAAATATTTAAATTGTAATTTTTGGGTCGTTTTATTTTGTAATTACCCTGTAGTTTGAGGCATACTATTTTAAGAAAACAAAACAAAATTTTGTTTATGGTACATTTTTTATTAATTTTTTATTTAAATTATAAGCTATAAGCTCGATGAAGTTACCATTTAAATTACAGGACTTTATGAGGACTAGAAATGCTGAAAACATCGCTTCCACGTAGAAACGGAAGATTAGTAACTGTCGTTAAAACAATTTTGCTGGCATGAAAAAACCATAAAAAATAGAAAAAATTCGCAAAAAAATTGTTTGTTCCATTTTTTGAAAGCTAGTATCCTAAGAGAAGAGAACAATGCATATCTGCAATTCTACGGATAAATTCTGACCCATATTGTAAAAATAGGGAAAATAAAAAAAAAATCATATATTTATGTTAGCTAATTTGTTTAGGATGTACCAAAAGGGGCGTGGCAAAAACGCCAACATTTTAATATAGTATGGGCACTATAAAAACAATACACTGTACAAAATATCTAGTGTTTGTGTGTGCAGGAATCGAAGTTATAAGCCCTTATCTTTTGGTGCAAAATACCAAATTTGAAGTCAATCGGTTAATCGTATCGAAAGTTATCGTGCGCACAAACCAGACAGACAGACGGACAGGCTGATGGACACTGCAAAAATGACTTAATATGGCCCAAAACAGATTTCCGCCAAATGTTCTTGGCGGCCAAATGTTCTCATTCCTTAGATGTGTTACACTTTTGGCCCACAGCATCTGATATTGGGGGTATAAACAAAGGATTATGTTGAAATTCCCTTATTTCTATTTTTACCCTTAGATTTTCTTCAAATAGGCATTGTTTTTTCGATAGCATGCTAGCTTTCAACAATTGTAACAAAAAAGGTTTGGTAAATTTTTTATATTTTTTATGGTTTTTTCGTGCCAGAAAAAAAACAATATTTTTTTTAAAAAAAAAAAATCTAATTTTTTCTAATTATTTTAACAACATTTACTAAACTTCGGTTTCCAAGTGAAACCTTTATAGTCCTCATAATGTTCTTTAATTTAATGCATACCCCGACTTTAGCAAGTATAAACTTCAAAAAATATGCGCCAAATACTAAAGGTACATTCCAAAAAAAGGGACTCTTAAAGAAAAACTTTAAAAAAAAAAATGTACTATAAAAAAATTTAGGACACCATATTACCATATTACACCAGTAAATGTTATGCACAGCCCTTCGACAAACATGTTGTTGCATAGTGTATATGACCCTTTTTGTAAATGTATGGGAAATGCAAAGAAACGGGTTTCATATTTTTTATAACGACCATTTTGCATTTGGGAGGTGCCATATGGACCGTGGAAATAATGCCCATTTTCAATGGGTAGAGGCATTGCATCAAGTATTTGTATGCACTAGAATCAAAGTTATAAGTCGTTAACTTAGAATAGAAGTTATTAAAGAATCAATATTTCACTCAATTTTGACCCTTTGTGGGGGAGATACTAGAAGAAGTGGACCAATATGGTCCATCTCGATCTTAGAACGATATAGAAAAAAACATGTACCAAATTTGAAGTCAATCGGTGGCTCCTATCGAAAGTTATCGTGCGCACCAGACAGACGGACGATCATTGCTCAAATTAGTTAAAATGTTCCAAAACGGATTTCCGCCAAATATACTTAAGGTCTGAGTTCACTCCTTCGATGTGTTCCACCTTTTTGTATGATTTTGTTGAAATTATTTTATTTCTACTAAAAGGGTTATAATTTCTACATTTATCCATATATAAGTTTGCATTGTTTCCTTCTTTAGGATACTGGCTATTGAAAAAATATGTTCGGTCTACTTCGTGCCAGCAAAAAACGATATTTTAAAAAATCAAAAAATTGTCCAATTTTTGAAGCGACTGTTACAATGTTTCTACTTGACATATATATTTCTAACGTTTGTAGCTCTTATAATTTCCTTAAATTTAACGCATATCCCGGTTAACATAACAAAATTGTTGGTTTAGAAGTTTATGGAATTATATTCCTCAATTTACGCAAAATGATTTTTAAGGTCTTGTTATTGTCCGATACTAATACTCATATAGAAAATAGCTATGAATGTACAAAAGCTGTATGAAAATCTAAACCGATTTCCATTAAAGTCTGTTGTTGTTGTTTAAGCAGCTTGGAGACGTTGAGATGATAATCTATAAGTCTATCTGCATTACAGATTTTCTATTTCTCCACTAGAAGCGCTGCATTTTCTGTTAATAGTCGTAATGGCGTTATGTCTATTTTTGCAGAAACTTGTATTATGATGAACAAATTAAATGTTTATGTTAGATTTTCCAGTGTCCTGGCTGGCAATCGAACCTGCACCTTCGGAATCCCAGTCTACCGCACTAACCACATCGAACTCGGTAATGTTCGTTGCTGGTTACCAACCTGCTATTTGTGAATTTCTGCAAATTCGACAACGTTTGTACATATTTTAGAAAACGTATTGCGCAAAATTCCAAGAAGATTGGTTGAAAGCCAATTGTGAAAAAGCAAAAATATGTACCATATGTATTTATACACTCGAATGCGGGCAAAATCTAAATCTAAACTGATTTCTACACTTTCTCGTTGTACAGAACTCTCTCTGACACCTTAATATCAAATCGGATTTTATTGCCGACAGATCACACTTTACGATAAAATGAACAAGTATGATTTTGCATTTTTTGAAGGTTTTATAATGCTATTATGATTAAAATGTTCTCAAAAAATATTTTTTTTTTGCAATATCTTGTAAGATATATTCGAATATGAGGTGAACAAATTTATTAGAAGATGTTGCAGGTTATTTAATTTTGATATATAAACAAGTCCCATCCCACTAATCGACCACAAAGGTTTTGAAGGAAAAGATATAAGCTTTCGTTTACTCAATAAATACTCAAATAAATTGAAATAACTAATTTTGATTAATATTTGTTTATTCTACAAACAGTTTTTTATTTATTTTCCACAAATATTGCAATCATCCATGACCTTGTCGTGTACGTATGTATGTTCACACTTAAATAAAAGTGTAATTCCTTCGAGTGCCTTTCACTTTTACTGACATTTAAATCAAATTTTATACACAGCCCGAATTAAACAACTCAAAATGTATTGCGAAAAAAATCTTTTTTCAAATTATCAAAAATTTTAGTGCATTTGATGCAGTCTTCTGTGAGTTGTAGTTCCTCCTCTTTAGCCTTATTCTAGTTTTTGCTCAAATTGAAGTTTTTGTTTAGCATTTCTTGGCAAAACCTTTCGACAGTTTTTTCCCTGCGGCACTTGTGGTGTTGGTCTTCTTGTTTTTTACAATGGCATATTTCGTTGTTTAGTTTGAGCGTTTTTCTGCGTGGAGCTATACTCAAACATTCATCCTTCATGTTTGGTTTTGTTATGTTTTTCTGTTCCCTATCTTGACCGATATCATCTGAACCGGAAGACCAAAGGTTGTGGTTGGACAACCGGTTGTTGCATGTTCTGTCACTGTATCTCGCCAAGTGTAATTCATGTCGAAGTTTTTGCGTTTCTGCGATGACAACTTAATTGATTTAATGTCTTCTTCTCGTTACTTGATCACAACATTGATGATGATGATGATGGTGATGAGGACGACTGTTGCTCTTCAGCGTTTTCGTCTTGTTAAAGTTAATTTAAACATTGATGTTGACTGTTAATGAGAATGTACCAATTCCAGGTGGTGCTTAGCGTCTTACTTAATTGGCATTTTATTGACAGTTTTGTGTTTTTGTTGGATTCATCGCTTGCTGTGGAATTACTTAATAAAGAATGTTTGAATTGCTTTCAGAAGTATACGAGTATTATATTATTTATATTAAATAAAAAATATAAAATATCTGTGAAATAAAAAAATTTCATGAAAGTCCTCTAATCTGAAAATATCTAAATCGTGCCATAACCATTTAGTTTCCGACTAATTTGCAATGAAAAAATATGAGTTTATTAGGCAAAAAATAAACTGCGTCCGTTCGAATCATTTTGGGTTGTCTTTGTAAATAGTTTAGATCTTAACAGCCTTTAAACGAGGACACTCGCAGGTGGGGCTTCGTAAGCCACAATGTTCACCCTAAACACTGACAATTCGGTACAGTGGAATGTTCACAACATTCACATAAATTCTGCAGTAATATTCTAAATGTGTTCATATTTTTGTTGGTTTAGACATATTTCAAATGACTATAGCCTGACAAAGACTGAATAATTTTTTTCAACGTTCTGGCATCTCCCATCCGAGGTATCATATTACATTACTTAAAAAGTGAGGGTAGTCGGTTTAACCGACTGAAATTTTTATAATTTTTTTATTTACCCTTTGCACTCAATATTTGGTTTCCTGTGTATTTCGTATTCCTGTGTAATATTTTAAAAATTCAATATATCAGTATTATTATATTACTTATATATTTTCATATTATGAATTTGAAAACTTATATGAGAATTACTCATATTGACTTTAAATAATTCGATAGTGATATATACCTTCTGTAAATAATTCGGGTGATAAAAAAAATCTTCTTAGTTGATTCTTTTGGTTTTCATATAATCCTAATTTTCCATTCTAATCCTATTGTTTTTTTTTTGTTAAAGTAAAAATCCGGAATTACCTAAATATCTTTAATATTTAGGTATTTAGGTAAATACCTTTATCATATACCTTTTTTTGTTGTTGTGGTAATCCATAAACGATTTTGCAACAAAAGACAATGCAAAGCTCTTTTAGCGACATTTGAAAAATACATTAGGAGATTACTTAGAATTTCAAATTTCTGATTATAGATACCAGATACACTGTTAACATTTTCTATGTCTGTTGTTTTCAAAGGACATGGAAACATATTAAAGACAGTTTTGGGGTGAGAGAGAAATAAGGCATTTGTATTCCTTTTGTTAATTCAGCAAAAAGACAATTAATTAGAAATATGTCCATGAATTAACCCAAATGATAATGTTTTGGGCCATCAGATTTGAAAGCCGCATAAGGCAAGGTTAATATAGAAAAGGTTAATATGGAAAACCATTTTGTTTATTATAAAAATGCTACAGCACTTGGAAATAGCGGTTTTATCTCAAATTAAATTTAATATAAGTAATAATTTAATAAATACTTACTATAATACATAATAAAGATGGTCTAAAGCCAGGAGAATATCATAGTTATAAATCAATAACGATTTAAAGAGCAAAATAAATCCAACGAAAATACAATAAAACATACGAAAATACAATTATGTTAATTTTTAAATATTAAATCTCAATCAAGTGTAAAGATTTTTCTTTTGCTTATCGCTTATTCTAATTCGCTTATTTAATGGTTTGGTTTTTATAAAATTCATCTTTATACAGACTTTGAAATATTCAAGCACCCAGAAAAAGTTTATTCGAATCTAATAATTGTATTGTTAATTGTGCAAAAAAAAGTATCCTCTTTAATACACAATAAACTTCCTATCGGCTATGCCTTAAAATGTGTCCACCTCCTTTAATTTTTCTAAAGCAAATGTCTTCCAAAGCAAACATCCTTGACAAGCTCTATCTAATAAATTTCAAAATTGCCATTATGGCATCGTTACAATTATTTCTGCTTCTTTTTCTTCTTATTGTTGAATAATTAATTGCTGCTGTAAAATATTATTATTAAATATTTGCCAGGCTTGGTTAGAGATACATTTGCACAAAGCAAATAAATACAAAAGATACAAATTGTATTTGTTTATTGGAACGATTACGTGACCAAAAGGATTCGAAAGGCAAGGAATCGTAAATAAATGCTTCACAGTCTTGTGTCATGTGATTCGAGGAGGGGAAAATCATAAATTATGGACTTTTATACAGTTTGCATTAAATATTACCGTAAACATTATACAATATTTATTTCGAAATCTACATTAATGGCTCTTAAGGACAAAGGGAAAATACTTTTAATTTTTATTCAAATGTATGGCTCATAAACGAGGAAATCAATAAAGCATAAATTATTGAAAAATACTAAATACAAATATATAACAATTTATTTGAAATTTTGCTTACACCTGTTCCTGGAACAGATACAGTGAATTAGAGATTGAAATTTTAATGTTGCAAAGTTTAAAAATATTATTACCAGTAGTACAAATATTTGCCTTAAATATTACTTTTTGAGATACTTTTATTTACTAAAGACATTTTGAGGGATCTCACTACACAGATAATTCTCCCAAAAGAATATGTACTGTTTTAATGTACACTCAAACCTCGTTTTATGCGAATTCAAATTTATGCGGTTTTAATTTTTTTTTGCGTTTTTACATAACACTTTTTTTAAACAATTAAAACATTGCTGATACATAGTTATGTACATTATCGCCTTTAAAAAAACAAATTTCAGCGTAGAACACTTATCGAATTTCTTTACAGGTTCCTTTATCGACTGGTAGAATTACATTATTGCCGTGAATTCCATAATTTGTGTTTTATTTATGGTAGAGGTGAACAAGTTAAGCATACCCATTTTTCTGTTTTGAAGTTGTTGTGCTAAAAATGTATATTTGTTGCTTATTTGTGATATTACTATGGAAAAAATAAGTATGTGGTATGTGATTTCTAGAGCATAAACCTTGTAACGGACAAAATGTTATTTTATCCGCACATAGTCATTTATTACCACTGTGCATTGGCATTTTCTCTGAGTTAGCCACTACGATCCCCCATTGACGACATCAACCGCAATAGCAAGAGCATCCACCATCACCACTGTGCTAAGCCATCACAACGAACGCACCCACATACAACCATTGACAGCCACAGCCACTCAGAATGAATATATGGCTATGCTTATACTTTCTTGTTTCGGGTGTAACATGAAAGTAAATTAAAATACACGCTGTGCATATAATTCTCGTTGACTCTGTATAGCCAGTGGTATAAGGTGTTGACATTTTTCAGTCCATGGTGCGGATCAACGGAGCTACAAACCAAGTTGAAAGTCCGAATACTTAACCCGAAGCAACAAAGATCCGCCCCAATAGTCCTTTCCAGGACTAGTAGTCGTAGAAAAGTCCTCCTCAGGACTAGTAGTTATAGCTCTGGGGACTTTTCAGGACACTAACGCGGATCGCCCGCATACGCGATTCGGTCGCATACGCGATTCGCTCGCATACGCGATTCGCTCGCCTACGCGATGCGCTCGCATACGCGGTTCGCCCGCATACGCGATTCGCTCGCATACGCGATTAGCTCGCATACGCGGTACGCCCGCATACGCGATTCGCTCGCATACGCGGTTCGCCCGCATACGCGATTCGCTCGCATCCACAAATGTCCTTTACTACTTGCCACTAAATAAAAGCATCTGTCCCATTCACAGATCGTCGCCGATGCCCAATACCACTCCGTTATACCGAAGGTCTGGTCCACGCCACATCATCCGCCAACCGTACATGTGTCAGGACTAAGGTGTCCACCGAAAACCAATTTATCGCAGCAGAAACCGCCGACCGCCTGTGCGTTAGCGCTGGGTCATCCGTCAAGCATCAGTGTGAGGCGTCCGTCAGCTCCTGTGTGAGGCGTCCGTCAAGCGCCTGTGTGAGGCGTCCGTCAAGCGCCCGTGTGAGGCGTCCGTCAAGCGCCCGTGTGAGGCGTCCGTCAGCGCCTGTGTGAGGCGTCCGTCAGCTCCTGTGTGAGGCGTCCGTCAAGCGCCTGTGTGAGGCGTCCGTCAAGCGCCCGTGTGAGGCGTCCGTCAGCTCCTGTGTGACAATTAAAGGCATTTGATAGCCTTCCCTACAACCCTAATCGGCATCTGAGGACTCGTACCCATACCCCCAAACATAGATTGACTCATGAAATATTTTGTTGAAATAAATGAAACATTAAACTGTTGTACAGAGAAAGGAACGATAACTAAAACTTGAATTTCGTGCCCTAAAGAAAGGGAAAATAGTGTGTTCTTATTTAAGGTTTGAGGGTCCTTGAATTGATCCTGGAGGCGGCTGAACTACCTCAGCCTATGAATAAAACCTCGTTACAACCTTTAACTTGATATGGGTATATGGAGGCAATAATAAAAGTTAAACCGATGGGCCAAATTTTGTAAAAATTACCTCAAGCGGTAGGTGAGTAGGTATCGTGCACGCCCATGAGTTTGGGAGTCGTGGGTTAGATTCCCACCAGATGCTCTGGCCTGTCGCTGCAAAGCTCTAGCCACACAGTCTTTGTCACCAGGCTTTTCCCTGGAACATACAATTAGAATATAAATATAAATTATAAAGCGAGATCCATTTCGAGGTTCCCTAATTTTTTAAAGAAAAAAACACAGAAAATTCAAATTGAATGGGGAATGTTTATTATCATTTGAAAGAACATTCTTTGGCATTTATTTTTTGAAGGTTATGTCTATCAAATGTTGGCCGCGGCTACGTCTCAGATGGTCCATCCGTTGAGTACAATTTTCGATGACTCGTTCGAGCATTTCGACTGGTAACTGGCGAATGACACGCGTGATGTTTTGCTCCAAGTCCAGAATCGAAGCTGGTTTGTCCGCATAAACTTTAGACTTTACATATCCCCACAGGAAAAAGTCTAACGGTGTGATATCACACGATCTTGGTGGCCAATCGACCGGCCCAAAACGTGAAATTATCTGCTTACCGAAGTGTTCTCTCAATAAATCCATTGATTGATGCGATGTGTAGGAAGTGGCGCCGTCTTGTTGAAACCAAATGTCGCCGAGATCACGAGCTTCAAATTCAGGCTTCAAATTGTCGGTTATCATGGCACGATAACGGTCTCACCGGCATCATTTTTGAAGAAATATGGCCCGATGATTCCACCGGCCCACAAACCACACCAAACCGTTGTTTTTTCTGGATGAAGTGGCAGGTCTTGAATCTCTTCAGGTTGCCCTTCGTCCCAAATGCGGCAATTTTGCTTGTTTGCATACCCATTAAGCCAGAAATTGGCCTCATCGCTCAATAAAATTTGGCTCGAAAACGTCGGATCTTTTTGGAACTTTTCAAGAGCCCATAGAGCGAAGCTTGGGAAGGTCGGGCGGCTTCAGTTCTTGCACGGTCGAATATTATCCAATAATGAATGCTGGGTCTCAAGATGAGTGATGGTGTTGCGAATAGTACGCTCAGTAGGCCGATTATGTCAAAATAAATGCCGAAAATTATCGGGAAAATGTCCTAAAGACAGTATTGATGCCCTGGGCAGACAAACATTTCGGCCGCAGACCATGGACATTCCAACAGGACTCAGCACCATCGCACTCAGCACGCGTCAACCAAGAATGGCTTAAAAAGGAGGTTCCTCGCTTCATTTCTACCGCACAATGGCCACCAAGTAAGGTTCGCACTAAAAAATACCAAAATATCGATCATCTCAAGACGGCGCTTCGCCGGGAATGGGCCAAAATACCGCAGAGCCACTTTCGTGCTGCGTGTGATGGCTTTGTTCGCCGTTTGAAGGCCATAATTCGTGCCAACGGTGGCCAATTCGAACAATTCTAAACTGTTTCTAAAATGTTATGTTATTTCGGACATTTTTTTGCTTTTGAACAATAAAATTTAAAAAAAAAATAAAAAAAATATAGCGCTTTACTTTGTTGCATTACATATCAGCCACCATGTAGGCGCTACAAAAACATTATACAGTACAAAATTAGTATTTCTATGCACTTTTATTAAAGTTATAAGCAGTTAATGTTTGATGCAAAATGGTCCATTTGTGTGGGAGGTACCAAAAGGGGTGCGGCAACTTCGCCCATTTTTCTCGAGGTGATAGTGACTAATATACTTATAATATGTGTAGAATTTCAGAAGATTCGAATAAGTAGTATAGAAGTTATTAATGAATCAATTTTTAACTAAAAGTTAACCCTTTGTGGGGGAGGTACTAGAAGGAGTGCTCCAAAACAGCCCATCTTCGAACTCATCCGGAGATACATCAAAATATTACCGCATACCAAATTTGAAGTCATCGGTTACTCCTTTCGAGAGATATCGTGCGCACCAGCCAGCAGACAGACAGACGGACGGACATTGCTCATTCGACTTAAAATGACCCAAAACGAATATCCGCCGAACATACTTGGGGTCTTAGGTAACTCCTTCGATGTGTTACACTTTTTTCCGTAGCAAATGATATATACCCTCGTATCACTAAAGTGAGGGTATAAAAATCGGTTCAGGCATTCGAGAGCAATTACAAATTTCGTGAAAGCCAAAAAACATTTTTTTAATTTTTTCTAATTGTAAAAAGACCATACAATTTAAAAAAACAAATTGGAGAAAAATGATAGCGAGATCTTATTTTACCTAATTATAAGACCATACCATTTAAAAAAAAATTGAGAAAAGTGGTATCTTATTTTACCTATTTATAACATTTTAACCTAAAAAGAACTACATAGTTCGATATTAAATATTCTGCTCCATAGATAAGTCCTTCCTCCGCTTCTAGTTTTTTGAAATTGCCTACTTTACTCTTTAAGCTGTGTAGGAATATCTGCTAACCAGCAAAAGAAACCACTCTATTATGTACACACTTCACTTCCAATTACGCCTCTAAAAGAAACGTAGTGCCTTAAATTGGAAATATTGTCGCAACAACATATTGTCTAGCATATTGTCAATTATTGAAAAATGCGACAGAACGACAGAGACAATAAATGGCGAAGACACATTTGAAATTGCTTGACATTCAAAATGACGCAAAATTGCTGTGACATAGCCTTAGGGTTGAATTTAGCGTTAAAGTGCGAAAATCACGTACATTTATCATAGATTCATCACTCCGACGACACAGCGTATGCAACGTGATGCACTCTGCAGATGTTCCACAATGAGCGCATTAACTACACGCAAAGAAAAACATTCATTTTAGACAGCTACTATATTTTATACAGCTACTGTTTAGACACGTTTTTCCTGGATATGCCAATTGATTCGTTAAACAAACAAAATATCTACTTCAAGCTGACTTTTTGGGATATGCAAATTATTTAGTTAAACAAGCATAATATCTACCTCAAGCTGATTTTTGGGACTCATACATTTTCTATAGCTGGAAATATGTGTGAAAGATTTTTTTGCGTGTAGACAAATAGAATTGGAGACCGGGAATGGTTGGCGCCATAGATGCATGCTAATCGTCAGCAGATGGATGCATTCACAAGGAGTTGATTGCTTTTCTAAAATGCGAATGTGTCTGCACATTCGAAGACTCCACTGATGATTATATTATTGCAGCGAGTTGCTTATATGACGACTTGTCATAGGCGTTCAAATTTCCTGGCATCTGTGCATGGATGAGTGCATCTCTGACTGACTGGAACGAATGATGTGTACGTGATAATATTTTCTCAAAATGTGTCAAGCGAATGATCAAAATTGGAGAGGATAAAAGAAATTTCCGCGGAATTATCTACGGATTCACGGAATGAGTTTAAATGTAAGTATTGAATAAATGACGCAGACAAAAAAATGTACTGTGAGAAATTTAAGTAATCCAGAACATACACATGTAATTATTGACCATATAAATAATTTTGATACAACAGCTTGGGAAAGGACAAAGAATATATGTATTTTATTACTGCCCTTAAATACCCATATATACATTAGGCCGGGTCGATTTGTGGGGAGGCAAAAAAAGTCGCCATTGCTCAGTGAAAATCGTATTCTAGGGATCAAAATAAGAAACTTTGCCGATGGAACCATACCTCTAAAACGAATTCTGAAGTCCCGGAATTTGGGTCGAACTTTTGGGTAGGGGCAAATTTTGAAAAATCCCACTTTGACCTATTTAGAGTGCTCCAATCGAGTCCAAATGTATGACCGACCCCAACTAACTTTGGAGGCCCGACCCACCCATGCCAGTGGCACACCCCTTGGAACCCCGTGGGGGTTCCATACATTTGGGCTCTATTGGAGCACTCTAAATTGGTCAAAGTGGGATTTTTTCCGGGACATCAGAATTGGTTTTAGAGGTATGGTTCCGTCGGCAAAGTTTCTTATTTTGATCCCTAGAATACGATTTTCACTGAGCAATTCACTGAGTGGGGGTCGGTCATACATTTGGACTCAATGGAGCACTCTAAATGGGTCAAAGTGGGATTTTTTCCGGGACATCAGAATTCGTTTTAGAGGTATGGTTCCTTTGGCAAAGTTTCTTATTTTGATCCCTAGAATACGATTTTCACTGAGCAATGGGCGATTTTTAAATCGACCCGCCCTAATATACATATACCATATAACCTCTGAAAAGACCCTTTTCCATATCAATACATATCAATTCTCCTTTTGTAAATACATACATATAAATATATTTAAATATTAATTTTGCCCAGATCGAGAGACTTTTACACATACTTTGTTACATTCGCACGCACACTTCAAGTATTAATAATGCAGACAAGGATAATGTGAATAAATGATGTTAAAGTATCAGTTTACAGCACCAGGTCATCAAACAGTGACTAACAGGAACCAATATATACGAGTATATACAGGGTGGCTGATATGTAATGCAACAAAGTAAAGCGCTATATTTTTTAATTTTTTTTTTAAATTTTATTGTTCAAAAGCAAAAAATGTCGGAAATAACATAAAATTTTAGAAACAGTTTAGATTTGTTCGAATTGGCCACCTTTGCGCACGAATTATGGCCTTCAAACGGCCGACAAAGCCATCACACGCTGCACGAAAGTGGCTCTACGGTATTGTGGCCAATTCGGGGCGAAGCGCCGTCTTGAGATGATCGATACTTTGGTATTTTTAGTGCGAACCTTGCTCTCTAAAATGCCCCAGGCGCAAAATTCCAACGGATTGAGATCCGGAGATCTTGGTGGCCATTGTGCGGTAGAAATGAGACGAGGAACCTCCTTTTTAAGCCATTCTTGGTTGACGGTCTGCGGCCGAAATGTTTGTCTGCCCAGGGCTTCAATACTGTCTTTAGGACATTTTCCCGATAATATTTGGCATTTATTTTGACCCCATGGTCGATGAATACGAGCGGGGAGCGACCATCGGCCGTTACGGCGGCCCACACCATTACCATCGGCGGTGCTTGAGTTCTGGTGACCAATCGAAGGTGTACATTTTCAGCTGACCTCTTTGGCAAGTAAACCCGATCATTTTGTTTGTTCACAAACTGCTTAATTTAGAATGGCTTCTCATCGGAAGAAACCAAATTCGGTAACTGGCCACTTTCGTGCAAGCGAAGCAACTCCTTGGCTCTTTCCAGTCTAACTTTTTTTTGTGCATCGGTGAGCTCTTGCACTTTTTGGAACTTCAATGGCTTTAGTCCAAGCTCATTTTTTAATATGTGTTGTATCCGTTCTCGCAATATTTTCAGCTTACGAGCAATTTTTGTACCACTTCGACGTGGATTTCGATCAAATCTGGCCTTCACTTTTGGGATAATTTCTGGTGTTGTTACCGTTTTTTTTTTTCGTCCACTTTTTGGACGCGATGCAACACTGCCAGTATCATGGTAACGAGTAATGGTACGAGAAACAAAAGATTTAAATGCTGGAGGGCTCTAACGATAGCCACTTGTGTTTTTCCACCCAAATAAAAGCAATCACACTATCACGCTTGAATTCCATCACGAATAACTTTTTTCTGAATGCAATAGATCAAAATGCTTTTGTTAGCTTGTAAACAATAAAATGAACTGTCACTGAAATAAATCTGTCAGCTATCAGACTAGCGGTTTAGAAATGATAGCAACCTAAAGTTGGTTGCAATACATATCAGCCACCCTGTATATATGCTATTTACTCTATTTTTTTTTTCTTTTGTTTGAAGGTATTTTAGTTTAAGTATTTTAGTACAATATTTAGTACTTTCACCAAAAGTGGGCGGGATACAATAAGTGCGCGTGGTATTATATACAATTCGAATAAATCAGAATGTGTTGATGGTAGGATAACGAAACTTGGAATACACTTTAGTGGAATAATTATCTAAATCTTCCGCAGGAATTGGCGGCATAGGATAAGTTGGTGTGGCAAAAATGGGCGTAGCATTAGTTAGGCATGTATTCTCTCTGAAACTATTGACCGTAGAAAAAATAAATTTCAATCTTTAAACATAACCTCATACAATATTGCATATTTTGTGCATTTTTGTACTACATTTCTTTTGTTTGCATCGCATTGGCGTTAAGTTGACTGTGAGCACAAAAACACTTATCTATCATTCTCAGCAGAAAGTTGTATCATTTGTGGTCATTGCGGCGATCAAGTCAAAGAATGAGTGCTGTAATTTTGTTCATATGTATCTGGTGATAGTCTACATGAATGGTCCAAATCGGGCGCGATCGGATGAATGGTCGGGGCCCTGCCAATATAAACCAAATTTTGAAATTGAGATATCTTGAACAACTTGTTAGCGAGAGTGCTGTAATGTGATGGCCGTCCACGTTATTGGCCAAAAAAATGGGCTGGATCGGAAATCTGGGGCAACGAAGTGGACCGGGTCCAGCTAGTCTAATATATACGAAAAGGAGATATCCTTTTCTATATGCGGTGCAATCTATAATCGGATTTTAAAAACAATAAGTAAAGAAAGACTAAAGTCGGGTGGAACCGACTATATGATATCCTACCCTATCCCTTAAAGCCAGAATGTTATCTCACAAAAAAATGTAAAAAACTTTGCTTAAATAAAAAATTGTCGAAAAAATAAAAAAATGTGTTTGCTGTACAAATACCCACATATTCATAAATAAACAATGTATACATCGTTCGAAAGTTCTATGTTTTTTCTCTTCAAATCCCTTGATAGATTAAAAATCAGTTGATATTTATCTAAGTTATAAACGTAAAGGTGCAGAAAGGAACGAAAACCGGTGTTATACCCGTGAGTCAAGATTTTGGGGGAGGCCGGCAAATTTCACAAGACAAATGTTGTTTTACTCAAGATGATCTACAAGGGTTTTTGGACTTCCAAATATGTTCCTTTGCAGTAGTCATGAAAATATTTATATTTTAAGGAATATATAAAATATTAAAATGTTTTTATTTGAAAATAATCCGATTCAATTTTGAACAACATTGGTAAATTGTACATATAAGCTATAGTGGTCTTATGTATCTAAGGAAAGTTGAGATTCGAACTCATTTGTGGCCGTGCGCGATAAGGTGTGATGTTATCCTGATGCGGCGCTAGGAGAGCCAGGTTCAAATCATGGCAAGACCAAAAAAATACTTTTAATGACGCTGTCCAAAGGAATTTTTGGACAGAACAGAATAGCAACCATATAATTTTGAAATGGCATGTTGAGTAGATCATTTTTGTGTAATAAACTTATGGTCTAGTTTTCATTTTTTTTATCGAAGGGAGCATTATACTAAATAAAAAATTTTTGTATTTACTGACTGAGAGATTTCTTATTGTGAGAGTTATATAGTGGAATTTTATGAGGATTATTTTGTGGAAGATCTTAACCCTCTAGCTTTTCTCTCTATGGGTTAACTTTGGTCCTTTTTCGAAAAAAGTCTTTTTAAATAGATATTTAAGAATTAAAATAATCTTTGCCAGAGAAAATTACAACATATACGTATATATACAGGGTCTCCCATATTCGACGGACCCATCTGGCAACGCCATAACTTTTGACAGAGATGTCAGATCGCTTAATGACATACCGCGTTTGAAGCGTCAGTCCAAGCAGATTTTTACCATGGAACAATACACGCCATGCGAGCGCTCTATGACAATAAGAAATCTCTCAGACATTAACTTACAATTTTTTTTTCATTTTGTATAATACTCCCTTTGACCAAAAAATGAAAGCAATACCATAAGTTTATTCCACAAAAATGATCTACTCAACATGCCATTTCAAAATTATTTGGTTGCTATTCTGTTCCAAAAATTCCGCTTGACAGTGTTATTAAAAGTATTCTTTAATACCGTAATAATAGAGCTATGTTGATCAAACTTGGTAGAAATATTTCTTATAGTTGTTTGGGATTGCAAATCGGCCAATGTCTTGATATTGGTCTCCTACAGATGTCGCTCCAAAATAGGGTTTATGAGCCATAGATACCACATTTTTTAAGGCAATATATCAGAAACTTTGCAGTTTGTATTCTATTTTGACAAGAATTAATCACATCAACAATTTTACAATATTTTGTTATAGTCATTCTATAGAGGTCGCTCCAAGATATACGTATTTAAGCCATAAATACCATATTTTCTATGCATTTTAAGTTAATCTTTGGAGTTTGTATTTAATTCAGACAAGAATTCATCGAATTTAAGATCCGACAAGAAGAATTTAATTCAGACAAGAATTCATACATTTAGCTGAAACATTGCAGTTTACGAGTATATCAAGCATTCATCTCAATAAAATTTATACAAATAAAATTTTATTTTGTTGTAGTCCCAGTGTAGAATATAGCTTCAATGGCGCTTAGATAACAAATCGTAAGAAATGTATATGTATGTGGGTGGCTATATATAAATCTGTACGGATTTTCAAATGCAAAAGTGTTGTTTTTGTATCGAGACACTTATCTCTGCTAAATTTCAAACA
Source organism: Eudasyphora cyanicolor (assembly GCA_963930755.1). Classification (NCBI taxonomy): domain Eukaryota; kingdom Metazoa; phylum Arthropoda; class Insecta; order Diptera; family Muscidae; genus Eudasyphora; species Eudasyphora cyanicolor. The sequence continues at coordinate 40,930,137 of OZ005738.1, forward strand.
GATTAGTTGAAAAATGTAGGCATTACAGCTCATATATCGCAAGACCATATACCATTTAATTTGCATTTGTCATGTCCCAGAAGCCTCATTTTTCATCGATACGGCTGAAATTGTTCGCAGTTGATATTTATTTGGCACTAAAACATTATTCGAAAAAATATTTTGATATAGTCACCTTTGGTCCCTCTTTAAATTAGTTTAAAAAAGGTCTGTACATAACATTACCTGCTGTAATCATAAACACGAAAAAAACTAGTTTAAACCAGTAAGGAAAGGCTAAAGTCGGGCGGGGCCGACTATATAATACCCTACACCACTCTCGTAATATTGAATAACTCTGATATATAAATTTTGTAATTCATGTATAAATTGTTTACATAAATTTTCTTTTTGGACATTTTATACTTAAATAATACCCTGTACCACAGTGTGGTGTAGGGTATAAAAACGATTGGATCTAAAGTGACAAATCGGATGAAACATATATATGGGAGCTATAGCTAAATCTTAACCGATTTTCTTCGAATTCGGCAATGTTGGTTCATGGATCAAGAAACTCTACCATTCTTAATTTCAGAAGGATTGGATGTAAAATATAGCTTCTATAGAACTAAAGGGCCAAATCGGACGAAACATATATATGGGAGCTATAGCTAAATCTTAAACGAACCAAATTCGGTAGTGTTGGTTCATGGATCAAGAAACTCTACCATTCTAAATTTCAAAATTATTGGATGTGAAATACAGCTTCTACAAGACTAAAGAGCAATAGCTAAATCTTGACCGATTTTCTTCAAATTCGGCAATGTTGGTTCATGGATCAAGAAACTCCACCATTCTAAATTTCAAAACGATTGGATGTAAAATACAGCTTCTATAGAACTAAAGGGCCAAATCGGACGAAACATATATATGGGAGCTATAGCTTAATCTTAACAGATTTTCTTCAAATTCTGCAGTGTTGGTTCATGGATCAAGAAACTCTACCATTGTAAATTTCAAAATGATTGGATGTAAAATACAGCTTCTACAGGACTAAAGAGCAAAATCGGACGAAACATATATATGGGAGCTATAGCTAAATCTTAACCGATTTTCTTCAAATTCGGAAGTGTTAGTTCATGGATCAAGAAACACTATCATTCTAAATTTCAAAACGATTGGATGTAAAATACAGCTTCTATAGGACTAAAGGGTCAAATAGAGATCTTTACAGCTGCGAAATACTCTAAACTGCAAAATTTCAGAACGATCGGAGTGAAATTGCGACCTGTAGTCGACGAACAACTTTACATGGACAGACGGACGGACGGACGGACAGACATGGTTAAATCGACTCAGCTAGTGATTCTGAGTCGATCGGTATACTTTAAGGTGGGTCTAGCTGTGTTATTTTCAGGTGTTACAAACATCTGCCGTGAAACAAACTTATAATACCCTGTACCACAGTGTGGTGTAGGGTATACAAATTGTATAGTAACATTTTTAAACTATTTTTTAGTTCCCTTTTTCATGGAAATAGGAAATAATATGAAACATGGTTTTATTCATTTCCCTTAGATCAGGTTAGGTTAAAAAATGAGAAACGTTTCAACGTCTCATGTCCATGGACAAATGCCTTCCCAGCATACCCTGTATTCGTCGTTATCTGCTTGTCCTAGGCGGTGCAGATGTGCTTGACAGCTTGAGTGTCCTGTTAGAACACTCATCATTCTACCATGTTTAGTTTCAGTAGATTTTTTGTTTCATTCTCATTCAGCGTCTTCACTCAGTATCATCTTTGTGGTTTCTTACACCGTTTCGCTATTCCACACCAATGTTTGAGCCATCACTGCCCACTGCTTCAGCTCATCCTTCGTGGTTTCGGATGCTTTCCAATCGAAGTTCTCTGCCGATTGTGGCCAAACTGTTTGCCCGATCGTATCCAATACGGGCCATAAAAAAAAATGGGTCACAACTCAAGCCAGTATTTTGTCATCGTTACGAAGTTCGCTTTTAAACTAAAAATGTTCAGTCGGGCAAACCGACTTACGAATCCACTCACCAATATTCGTAAATTTATTTATATTTTTTTAAATAAAGTTATTCTCAATTTAAATTGCTGGACCCAGTCCACTTCGTTGCCCCAGACCATTTTTAGACCAATCATATAAACAGCCACTAAATGCATACACACAAAATTTCAGCACTCTACATAAAAAAGTTTCCTAATATTAATACATGGCTCATATGTACGGATTCACGGCCACTTTACATATCGAAAATTCATGTAGCGTATTTTCACCAACCCCTACACATGCATATTTTATGAAAAGAAACACGCATATATAAACATCTGGGTCATTGTAGAGGAAGTTTATATATAAATGAACATTACAGTCAACAGTGCAGCTTCGGCTGTGTGGCACGTAGCGCCGTCCTGTTGAAACCAAATGTTGCCAACATCCTCCTCTTCATTTTTTGTGAACAAAAATTCGTTCAACATGGCCCGATAACGATCGCCATTGACTGTAACGGCCACTTACTCATTTTCGAAGAAAAATGGCCCAATTATGCCTCTGGACCAAAATCCGCACCAAACAGTGACTCGTTTTGGGTGTATCGGTTTTTCTATGTATGCGTGCGGGTTTTCTGTGCCCCAAATGCGATAATTTTGCTTGTTTACATACCCGCCAAGACAAAAATGAGCTTCAACTGAAAAGATGATTTTTTTTGGCAAAATCGGCATCTTCTGTAAGTCGATCGCTCCCAGCGTTGTTCAAGCGTATACACAACCATATTCGTTCAGCGGAAGGATAAAACTAATTATCTGTCAAATCAGACATGAGCTAAGTGTTACCATTCACGAAATAAGCACTAGTTGAAAAAAACGTTAGATGGCGGACCCTTTATATATGGTAGCCATCTAACGGTTGCTTTTTAAACTATGCCGCCTCGCAACTGTTCTTTGACACCGTTGGATTATTTTTTGTTGGGGCCGTTAAGGATAAGTGCTACGCCAACCATCCAGGGACGATTCATGACGTGAAACACGAAATTGGAATCGCCATTTCAGCCATTGAGGGCCACACAATCGAAAATGTGTTGAAAAATTGGGTCGACAGAATGGGTTACTGCAAGGCCGGCCGTGGCAGTCATATGAATGAAGTGGTGTTCCATCATTAACGGGAATGTTGAGGCATTTCAATAAAGACAATATCATTGAAAAATATTTATAATTTTTTTTATAACAATTTTAAAACGCAACTTTTTCGTGGGACACCCTTTATAAATCTGAAGCGTTTTTCCCACTTTCAATAGGGATCGTCCTTAGACCACACAAGATATACGTGGCAAATTTTATAGCGATTAAACAATAATTGCGACCTACTATGGTTACAAACATATATGGACAGAGATACGGATCGATTGGTATAATAAACTATGGGTTTATTTAATTTCTTTTGCACAAAAAAATTCACATAATTATAGTACCTTGTAAAGTATATAAATATTAAAATTATTTTAGGTATGAAATCTAAGTCCGTCATAATTCAGAGACCAGGGATCATAGAGTCATACAATAATAGCTTATTATACAATTGTTTAATTTTCTTGAATGTCATGGTAATTGCGTTGTTGGTAGTGGTGATGGTGGTAGAGATACTTAAGTCCTTGCATTGGAGCATCAGATACGAAGGCTTCCAAATAGATTTGGTGTCCAAAGGGTATTTAGTGGTGGATCCAATCGGTCTTTCCCAACATCTCCCTATATAAGAAAAGTCATTAATTTTCCATTTCTATTATTTGTACAGACCAAATAGAATTTGTTGGAATGGCAAAGAAAATTATGTTTACTATATTATTGGTAGATAATTAACCAACATTTGAGGAGAAGAAAAATGGAGAAGGAGTTGCAAACGGGGAATGGGTTTAGAATCTACGATTCTATGCGTAAGGGTGGATTATGTGTCAGACATCAGTGTGAGGGTTAGGTTGGTGTTGAAGTCTATACTATTACTGTTAAAGTTTGTTTTTTCCCTACTTCAACAATTGTTTAAGTCATTGCCTTCGCAGAGGGGTATTTTTATGTGGTTCTGGTTGTGTTACTAACTTTCCGAGATTCTTTCGATACTGCTACGAGTACTGGTGTTTGTTTTGTGGTATTAACTGGCTTAGTCAGGCGGAAAAAGTCGTCATTAATTTCTTTCTGTTTTTTGTTTGGAGAAATTTTGAAAGGAGACTGGCCTTTGGATAATGATAAAACTTTAGTGTTAAGTACTGGGTTTAACTGTGTCAAAAGATTTCATTAAACGTTTACATAATTTATGGCTTTTTAATAAAGTACAAATGGGGGTTGTGCGGGCAGTTTGTCGTTGCTCCTTAAGGAAACCAAAATATGTAATAGAGAAGAGAAAGGAATGAAGGAATATTGGAAAGAAAATAAACTAGAATGTATAAATCTACCTGCTTGGCTAACGCAACTATGTTGTTCAGAAAACAAAGAGCAGTTACAACAATTATAAACTAAACATAATTATGCTTATAAGAAACCGGAGAATATCATCCTCATATTATAATGGCACCACAGAATTGTTGTGATTCAATTTAAGGGTCTTTGTATATCATCTATCATAGGATGATTACAACGGCGTTTAATTACTTCTGTTACTTCGTTTAGAAGAGCAAGCATTTGTGACACTGCTTCCAACATTTAGAAAATGTTTGCTGGGTATTTGTGTTTTTATGTTAATCTTCCCTATAAATTTGGTCATATCTGTATGCAGTTGAAGTTTTGTCATTGTGAGAACTAAAATGTGCTCTATTCACATTTTTAAATGCACGCCTGTTACCACAATTTCTTATGACGTTCATACCCGAACCCCAGACCATACTGCAGCAACAAAAGCATATCTTACCTCATAATCTAAATAATGGCTCCTAATCCGCATTTCAATGTTGCACTCGAAATTCGCCGCAAACCAAAACTTCACTGTATTTGAAAAGGCAACTATCCGATTTTCAGCATTTTTATGTTTTTTTTTTCTGGAAATTTATTTCTTGGATTGCATCTCGCAGTTAGTTTAGGGTTATCATAAATTTTCCTTTAGTCAATTGTCGTCGTTGACACTATCGTCTTTGCCTGGCTTGCGTTTTTCTGGCACTTTTGGCAACATAAATTGTAAAGTTTTATTGGCACACAGTTTTCAAGTGCTGAACAACTCCTCTGAACTCTTTACTTGTCCTTATTGTAGTCATAGTTATTTGGCATTTCAATCTCAAATAAAGTTCAATTGTTTTGTTTTTTTTTTGTTGACGATAGACTTAATATGAATACAAATCGTTTGTAATGTGAATGTAATCTGGAAAAATAGATAAGACAATCGAAAATTATTGTATTTAGTTTAGTTTTCAGAATAAATTAATTCCTGGATATAAACAAAATGTAATATTAAAGAAATCTTATCATACCCTACACCATACTATGGTACAGGGTATTATAACATTAACTTAGAATCACTTTCTGGCTGCCTATCTGCGCATGTATTCTTGTAATCAAAGTACAAGTCGCAATTAGGGTCCGATCTCAACGAAACTTTTCACATATCTTTCTTATGTGTGTGAAGATAAATACGTATTTAACTAGCGAAGACACAAACCCTAATATGAAAATTAAAAGTCGGGGTATTTGAGGAAAATTAGGTTTTTCTCGAAAACTAGAGCGTATTTTAAAGTGAAATTAAGTTACCATGGTAAAAACATATCATTTTGTTTAAAAAAATTACCATCTGACCTAGAGGGCATATAGAATAGATTTGATAACTAGGGAACCTCGGAAGAAAATATATGACCATATCTGGAAGATGGGAATTTGTACCGACAAGGCCTGCATACTGAAAGAAGCCCTAGCAAGGCTCTATCGACCCATGTATAGCGTTTTTCCCAAATCAATTTCAGGCCCCCAAATACGTCCTTCCAAAAATGGCCCATTTTGATGGGAATTTCTGGAGAGGAGCAGTGGCCACAACTGGAAGATGGGACTATGTACCGACAAGGCCTGCATACTGAAAAAAGCCCTACGAAGGCTCTATCGACCCATATATAGCGTTTTTCCCAAATCAATTTCAGGCTCCCAAATACGTCATTCCAAAATGGCCCATTTTTATGGGAATTTCTGGAGAGGAGCAGTGGCCACAACTGGAAGATGGGACTATGTACCGACAAGGCCTGCATACTGAAAGAAGCCCTAGCAAGGCTCTATCGACCCATGTATAGCGTTTTTCCCAAATCAATTTCAGGCTCCCAAAAACGTCATTCCAAAATGGCCCATTTTGATGGGAATTTCTGGAGAGGAGCAGTGACCACAACTGGAAGATGGGACTATGTACCGACAAGGCCTGCATACTGAAAGAAGCCCTAGAGAGGCTCTATCGACCCATATATAGCGTTTTTCCCAAATCAATTTCAGGCTCCCAAATACGACCTTCCAAAAATGGCCCATTTTGATGGGAATTTCTGGAGAGGAGCAGTGGCCACAACTGGAAGATGGGACTATGTACCGACAAGGCCTGCATATTAAAAGAAGCTCTAGGAAGGCTCTATCGACCCACATATAGCGTTTTTCTCAAATCAATTTCAGGCTCCCAAAAACGTCATTCCAAAATGGCCCATTTTTATGGGAATTTCTGGAGAGGAGCAGTGGCCACAACTGGAAGATGGGACTATGTACCGACAAGGCCTGCATATTGAAAGAAGCTCTAGGAAGGCTCTATCGACCCATATATAGCGTTTTTCCCAAATCAATTTCAGGCTCCCAAAAACGTCATTCCAAAATGGCCCATTTTGATGGGAATTTCTGGAGAGGAGCAGTGACCACAGCTGGAAGATGGGACTATGTACCGACAAGGCCTGCATACTGAAAGAAGCCCTAGTGAGGCTCTATCGACCCATATATAGCGTTTTTCCCAAATCAATTTCAGGCTCCCAAAAACGTCATTCCAAAATGGCCCATTTTGATGGGAATTTCTGGAGAGGAGCAGTGACCACAGCTGGAAGATGGGACTATGTACCGACAAGGCCTGCATACTGAAAGAAGCCCTACGAAGGCTCTATCGACCCATATATAGCGTTTTTCCCAAATCAATTTCAGGCTCCCAAATACGTCCTTCCAAATATGGCCCATTTTGATGGGAATTTCTGGAGAGGAGCAGTGGCCACAACTGGAAGATGGGACTATGTACCGACAAGGCCTGCATATTGAAAGAAGCTCTAGGAAGGCTCTATCGACCCACATATAGCGTTTTTCCCAAATCAATTTCAGGCTCCCAAATACGTCCTTCCAAAAATGGCCCATTTTGATGGGAATTTCTGGAGAGGAGCAGTGACCACAACTGGAAGATGGGACTATGTACCGACAAGGCCTGCATACTGAAAGAAGCCCTAGCAAGGCTCTATCGACCCATATATAGCGTTTTTCCCAAATCAATTTCAGGCTCCCAAAAACGTCATTCCAAAATGACCCATTTTTATGGGAATTTCTGGAGAGGAGCAGTGGCCACAACTGGAAGATGGGACTATGTACCGACAAGGCCTGCATACTGAAAGAAGCCCTACGAAGGCTCTATCGACCCATATATAGCGTTTTTCCCAAATCAATTTCAGGCTCCCAAAAACGTCATTCCAAAATGGCCCATTTTTATGGGAATTTCTGGAGAGGAGCAGTGGCCACAACTGGAAGATGGGACTATGTACCGACAAGGCCTGCATACTGAAAGAAGCCCTACGAAGGCTCTATCGACCCATATATAGCGTTTTTCCCAAATCAATTTCAGGCTCCCAAAAACGTCATTCCAAAATGACCCATTTTTATGGGAATTTCTGGAGAGGAGCAGTGGCCACAACTGGAAGATGGGACTATGTACCGACAAGGCCTGCATACTGAAAGAAGTCCTACGAAGGCTCTATCGACCCATATATAGCGTTTTTCCCAAATCAATTTCAGGCTCCCAAAAACGTCATTCCAAAATGGCCCATTTTTATGGGAATTTCTGGAGAGGAGCAGTGGCCACAACTGGAAGATGGGACTATGTACCGACAAGGCCTGCATACTGAAAGAAGCCCTACGAAGGCTCTATCGACCCATATATAGCGTTTTTCCCAAATCAATTTCAGGCTCCCAAATACGTCATTCCAAAATGGCCCATTTTGATGGGAATTTCTGGAGAGGAACAGTGGCCACAACTGGAAGATGGGACTATGTACCGACAAGGCCTGCATACTGAAAGAAGCCCTACGAAGGCTCTATCGACCCATATATAGCGTTTTTCCCAAATCAATTTCAGGCTCCCAAAAACGTCATTCCAAAATGGCCCATTTTTATGGGAATTTCTGGAGAGGAGCAGTGGCCACAACTGGAAGATGGGACTATGTACCGACAAGGCCTGCATATTTAAAGAAGCTCTAGGAAGGCTCTATCGACCCATATATAGCGTTTTTCCCAAATCAATTTCAGGCTCCCAAATACGTCCTTCCAAAAATGGCCCATTTTGATGGGAATTTCTGGAGAGGAGCAGTGGCCACAACTGGAAGATGGGACTATGTACCGACAAGGCCTGCATACTGAAAGAAGCCCTACGAAGGCTCTATCGACCCATATATAGCGTTTTTCCCAAATCAATTTCAGGCTCCCAAAAACGTCATTCCAAAATGGCCCATTTTTATGGGAATTTCTGGAGAGGAGCAGTGGCCACAACTGGAAGATGGGACTATGTACCGACAAGGCCTGCATACTGAAAGAAGCCCTACAAAGGCTCTATCGACCCATATATAGCGTTTTTCCCAAATCAATTTCAGGCTCCCAAATACGTCATTCCAAAATGGCCCATTTTGATGGGAATTTCTGGAGAGGAACAGTGGCCACAACTGGAAGATGGGACTATGTACCGACAAGGCCTGCATACTGAAAGAAGCCCTACGAAGGCTCTATCGACCCATATATAGCGTTTTTCCCAAATCAATTTCAGGCTCCCAAAAACGTCATTCCAAAATGGCCCATTTTTATGGGAATTTCTGGAGAGGAGCAGTGGCCACAACTGGAAGATGGGACTATGTACCGACAAGGCCTGCATATTTAAAGAAGCTCTAGGAAGGCTCTATCGACCCATATATAGCGTTTTTCCCAAATCAATTTCAGGCTCCCAAAAACGTCATTCCAAAATGGCCCATTTTGATGGGAATTTCTGGAGAGGAGCAGTGACCACAGCTGGAAGATGGGACTATGTACCGACAAGGCCTGCATACTGAAAGAAGCCCTAGAGAGGCTCTATCGACCCATATATAGCGTTTTTCCCAAATAAATTTCAGGCTCCCAAATACGTCCTTCCAAAAATGGCCCATTTTGATGGGAATTTCTGGAGAGGAGCAGTGGCCACAACTGGAAGATGGGACTATGTACCGACAAGGCCTTCATACTGAAAGAAGCCCTACGAAGGCTCTATCGACCCATATATAGCGTTTTTCCCAAATCAATTTCAGGCTCCCAAAAACGTCATTCCAAAATGGCCCATTTTTATGGGAATTTCTGGAGAGGAGCAGTGGCCACAACTGTAAGATGGGACTATGTACCGACAAGGCCTGCATACTGAGAGAAGCCCTACGAAGGCTCTATCGACCCATATATAGCATTTTTCCCAAATCAATTTCAGGCTCCCAAATACGTCCTTCCAAAAATGGCCCATTTTGATGGGAATTTCTGGAGAGGAGCAGTGGCCACAACTGGAAGATGGGACTATGTACCGACAAGGCCTGCATACTGAAAGAAGCCCTAGCAAGGCTCTATCGACCCATGTATAGCGTTTTTCCCAAATCAATTTCAGGCTCCCAAATACGTCCTTCCAAAAATGGCCCATTTTGATGGGAATTTCTGGAGAGGAGCAGTGGCCACAACTGGAAGATGGGACTATGTACCGACAAGGCCTGCATATTGAAAGAAGCTCTAGGAAGGCTCTATCGACCCACATATAGCGTTTTTTCCAAATCAATTTCAGGCTCCCAAATACGTCCTTCCAAAAATGGCCCATTTTGATGGGAATTTCTGGAGAGGAGCAGTGACCACAACTGGAAGATGGGACTATGTACCGACAAGGCCTGCATACTGAAAGAAGCCCTACGAAGGCTCTATCGACCCATATATAGCGTTTTTCCCAAATCAATTTCAGGCTCCCAAAAACGTCATTCCAAAATGACCCATTTTTATGGGAATTTCTGGAGAGGAGCAGTGGCCACAACTGGAAGATGGGACTATGTACCGACAAGGCCTGCATACTGAAAGAAGCCCTACGAAGGCTCTATCGACCCATATATAGCGTTTTTCCCAAATCAATTTCAGGCTCCCAAATACGTCCTTCCAAAAATGGCCCATTTTGATGGGAATTTCTGGAGAGGAGCAGTGGCCACAACTGGAAGATGGGACTATGTACCGACAAGGCCTGCATACTGAAAGAAGCCCTACGAAGGCTCTATCGACCCATATATAGCGTTTTTCCCAAATCAATTTCAGGCTCCCAAAAACGTCATTCCAAAATGGCCCATTTTTATGGGAATTTCTGGAGAGGAGCAGTGGCCACAACTGGAAGATGGGACTATGTACCGACAAGGCCTGCATACTGAAAGAAGCCCTACGAAGGCTCTATCGACCCATATATAGCGTTTTTCCCAAATCAATTTCAGGCTCCCAAATACGTCATTCCAAAATGGCCCATTTTGATGGGAATTTCTGGAGAGGAACAGTGGCCACAACTGGAAGATGGGACTATGTACCGACAAGGCCTGCATACTGAAAGAAGCCCTACGAAGGCTCTATCGACCCATATATAGCGTTTTTCCCAAATCAATTTCAGGCTCCCAAAAACGTCATTCCAAAATGGCCCATTTTTATGGGAATTTCTGGAGAGGAGCAGTGACCACAGCTGGAAGATGGGACTATGTACCGACAAGGCCTGCATACTGAAAGAAGCCCTAGAGAGGCTCTATCGACCCATATATAGCGTTTTTCCCAAATCAATTTCAGGCTCCCAAATACGTCCTTCCAAAAATGGCCCATTTTGATGGGAATTTCTGGAGAGGAGCAGTGGCCACAACTGGAAGATGGGACTATGTACAGACAAGGCCTTCATACTGAAAGAAGCCCTACGAAGGCTCTATCGACCCATATATAGCGTTTTTCCCAAATCAATTTCAGGCTCCCAAAAACGTCATTCCAAAATGGCCCATTTTTTTGGGAATTTCTGGAGAGGAGCAGTGGCCACAACTGTAAGATGGGACTATGTACCGACAAGGCCTGCATACTGAAAGAAGCCCTACGAAGGCTCTATCGACCCATATATAGCATTTTTCCCAAATCAATTTCAGGCTCCCAAATACGTCCTTCCAAAAATGGCCCATTTTGATGGGAATTTCTGGAGAGGAGCAGTGGCCACAACTGGAAGATGGGACTATGTACCGACAAGGCCTGCATACTGAAAGAAGCCCTAGCAAGGCTCTATCGACCCATGTATAGCGTTTTTCCCAAATCAATTTCAGGCTCCCAAATACGTCCTTCCAAAAATGGCCCATTTTGATGGGAATTTCTGGAGAGGAGCAGTGACCACAACTGGAAGATAGGACTATGTACCGACAAGGCCTGCATACTGAAAGAAGCCCTACGAAGGCTCTATCGACCCATATATAGCGTTTTTCCCAAATCAATTTCAGGCTCCCAAAAACGTCATTCCAAAATGGCCCATTTTTATGGGAATTTCGGGAGAGGAGCAATGGCCACAACTGGAAGATGGGACTATGTACCGACAAGGCCTGCATACTGAAAGAAGCCCTAGCAAGGCTCTATCGACCCATATATAGCGTTTTTCCCAAATCAATTTCAGGCTCCCAAAAACGTCATTCCAAAATGGCATATTTTGACGGGAATTTCTGGAGAGGAGCTGTGGCCACAACTGGAAGATGGGACTATGTACCGACAAGGCCTGCATACTGAAAGAAGCCCTAGAAAGGCTCTATCGACCCACATATAGCATTTTTCCCAAATCAATTTCAGGCTCCCAAAATCGTCATTCGAAAATGATAAAATTATTTTGTATGGAGAATAGGGCCACAATGTACCTAGTTTGGTTAAACATCTGGATATGATAAAAATAGAAGACCTAACCCGAAGTGAGGATCGAACCAACATTTCTTACTTCATTGAATTGTTTGGCTACATTTGTTTATATATTTTTCAACATGTCTATAAGTTTATAGAACAAATTAAAAAAAATAAAAGACCAATTTTTACAGCGACCGGGAGTTGAACTCGGAATCCCGAAGTTTACTGCGTGTTGGTGCAAGCTGCCTAGGCCACGCACGCATTAACCAGCCGTTGCGCTTTATTATGCTTTATGACGTATGAAGCAAACTTTAGAGAAAAAACAATTTTTGCACCGACCGGGATTTGAACTCGGAATCCCGACGTTTACTGCGTGTCGGTTCTAGCTTCCTGGGCCAGGCGCGCCTTACATGGTGGTTGTGCTTATTACGCTTTATCAAATAAACTATATATAGAGCAATATGATGATAATATGACAATAACAAAGAGATTTTATATAAGGAGTAACCACGGCGAAAATTCATTTATGGAGTTGAGTTTTTCTATCGAAGTGGTGGACATAAAAGGAAATTTAAATTGATTAAAAAATTCCTTTTTTCTGTGTTTTCTTTGTTAAGAAAGTTAATAGGGATTTTTTTGTATGTTTATTGAAATGCATGCGAAAAAGTGCAAGAAAAACACGAAAATGCAAGTTATTAAAACTAAATTATTCATGAACTTAATGAATGGTATCTCTTCTTATGTTGAATCTCTTTCTTATATAATATCTGTTGAATAATGACAAAACGACTTATGTGGAAAGTTTTCTAAAATATTGAATCAAAAATTAGTATGTTACGATAATTTAAATCTCACAAAATAGCTTATTTCAAAATACTGAAGTAAACTATTTTTCAAATCAAATATCGAAATTGTGCTAACAAATTAAATTAGATTTGTCCCTATACTTTTTTGATAGTATGTCTATCAAACGGTAAATAATTTTAAATTCTCTGTGAGTAAAAATGTTTTAAAAAATATGAAACGAAAATATGGTAAAAATAGCAAGCTCAGATAAATTTCTTCTATTTGAAGTTTTTGTTATTTGACTTTCAATGTACATACATATTTTGAAAGTTACTACGTTTACTCGGAAAATTTGTCAAGTAAAAAATTAGTTAAAGAGAACGACATTTTGAAAGTTCCCACTTATTTTACATAAAAATATCTAAAATACATATAAAAGTATGTTTATAACAATACATACTTTTTTATATATTTAGATGTTTACCGAAGATGATTTTCTAATCAATTATGCAGTATTTTCAAGTCTTTTTACAGTTTCTTGCAAGCCCATTCTTCCGATTTGGGTTACTTGTATGATATAAAATAATAACTATTAGGGTTAATTTGGTGCATGTCAAAACACTTTCATTACATAACACATGTACATACATTCATATTGTATGCGTATTTATTTTTCCTTAACTAATTTATCTACATTACGAATATATTTTCAAAACTATATACGAACACATATATCTTATACATGTATCTTTTATAAACCACACACACACAATTAATATATTTTCTATGTAAATAGCATTAGTGTTTCAATAGACAATTTTCCTATTATTTTCCCGATTATAAAGTTGTAATAAACCTCATTATTCTGCTTCATATCACCGTTGGCATCCCTGATTTAACGGGTCATTTTATTTGTGTGCATCTCCTTCAATCAGTTGAAGTAACGTTTCGTATTCACACATACACATATACTCTCCCACAAAACACACTACAATTGTGCTAGGCAAATAAGAATATCGGTATACATACACAACTATGCAAATAAGAAATTAGCAAACATGTAGTTTAGCCAAGATCGCTAACGTGTCTTCGGTGGCTGAGTCGGTAAGCGTGTGTGTGTAGTAGAGAGTGTGGTTTGTCGGTTCGAACCCTAGTGCAATTTTTTTCTATATTCTTACGTTTTACTTAATATCTAAATTAATGAAAAAAAAAATTGTGTTATTTCCGTGTACACAAAAATCGACCCCATATGTATATTTCATTTGAATTTTTTAAATTAAATTATGTAGCTGACAAGTTATACAGCAGAATAGCATCAACATTTTTCAATAAATGTACTGCAGATGGGCCTGTTAAAAAAGTGTAAAAAGACTTTCTTGACACTAGCTTTTTGGTTAATTTTTTTGATAAAAATAATCAATTTTTTACTAATATTGAAAGAAAATATGTTTACAAATAATGAAATATTTTGCTTTTCCAAAAAAATGCATCAGAAGTTACATTTTTTGCGATGTAAAAATACTTACTTTACATACTGTACATACATTTGTATGTACAAAAAGTGTTCTTGAATTAAAAACATTAGAGTATTGACAATAATAATATTTTTTTTAAAGTTCTTATCGTTCGGCAGATCCTCATACGACGTAGAATAATTATTTCAAAGCTATTTTGTTTCATAAAACGACTTGAAAATAATAAATTTAAAAATCACATAAATTGTTTTACAGAAAATTAAAAACGAAAATTATTTGGGGCATGCCGGGATTTGAACCTCCGCATCACCAAAAGACCGATACCATAAACCCACTCGCATCAACCAACGCAACCACTTCGTAAACAGATAGCTGGCGGGTTTCATAGCGACATTACCTTTGCGCAACTGCATATTCTTGACGCGGTGTTCTTTAAGATTACACAGAATTTATTAATACGTATAAGGGTGAATGGCGAACTCTTTAATTGAAAAGCGTTACCAAGAGTTTGCCTTTATCGATTCGGAATATGACACTGATTGCCATACACTGAGAAAAACATTTACTAAAAATGAGATCATACAATTTTTTCAACTCTTACTTAAATTGTCCTCGTGTAAAACAATAGTGACAAAAAATCAACAAATTATAATTGCTTATAAGAAATTTTGTTTTTTGTACACGCTAAAGATAATCGCTTCCCAAACATTTTGTGCTTGAAATACACATATGTTTATAACAAATTGTCCACTCCATATA
The DNA here is from genome assembly GCA_963930755.1 of Eudasyphora cyanicolor. Taxonomy (NCBI): domain Eukaryota; kingdom Metazoa; phylum Arthropoda; class Insecta; order Diptera; family Muscidae; genus Eudasyphora; species Eudasyphora cyanicolor. The sequence continues at coordinate 40,945,275 of OZ005738.1, forward strand.
CATAATATTTGACGTATCAAAATTATATGTTTATTTTGATCATCCAAATATTTTTTATTTGGAACTAATATTTCCGAAACAAAGATAAATTGTTATTTTCGCCATTTATCAATGCCTTCATTTAAAGGCAAATTTTTTGTTTTTCAGATGTTCAAATTGCAATTTTTTAGAAATTTTAGATGTTTGAAAAATTTGATTAAGATTTAAATCGTATAATCTTTCATAACTATAAATTTATGGATTGGCAAAAAGTGATGAATTGGAATATTTGTAAATAAAAAATTAATGCTGTAGAATAAATGCTACTTATGAATCGCTCGTAATATAATATAAATAATAATATAATATAAATTTCTACAAAAGAAACAAGTATAAATACTTAGATTTATATTTTATTGGAATTCACGTTTATGTAATACACATATTACTATCACGGAATACAGATTTGTAATACCAATTTTGAAATACTAATTAATGTACATTATTTACAAAACACACAAAATTCTACTTGCGTTTTTTCATAGTAATAATCAAAACATCCATTACAAATATATCTGTAGCAATTCGAACATTTATAATCGAGGTGCACAACACCATAATGTATACATATGTTAGTCATATCATATGAGTGATAAATTAATTTATCTTTAATTTGTTTTCTATATATGTCAGGATTTTCTATAATTTCCTATTTGATGCTATTCTGCTGTATAACTTGTCAGCTACATAATTTAATTTAAAAAATTCAAATGAAATATACATATGGGGTCGATTTTTGTGTACACGAAAATAACACAATTTTTTTTTCATTAATTTAGATATTAAGTAAAACGTAAGAATATAGAAAAAAATTGCACTAGGGTTCGAACCGACAAACCACACTCTCTACTACACACACACGCTTACCGACTCAGCCACCGAAGACACGTTAGCGATCTTGGCTAAACTACATGTTTGCTAATTTCTTATTTGCATAGTTGTGTATGTATACCGATATTCTTATTTGCCTAGCACAATTGTAGTGTGTTTTGTGGGAGAGTACATGTGTATGTGTGAATACGAAACGTTACTTCAACTGATTGAAGGAGATGCACACAAATAAAATGACCCGTTAAATCAGGGATGCCAACGGTGATATGAAGCAGAATAATGAGGTTTATTACAACTTTATAATCGGGAAAATAATAGGAAAATTGTCTATTGAAACACTAATGCTATTTACATAGAAAATATATTAATTGTGTGTGTGTGGTTTATAAAAGATACATGTATAAGATATATGTGTTCGTATATAGTTTTGAAAATATATTCGTAATGTAGATAAATTAGTTAAGGAAAAATAAATACGCATACAATATGAATGTATGTACATGTGTTATGTAATGAAAGTGTTTTGACATGCACCAAATTAACCCTAATAGTTATTATTTTATATCATACAAGTAACCCAAATCGGAAGAATGGGCTTGCAAGAAACTGTAAAAAGACTTGAAAATACTGCATAATTGATTAGAAAATCATCTTCGGTAAACATCTAAATATATAAAAAAGTATGTATTGTTATAAACATACTTTTATATGTATTTTAGATATTTTTATGTAAAATAAGTGGGAACTTTCAAAATGTCGTTCTCTTTAACTAATTTTTTACTTGACAAATTTTCCGAGTAAACGTAGTAACTTTCAAAATATGTATGTACATTGAAAGTCAAATAACAAAAACTTCAAATAGAAGAAATTTATCTGAGCTTGCTATTTTTACCATATTTCCGTTTCATATTTTTTAAAACATTTTTACTCACAGAGAATTTAAAATTATTTACCGTTTGATAGACATACCTTTAAAAAAGTATAGGGACAAATCTAATTTAATTTGTTAGCACAATTTCGATATTTGATTTGAAAAATAGTTTACTTCAGTATTTTGAAATAAGCTATTTTGTGAGATTTAAATTATCGTAACATACTAATTTTTGATTCAATATTTTAGAAAACTTTCCACATAAGTCGTTTTGTCATTATTCAACAGATATTATATAAGAAAGAGATTCAACATAAGAAGAGATACCATTCATTAAGTTCATGAATAATTTAGTTTTAATAACTTGCATTTTCGTGTTTTTCTTGCACTTTTTCGCATGCATTTCAATAAACATACAAAAAAATCCCTATTAACTTTCTTAACAAAGAAAACACAGAAAAAAGGAATTTTTTAATCAATTTAAATTTCCTTTTATGTCCACCACTTCGATAGAAAAACTCAACTCCATAAATGAATTTTCGCCGTGGTTACTCCTTATATAAAATCTCTTTGTTATTGTCATATTATCATCATATTGCTCTATATATAGTTTATTTGATAAAGCGTAATAAGCACAACCACCATGTAAGGCGCGCCTGGCCCAGGAAGCTAGAACCGACACGCAGTAAACGTCGGGATTCCGAGTTCAAGTCCCGGTCGGTGCAAAAATTGTTTTTTCTCTAAAGTTTGCTTCATACGTCATAAAGCATAATAAAGCGCAACGGCTGGTTAATGCGTGCGTGGCCTAGGCAGCTTGCACCAACACGCAGTAAACTTCGGGATTCCGAGTTCAACTCCCGGTCGCTGTAAAAATTGGTCTTTTATTTTTTTTAATTTGTTCTATAAACTTATAGACATGTTGAAAAATATATAAACAAATGTAGCCAAACAATTCAATGAAGTAAGAAATGTTGGTTCGATCCTCACTTCGGGTTAGGTCTTCTATTTTTATCATATCCAGATGTTTAACCAAACTAGGTACATTGTGGCCCTATTCTCCATACAAAATAATTTTATCATTTTCGAATGACGATTTTGGGAGCCTGAAATTGATTTGGGAAAAATGCTATATGTGGGTCGATAGAGCCTTTCTAGGGCTTCTTTCAGTATGCAGGCCTTGTCGGTACATAGTCCCATCTTCCAGTTGTGGCCACTGCTCCTCTCCAGAAATTCCCATAAAAATGGGCCATTTTGGAATGACGTTTTTGGGAGCCTGAAATTGATTTGGGAAAAACGCTATATATGGGTCGATAGAGCCTTCGTAGGGCTTCTTTCAGTATGCAGGCCTTGTCGGTACATAGTCCCATCTTCCAGTTGTGGCCACTGCTCCTCTCCAGAAATTCCCATCAAAATGGGCCATTTTTGGAAGGACGTATTTGGGAGCCTGAAATTGATTTGGGAAAAACGCTATATATGGGTCGATAGAGCCTTCGTAGGGCTTCTTTCAGTATGCAGGCCTTGTCGGTACATAGTCCTATCTTATAGTTGTGGCCACTGCTCCTCTCCAGAAATTCCCATAAAAATGGGCCATTTTGGAATGACGTTTTTGGGAGCCTGAAATTGATTTGGGAAAAACGCTATATATGGGTCGATAGAGCCTTCGTAGGGATTCTTTCAGTATGCAGGCCTTGTCGGTACATAGTCCCATCTTCCAGTTGTGGCCACTGCTCCTCTCCAGAAATTCCCATCAAAATGGGCCATTTTTGGAAGGACGTATTTGGGAGCCTGAAATTGATTTGGGAAAAACGCTATAAATGGGTCGATAGAGCCTCTCTAGGGCTTCTTTCAGTATGCAGGCCTTGTCGGTACATAGTCCCATCTTCCAGTTGTGGTCACTGCTCCTCTCCAGAAATTCCCATCAAAATGGGCCATTTTGGAATGACGTTTTTGGGAGCCTGAAATTGATTTGGGAAAAACGCTATATATGGGTCGATAGAGCCTTCCTAGAGCTTCTTTCAATATGCAGGCCTTGTCGGTACATAGTCCCATCTTCCAGTTGTGGCCACTGCTCCTCTCCAGAAATTCCCATAAAAATGGGCCATTTTGGAATGACGTTTTTGGGAGCCTGAAATTGATTTGGGAAAAACGCTATATGTGGGTCGATAGAGCCTTGCTAGGGCTTCTTTCAGTGTGCAGGCCTTGTCGGTACATAGTCCCATCTTCCAGTTGTGGCCACTGCTCCTCTCCAGAAATTCCCATCAAAATGGGCCATTTTTGGAAGGACGTATTTGGGAGCCTGAAATTGATTTGGGAAAAACGCTATACATGGGTCGATAGAGCCTTGCTAGGGCTTCTTTCAGTATGCAGGCCTTGTCGGTACATAGTCCCATCTTCCAGTTGTGGCCACTGCTCCTCTCCAGAAATTCCCATCAAAATGGGCCATTTTGGAATGACGTTTTTGGGAGCCTGAAATTGATTTGGGAAAAACGCTATATATGGGTCGATAGAGCCTCTCTAGGGCTTCTTTCAGTATGCAGGCCTTGTCGGTACATAGTCCCATCTTCCAGCTGTGGTCACTGCTCCTCTCCAGAAATTCCCATCAAAATGGGCCATTTTGGAATGACGTTTTTGGGAGCCTGAAATTGATTTGGGAAAAACGCTATATATGGGTCGATAGAGCCTTCGTAGGGCTTCTTTCAGTATGCAGGCCTTGTCGGTACATAGTCCCATCTTCCAGTTGTGGCCACTGCTCCTCTCCAGAAATTCCCATAAAAATGGGCCATTTTGGAATGACGTTTTTGGGAGCCTGAAATTGATTTGGGAAAAACGCTATATATGGGTCGATAGAGCCTTCGTAGGGATTCTTTCAGTATGCAGGCCTTGTCGGTACATAGTCCCATCTTCCAGTTGTGGCCACTGCTCCTCTCCAGAAATTCCCATCAAAATGGGCCATTTTGGAATGACGTTTTTGGGAGCCTGAAATTGATTTGGGAAAAACGCTATATATGGGTCGATAGAGCCTCTCTAGGGCTTCTTTCAGTATGCAGGCCTTGTCGGTACATAGTCCCATCTTCCAGCTGTGGTCACTGCTCCTCTCCAGAAATTCCCATCAAAATGGGCCATTTTGGAATGACGTTTTTGGGAGCCTGAAATTGATTTGGGAAAAACGCTATATATGGGTCGATAGAGCCTTCGTAGGGCTTCTTTCAGTATGCAGGCCTTGTCGGTACATAGTCCCATCTTCCAGTTGTGGCCACTGCTCCTCTCCAGAAATTCCCATAAAAATGGGCCATTTTGGAATGACGTTTTTGGGAGCCTGAAATTGATTTGGGAAAAACGCTATATATGGGTCGATAGAGCCTTCGTAGGGATTCTTTCAGTATGCAGGCCTTGTCGGTACATAGTCCCATCTTCCAGTTGTGGCCACTGCTCCTCTCCAGAAATTCCCATCAAAATGGGCCATTTTTGGAAGGACGTATTTGGGAGCCTGAAATTGATTTGGGAAAAACGCTATATATGGGTCGATAGAGCCTCTCTAGGGCTTCTTTCAGTATGCAGGCCTTGTCGGTACATAGTCCCATCTTCCAGCTGTGGTCACTGCTCCTCTCCAGAAATTCCCATCAAAATGGGCCATTTTGGAATGACGTTTTTGGGAGCCTGAAATTGATTTGGGAAAAACGCTATATATGGGTCGATAGAGCCTTCCTAGAGCTTCTTTCAATATGCAGGCCTTGTCGGTACATAGTCCAATCTTCCAGTTGTGGCCACTGCTCCTCTCCAGAAATTCCCATCAAAATGGGCCATTTTTGGAAGGACGTATTTGGGAGCCTGAAATTGATTTGGGAAAAACGCTATATATGGGTCGATAGAGCCTCTCTAGGGCTTCTTTCAGTATGCAGGCCTTGTCGGTACATAGTCCCATCTTCCAGTTGTGGTCACTGCTCCTCTCCAGAAATTCCCATCAAAATGGGCCATTTTGGAATGACGTTTTTGGGAGCCTGAAATTGATTTGGGAAAAACGCTATATATGGGTCGATAGAGCCTTCCTAGAGCTTCTTTCAATATGCAGGCCTTGTCGGTACATAGTCCCATCTTCCAGTTGTGGCCACTGCTCCTCTCCAGAAATTCCCATAAAAATGGGCCATTTTGGAATGACGTTTTTGGGAGCCTGAAATTGATTTGGGAAAAACGCTATATGTGGGTCGATAGAGCCTTGCTAGGGCTTCTTTCAGTGTGCAGGCCTTGTCGGTACATAGTCCCATCTTCCAGTTGTGGCCACTGCTCCTCTCCAGAAATTCCCATCAAAATGGGCCATTTTTGGAAGGACGTATTTGGGAGCCTGAAAGTGATTTGGGAAAAACGCTATACATGGGTCGATAGAGCCTTGCTAGGGCTTCTTTTAGTATGCAGGCCTTGTCGGTACATAGTCCCATCTTCCAGTTGTGGCCACTGCTCCTCTCCAGAAATTCCCATCAAAATGGGCCATTTTGGAATGACGTTTTTGGGAGCCTGAAATTGATTTGGGAAAAACGCTATATATGGGTCGATAGAGCCTCTCTAGGGCTTCTTTCAGTATGCAGGCCTTGTCGGTACATAGTCCCATCTTCCAGCTGTGGTCACTGCTCCTCTCCAGAAATTCCCATCAAAATGGGCCATTTTGGAATGACGTTTTTGGGAGCCTGAAATTGATTTGGGAAAAACGCTATATATGGGTCGATAGAGCCTTCGTAGGGCTTCTTTCAGTATGCAGGCCTTGTCGGTACATAGTCCCATCTTCCAGTTGTGGCCACTGCTCCTCTCCAGAAATTCCCATCAAAATGGGCCATTTTGGAATGACGTTTTTGGGAGCCTGAAATTCATTTGGGAAAAACGCTATACATGGGTCGATAGAGCCTTGCTAGGGCTTCTTTCAGTATGCAGGCCTTGTCGGTACATAGTCCCATCTTCCAGTTGTGGCCACTGCTCCTCTCCAGAAATTCCCATCAAAATGGGCCATTTTTGGAAGGACGTATTTGGGAGCCTGAAATTGATTTGGGTAAAACGCTATATATGGGTCGATAGAGCCTCTCTAGGGCTTCTTTCAGTATGCAGGCCTTGTCGGTACATAGTCCCATCTTCCAGTTGTGGCCACTGCTCCTCTCCAGAAATTCCCATAAAAATGGGCCATTTTGGAATGACGTTTTTGGGAGCCTGAAATTGATTTGGGAAAAACGCTATATATGGGTCGATAGAGCCTTCCTAGAGCTTCTTTCAATATGCAGGCCTTGTCGGTACATAGTCCCATGTTCCAGTTGTGGCCACTGCTCCTCTCCAGAAATTCCCATAAAAATGGGCCATTTTGGAATGACGTTTTTGGGAGCCTGAAATTGATTTGGGAAAAAACGCTATATGTGGGTCGATAGAGCCTTGCTAGGGCTTCTTTCAGTATGCAGGCCTTGTCGGTACATAGTCCCATCTTCCAGTTGTGGCCACTGCTCCTCTCCAGAAATTCCCATCAAAATGGGCCATTTTTGGAAGGACGTATTTGGGAGCCTGAAATTGATTTGGGAAAAACGCTATACATGGGTCGATAGAGCCTTGCTAGGGCTTCTTTCAGTATGCAGGCCTTGTCGGTACATAGTCCCATCTTCCAGTTGTGGCCACTGCTCCTCTCCAGAAATTCCCATAAAAATGGGCCATTTTGGAATGACGTATTTGGGAGCCTGAAATTGATTTGGGAAAAACGCTGTATATGGGTCGATAGAGCCTTCGTAGGGCTTCTTTCAGTATGCAGGCCTTGTCGGTACATAGTCCCATCTTACAGTTGTGGCCACTGCTCCTCTCCAGAAATTCCCATAAAAATGGGCCATTTTGGAATGACGTTTTTGGGAGCCTGAAATTGATTTGGGAAAAACGCTATATATGGGTCGATAGAGCCTTCGTAGGGCTTCTTTCAGTATGAAGGCCTTGTCGGTACATAGTCCCATCTTCCAGTTGTGGCCACTGCTCCTCTCCAGAAATTCCCATCAAAATGGGCCATTTTTGGAAGGACGTATTTGGGAGCCTGAAATTGATTTGGGAAAAACGCTATATATGGGTCGATAGAGCCTCTCTAGGGCTTCTTTCAGTATGCAGGCCTTGTCGGTACATAGTCCCATCTTCCAGCTGTGGTCACTGCTCCTCTCCAGAAATTCCCATCAAAATGGGCCATTTTGGAATGACGTTTTTGGGAGCCTGAAATTGATTTGGGAAAAACGCTATATATGGGTCGATAGAGCCTTCGTAGGGCTTCTTTCAGTATGCAGGCCTTGTCGGTACATAGTCCCATCTTCCAGTTGTGGCCACTGTTCCTCTCCAGAAATTCCCATCAAAATGGGCCATTTTGGAATGACGTTTTTGGGAGCCTGAAATTGATTTGGGAAAAACGCTATATATGGGTCGATAGAGCCTTCCCAGAGCTTCTTTAAATATGCAGGCCTTGTCGGTACATAGTCCCATCTTCCAGTTGTGGCCACTGTTCCTCTCCAGAAATTCCCATCAAAATGGGCCATTTTGGAATGACGTATTTGGGAGCCTGAAATTGATTTGGGAAAAACGCTATATATGGGTCGATAGAGCCTTCGTAGGGCTTCTTTCAGTATGCAGGCCTTGTCGGTACATAGTCCCATCTTCCAGTTGTGGCCACTGCTCCTCTCCAGAAATTCCCATAAAAATGGGCCATTTTGGAATGACGTTTTTGGGAGCCTGAAATTGATTTGGGAAAAACGCTATATATGGGTCGATAGAGCCTTCGTAGGGCTTCTTTCAGTATGCAGGCCTTGTCGGTACATAGTCCCCATCTTCCAGTTGTGGCCACTGCTCCTCTCCAGAAATTCCCATCAAAATGGGCCATTTTTGGAAGGACGTATTTGGGAGCCGGAAATTGATTTGGGAAAAACGCTATATATGGGTCGATAGAGCCTTCGTAGGGCTTCTTTCAGTATGCAGGCCTTGTCGGTACATAGTCCCATCTTCCAGTTGTGGCCACTGCTCCTCTCCAGAAATTCCCATAAAAATGGGTCATTTTGGAATGACGTTTTTGGGAGCCTGAAATTGATTTGGGAAAAACGCTATATATGGGTCGATAGAGCCTTGCTAGGGCTTCTTTCAGTATGCAGGCCTTGTCGGTACATAGTCCCATCTTCCAGTTGTGGTCACTGCTCCTCTCCAGAAATTCCCATCAAAATGGGCCATTTTTGGAAGGACGTATTTGGGAGCCTGAAATTGATTTGGGAAAAACGCTATATGTGGGTCGATAGAGCCTTCCTAGAGCTTCTTTCAATATGCAGGCCTTGTCGGTACATAGTCCCATCTTCCAGTTGTGGCCACTGCTCCTCTCCAGAAATTCCCATCAAAATGGGCCATTTTGGAAGGACGTATTTGGGAGCCTGAAATTGATTTGGGAAAAACGCTATATATGGGTCGATAGAGCCTTCCTAGAGCTTCTTTCAATATGCAGGCCTTGTCGGTACATAGTCCCATCTTCCAGTTGTGGCCACTGCTCCTCTCCAGAAATTCCCATAAAAATGGGCCATTTTGGAATGACGTACTTGGGAGCCTGAAATTGATTTGGGAAAAACGCTATATATGGGTCGATAGAGCCTTCGTAGGGCTTCTTCAGTATGCAGGCCTTGTCGGTACATAGTCCCATCTTCCAGTTGTGGCCACTGCTCCTCTCCAGAAATTCCCATAAAAATGGGCCATTTTGGAATGACGTTTTTGGGAGCCTGAAATTGATTTGGGAAAAACGCTATATATGGGTCGATAGAGCCTTCGTAGGGCTTCTTTCAGTATGCAGGCCTTGTCGGTACATAGTCCCATCTTCCAGTTGTGGTCACTGCTCCTCTCCAGAAATTCCCATCAAAATGGGCCATTTTTTGAAGGACGTATTTGGGAGCCTGAAATTGATTTGGGAAAAACGCTATATGTGGGTCGATAGAGCCTTCCTAGAGCTTCTTTCAATATGCAGGCCTTGTCGGTACATAGTCCCATCTTCCAGTTGTGGCCACTGCTCCTCTCCAGAAATTCCCATCAAAATGGGCCATATTTGGAAGGACGTATTTGGGAGCCTGAAATTGATTTGGGAAAACCGCTATATATGGGTCGATAGAGCCTTCGTAGGGCTTCTTTCAGTATGCAGGCCTTGTCGGTACATAGTCCCATCTTCCAGTTGTGGCCACTGCTCCTCTCCAGAAATTCCCATCAAAATGGGCCATTTTTGGAAGGACGTATTTGGGAGCCTGAAATTGATTTGGGAAAAACGCTATATATGGGTCGATAGAGCCTCTCTAGGGCTTCTTTCAGTATGCAGGCCTTGTCGGGACATAGTCCCATCTTCCAGCTGTGGTCACTGCTCCTCTCCAGAAATTCCCATCAAAATGGGCCATTTTGGAATGACGTTTTTGGGAGCCTGAAATTGATTTGGGAAAAACGCTATATATGGGTCGATAGAGCCTCTCTAGGGCTTCTTTCAGTATGCAGGCCTTGTCGGTACATAGCCCCATCTTCCAGCTGTGGTCACTGCTCCTCTCCAGAAATTCCCATCAAAATGGGCCATTTTGGAATGACGTTTTTGGGAGCCTGAAATTGATTTGGGAAAAACGCTATATATGGGTCGATAGAGCCTTCCTAGAGCTTCTTTCAATATGCAGGCCTTGTCGGTACATAGTCCCATCTTCCAGTTGTGGCCACTGCTCCTCTCCAGAAATTCCCATAAAAATGGGCCATTTTGGAATGACGTTTTTGGGAGCCTGAAATTGATTTGGGAAAAACGCTATATGTGGGTCGATAGAGCCTTGCTAGGGCTTCTTTCAGTGTGCAGGCCTTGTCGGTACATAGTCCCATCTTCCAGTTGTGGCCACTGCTCCTCTCCAGAAATTCCCATCAAAATGGGCCATTTTTGGAAGGACGTATTTGGGAGCCTGAAATTGATTTGGGAAAAACGCTATACATGGGTCGATAGAGCCTTGCTAGGGCTTCTTTCAGTATGCAGGCCTTGTCGGTACATAGTCCCATCTTCCAGTTGTGGCCACTGCTCCTCTCCAGAAATTCCCATCAAAATGGGCCATTTTTGGAAGGACGTATTTGGGAGCCTGAAATTGATTGGGAAAAATGCTATATATGGGTCGATAGAGCCTTCGTAGGGCTTCTTTCAGTATGCAGGCCTTGTCGGTACATAGTCCCATCTTCCAGTTGTGGCCACTGCTCCTCTCCAGAAATTCCCATAAAAATGGGCCATTTTGGAATGACGTATTTGGGAGCCTGAAATTGATTTGGGAAAAACGCTGTATATGGGTCGATAGAGCCTTCGTAGGGCTTCTTTCAGTATGCAGGCCTTGTCGGTACATAGTCCCATCTTACAGTTGTGGCCACTGCTCCTCTCCAGAAATTCCCATAAAAATGGGCCATTTTGGAATGACGTTTTTGGGAGCCTGAAATTGATTTGGGAAAAACGCTATATATGGGTCGATAGAGCCTTCGTAGGGCTTCTTTCAGTATGAAGGCCTTGTCGGTACATAGTCCCATCTTCCAGTTGTGGCCACTGCTCCTCTCCAGAAATTCCCATCAAAATGGGCCATTTTTGGAAGGACGTATTTTGGAGCCTGAAATTGATTTGGGAAAAACGCTATATATGGGTCGATAGAGCCTCTCTAGGGCTTCTTTCAGTATGCAGGCCTTGTCGGTACATAGTCCCATCTTCCAGCTGTGGTCACTGCTCCTCTCCAGAAATTCCCATCAAAATGGGCCATTTTGGAATGACGTTTTTGGGAGCCTGAAATTGATTTGGGAAAAACGCTATATATGGGTCGATAGAGCCTTCCCAGAGCTTCTTTAAATATGCAGGCCTTGTCGGTACATAGTCCCATCTTCCAGTTGTGGCCACTGCTCCTCTCCAGAAATTCCCATAAAAATGGGCCATTTTGGAATGACGTTTTTGGGAGCCTGAAATTGATTTGGGAAAAACGCTATATATGGGTCGATAGAGCCTTCGTAGGGCTTCTTTCAGTATGCAGGCCTTGTCGGTACATAGTCCCATCTTCCAGTTGTGGCCACTGTTCCTCTCCAGAAATTCCCATCAAAATGGGCCATTTTGGAATGACGTATTTGGGAGCCTGAAATTGATTTGGGAAAAACGCTATATATGGGTCGATAGAGCCTTCGTAGGGCTTCTTTCAGTATGCAGGCCTTGTCGGTACATAGTCCCATCTTCCAGTTGTGGCCACTGCTCCTCTCCAGAAATTCCCATAAAAATGGGCCATTTTGGAATGACGTTTTTGGAGCCTGAAATTGATCTGGGAAAAACGCTATATATGGGTCGATAGAGCCTTCGTAGGGCTTCTTTCAGTATGCAGGCCTTGTCGGTACATAGTCCCATCTTCCAGTTGTGGCCACTGCTCCTCTCCAGAAATTCCCATAAAAATGGGCCATTTTGGAATGACGTTTTTGGGAGCCTGAAATTGATCTGGGAAAAACGCTATATATGGGTCGATAGAGCCTTCGTAGGGCTTCTTTCAGTATGCAGGCCTTGTCGGTACATAGTCCCATCTTCCAGTTGTGGTCACTGCTCCTCTCCAGAAATTCCCATCAAAATGGGCCATTTTTTGAAGGACGTATTTGGGAGCCTGAAATTGATTTGGGAAAAACGCTATATGTGGGTCGATAGAGCCTTCCTAGAGCTTCTTTCAATATGCAGGCCTTGTCGGTACATAGTCCCATCTTCCAGTTGTGGCCACTGCTCCTCTCCAGAAATTCCCATCAAAATGGGCCATATTTGGAAGGACGTATTTGGGAGCCTGAAATTGATTTGGGAAAACCGCTATATATGGGTCGATAGAGCCTTCGTAGGGCTTCTTTCAGTATGCAGGCCTTGTCGGTACATAGTCCCATCTTCCAGTTGTGGCCACTGCTCCTCTCCAGAAATTCCCATCAAAATGGGCCATTTTTGGAAGGACGTATTTGGGAGCCTGAAATTGATTTGGGAAAAACGCTATATATGGGTCGATAGAGCCTCTCTAGGGCTTCTTTCAGTATGCAGGCCTTGTCGGGACATAGTCCCATCTTCCAGCTGTGGTCACTGCTCCTCTCCAGAAATTCCCATCAAAATGGGCCATTTTGGAATGACGTTTTTGGGAGCCTGAAATTGATTTGGGAAAAACGCTATATATGGGTCGATAGAGCCTCTCTAGGGCTTCTTTCAGTATGCAGGCCTTGTCGGTACATAGCCCCATCTTCCAGCTGTGGTCACTGCTCCTCTCCAGAAATTCCCATCAAAATGGGCCATTTTGGAATGACGTTTTTGGGAGCCTGAAATTGATTTGGGAAAAACGCTATATATGGGTCGATAGAGCCTTCCTAGAGCTTCTTTCAATATGCAGGCCTTGTCGGTACATAGTCCCATCTTCCAGTTGTGGCCACTGCTCCTCTCCAGAAATTCCCATAAAAATGGGCCATTTTGGAATGACGTTTTTGGGAGCCTGAAATTGATTTGGGAAAAACGCTATATGTGGGTCGATAGAGCCTTGCTAGGGCTTCTTTCAGTGTGCAGGCCTTGTCGGTACATAGTCCCATCTTCCAGTTGTGGCCACTGCTCCTCTCCAGAAATTCCCATCAAAATGGGCCATTTTTGGAAGGACGTATTTGGGAGCCTGAAATTGATTTGGGAAAAACGCTATACATGGGTCGATAGAGCCTTGCTAGGGCTTCTTTCAGTATGCAGGCCTTGTCGGTACATAGTCCCATCTTCCAGTTGTGGCCACTGCTCCTCTCCAGAAATTCCCATCAAAATGGGCCATTTTTGGAAGGACGTATTTGGGAGCCTGAAATTGATTTGGGAAAAATGCTATATATGGGTCGATAGAGCCTTCGTAGGGCTTCTTTCAGTATGCAGGCCTTGTCGGTACATAGTCCCATCTTCCAGTTGTGGCCACTGCTCCTCTCCAGAAATTCCCATAAAAATGGGCCATTTTGGAATGACGTATTTGGGAGCCTGAAATTGATTTGGGAAAAACGCTGTATATGGGTCGATAGAGCCTTCGTAGGGCTTCTTTCAGTATGCAGGCCTTGTCGGTACATAGTCCCATCTTACAGTTGTGGCCACTGCTCCTCTCCAGAAATTCCCATAAAAATGGGCCATTTTGGAATGACGTTTTTGGGAGCCTGAAATTGATTTGGGAAAAACGCTATATATGGGTCGATAGAGCCTTCGTAGGGCTTCTTTCAGTATGAAGGCCTTGTCGGTACATAGTCCCATCTTCCAGTTGTGGCCACTGCTCCTCTCCAGAAATTCCCATCAAAATGGGCCATTTTTGGAAGGACGTATTTTGGAGCCTGAAATTGATTTGGGAAAAACGCTATATATGGGTCGATAGAGCCTCTCTAGGGCTTCTTTCAGTATGCAGGCCTTGTCGGTACATAGTCCCATCTTCCAGCTGTGGTCACTGCTCCTCTCCAGAAATTCCCATCAAAATGGGCCATTTTGGAATGACGTTTTTGGGAGCCTGAAATTGATTTGGGAAAAACGCTATATATGGGTCGATAGAGCCTTCCCAGAGCTTCTTTAAATATGCAGGCCTTGTCGGTACATAGTCCCATCTTCCAGTTGTGGCCACTGCTCCTCTCCAGAAATTCCCATAAAAATGGGCCATTTTGGAATGACGTTTTTGGGAGCCTGAAATTGATTTGGGAAAAACGCTATATATGGGTCGATAGAGCCTTCGTAGGGCTTCTTTCAGTATGCAGGCCTTGTCGGTACATAGTCCCATCTTCCAGTTGTGGCCACTGTTCCTCTCCAGAAATTCCCATCAAAATGGGCCATTTTGGAATGACGTATTTGGGAGCCTGAAATTGATTTGGGAAAAACGCTATATATGGGTCGATAGAGCCTTCGTAGGGCTTCTTTCAGTATGCAGGCCTTGTCGGTACATAGTCCCATCTTCCAGTTGTGGCCACTGCTCCTCTCCAGAAATTCCCATAAAAATGGGCCATTTTGGAATGACGTTTTTGGGAGCCTGAAATTGATCTGGGAAAAACGCTATATATGGGTCGATAGAGCCTTCGTAGGGCTTCTTTCCGTATGCAGGCCTTGTCGGTACATAGTCCCATCTTCCAGTTGTGGCCACTGCTCCTCTCCAGAAATTCCCATCAAAATGGGCCATTTTTGGAAGGACGTATTTGGGAGCCGGAAATTGATTTGGGAAAAACGCTATATATGGGTCGATAGAGCCTTCGTAGGGCTTCTTTCAGTATGCAGGCCTTGTCGGTACATAGTCCCATCTTCCAGTTGTGGCCACTGCTCCTCTCCAGAAATTCCCATAAAAATGGGTCATTTTGGAATGACGTTTTTGGGAGCCTGAAATTGATTTGGGAAAAACGCTATATATGGGTCGATAGAGCCTTGCTAGGGCTTCTTTCAGTATGCAGGCCTTGTCGGTACATAGTCCCATCTTCCAGTTGTGGTCACTGCTCCTCTCCAGAAATTCCCATCAAAATGGGCCATTTTTGGAAGGACGTATTTGGGAGCCTGAAATTGATTTGGGAAAAACGCTATATGTGGGTCGATAGAGCCTTCCTAGAGCTTCTTTCAATATGCAGGCCTTGTCGGTACATAGTCCCATCTTCCAGTTGTGGCCACTGCTCCTCTCCAGAAATTCCCATCAAAATGGGCCATTTTTGGAAGGACGTATTTGGGAGCCTGAAATTGATTTGGGAAAAACGCTATATATGGGTCGATAGAGCCTTCGTAGGGCTTCTTTTAGTATGCAGGCCTTGTCGGTACATAGTCCCATCTTCCAGTTGTGGCCACTGCTCCTCTCCAGAAATTCCCATCAAAATGGGCCATTTTTGGAAGGACGTATTTGGGAGCCGGAAATTGATTTGGGAAAAACGCTATATATGGGTCGATAGAGCCTTCGTAGGGCTTCTTTCAGTATGCAGGCCTTGTCGGTACATAGTCCCATCTTCCAGTTGTGGCCACTGCTCCTCTCCAGAAATTCCCATAAAAATGGGTCATTTTGGAATGACGTTTTTGGGAGCCTGAAATTGATTTGGGAAAAACGCTATATATGGGTCGATAGAGCCTTGCTAGGGCTTCTTTCAGTATGCAGGCCTTGTCGGTACATAGTCCCATCTTCCAGTTGTGGTCACTGCTCCTCTCCAGAAATTCCCGTCAAAATGGGCCATTTTTGGAAGGACGTATTTGGGAGCCTGAAATTGATTTGGGAAAAACGCTATATGTGGGTCTATAGAGCCTTCCTAGAGCTTCTTTCAATATGCAGGCCTTGTCGGTACATAGTCCCATCTTCCAGTTGTGGCCACTGCTCCTCTCCAGAAATTCCCATAAAAATGGGTCATTTTGGAATGACGTTTTTGGGAGCCTGAAATTGATTTGGGAAAAACGCTATATATGGGTCGATAGAGCCTTGCTAGGGCTTCTTTCAGTATGCAGGCCTTGTCGGTACATAGTCCCATCTTCCAGTTGTGGCCACTGCTCCTCTCCAGAAATTCCCATCAAAATGGGCCATTTTTGGAAGGACGTATTTGGGAGCCTGAAATTGATTTGGGAAAAACGCTATATGTGGGTCGATAGAGCCTTCCTAGAGCTTCTTTCAATATGCAGGCCTTGTCGGTACATAGTCCCATCTTCCAGTTGTGGCCACTGCTCCTCTCCAGAAATTCCCATAAAAATGGGTCATTTTGGAATGACGTTTTTGGGAGCCTGAAATTGATTTGGGAAAAACGCTATATATGGGTCGATAGAGCCTTGCTAGGGCTTCTTTCAGTATGCAGGCCTTGTCGGTACATAGTCCCATCTTCCAGTTGTGGCCACTGCTCCTCTCCAGAAATTCCCATCAAAATGGGCCATTTTTGGAAGGACGTATTTGGGAGCCGGAAATTGATTTGGGAAAAACGCTATATATGGGTCGATAGAGCCTTCGTAGGGCTTCTTTCAGTATGCAGGCCTTGTCGGTACATAGTCCCATCTTCCAGTTGTGGCCACTGCTCCTCTCCAGAAATTCCCATAAAAATGGGTCATTTTGGAATGACGTTTTTGGGAGCCTGAAATTGATTTGGGAAAAACGCTATATATGGGTCGATAGAGCCTTGCTAGGGCTTCTTTCAGTATGCAGGCCTTGTCGGTACATAGTCCCATCTTCCAGTTGTGGTCACTGCTCCTCTCCAGAAATTCCCATCAAAATGGGCCATTTTTGGAAGGACGTATTTGGGAGCCTGAAATTGATTTGGGAAAAACGCTATATGTGGGTCGATAGAGCCTTCCTAGAGCTTCTTTCAATATGCAGGCCTTGTCGGTACATAGTCCCATCTTCCAGTTGTGGCCACTGCTCCTCTCCAGAAATTCCCATAAAAATGGGTCATTTTGGAATGACGTTTTTGGGAGCCTGAAATTGATTTGGGAAAAACGCTATATATGGGTCGATAGAGCCTTGCTAGGGCTTCTTTCAGTATGCAGGCCTTGTCGGTACATAGTCCCATCTTCCAGTTGTGGCCACTGCTCCTCTCCAGAAATTCCCATCAAAATGGGCCATTTTTGGAAGGACGTATTTGGGAGCCTGAAATTGATTTGGGAAAAACGCTATATGTGGGTCGATAGAGCCTTCCTAGAGCTTCTTTCAATATGCAGGCCTTGTCGGTACATAGTCCCATCTTCCAGTTGTGGCCACTGCTCCTCTCCAGAAATTCCCATAAAAATGGGTCATTTTGGAATGACGTTTTTGGGAGCCTGAAATTGATTTGGGAAAAACGCTATATATGGGTCGATAGAGCCTTGCTAGGGCTTCTTTCAGTATGCAGGCCTTGTCGGTACATAGTCCCATCTTCCAGTTGTGGCCACTGCTCCTCTCCAGAAATTCCCATCAAAATGGGCCATTTTTGGAAGGACGTATTTGGGAGCCTGAAATTGATTTGGGAAAAACGCTATATGTGGGTCGATAGAGCCTTCCTAGAGCTTCTTTCAATATGCAGGCCTTGTCGGTACATAGTCCCATCTTCCAGTTGTGGCCACTGCTCCTCTCCAGAAATTCCCATAAAAATGGGTCATTTTGGAATGACGTTTTTGGGAGCCTGAAATTGATTTGGGAAAAACGCTATATATGGGTCGATAGAGCCCTGCTAGGGCTTCTTTCAGTATGCAGGCCTTGTCGGTACATAGTCCCATCTTCCAGTTGTGGTCACTGCTCCTCTCCAGAAATTCCCATCAAAATGGGCCATTTTTGGAAGGACGTATTTGGGAGCCTGAAATTGATTTGGGAAAAACGCTATATGTGGGTCGATAGAGCCTTCCTAGAGCTTCTTTCAATATGCAGGCCTTGTCGGTACATAGTCCCATCTTCCAGTTGTGGCCACTGCTCCTCTCCAGAAATTCCCATAAAAATGGGCCATTTTGGAATGACGTTTTTGGGAGCCTGAAATTGATTTGGGAAAAACGCTATATATGGGTCGATAGAGCCTTCGTAGGGCTTCTTTCAGTATGCAGGCCTTGTCGGTACATAGTCCCATCTTCCAGTTGTGGTCACTGCTCCTCTCCAGAAATTCCCATCAAAATGGGCCATTTTTGGAAGGACGTATTTGGGAGCCTGAAATTGATTTGGGAAAAACGCTATATGTGGGTCGATAGAGCCTTCCTAGAGCTTCTTTCAATATGCAGGCCTTGTCGGTACATAGTCCCATCTTCCAGTTGTGGCCACTGCTCCTCTCCAGAAATTCCCATCAAAATGGGCCATATTTGGAAGGACGTATTTGGGAGCCTGAAATTGATTTGGGAAAAACGCTATATATGGGTCGATAGAGCCTTCGTAGGGCTTCTTTCAGTATGCAGGCCTTGTCGGTACATAGTCCCATCTTCCAGTTGTGGCCACTGCTCCTCTCCAGAAATTCCCATCAAAATGGGCCATTTTTGGAAGGACGTATTTGGGAGCCTGAAATTGATTTGGGAAAAACGCTATACATGGGTCGATAGAGCCTTGCTAGGGCTTCTTTCAGTATGCAGGCCTTGTCGGTACATAGTCCCATCTTCCAGTTGTGGCCACTGCTCCTCTCCAGAAATTCCCATCAAAATGGGCCATTTTTGGAAGGACGTATTTGGGAGCCTGAAATTGATTTGGGAAAAACGCTATATGTGGGTCGATAGAGCCTTCCTAGAGCTTCTTTCAATATGCAGGCCTTGTCGGTACATAGTCCCATCTTCCAGTTATGGCCACTGCTCCTCTCCAGAAATTCCCATCAAAATGGGCCATTTTTGGAAGGACGTATTTGGGAGCCTGAAATTGATTTGGGAAAAACGCTATATATGGGTCGATAGAGCCTCTCTAGGGCTTCTTTCAGTATGCAGGCCTTGTCGGTACATAGTCCCATCTTCCAGCTGTGGTCACTGCTCCTCTCCAGAAATTCCCATCAAAATGGGCCATTTTGGAATGACGTTTTTGGGAGCCTGAAATTGATTTGGGAAAAACGCTATATATGGGTCGATAGAGCCTCTCTAGGGCTTCTTTCAGTTTGCAGGCCTTGTCGGTACATAGTCCCATCTTCCAGCTGTGGTCACTGCTCCTCTCCAGAAATTCCCATCAAAATGGGCCATTTTGGAATGACGTTTTTGGGAGCCTGAAATTGATTTGGGAAAAACGCTATATATGGGTCGATAGAGCCTTCCTAGAGCTTCTTTCAATATGCAGGCCTTGTCGGTACATAGTCCCATCTTCCAGTTGTGGCCACTGCTCCTCTCCAGAAATTCCCATAAAAATGGGCCATTTTGGAATGACGTTTTTGGGAGCCTGAAATTGATTTGGGAAAAACGCTATATGTGGGTCGATAGAGCCTTGCTAGGGCTTCTTTCAGTGTGCAGGCCTTGTCGGTACATAGTCCCATCTTCCAGTTGTGGCCACTGCTCCGCTCCAGAAATTCCCATAAAAATGGGCCACTTTGGAATGACGTATTTGGGGGCCTGAAATTGATTTGGGAAAAACGCTATACATGGGTCGATAGAGCCTTGCTAGGGCTTCTTTCAGTATGCAGGCCTTGTCGGTACAAATTCCCATCTTCCAGATATGGTCATATATTTTCTTCCGAGGTTCCCTAGTTATCAAATCTATTCTATATGCCCTCTAGGTCAGATGGTAATTTTTTTAAACAAAATGATATGTTTTTACCATGGTAACTTAATTTCACTTTAAAATACGCTCTAGTTTTCGAGAAAAACCTAATTTTCCTCAAATACCCCGACTTTTAATTTTCATATTAGGGTTTGTGTCTTCGCTAGTTAAATACGTATTTATCTTCACACACATATCTTTCTTTTGGACCATGAACGATCCCTATTAAATTTGGTTAAAATCGCTTCTGATTTACATATAGCTCCCATATATATGTACCTCCGATTTGGCATATATGCACTGTATGAGCAACATTTGTAAGCGATCCGTATAAAAAGTTACAGAGACTAATTTGAGGAAAATCGGCCAAGAATAAGATAAAGCTCCTATATATACGTTTCACCCTATTTGACATCTAAGCGTTGTGGGAACTGTATTTATACCCTACACCACACTGTGGTAAAGGGTATTATAACTTTGTGCATCACTTGTGAATCACTTTCTGAGTTGATTTAGCTATGTCCGTCTGTCCGTCTGTCTGTCCGTCTGTCTGTCTGTCCGTCTGTGCATGTATTCTTGTAATCAAAGTACAGGTCGCAATTATGGACCTATCTCGACGAAACTTTACACATATCTTTTTTTTGGCCCAAGGACGATCCCTATTGAATTTGGTTAAAATCGGTTCAGATTTAGATATAGCCCCCATATATATGTTAGCCCCGATTTGACATGTAAGCGCTGTAAAAACTTTATTTTATATCCGATCAGTATGAAATTCGGCAGAAAGAGGTTTCTTATTATATGAATGAACAGTGCTAAATTTGGAAGAAATCGGTTCAGATTTAGATATAGCCCCCATATATACGTTACCCCCGATTTGACATGTAAGCGCTATAAAAATGTAATTTTATATCCGATCAGTGCAAAATTCGGCAAAGAGAGGATTCTTATTACATGAAGGAATACTGATAAATTCGGAGAAAATCGGTTCAGATTTAGATATAGCCCCCATATATATGTTACCCCCGATTTGAAAAAAACTTCATTTTATATCCGATCAGTATAAAATTCGGCAGAAAGACGTTTCTTCTTATATGGATGAACACTGTTAAATTTGGAAGAAATCGGTTGAGATTTAGATATAGCCCCCATATATATGTTACCCCCGATTTGACATGTAAGCGCTGTAAAAACTGTATTTTATTTCCGATCAGTGCGAAATTCGGCTGAAAGAGGTTTCTTATTACATGAAGGAATACTGCCAAATTCGGAGAAAATCGGTTCGGATTTAGATATAGCCGCCATATATATGTTACCCCGATTTCACATGTAAGCGCTGTAAAAACTGTATTTTATATCCGATCAGTATGAAATTCGTCAGAAAGAGGTTTCCTATTATATGAATGAACACTTTTAAATTTGGAAGAAATCGGTTCAGATTTAGATATAGCCCCCATATATACGTTACCCCCAAATTGACATGTGAGCGCTGTAAAAATGTTATTTTATATCCGATCAGAGCGAAAGTCGGCAAAAAGAGGTTTCTTTCTACGTGAAGGAATACTGCCAAATTCGGAGAAACTCGGTTTAGATTTAGATATAACTCCCATATACATGTTATCCCCGATTTGATCTGTAAGCGCTGTAAATACGATCAGTGCGAAATTCGGCAGAAAGAGGTTTCTTATTACATGAAGGAATACTGCCAAATTCGGAGAAAATAGGTTCAGATTTAGATATAGCTCCCATATATATGTTACTCCCGATTTGATATGTAAGCGCTGTAGACACTGTATTTTATATCCGAACAGTACGAAATTCGACAGAAGGAGGTCTTTTTACATGAATAAGTATTCAGGGAAGATGGGTTCAGATTTATATTAAAGCTCCATATATATGTTCCTCCTGATTTGGTATCTTAACGCTATAGAAGTTGTATTTTACTTCCGATCATTAAAATTTTCCAGAAAGATGTTTCTCACTTTAGGAACGAATATTGCTTAATTTAGCGATTATCGTTTCAGAATTAGATAATATGTTTCTACCCAGTTACCAATTATTCCAAATTATTATGGCAATGAGCCTTATAGCATTGTTAGGGAGGTGTAGGGTATTAAATAGTCTTCCCGCCCGACTTTCTGCCTTTCCTTACTGGTTTATATCCGATTAGTACGAAATTCGCCAGAAAGAAGTTTCTTACTACATGAATAAACAATCCTAAATTTGTTGAATATCGGTTCAGACTTAGATATAGCCCACATGTATATGTTACCCCCGATTTGACATGTAAGCACTGTACATAGAAACTGTATTTTATATCCGATCAATACAAACTTCTGCAAGAAGAGGTTTCTCATCACATGAATAAACACTGCCAAATTCGGGGAAAATCGGTTCTGATTTAGATATAGCCCTCATATAAGGGTCCGCTATCCAACGTTTTTTTTCAACTAGTGCTTATTTCGTGAATGGTAACACTTAGCTCATGTCTGATTTGACAGATAATTAGTTTTATCCTTCCGCTGAACGAATATGGTTGTGTATACGCTTGAACAACGCTGGGAGCGATCGACTTACAGAAGATGCCGATTTTGCCAAAAAAAATCATCTTTTCAGATGAAGCTCATTTTGATCTTGGCGGGTATGTAAACAAGCAAAATTGTCGCATTTGGGGCACAGAAAACCCGCACACATACATTGAAAAGCCGATACACCCAAAACGAGTCACTTTTTGGTGCGGATTTTGGTCCAGAGGCATAATTGGGCCATTGGGCCATTTTTCTTCGAAAATGAGCAAGGAGTGGCCGTTACAGTTACAGTCAATGGCGATCGTTATCGGGCCATGTTGAACAATTTTTTGTTCACAAAAATTGAAGAGGAGGATATTGTCAACATTTGGTTTCAACAGGACGGCGGTACGTGCCACACAGCCGAAGCTAAACTCGACGTTTTGCGCGATGTTTTCAAAAAAAATAAAGTTATTTGGCGGACCCTTTATATCGTCACCTGAAATCCACAATAACGTAACCCACATGTTCATGATCTTTCAGGAGAAGCAAAAAACAAAGTAAAGTAATTTTACGGTTTTGACCACATTTAGGGATTTCAGACTATTAAGGCGAAATCAAATAACAAATCTAGCGCAATTAGTTATGTCATACATTCTGAATTAAATAAAATAAAATGTTATGAATCTTTCCGCTTTTTTAATGAACTTGTTTGCTGTAACGTCATTTTGAATATCACTCATAAAATGGTCAATTTTTGATATTGAACTCCAAAATTTTGTAGGAATGTGAAGTTTAGCCTAATAGACTATAATCAATCATAAAATTAATTTTTATTTTTTTGATGTTACGTAATTTTGGATTTCAGATGACGATATGTGACGATTGACATATAAGCGATAAAGAGGTTTCTTATAACATGACTGAACACTGCCAGATTACGGTTAAATCGGTTAAGATTTAGATATAGCCACATATCAAAGCGCTATAGAAGTTGTACTTTACTTCCGATTACACTGTGCAAAAAAGTGAAGAAAAATACACGGACTTGACAGTATATGTTCGATTCTACCATCAAAGTGTAGTATAACCCTATACTCGATTTGGCGAAATTGGTGAGCAATTTTTTTTTATGGGCCTTCAGAGTTTCCAAAAATAAGTGGGCCCCTCGAAAAAGGTGTCATCATCTTTTGTCCAACAACTAATTCAGACTTGGTGATACCGCTAAACTATATTTGTCAACAATGTAGCTAAGAATATGCCGAACAAAGTTTCTTAAGATTTTACGCGAAAAAAAAGATGTTCCCCCACATTTTTTGAAAAAGTAAAGGAAATATTTGGCAAAATTGTAGCCACTGTAAATTTGAACAACTTTTGTGAACATATCAATAAAATATGAACGTGTATAGGCACCCTAAATAGCACAAAAATTCCACATTGTACCTAAAAAATTTTAGTATTTCACAATTTTGTAACAAAAATATTTTAGGGTAAGTTCAGCAACTTTATACAAAATATGAAGGCCAATATTTTTGTGGAACATATTAACCCTATAGCTCCCCTATATAACTGTAATTTTGGGCCCTATTTCAACAAATCTTAAAAAACACCCCTTATAATGGGAGGGCGGGGATGAAATGTTCTACAAAAATGGTGGCCACAAAATATTACAATATGTGTCAGACCACAACAAAGTCCAAAACTTAACACAAAAACCAATTCCTGTCACGCTCTTTACCGGTATCGTACATCCACTAGGTCGTATGACTAACATTGCTGCACGAACTGAAATTTGACCTTTATTTGGTGTTTGTGTTAAGTTTAGGGTGTGTTCTGACACATATAGAAAATTTAATGGCCAACATTATTATAGAACATTTTATGCCCGCCC
This sequence comes from Eudasyphora cyanicolor, assembly GCA_963930755.1. Taxonomy (NCBI): domain Eukaryota; kingdom Metazoa; phylum Arthropoda; class Insecta; order Diptera; family Muscidae; genus Eudasyphora; species Eudasyphora cyanicolor. Next base: position 40,969,533 of record OZ005738.1, read on the forward strand.
TCCACATATTTTGGCGTGTTTTTTACGAATTTTTAAAATAGGGCCCAAAATTGCAGTTATTTGGGGGAGTTAGAGGTTTAATATGTTTCACAAAATATTGGCCTTCATATTTTCTATAAAGTTGCTGAACTTACCCTACACTAAAATAATATTTTTGTTACAAAATTTTGAAATACTAAAATTTTTGAGGTACAATGTGGTATTTTTTAGCTATTTAGAGTGCCTAGACACGTTCATATTGTATTGATATGTTTACAAAAGTTGTTCAGATTTACCTTGGCTACAATTTGGCCAAATATTAATAGTGAACCAGTACGAGTCCCTGGAAGTTATTCTAAAAAAAGTGACAAAAAATAATTTTTATTTTATTTGTTTATTTATTCAAACAAGTAATTTAAAGCCTTATGCAGTAATTACAGTACAATACAGTTGAGATAAGTACTAACAAAAATTTTTCCTTCACTTTTTCAAAAAGTGTGGGAAAATAATTTTTTTTCGCATAAACTGTTACCAAACTTTGTTCTGCATATTCTTATGGCGAATTCTTTTCTGTAAAAAAGTGCAAAATTTTCATTGCCCTTTTTCCGAAAACGGCACTTTTGTGATACTTTTTTGAAATTTGGTAATTAAGTTACTCGATTTTAGCACAACTAAAATTTCAAAATTTCAAAAAAGCGATATAATAGTGCTGTTTTTGGTAAAAGGGCAATGCAAGTGTTACACTTTTTTGCAGAAAAGAATTCACCATTAGTTACATTATTGCCAAGTATAGTAAAGCGGTATCACTAAGTCTGAATTAGTTACTGGAAAAAAGCTGCAGAGACCTTTTTGGGGGGCCCTCTGATTTTCAGAAAACCAAGTATAGGGTTATATTACCCTTTGATAGTATAGTATCCAACATATACTGTCAAGTCCGTGTACTTTACAAAATTAATTACGAGAGAATACTGCTTAATTGGAGGATAATCGGTTGAAATTCAGGTCTGGCCACATATATGTACTTTATATGTTTCAGAAATGGGCTTTTTGATCCAAGTTGATGATAATCTGTTAAAATTACACCGGTCGACGAAAACAAAATTTTTTCTTGGGTTTCAGTTTTAATGCACAGATTCTGATGCTGACATCAAAAAACGCCAAAATAACAATTCTTAGCTTTTAAAGTTTGTTTTTATAAATTTTACATTGATAAAAACGTTTTGAAGTTAAAATTTTACAAAATTAGCTACAGCTTTTTAAATAATGCATCGATTTTCTTCGGAACGGGGTCATTTAATTCACGACAGATCAGACTTTGTGCATTTTTAGAATATTTTATGGGGCATTTATTTGAAAATTATTATAATTTTCTTAAAAAATATGATTTTTTCGCAAGCAGTTGAAGGCTATTGAATTTTGAATTCTTTAACCCTCCGTTGGGCACATGAGTCTGGCCATACCTCTTTCGACTTTAATAGAAATTTATAGATATTTCGAAACGGGCTAGCGACTCAAAACGTCTGGTAGCTTCCTCAATAATAATATTTTATCGATCTATGAAGAAGAAAGGATTTTGTGAGGTACACATCGTTTACGCGCCTCATGAGTCTGGCTAGACTCATACTGACATCGTACGGAAATTTGTACAATTTTATTATTTTATTTCATTTAATTGATAACTTTCCATTTATATTACCATTTGTGTATTCTCAATAATGCTCTTACACATAGCTGTACGTATTATGAGAGTGCGTTTTTATACCCTACACCACACTGTGGTACAGGGTATTATATGTTTGTTTCACGGCAGATGTTTGTAACACCTGAAAATAACACAGCTAGATCCACCTTAAAGTATACCGATCGACTCAGAATCACTAGCTGAGTCGATTTAACCATGTCTGTCCGTCCGTCCGTCTGACCATGTAAAGTTGTTCGTCGACTACAGGTCGCAATTTCAATCGGATCGATCTGAAATTTTGCAGTTTAGAGTATAGATCCCTATTGAATTTGGTTCAGATTTAGATATAGCTCCCATATATATCTTTCGTCCGATTTTGCTCGTTAGTCCTGTAGAAGCTGTATTTTACATCCAATCATTTTGAAATTTAGAATGGTAGAGTTTCTTGATCCATGAACCAACACTACCGAATTTGAAGAAAATCGGTTAAGATTTAGCTATAGCTCCCATATATATGTTTCGTCCGATTTTGCTCGTTAGTCCTGTAGAAGCTGTATTTTACATCCAATCATTTTGAAATTTAGAATGGTAGAGTTTCTTGATCCAAGAACCAACACTACCGAATTTGAAGAAAATCGGTTAAGATTTAGCTATAGCTCCCATATATATGTTTCATCCGATTTGGCTCTTTAGTCCTGTAGAAGCTGTATTTAATTGTTTTTATACCCTACACCACAATGGTACAGGGTATTATAAGATTGTTTCATGGCAGATGTTTGTAACACCTGAAAATACCATAGCTAGACCCACCTTAAAGTATACCGATCGACTCAGAATCACAAGCTGAGTCGATTTAACCATGTCTGTCCGTTCGTCCGTCCGTCCATCTGTCTGTCCATCTTAAGTTGTTCGTCGACTACAGGTCGCAATTTCACTCCGATCGTTCTGATTTGTATTTCAGAGTTATTCAATATTACGAGAGTGGTGTAGGGTATTATATAGTCGGCCCCGCCCGACTTTAGCCTTTCCTTACTGGTTAAATACACCATCACGCACATATGGTTTTTTGTTTCTATCGGTCATTATATATATCGGACTCTGTAAAGGGTGCTATATGTTCTTGTTGCCTAGATGTTTGTAACACCCTAAAATATTGGAGCTAGATACACCATGGAGGCTTTATCAGATTTAGGTATATCCCCCATATATCGATACCTCCATTCTAAATAATGCTAAGTGCAAAAAGATAGTTTTTCAAGAGAGGCGACCAAAGTTCGTTGAATTTTTGAAATTTGTGTGGAATTCCTTTACAATGCAAACCAAACGACCTGTACTGTTTTGTGAATAATTATTGATTGGGTTAACGGATCACACCAAATTCTGACGGAATATAAATTGAAATATTTAGAAATTAAAAATGCAATCTCTGTAAGAACATGCTAAGTCGACTTAGTATGTTTTAGAATGGAGGTATCGATATATAGTCCTTCCGATTTAGCCGCTTAACGCTACAGAAGCTGTATTTGTTTTCCAGTCATTTTGGAATGTTCCGCATTTGAAGAAAATCGGTTCCGATTTAGATATAGGCCCGATATAAACATACCTATATTGGTATATATTTGTATATAAGCGCTATTAAGTCCTCACTTCTCAACAGATCTTTATAAAATTTTACAGAAAATTTTACAGATTACAGTTTGTTGAAACAAAAAACCGCCGTTAAATAACAAGAAATCAATCCAGATTGATATATATCACCTCATATATATTCACATATATCCGATTTTAAATCTAAGCGTTATCAAATAATTGCTTTTGGACAGATTAGTAACATAAGACAAACAATTTTGATACATCTTGACAATAGTTCACTTATTCTGCTCGAAATATAAAATGTATTTTATTCACATTCTACGATATTTTTTAGAATTATTTTTATAAGTTTAAGAACCTTAATACATAGAAAAACAACTGAAGTCAAAACCAAAACTAAATTGTATACCAATATTTTATATAAATATGTTTCATTAAACCACCAAAAAACCCGATATTTGCATACAAATACCTGAAAATGTCTAAGGGTCTGGCCAGACTCATGACGCTCGTATATGACTATTGAAACATGTTCCTAACGGAGGGTTAAGACTTTCCTAAACTAATTCGGATAAATGGTTGTCGATTTATCGAAAAAGTCATATTTAAAAAAAAACCAGTAAGGAAAGTCAGAAAGTCGGGCGGGGCCGACTATATAATACCCTACACCTCCCTAACAATGCGATAAGAGTCATTGCGATAATATATCTAAATTTGAACAGATTTACTCCAAATTTGGCAGTATTCCTTCGCGTAATAAGAGACCTCCTTATAAAATACAGTCTCTACAGCGCTTACATGTCAAATCGGGGCTAACATATATATGGGGGCTATATCTAAATCTGAACTGATTTTCTCCGAATTTGGCAGTATTCCTTCATGTAATAAGCGACCTCTTTCTGCCGAATTTCGCACTGATCGGATATAAAATACAGTTTTTACAGCGCTTAGATGTCAAATCGGGGGTAACGTATATATGTGGGCTATATCTAAATCTGAACCGATTTCTTCAAAATGTAACAGTGTTTATCCATATAATAAGAAACCTCTTTCTGCCGAATTTAATACTGATCGGATATAAAATAACATTTTTACAGCGCTTACATATTAAATCTGGGGTAACATATATATGGGGGCTATATCTAAATCTGAACCGATTTTAACCAAATTCAATAGGGATCGTCCTAGGGCCAAATAAAATATATGTGTAAAGTTTCGTCGAGATCGGACCATAATTGCGACCTGTACTTTGATTACAAGAATACATGCACAGACAGACGGACAGACGGACAGATAGACAGACTGACATAGCTAAATCAACTCAGAAAGTGATTCTAAGTCGATCGGTATAATAAACAATGGGTCTATTTCTTCTCCTTTTGGGTGTTACAAACAAATGGACAAAGTTATAATACCCTGTGCCACAGTGTGGTGTAGGGCATAAAAAGGAAGCCAAAATTTGACACTTAGAAGTCAGACCCAAAAATCGTGTCGACCAGTGTAATATATATATAGCATTCAGATATGTGTCCATTAGTGCTGCAATTTAGATTACTCATGCAATGCCCATAGTCTGTCCATAAATTCCGGTATTTAGTTCGCTTTTGCAGTAACCATAGTCTGAAAAATAATGAGCAACATTTTTCCACGGTTCTGCCACATAATAAACCAAATTCCATAATATATTTCTCAAAAAATAAGAATAAATTTCGGTCGGTTTACAGGACTCAACATTTTCTTCTTTTATATACGAGAATTATTTTAATTAGCAAAATCTTACCTCATAACGGCTTCATTATGATGAGCAATATAATTTTCGATCGAAACCTGAAAAGCGAAATAAATTGTCATACGAAAATAAACTAATCATCTTATGACCATATCTCAGTTGCCGATTTCATTATTACTTGGCCTTGCAAAAAACGAAAAAACCATCAAAAGAAAAGAAAATCCAAATAAGGTTTCCTCTTCCTCAATGTCCACTTTAGCTGGGCTAAGAAAAGACCATCTTGACCAGAAAAGAAACAAAACAAAATATCTAGCATTTCCTCTTCCCTTCCTGCGAATGGCATTATTTTCGCAGATAAAATAAGCAAAATTGGCTTCTAATATTCATGACTTTATTATATCGATATTTATTGTATATTTTCTTGTGATCGCTGTTGTTGTTGTTCTTATTGTCAATTGGTGGTGGTGTTTCCCTCCGGTCGCTTTGGCCAATATGAGTTGATTTTCCATGACCATAACGAGACAACTTCAGCATCACACATTCTCACATACCCATCCAAAGCTGAATGGCCATTCATAGTCTCATAAATATTGTTGTCACGAGTAGTACTTATTTGCCAGTTCCATTGAATTTGTTGGCTGGATGACAGCAGAAAAAGGCCAATACAGACATACGTACATATACTTGTATGGTCGACATGGGACATGAGCTCCAATGCCACTGCCAAGTCGTTGTGTTGTCTGACAAGGTAGAATTTAACTCGATTTGTGGCAAAAGATAACCAACTTTAGTGTCTCATAGATTGTTTCACGAGATTTTTTGGGGGCTGTGACCGGCCGGACGACTTGAATACAGTCTTTTATGTTGTTATGGAATAGCCTTTGTCCTCATCCATTCCTACGTCCCCGGTTTCGGTATCCTTGTCTTGGGTTTTCCTCTTCTTAGGCAAAAAATACATGTAAAATTAGCTTATAAAAAAATTATTTTTATTTACTTTAAAATCTCAAGCAAAAATAAAACGAATCGAATGTATATATATCGTTCTTGACCAAGTGTTGATGAAAAGGTATTAAAAGCTTTAGGTTGTGCTACTTAACCAATACATACCGACTCACTCCGCCGAAGCCTGCAACTGTTTGAATGTTCTGACCATTCACAGAACTGTGCCTAGGTTATTTAAGACTCTTCTTCTGTCCTCATTGAAACATAAGTGCTTATCATTGTATCGACAATATAATCGGCTGATAGTTAATCACTTAAATCGATCGAACAAGAACAAAACTCAATGCGAAAACAAACAGTGGCATGAGTTTCGACATTCAATGAGTGTACCTCAATGAATACATTCTATGGCGATTCGTAGAAGCTCAAATAACCCATTGACAGTTGATAAATGAAAATCTCTTCGAGCATTTGTCGACAACTTAATGAGCTTTAATTGAGAAGAATGGTTTTTATATTGAAATTTAGTTGCGTTGATAAACGATGAAGTGCGTCCTTTGGCAGGTTATTACTCTTGGTGGTCGACATAATAATGCCAAATGCCAATTAGAAGCTTCAACAAAAGGTTTTAATAATGACAGAGGAGACAACAAATTGCAACAACAAAATATTAATTACATTGTACGGCAGCTAAAATCGGCGGGGGTTCTGACTACCGGGAAAAGTTATATCGGCCAAACAAAAGGATTACGTGCCTGGCGTTTCGCTGGGTATATATACTTTCGACAGGATTTACCGATTGACTTCAAATGTGGTATGTGTCAATATTTGTTTCTCTCTCAGGCTAAGCTCAAAGATTGACTGTGTTGCTCCACTCCCTCGAGTACCTTCCCCACAAAGGTTCAAAATGTAGTGAAATATTGATTACCTCATAAATTATATACAACTACTTAGAATCGTTCGCATGTCCACACATAGTATTAGTCTCTCAGTCGCTATCATCATACAAAAATGGGCGAAGTTGGTTGCCACGGCCATACAAATGAAACATTTTGCACAAAAAATTAAAGGTTTATAACTTTGATTTCATCCAAAACAAAATTGAAAAAAATAAAAACCAGTAAGGAAAGGCAGAAAGTCGGGCGGGGCCGACTATATAATACCCTACACCTCCCCAACAATGCGATAAGCGTCATTGCGATAATAATTTGGAATAATTGGTAATTGAGTAAGAACATATATATGTGGATATATTTAATTCTGAAACGATAATCGCAAAATTAAGCAATATTCGTTCCTAACTTGAGAAACATCTTTCTGGAGAATTTTGTAATGATCGGAAGTAAAGTACTACTTCTATCGCGCTTTCTAACCAAATCAGGAGGAACATATATATGGAGGTTATATATTAATCTGAATCGATTTTCCCTGAATACTCATTCATGTAAAGTAGAAAACTCTTTCTGTCGAATTTCGTACTGATTGAATATAAAATACAGTTTCTACAGCGCTTGAATTTCAAATCGGGGGTAACATATATATGGGGCTATATCTAAATCTGAGCCGATTTTCTCCGAATTTCGTTCTGATCGGATATAAAATACAGTTTCTATAGCGCTTATGTGTCAAATCGAGTGTAACATATATATGGGGGCTATATCTAAATCTGAACCGATTTTCTCCGAATTTGGCAGTATAATATGAAACCTCTTTATGACGAATTTCGTACTGATAGGATATAAAATACAGTTTCTACAGCGCTTATATGTCAAATCGGGTGTAACATATATATGGGGGCTATATCTAAATCTGAACCGATTTCCCCCAAATTGTGTATTGTCTCTAAGTGTATCACGAGACTACTCTCTGTCAATTTTTGTACAAATCGGTTCAAAAATGTTGTTTATATATGTTGCATATATACCAAAGCGGAGGTACATATATATGGGAGCTATATGTAAATCTGAACCGATTTTAACTAAATTCAATAGGGATCGTCCTTGGGCCTAAATAAAGGTATGTGCAAAGTTTCGTTGAGAGCGGGCCATAATTGCGACCTGTACTTTGATTACAAGAATACATCTACAGACAGACAGACGGACAGCGCTAAATCGACTCAGAAAGTGATTACAATTCGATGGGAATAATAAACAATGGTTCTATCTCTTCTCCTTTTGGGTGTTACAAATGCACAAAGTCATAATACCCTGTACCACAGTGTGGTGTAGGGTATAAATATGAAAAGGTATTATTTTTAATTTCCCTATTTTTACAATATGGGTTACATAAATTATACATTTATCCATAGACTTTTCCAATTTTTTTCTATTTCTTATGGCGCTATACTCAATCTCTATCTCATATAAATGAAAACCTTCATCAACATTGTTGCGGAGACCAAAGCACGGTTTGGTCATGTACTCATTCATCGAACTCTTCCAGCATCCATCACTCCTCGAAAGGCCTTTCGTCGTGGGATCATTGGACATGTAAGTGAGAGTATTTGTTTCTCTTATTACTTATTATATTTTTGGTAAACTCAGAGCTTCAAGCTCCGTTTAAACAGTTGATTTGGGTTTTGTTTGAAATGTTGTCGAGTGCGTAGTGTGAGAATGTTAGGGTGGCCTTACTGTTAATACAAAAGTAATTCTTTATATTCACTATTTTCGTTCACATTGTTGTAATACTGGAAACTACAACTGGTCACCTAGTTTATCACTATTGTTTCGGTTTCTGAGTTCAATGATTTGTTTTCTACTTCTTTTTGTTTCATTCTGTTTCTGCCCATTTTCTCTGTTGTCATACGAATTCATATGAGATATTTGAATGGCAACCTAATTGTATCTCAAGAATCAATACTGTTTTTGTTGTTGTTAGAGGTACATAATATGAGACGATCTTAGAGTAAAAAACCAGTAATTAAAGGCAGAAAGTCGGGCGGGGCCGACTATATAATACACTACACCTCCCTAACAATGCGATAAGGGTTATTGCGATAATAATTTGGAATAATTGGTAAATGGGTAGAAACATATTATCTAATTCTGAAACGATAATCGCTAAATTAAGCAAAATTCGTTCCTAAAGTGAGAAACATCTTTCTGGAAAATTTTAATGATCGGAAGTTAAATACAACTTCTATAGCGGTTTGATACCAAATCAGGAGGAACATATATATGGAGCTTTAATATAAATCTGAACCGATCTTCCTGAATACTTATTCATGTAAAAAGACCTCCTTCTGTCGAATTTCGTACTGATCGGATATAAAATACAGTCTCTACAGCGCTTACATGTCAAATCGGGGGTAACATATATATGGGAGCTATATCTAAATCTAAACCGAGTTTCTCCAAATTTGGCAGTATTCCTTCGTGTAATAAGAAACCTCTTTCTGCCGAATTTCGCTGTGATCGGATATAAAATACAGTTTCTACAGCTATGGAATTTCAAATCGGGGGTAACATATATATGGGGGCTATATCTAAATCTGAACCGATTTTCTCCGAATTTGGCAGTATTCCTTCATGTAATAAATCTGCCGAATTTCGTACTGATTGGATATAAAATACAGTTTCTACAGCGCTTACATGTCAAATCGGGTGCAACATATATATGGGGGCTATATATAAATCTGAACCGATTTCCCCCAAATTTTGTATTGTATCTAAGTGTATCACGAGACTACTCTCTGTCAGTTTTTGTACAAATCGGTTACAAAATGTTGCTTATACAGTGCATATATGCCAAATCGGAGGTACATATATATGGGAGCTATATGTAAATCTGAACCGATTTTAACCAAATTCAATAGGGATCGTCCTTGGGCCTAAAAAAAGATATGTGCAAAGTTTCGTTGAGATCGGACCATAATTGCGACCTGTACTTTGATTACAAGAATACGTCTACAGACAGACAGACAGACAGACAGACAGACAGACAGACAGACGGACAGACAGACGGACATAGCTAAATTGACTCAGAAAGTGATTACAAGTCGATCGGTATAATAAACAATGGGTCTATCTCTTCTCCTTATGGGTGTTACAAACAAATGCACAAAGTCATAATACCCTGTACCACAGTGTGGTGTAGGGTATAAAAACACATGTTTTTAATTAGTGAGTAAGGTAGTAATATGAATTACGTTAATATACATATTCCAATATTATGAATTTTGTTGAATTTTTAACCCTACATAATAAACACGTAATGATGTGCATCTAAATTGAAAGTATGTATATCCTGTTTGATTTCCAGATAGCTTAGGCAGTTCGGTTGCATTCAGACATGGGTATCACAAATAAAATAGTTTTAGTATTATATCCATTTTGTGATTCGGTTGGGTGGGCATGCTAGACTTACTAACATCTCGAGGTCTAGTTATTTTGTCATGGAGAATTCTTTTCTATCCCTCCTTTATTTGTTATTAACACGTAAAAATAATTATTTGTAATTAGCTGAAGATTTTGCATAGAAGCCTACCCCCTACCCCACACGACGAGCAATATGTAAGGCCGGTGAAAATACGTGAATAATAACATACCCAATCTTTTGGCGTGTTCGCCGATCAAGCAGTGTCCCGTCAGAACTGATACTAACGTGGACAATCTTTGCCTCTCTAGTGCGAGGAGATATTTTGATCTTCTCAGGTCATACCTTGGCCAGATTTGTCTAGCTACTCTGCAGGTTCCGATTGCTGTCCATCTTTCGTTGGATTGCCTGATTGCCTCTTGCCTAAACCAAAGCTTGCACGTGGGTAGTGGCGCACCAATATACGCAAATTCTTCGAGAATTTGAAATGTCGTCCCTTTCCTAGCAAGTTCCATCGGCTTTGCAGTTCCCCGGGATATCCCTATGCCCAGGCACCCATATGAGGTGTAAATTAAACTTCTCAGCCATCTCGTTAAGAGATCTGCTGCAGTCGAGGGCTGTTTGTGAATTTAGGGATGTTGCTTCCAGAGAATTGATGGCAGCCTGGCTGTCCGAGTAAATTACAACCCCAGTGTTGGTTACTATGTTGCGACTCAGATACTTGGCTACTTCCCGTATTGCCATTATTTCGGCTTGATAGACACTGCAGGTATCTGGTAGTCTGTGCGCTATATCCAATCTAAGCTCTGCACAGTGTACTCCGAAGCCAACCTTTTCATCAAGCTTCGAACCATCCGCGTAAAAGTGGAGATGGTTTCTATAACCTGGTATTCTTCCAACCCATTCATCTCTGGCGGGAATCATAGTGATGTCATTTCACACGAAGGTGTACACTCGGTCGTTTACTATAGCACTGCACTTTGATATCCTCATGTGACCGTAGTTTTTGTACCTCCACATTGATAGGCAGTTTAATCTTATTGCCGCTTTGGTTGCAACTTCTCTCGCCACAATATTAATCGGCAGTATATGGAGTATGGCTTGTAGAGACTCAGTCGCTGTAGTCCTTAAGGCTCCGCCTATGCTCAGGCAGGCTGTTCTCTGAACCTTTGTTAGTAGGTTGATGATGGTTATTTTGTCAGTTGCCGTCCACCATACCACAATGCCGTATAGCAGTATAGGACACTTTGGCCCATTCACCCTGGTATATTAACCAAAAAGATTAAAAATTTTGTGAAATAGTAAATTTAAAAAAATGGAAATCTTTATCAAAAATGTGCTGTTTTTATGGCAGCTATCCGCAGACCATTTTATAATTTTGTGTGGGTAGAAGTGTGAGGTTTGCAAAAACTCTTCAATGTAAACTCTCGAACAAAGGATTTTTTTCTTCAAGTTGACGACATTGGATTCCACGTTTTTGCGTCCTCTTTCTCGATTTCCAGTGGATCTGTAGTACTACTTTTTACTAGTGCTTATTCTGATTACCAGTCATCCCGATCTGTACTCTGATAGCACCACCGAAAATTAGAAATGTTTGTCAAAAGATCGATATTTCTATACAAAACCAGTAAGGAAAGGCAGAAAGTCGGGCGGGGCCGAATATATAATACCCTACACCTCCCTAACAATGCGATAAGGGTCATTGCCATAATAATTTGGAATAATTGGTAAATGGGTAGAAACATATTATCTAATTCTGAAACGATAATCGCTAAATTAAGCAATATTCGTTCCTAAATTGAGAAACATCTTTCTGGAAAATTTTAATGATCGGAAGTAAATTACAACTTCTATAGGGGTTGATACCAAATCAGGGGGAACATATATATGGAGCTTTAACATAAATCCGAACCGATCTTCCCTGAATACTAATTCATGTAAAAAGACCTCCTTCTGTCGATCGGATATAAAATACAGTCTCTCCAGCGCTTATTTATTTTTATTTATTTATTTATATGAATTACAATACAAAGTAAATTTATATTCTAATTTTAAGGTCCAGGGAAAGGCCGGGTTACAAAGACAATATGGCTGAATTTTGCAGCGACAGACCAGAGCCTCTGGTGGGAATCGAACGCACGACCCTCAAACTCATAGGCGAGTACGCTACCAACTCGCCTACTGGGGCGACATCTACAGCGCTTACATGTCAAATCGGGGGTAACATATATATGGGAGCTATATCTAAATCTGAACCGATTTTCTCCGAATTTGGCAGTATTCCTGCATGTAATAAGAAACCTCTTTCTTCCGAATTTCGCACAGATCGGTTATAAAATACAGTTTTTACAGCGCTTACATGTCAAATCGGTGGTAACATATATATGGGAGTTATATTTAAATCTGAACTGATTTTCTCAGAATTTGGCAGTATTCTTTCGAGTAATAAGAAACCTCTTTCTGCCGAATTTTGCACTGATCGGATATAAAATACAATTTCTACAGCGCTTGCAGGTATATGGGTGTTATATCTAAATCTATACCGAGTTTCTCCGAATTTGGCAGTATTCCTTCATGTAGAAAGAAAGCTTCCTTTTGCTGACTTTCGCACTGATCGGATATAAAATAACATTTTCGGGGGTAACGTATATATGGGGGCTATATCTAAATCTGAACCGATTTCTTCCAAATTTAAAAGTGTTCATTCATATAATAGGAAACCTCTTTCTGACGAATTTCATACTGATCGGATATAAAATGCAGTTTTTACAGCGCTTACATGTCAAATCGGGGGTAACGTATACATGGGGCCTATATCTAAATCTGAACCGATTTCTTCCAAATTTAACAGTGTTCCTCCATATAATAAGAAACCTCTTTCTGCCGAATTTCATACTGATCGGATATAAAATAAAGTTTTTACAGCGCTTACATGTCAAATCGGGGCTAACATATATATGGGGGCTATATCTAAATCTTAACCGATTTTAACCAAATTCCAGAGGGATCTTCCTTGGGCAAAAAAAAGATATGTGTAAAGTTTCGTTGAGATAGGACCATAATTGCGATCTGTACTTTGATTACAAGAATACATGCACAGACAGACGGACAGACAGACGGACAGACAGACGGACATAGCTAAATCAATAAACTATGGTATAATAAACTATGGGTCTATTTCTTCTCCTTTTGGGTGTTACAAACAAATGCACAAAGTTATAATACCCTGTACCACAGTGTGGGGTAGGGTATAAAGAGAGGATTTTTTCATGGTTGCAAAATTTGATTCTTCGATTCTCCAAAATCTCTTACTCGGCTCCACATGAACCTACGAGTATTGTCATAATTTTGCTATTGTTGAAGATCTGAATGTTCCTTTCAAAGGTAATAGTTTCATTGTGACTATCGCATTAACACCAAGTACGAAAATCTCTGTCAGGTAAACCGACTGAGTGTACCCTATCCTTGTGGGATATTTTGAAATACAGGGTGGTCCATCTAGTTGTTTCTTTTCAAAATATATGTTATGTTCGCATTGATGGAACAACGTTGGGAAATAATGCAAACGTATTTACAAAAGCCCCTGACCATTAGGCTCGTTATCGATAATTTAGTTCTAGAAGTATGTTTTCTGAAAATGTGGGGCTAATTCCATAGTATGTAAAATGTTTGTTCGATTTGGCATGGAAGGACTCATATCCTCTGGTAAATAAGTATGTAATTTCATTTCTCAATTTTCTTCGATTGCTTATAACTGTCATGGAATTGCAATTTTGCTGTGTCTCGTTACTGTCTGATAATTGCGATTTACTTCTGTCTGTCTGGCCATTTCATGAGAAAAATATTGATTCTTTCCCGAAAAAATAAAAATAATTCTTCTTTATAATCTTTAGTTAACAAACTGTCACGTCTTTGTCACATGCTCAATGGTGCAGATGCAATGTCAAATATCCTCTGATGTAACAGACAAACACAGACAGACACCATATGAAACGGAGTCCTTTATGACGTTACAAAAAAAGAGCTGCAGAAAACAAGAATATAAAAAAAACGAGAATTATAACAAGACCCTCTCCGTGTAACTCCCAGAATTTAAGCAGTGCATATGCCTCTTGCGCGGATTAAAGCTAATGCCCGAATACGACTCGGTTAAATTTAAGCGAATAAACAAGAACACAAAGCCATAAACATACACTAGCTGTCACATTAACATCCTGAGTATGGTAGCTGAATCCTGAATCTTATTCAACTCTAACATACGAGTACTCCGTTTACCGTCACAGACCGCTAGTCTGACTCTTACGTTGGGTGGCAAATACCTCACACACTGTCACAAAAAAACAACAACCAGGATGAAGCTATAGTGACGCTATCAAAACACATGGACACAATGATTGCTTCATTTTTAAGCTGCTGCAACATGAGAAACGTGTATCCCCAACACAATGAATGTCACGTGCCTCAAACGAGCACGAAGCAAATATAGTGAAGATGGAAGTTTGATAAAATGTGCATATGGCCAATGTCGTCGTCCAGGGGAGGTGTAGCACCAAACTAAAATTCCCAAAAATATTCTTTTTGTAAAATTCTTCATTCACATGTGAGAATGATGACAGGACATGCAGGATAAAAGAAATGTCCAGGTTAAATATTTAGAAATATAAAGTAGCCAAATGTCAACCGAATCTAGAGCCTTACTTTATGAAAGCTGAAATGTAAAACTCATGTGTAAAGTCCGCATTACTATACGGAAGTGAAACCTGGCCCATAAGAAACAATGTATCTTAAAGCCTGCAAGTATTCATATGCTAAATTTGTTGGTCTAACCGAGATTCAAACCAAAAACTACATAGCCTGACAAACGGAGAACCTATTACTTGCCATAATGCAAGGAGAAAATGAAAGTGGATAGGCCACACGTTGCGAAAACCAAGAGACAGTATGTGAAGGAACCAAGAGAGAATTAGAATGGAATCTGCGAGAAGCCGACGTCCATGTCGTCCGAACATTGCATGGCGCAGATCAGTTTTAAGTGAGCTGAAAAAAGTGGACGAAACCTCAAAATATAATGTCATGATAGAATTAGTTGGAATATCCTTATAGAAGACCTTTGTTTCCAAAGTGGAATAAAAATAAACGAATAAAAAATTTATGGAAGAAGCTATATGTATAACCAAGGCGGTGATATCTTGAAACTGGTCGCATTTGCATAAAAATAACAAGTGATTTTTAAAGAACTTTCGGATTTGATTTAAAAAAAACACAGAAAATTTAGAGATATATATGAAATGTTTATTTGAGTCGATAGAACGGTCTATATAACACAATGTGAAAGATGATTTCATGTAAATGTTGACCGCGACTGCGCCTAAAATGGTTCATAAGTTGGGTCCAATTTTGGTATACTCTCTCCAACATATCGGCCGGTATCTCACGAATAAATTCTTCAATATTGGCTTTCAGCGCATCAACCGTTGCTGACTTGTCCCTTTAGACATGAGCCTTAACATAGCCCCACAAAAAATAATCCAAATGCCTTAAATTGCACGATCTGGGCAACGAATTAACCGTCCCCAAACGTTAAGTAAACTGGGCACCGAACTTATAATTCAATAAAAGTAAATACAATTCAATAATCTGTAAGCCTTGTTCGTTTGTAAGTCGATTCATGGTTAAACTATAGACCAAACTGAACATGTCTGACAGTATCATGTTACACGAAAATAGCTGAGCTGCGAAAAACAGTGTTCCAAAGAAATCACCCATTATATAGAGGCAGAATATTTATGGGATATAAAGCGCTTAAAAAATTCGATGTGATCTCAGTTAGAGTCATCTTCTTTAATAGGATCATCTACGCTGAAGTCGTCTTCTTTAATACGAAATGATCACTGCAGAGGACGTCATCTCTAAAAGGAGATCTTTGCAGAAGTCGTTTTCTTTAATAGGAGATGATCCTGCTGAGGTCGTGATCTCTAATACATAGGAGGTGATCCCTGCTAAGGTCGTCTTCTTAAATATGAGATGATTCCTCTTGAGGTTGGCGTCTTTAGTAGAGTATGATTCCTGCTGAGCTCGTCTTCTTTAATAGGAGATGATCCGTGCTGAGGTCGTCGTCTTTAGTAGAGTATGAACACTGCCGAGGCCGTCTCCTTTAATAAAATGTAATCCCTGCTTAAGTCTTCTTTAACAGAATTTGATCACAGCTGAAGTCGTTCCTTTATAATATGGTAATATATTCTGAGGTCGTCTTCATAAATAAGAGATGACCTATGCAAGCAAACTTGCAAACTTACCTGCTGAGGTTGTATATTTTAATAACAGATGATTTCTGTTGAGGTTGTATTCATTAGTAACAGATAATTTCTGCTGAGCTCATGTTCTGTAATAGGAGATGATCTCTGCTGTGCTGGTATTCCATAACAGCAGATTATCTCTGCTAAAGTAGTATTCTTCTGTAACGGATGATCTCAGCTGTGGGGGTATTCTATAATTGCAGATGATCTATTCTTAGGTAGTATTAGTTAATAGCAGATGATCTCTGCTGATGTGGTATTCCATAACATATGATATCTGCTGAGGTTGTATTCTTTAATTGCAGCAGTTCTCTGCAGAGGTTGTATACTATAATGGCAGTCATCATCTGCAATAGTAGATGATGTCTGCTGAAGTCGTCGTCTTTAATAGGAGGTGATCACGGCAAACGACGTCTTCTCTAAAAGAAAATGCTCCTTGCTGAAGTCGTTTTCTTTAATATGACATGATCCTGCGGAGATCGTGACTTTAATAGGAGATGCTCCCTGCTGAGGTCATCTTCTTTAATATGACATGATCTCTGCTGAGATCGTCGTCTTTAGTAGAGTATGATACCTGATGAGGTCATCTTCTTTCAAAAATATGATCCCTGCCAAAGTCGTCTTCTTTAATAAAATATGATCCCTGCTGAAATCGTCTTATTTAGTAAGTAACAGATGATTTCTGCTGATGTTGTGTGTTGTGCTGAGTGGTGTGATTCAATAATAATTCAGGTGATCTGTGCTAAGGTAGTATTAATTAATAGCAGATGACATGTGCCAAGGTAGTATTAATTAATACAAGATGATCTCTGCTGATGTGGTATTCCATCACAGCAGATTGTATTCTTTTACAGCATATGATATCTGCTGAGGTTGTATTCTATAATTGCCAAATTTCTCTGCTGAGGTGGTATACTTTAATGGCAAATGATAGATGCTGAGGTGGTATTGTTTAGTAGCAGATGGTGTCTGCTGAGGTGGATTCTATAATATCAGATGATCTCCGCTGAGGTGCTATTCACATGGTCTCTTTAACAGCAGATGGTCTCCGCTAAGATGATATGCTTTAATAGCAGATGATCGTCTTCTTTAGAAGGAGAGGATCAATGCTAAAGTTGACTTCGTGGAAATGTAGTGATTTATGCTGACATCGTCTTTATTGGAAGCAGAGGATCAATACTAAAGTCGCCTTCTTGGAAATGAGATGATATATGCTGAGATCGCCGTCTTTAAAGCGAGATGATATATGATGAGCTCGTCTTCTTTAAAACGAAGTGATCTGTACAGAGGTCATTTTCTTCAAAGGGAGTTGATTTATGATCAGGTCGTCTTCTTGAAAAGGAGATGATCTATGCTGAGATCGCCTTGTTAAATATGATATGATCTATGCCAATGTTGTATTGATCTATGCTGAGGTCGTTTTCTTTAAAATTATATGATCCATGTTGAGGTCGTCTTCTCTAATAGGACATGACCTGTGTTGAGGCCGTCTATTTTAAAAAGATAATATATGCTGGGGCCGTCTTCTTAAATACGAGATTATCTATGCTGATGTCGTTATTTTTAATATGAGAAGATCTCTACCGATCATTGCTGAAGTCGTCTTCTTTAAGTGGAGGTCATCTTTATTGAGATAGTTTTTAATAGGAGATGATGTAGGCTGAGGTCTTCTTCTTTAATACGATATGATCCATGCTGAGGTTGTCTTATGTAATACAGGGTTTTCCAACAAGAGGTGTTATTTTGAATCACCGGTATTTCGGTAGCTGTCACTTTTGAAGCTTTTATTCTTTGACATTTGACAAGTAGAAACTACGCCAACGATATACGATTCATCTACGCACTGTAATTATTAAAATTCACTATACGGAATTCCATCGAAAAATCATCTTGACTGATGAGGCCCATTTCCACCTCGGTGGCTACGTCAACAAGCAAAATTGGCGCATCTGGGGCTCGGATAACCCAAGTGTTATTGTTGAGAAGCCTCTCCATACTCAAAGTGTGACTGTTTGGTGCGGTTTATGGTCCGGCGGGGTCAACAGTTACGGTGAATGTATTGCGCTATCGAGAGATGATTAATGATTTTTTATGGTCGGAGTTGGATGGTATTGATCTGGACAACGTTCACTTTCAATATCCGATCATTTATCTCAAAAAATGGAATTTTTCTTTGAATAACACCTCTTGTTGGAAAACCCTGTAGAATATGACGTTTGCCGAGGTCGTCTTATTTAATGGGAGATTGTCTGTGTTTAAACGATCTTCTTTAATAGGAGATGATCTATGTTTATGTCGTCTATTTTAAGAGGAGATGAACTATGCTTAGGTCGTCTTCTTTAAAAGCAAATGATCTATGATAATCTTCTTTAATATGAGATGATCTCTGTTGAGGGCCTTTTTTGCTGAGGTCATATTTTTGCTGAGGTCGTCTTCTTTAATATGAGATGAACTATGCTGAGGGCGTCTTCTTTAATAAGAGATGATCTATTCTGAGGTCGTCTTCTTTAATATGAGATGATCTATTCTGAGGTCGTCTTCTTTAATATGAGGTGATCTATTCTGAGGTCGTCTTCTTCAATTTCTGCTCAGGTGGTATTCTTTAATGGCAGACGATTTTCGCTAAAGTGTTATTCTTAAGTAACAGATGACCTCTGATGAGATTGTATCTTTAATAGCAGATAATCTCTGCTGATGTGTTATTCTTTAGTAGCAGATGATGTCTGATGATATTGTATCTTTAATAGCAGTTAATCTCTGCTGATGTGTTATTCACATGATCTTGGAAAGGAGATGATCTATCCTCAGATCGTATTCATTAGGAGTTGATTAATGCTGAAGTTGTCTGCTTTAATAGAAGATGATCTGGGCTGAAGTTGCCTTCTTTAATAGGAGATGACGAGCTGATGTCTTCTTTTTTTAAAGGAGATGGTCTATACTGAGTGTCGTCTTAAATAGGCGATGCTTGAGATCGTCTTCTTTAATAGCAGATTATCTCTGCTGAGGTGGTGTTCTTTAACCGCAGATGATTTCTGCTGAGGCAGTGTTCTCTAATAGCAGATTATCTCTGCTGTGGTGGTATTCTATAACAGCAGGTGATCTCTGCTAAGGTTGAATTTTTTAAAAACAGATAATTAATAGGATTTGTCCTCTGCTGAGCTCATCTAATATGAAATTATTTATGCAGAGGTCGTCTTCTAATATGATTCGATCTAAGAGAATGTCGCTATCTTTAATAGAAGGTAATCTATTATGAAATCCTCGTCTTTAATAAAAGACAATATATGTTGAGGTCGTCTTCTTTAATAGGATATGATATATGCCGAGGTCGTCTGATTTAATATCGTCTGGTTTAATAGGATATGATATATGCCGAGGTCGTCTGATTTAATATCGTCTGGTTTAATAGGATATGATATATGCCGAGGTCGTCTGATTTAATATCGTCTGGTTTAATAGGATATGATATATGCCGAGGTCGTCTGATTTAATATCGTCTGGTTTAATATGAGATGATCTATACTGATAATAATAGGAAATATTATATGCTGAGGTCGTCATTTGTAATGAGATATGATCTGTGCAGAGGTCGTCTTCTTTAATAGGAGTTGATCTATGCTTAAGTCGGATTTTTTAACAGAATATGATCTATGCAGAGGTCATCTTCTGTAATAGAAGCTGATCTATGATGAGGTTGTCTTCAGTAATAACTTTTTTTTTTGAAAATGCTATAAAAAAAACTACTGAAAACGCATTGGATTGTCAGTTGGCTTCAACTCCTGAACCAATTGCACTTTGTATGGCGTCATACCAAGGTCTTTATGCAAAATTCGTCTCAATGATGTCTCCGAAATGTTCAATTGTTGAGAACGCCGGTGAATTTATGTTGATGGCGCTTCACGCACACTTTCTGCCACAGCAGCAATATTCTCGGGTGTACGCACTGTTTTTGGTTTATCGATGAGGATGCCAGTTTCTTTCACTTTTTTCACAAGATAACCAACATACGGAGCTGACGGTGCTCCGTATGTTGGTTATCCGTACGCAATTTTCGCTCACATTCTGCAACATTACCATGATTTTCACAGTAATGTCGCAATATACACATATTCGTTCAGCGGAAGGATAAAACTAATTATCTGTCAAATCTAAGTGTTACCATTCACGAAATAAGCACTAGTTGAAAAAAAACGTTAGATGGCGGACCCTTTATAAGCTGATCTATGCAGGTCGTCTGCTTAAATATAGAATGATCTACGATGACATCGTATTCTCTAATATGAGATCTATGCTGAGGTCTTCTTATTTAATAAGAGATGTTATATGCTTAGGTCTTCTTCTTAAATAAAATATGATACATGCTTAGGTCGTCTTCTTTAATAGGAGATGAAGACGTGATTGCTGAAGACGTATTCTTTAATAGGAAATAATTTCATATAAGAGGATAGGACATAATATCGGGTAAAGTCGATATCTTTAATAGGATATAACCTCTCCCGATGTTCTCTTCTTTAGTAAAAAACGATATCTGCTGAAGATGTGCTCTTCAAAAGGATATGGTCCTTTTTAAGGTCGTAATTTTAATATGACCTCAAACGATGATCGGATATGATCATCGTTTAAAGTCATTATCTTTAAAAGTATATTATCTTCGTTTTATGTTGTTCTTATAAATAAAAGGCCTTTTTTCTACACGCTGAAAAAAACATATGTATTTTTAGGCTGCACTCCAAATATATAACATTTAACACATACAAATAATATATGTTTGGGAGGATGTTGTTCTAGACAAAACTATATTTACATCCTAATATTTTTTATTTGCATATGTTATTTCCCAAACAAAGATCTATTTGCGTGAATATATATCTATTCTTTAATTGTTTTATGTTTTCAGCAATTGAAAGGTAATTTTTAGAAATTTTTAATGTTAGTAAAATTTCTTTATAATTAAAAATAATGACTGGGAATAGTTAGAAAATAAAAATAAGTGGTTTCAAATAGAAGTTAATGCTAAGTATGCCATTTTTAATAGGAAAGCATAATTCGAAAACATGGAAAAAAATAAAACTAAAGTTCGAAAAATTCAGCAAAGTTTTGAAAATCTTTTTTTTTAAATAAAATATATTTGGAAATATTCATAAACAATAATTTTATTTGTATTTAAACACATATTTTATTTGAGAAAATTAGTTCGCAAATATATTTTATTCTAATATATTAACATATGCGTTCTAAATACATTTTATTGTTTTTCAAATAAAATTTATTTGCTCGAAAATATATAATAATTAAAAATTTGTGTTCCAAGTATATTTTCTTTCGATTCAAACAAATCAAAAAATGCGATTTTGCCCCGTGTACAGTCACAGCAAAACATATAAACTTTTTTATCTGGATTCCTTTCCAGCTATTTGTCTGAAATATCCTGGACTTTTCTGATATACTCTCTCCATATCTCTATGTGTTCAAACTTATGTTGAATGTCACTAAATATACATCAGAATGTCTGACATGACACACAAATGCTAACGCCGTGTTCGAGGATTAAAATTGATTCGTACAACGAAAATGGAAACCGTCAGGTCGAAGTACAAGGATGTTGGCTATATGATGCAGAAAGAGAAGCAGCCATGACCGTGGTTGTGACAGTGGTTCTTATAAGTGCTACGTTTTGTTAGGGTTTATCTTCGTCCATCCGTCCTTCGTTTTAGTTTACTTATGGTCTTCATCTTCACTCCAGAGGACAAAGTGTAACCATGAAGTACTACAGAGAACGGTACTCAGATGGAGCTACGATTTATGTCTGCATCAGATACACATATACATACGAACATTAACACATTAGGATCAAATTGATGGAGTTGTCGTTGTAGGTATATGTATTTGTTCATCTATATGTGTGTACGTTTATTAACATTACAAACACTTGATTGCATCCTGTAATATTGTGTGCCCCATGATTATGTTATTTTGCTTCTCAGCAAAGAGATATAGTCAGGATATATATATATATATATATCTTTTTTGGCATTCATTATTGCTCTTGCAAAGTAATCTGACTTTTTTGGGGTTTTGATTAGTTTATGGGTCCGAATGCTGCACGTAGAGTTCATTAGTTAAGTCAATATTGAAAGAAGTTATTGTAAAAATCAATATAAACGAAAACGTACATAGAATTTTAAGGATTTTCAATAATAATTTTAAAAATTGTAACTAACTTTTTAAACTCTTTATTCTGGATTAACTGTTTAATATATATAGTCGAAAAATATTTTTTTTTATTTAACTATTAAAGGAAAAACCATAACGTTTTAACTATATGCAAAAAGAAATGTGTTTACTTAAAAAATCTGTGATTTAACTTTCTGCATTACTCTGAAAATTTACATTTAATAATTATTACTGTTCTTCTTCTTTCAATCATTGTCATTCAAAAATTAATTGTTCAATTATTCTGGGTACGCCATTACTGCACAATCATAAATAAAAATATAGTATTTTTCTTTATTTCCGCCTTTCCTGGCTATGTCGATTTTATTCATATCAGGCTGTCTGTTTTCCGGCTTCGGTCTTGTCATTACCATCACCAGTCGTTATGCTTTCACAAAGATATCTTTAGTAATGAGATTTTTTAATTCGAATTTCAGCCATGACAATAATTTCCGAATAACGCAAAGACATTAATTATTATCTTTATTTAACAATAATAATTTACTTGTTTGTCATTAAAAGGACCTCACTTGAGGTACGGTTACGGTATTGTTAACAGAAACTATAGCGGCAAAAGAAAGCAAGTAAGAATGATTTAAATTCTACAGAGATGAATACGATTTTCATGTACTACTTATAATAAGTTAGTACGTTGGAACGTATAACTTATATGAATTGCGGTGTACTAATATGAACGTATAACTAATATGAATTGCAGTGTACACAGTACGTATGATTACTGTTAGAAGAAATGAAGGTGATCTTTATTTTTAAATCTGGGTCTTCCAAACCAAAGCAGTTGTGCAGCATTTTTTAAATGCGTTTAACATTGCTGTTTATACCCTACACCACACTGTGGTACAGGGTATTATAAGTTTGTTTCACGGCAGATGTTTGTAACACCTGAAAATAACACAGCTAGACCCACCTTAAAGTATACCGATCGACTCAGAATCACTAGCTGAGTCGATTTAACCATGTCTGTCCGTCCGTCTGTCCATGTAAAGTTGTTCCTCGACTACAGGTCGCAATTTCACTCCGATCGTTCTGAAATTTTGCAGTTTAGAGTATTTCGCAGCTGTAAAGATCCCTATTGAATTTGGTTGAAATCGGTTCAGATTTAGATATAGCTCCCATATATATCTTTCGTCCGATTTGGCCCTTTAGTCCTATAGAAGATGTATTTTACATCCAATCGTTTTGAAATTTAGAATGGTAGAGTTTCTTGATCCATGAACCAACATTGCCGAATTTGAAGAAAATCGGTTAAGATTTAGCTATAGCTCCCATATATATGTTTCGTCCGATTTTGCTCTTTAGTCCTGTAGAAGCTGTATTTTACATCCAATTGTTGTTATACCCTACACCACACTGGTACAGGGTATTATAAGATTGTTTCATGGAAGATGTTTGTAACACCTGAAAATACTATAGCTAGACCCACCTTAAAGTATACCGATCGACTCAGAATCACTGGCTGAGTAACTAGCTGTCTGTACGTCTTAGTTGTTCGTCGACTACAGGTCGCAATTTCACTCCGATCGTTCTGATTTATATTTCAGAGTTATTCAATATTACGAGAGTGGTGTAGTGTATTATATAGTCGGCCCCGCCCGACTTTAGCCTTTCCTTACTGGTTTTCTTTTTAGTTATTCCAAATAAAGTACTAAATCAGACAATCCTTGTAAGCGGGAATTATAATGACAAATTCAGAGTAAGTTGTTGACAGAATGTAAACTTAAATTCCCATAGTGCGTATAAATTATATTATTTTATTTGTATCACTCATACGCCACCAACTGCAAACAGAAACTACAACAGCGCAGTTTTTTTAGTTTTTACAAACATAAATATTTAAACAACATTAAATAGAGCTATAAATTTAACATGTCGTTAAACGCTTTCATATTTTTTTTTTATCAGAAAAGACTGTTTATCATATACTAGTTTTTGCCATTACCATTCTTTTTTTTTTTGCATATTTCAAGTAAATGCCTTTTCTGTACATTGTGACATCGACCTTAATTGCTTTGCATTGCATGCAAACAAACAAATTCCCCTATCTATGCTAACTACTACTATGACATTGAAGTTCATGTTGTCCCAGTTCTTGTCCAAATGCAAAATGCCTTTGATATAATGGGGCAAAAAAAATGCTGACTATGATAAATGTTATTTTAATTGCCATTTCACAAACGAAGGCTGGATCAGAGAAATATTACTTCAAGAATAGAAAATTGATGAAGAGGATTGTAGTTATGTACATAAAATGTGTCTCCAAGTCTTTTTTTATTTGTTTGGAGGTTTGAAAAAAAAACAATAACAGAGAAAGACATAAATGGATATTGTTCATAAAACTTTGTGTGAACTATAGATTGATGAAACTTCTGGATACAAATTGTGATTATAGTAGAAATGATTTTATTAGAAGAAATATTTCAATGTATCCAATGTATACAACATCATAAATAATTTGTTATTTTCCATGACTGTATGAATTTGTGATTACTCATGTTGGTCAATGAAACAAAATAATTCAAAATATATTTTGGGCTACATATGTATATTACAGCACGAGCAGAATCAAAGACCTTAGGCCATTACCACGCACTATGCCAAGGACTCTTTTAGTGGTAATAGTATCAAAACTTTGCAAATGTTAAAAAAAAAAAATTTACCTGTACTAGATATTTGTAGAGGAGTAGATAAATTTTATAAAATGTTTATGAAAGCATGTGATACAGGTAGTCAAAAAACACCACATTCGCAATCTTAGAGAAAATAAGGGGCCTGTAACATTAAAACTGTTGTATCAAAATGCATTAAGTTTTTCTGAGAACTTTTTAAAACAACAAAATAAATAAATAAGTAGTGGGGTGGCTAATTACTTGATGGCAACTGAAATAAAAAATAGGAAATATATTTTTAAAAGCTGATTTGTTTGCCTCCAAATTTCACAGTAATACTAAAAACGCCACTAGAAAAAAAAAACAAACTGTCCAAAATTTTTCCCAATTACCAACTGTTATAGTTTTCCGAAAATATGCCATCATTCTTTGAGAGCGTTTCTTAGTTGTTTGCAACATAAGTTAAGACATATTTTTACATTTTCACAAACAGTGTTTTCGACAGAAAAAATAAGTTGTAATTTTTGTACATCATAATCAGAAAGTCTTGATAATTTTTGAATTTAAATTGATTTGAAATGCAACGGTAGTGTGAAAACGAAATCACATTTTTTATACCCTCCACCACACAGTGGAACAGGGTATTATGACTTTGTGCATTTGTTTGTAACGCCCAAAAAGAGAAGAAATATAATCATAGAGAAGAAATATAATCACGTCTGTCTGTCCATGTATTCTTGTAATCAAAGTGCAGGTCGTATTTATGGTCCGATTGTAATGAAATTTAGCACAGTGCTCTTTTTTGGCCCAAGGACGATCCCTATTGGTTCAGATTTAGATATTGCCCTATATATATGTTACCCCCTATTTGATATGTAAGCGCTGAAGAAACTGTATTTTATATCAGATCAGTACGAAATTTGGCAGAGAGAGTTCCCTTATTACATGAATGAACACTGTTAAATTCGGGGAAAATCGGATCAGATTTAGATATAGTCCCCATATATATGTTTCACCTGATTTTACATGTAAGCGCTGTAGAAACCGTATTTTATATCCGATCAGTACGAAATTCA
Source organism: Eudasyphora cyanicolor (assembly GCA_963930755.1). Lineage (NCBI taxonomy): Eukaryota > Metazoa > Arthropoda > Insecta > Diptera > Muscidae > Eudasyphora > Eudasyphora cyanicolor. Next base: position 40,995,983 of record OZ005738.1, read on the forward strand.
ACAGAGAGAGATACACCCGATTTCACATGTAAGAGCTGTAGAAACCGTGTTTTATATCCGATTAGTACGAAATTCGGCAGATAGAGTGTTCTTATTACAAATTTAAAATAAGATTTGTAATTCCATTCAGAATATTTAACTCCTCCTAGGAATAAGCCTTGACGTGGCGGGGGAGCTAAGTACTTTCTTGCCTGAAAGGAAACTAATTATTCCAATGTATCTGCTATATATATTTATTACACATTTGCAGGGTGGTGTAGGGTATTATATAGTCGGTCCCGCCCGACTTTAGCCATTCCTTACTTGTTTTAATATGTCTTTGCGAGTATTGGGTCAGAATATTATATATTTTTAATATTAAATTTTTGGCTAAAATGTTTATAAGCAGTTACAAATTGGCAAAACAAGATCTCGCTATCATTTAAAAAAAAAATTTTAAAAATTGTATGGGCATTTTAATTTTTAGAAAAATTAAAAAAGGAGTTTTTATGTTTTACGAAATTTCATTTTCATTTCATTTTTATTTTATTAATGTAATTTAAAGCCAGAAGGCCAATTAAAGGTAAATTACAAAATTCTTCTGAAATAATTGGTTTATGCTATAATTTGACTTAATGTTTGATTTTTTTTATACCCTACACCACACTGTGGTACAGGGTATTATAACTTTGTGCATTTGTTTGTAACACCCAAAAGGAGAAGAAATAGACCCATCGTTTATTATACCGATCGACTTAGAATCACTTTCTGAGTCGATTTAGCTATGTCCGTCTGTCCGTCTGTCTGTCTGTCTGTCCGTCTGTCTGTCTGTCCGTCTGTCTGTCCGTCTGTCTGTCTGTGCATGTATTCTTGTAATCAAAGTACAGGTCGCAATTATGGTCCGATCTCGACGAAACTTTACACATATCTTTCTTTTGGCCCAAGGACGATCCCTATTGAATTTGGTTAAAATCGGTTCAGATTTAGATATAGACCCCATATATATGTTAGACCCGATTTGACATGTAAGCGCTGTAAAAACTTTATTTTATATCCGATCAGTATGAAATTCGGCAGGAAAAGGTTTCTTATTACATGAATGAACTCTGTTAAATTTGGAAGAAATCGGTTCAGATTTAGATATAGCCCCCATATATACATTACCCCCGATTTGACATATAAGCGCTGTAAAAATGTTATTTTATATCCGATAAGTGCGAAATTTGTCAAAGAGAGGTTTCTTATTACATGAAGGAATACTGCTAAATTCGGAGAAAATCGGTTCAGATTTAGATATAGCCCCCATATATATGTTACCCCTGATTTGACATGTAAGCGCTGTAAAAACTGTATTTTATATCCGATCAGTGCAAAATTTGGCAGAAAGAGGTTTCTTATTACATGAAGGAATACTGCTAAATTCGGAGAAAATCGGATCAGATTTAGATATAGCCCCCATATATATGTTACCCCCGATTTGACATGTAAGCGCTGTAAAAACTGTATTTTATATCCGATCAGTGCAAAATTTGACAGAAAGAGGTTTCTTATTACATGAAGGAATACTGCTAAATTCGGAGAAAATCGGTTCAGATTTAGATATAGCCCACATATATACGTTACCCCCGATTTGACTTGTAAGCTCTGTAAAAATGTTATTTTATATCCGATCAGTATGAAATTCGGCAGAAAGAGGTTTCTTATTATATGAATGAACACTGTTAAATTTGGAAGAAATCGGTTCATATTTAGATATGGCCCCCATATATACGTTACCCCCGATTTGACATGTAGGCGCTGCAGAGACTGTATTTTATATGCGATCAGTACGAAATTCGACAGAAGGAGGTCTTTTTACATGAATGAGTATTCAGGGTAGATCGGTTCAGATTTATATTGATTTTCCTCCTGATTTGGTATCAGGAGGCTATAGAAGTTGTATTTTACTTCCGATCATTAAAATTTTCCAGAAAGATGTTTCTCAATTTAGGAACGAATATTGCTTAATTTAGCGATTATCGTTTCAGAATTAGATAATATGTTTCTACACATTTACCAATTATTCCAAATTATTATGGCAATGACCCTTATCGCATTGTTAGGGAGGTGTAGGGTATTATATAGTCGGCCCCGCCCGACTTTCTGCCTTTCCTTACTGGTTTTTCATTTCATTTGTTATTGCTCTCGAACCGCTGAAGCGATTTTTGCAAAGTTCACTTCGTTTAAAAGAGGATTTTTTTAAAAAAAAATTTACAAATTTTTTTTTTAAAAAAACCTTTTGTGGAAAGAATTGCTCTTTCCTCGATTTTCACAGAACATTCGTCACACTCTAACAAATCCAGAACAGTAAAAAAATTTCGTGAGACTCAAAGTTATGGACGAAATACCAAGACTAATCTGACAATTTTCGTCTGTTTTTGCAAAACACTGCACAGTGGTAAACATTCAAAAAGGGAAAATAATTCGACCGTTTCTTAACCAAACCAAACAACCGATTGCGACCAAACATGGCATGGTAGATGCAGAGGTGCTGGAGAGTAAAGTTTTACATTTGGGCCCCCTATGTCAGACAGAAGCGAAGCTAGGGTACCTAAAAGTTGGCCACATTGGGTAAATTTAAATATTCTGTGAAATTTTTAAGAAAGTTTCAATCACTTCTACAAAGGTTTTTGAATAAAAAAAATCTTAAAATTTTTACCCTCCTCACCTTAGAGAGAAGGGTATATATCATTTGCTACGAGCCAAAAGTGTAACACATCGAAGGAGTGACCTAAGACCCTAAGTATGTTTGGCGGAAATCTGTTTTGGATCATTTGAGCAATGTCCGTCCGTCCGTCTGTCTGTCTGTCTTCTGGCTGGTGCGCACGATAACTCTCGAAACGAGTAACCGTTTGACTTAAAATTTGGTATAGCGTAATATTTTTCTCTATCTCGGCTAAGTTCGAAGATGGGCCATATTGTTCCACTCCTTCTAGTACCTCCCCCACAAAGGGTTAACTTTTAGTGAAATATTGATTCTTTAATACCTTCTATACTACTTACTCGAATCTTCTGAAATTTCACACATAGTATTAGTTTGCTAGGCGCTAACACGCCAATGAAACAAGGGTGAAGTGTCCACTCTGTTTTTGGTACCTCCCACACGAATGGACCGTTTTGCACCAAAAGTTACCAGCTTATAACTTTAATATCAGTGCATACAAATACTTGACATTTTGTACAGTGTAATGTGTTTATAGTATCTAGAGTCCAGAGAAAAATGGGCGATATTGGCGCGGCCCTTTTGGCACCTCGCACACAAATGGACCTTTTTTGTACCAAAAGTTACTAGCTTATAACTTTAATATCAGTGCATACAAATACCTGAAATTTTGTACAGTGTAATGCTTTTATAGTACCTAGAGCCCACAGAAAAGTGGGCGGTATTGGCACGACCCTTTTGGTACCTCCCATACAAATGAACCACTCTACACCAAAAGTAAACAGATTATAACTTTAATACCAGTACTTACTTTAATGTTATTAAATGCAATTTAAATTAATAATAATTTAATTAAAACAAAAAAAAAAATTTACGAATATTTTTTTGGAACTCAATGTGAGGGGACTCATAAGTAGGTTTACCCGACTGAACTTTCTAACTTGTTATTTTTTATTTTTTTTTTTAAATAAAATTCCATAAATTTAAAAAAAAAATTAAAAAATTGATAGCGTGATCTTGTTTTACCTATTTGTAAATGCATTTCCTAAATTACACAGTACAACATTTTTCAGCCCATTGATTTCGGGACTCAATTTTGAGAATTGGACGTGAAAGTAGCCCCAAAAATTAGAACATCTGCATCATTGGTTTAGTCAAGTTGACTCAAATAATAATTTAATGGCCATACGTTTTTTTTTTGCTCAAGGTGGATTTTTTGCACTTTTTCTATTTTTTTCTCGGAAATATCTCTTTTGTGTCTGAAACAAAGTTGTAGATATTGAATAGGAGAAAAAAATTTTGAACCAAACCAGCCAAAAAAGAGCATCCAGTGTCTTAAAAATTGCAAAACTGTTCTGTTCTGTTTTATAATAATCTGTTTCTGTTTTATACGTATACACATTTTTCAATATTTTATGACTTTGAGGGCATTTTTGCGATTTAAGGCACTGGATGCACTTTTGTCGGGTAGGTATGTTCCGCATATCTAAATCTGAATCACTATCCCCCAAATTTGGCAGTGATCATTCGTGCAATAATAAAGCACATTCTGCCGAATTTCGTACTGATCAGATACAAAATACAGTTTCGACAGCGCTTACGTGTCAAATCGGGTGTAACATATATATGGGGACTCTATTTAAATCTGAACCGATTTTCCTCAAATTTAGTACCTTCTCAAGACACTTCAGTTCACTTCTGCCAGTTTGTATACAGATCTGTTAAAAAATGTTGCTTATACAGTGCCTATATGCCAACACGGAGTTAAATATACCATATATTCAATAAAAAAGGTGAAATTTAACTTTTCTCAAAAAATATTTATTTATTCATCAATTTATATTTTGTCCCCTTCAAAGTATTCCCCCTCAGATATAATATACATGCACCAGCGTTTTTTCCAATCCACGAAGCAGTTCTGATACGCACTTTTTGGTATGGCCTTGAGCGATTGGTTTTTTATCTCCTCAGTCGTCGTAAAACGCCGTCCTTTCACGGGTCTCCTCAAATTTGGGAACAGGAAAAAGTCACAATGGGCCAAATCTGGCGAATACGGTGTATGAGGCATGATTACTGTATTCTTTTCGGCCAAAAAATTATGAACAAGCAATGACTAGTGAGTAGATCCATTATCGTGATGCAAAAACCATGAATTGTTGTTCCACAATTCCGGGCGGTTTTCTCGTATTGCAAGCGGGGCATAACTTCAAGATTATACTCCTTTTTAGCGTACTACCATGTGGCACTCATGATGCACTACGCCACGGAAATCAAAGAAAACAGTGAGAAAAACCTTAACATTTGATCGAACTTTGCGTGCTTTTTTGGTCTTGGCTCTTCCAGTGGGACGACTGGACTTTGGTTTCGATGTCATAACCATATATACCCAGGATTCGTCACGAGTTATGATCCTTTTAAGCAAATCTTGATCGTCGTTAACGTCATTCAACATTTCCTGAGCGATTCCCATGTGACGGTTTTTTGTCCAAAAGTTTTTTCATTAACAAAAAATTAATTTGTATACCCTACACCACACTGTGGTACAGGGTATTACAAGTTTGTTTCACGGCAGATGTTTGTAACACCTGAAAATAACACAGCTAGACCCACCGTAAAGTATACCGATCGACTCAGAATCACTAGCTGAGTCGATTTAACCATGTCCGTCCGTCCGTCCGTCCGTCTGTCCATGTAAAGTTGTTCGTCGATCGTTCTGAAATTTTGCAGTTTAGAGTATTTCGCAGCTATAAAGATCCCTATTGAATTTGGTTGAAATCGGTTCAGATTTAGATATAGCTCCCATATATATATTTCGTCCGATTTGGCCCTTTAGTCCTATAGAAGCTGTATTTTGCATCCAATCGTTTTGAAATTTAGAATGGTAGAGTTTCTTGATCCATGGAATTTGAAGAAAATCTGTTAAGATTTAGCTATAGCTCCCATATATATGTTTCGTCCGATTTTGCTCTTTAGTCCTGTAGAAGCTGTATTTTACATCCAATCATTTTGAAATTTAGAATGGTAGAGTTTCTTGATCCATGGACTAACATTGCCGAATTTGAAGAAAATCTGTTAAGATTTAGCTATAGCTCCCATATATATGTTTTATCCGATTTGGCTCTTTACTCCTGTAGAAGCTGTATTTTACATCCAATCGTTTTTATACCCTACACCACACTGTGGTACTGGGTATTATTATACCCTCACTTTAGTGTGACGAGGGTATATATCATTTGCTACGGAAAAAAGTGTAACACATCGAAGGAGTGATCTAAGACCCTAAGTATGTTCGGAGGAAATCCGTTTTGGGTCATTTTAAGTCGAATGAGCAATGTCCGTCCGTCTGTCTGTCTGTCTGTCTGTCTGTCTGTCCGTCTGTCTGTCTGTCTGTCTGTGTGTCTGCTGGCTGGTGCGCACGATAACTCTCGAAAGGAGTAACCGATTGACTTCAAATTTGGTACGTGGTAATATTTTTTTCTATCTCCGGCTAAGTTCGAAGATGGGCCATATTGGTCCACTCCTTCTAGTACCTCCCCCACAAATGGTTAAAATGTTGTGAAATATTGATTCTTTAATAACTACTATACTACTTATTCGAATCTTCTGAAATTCCACACATAGTATTAGTTTATTAGTCGCTATTAACTCGAGAAAAATGGGCGAAGTTGCCACGTCCCTTTAGGTACCTCCCACACAAATGCACCGTTTTGCACCAAAAATTAACAGCTTATAACATTAATAACGGTGTATAAAAATACTTGAAATTTTGCACAGTGTTATGCTTTTATATTGCCTACAGTCCAGAGAAAAATGGGCGTTGTTGCCACGCCCCTTTTGGTACCTCCCACACAAAGGTACCATTTTGCACCAAAAGTTAACAGCTTATAACATTAATACAAGTGTATAATAATACTTGAAATTTTGTACAGTGTAATGTTTTTATAGTGTCTATAGTCCTGTGAAAAATGAGCGTTATCGCCACGCCCCTTTTTGTACCTCCCACACTAAATTGCGAAATCATACCACAATTTAATATCTCGTAACGTTTATACCAGTGCACATAAACGCTTATAATACGGCGCAGTGCAATGAATTTAAAGTATCTACTGTTCAGCGAAAAATAGGTGTATTTGTTAAAAACATTCTGGTACCTCCCACACAAATTGACAGAATAATTCGAGTAATATTCAATATTACATTACTCACAAAGTGAGGGTATGCCTTAGTCGGTTTACCCGACTGAAACTTTCTTACTTGTTTAAGTATAAAATGTCCCAAAAGTAAATTTATGTAAACAATTTATACATGAATTACAAAATTTATATTTCAGAGTTATTCAATATTACGAGAGTGGTGTAGGGTTTTATATAGTCGGTCCCGCCCGACTTTAGCCTTTCCTTACTGTTTTTTTTTTATTTTTTTGCCAATGTGTCGACTTTCTGATCATATCTAGCCACAAGTTTGTGAAAATTTCAGCAACAAAAACACAATTCTTGGAAAAAGAAATTGAGCTATGGAAGTGATAGTCATCCACGTGTTGCCCTTTTCTGGAAGGGGCACACACACACAAAGTGTTAATGTACCTCAATCCCAAAAGAAATTAACACTCCATATTCTCACACTCTCATAATAAAAGTGTTATTTCTAATAATTCTTAGAATTATTCATTAAGCCAAAAGACCGCAAACAAATGGACATCCGAAACTGAAATGAATACCACCTGAAACAATGTCAATCCCAGGAAAATTATATAAAGAAAACCATGGTGAATTTTGGGATTTCTTTTTTATTCTCAAAAGTCATTGTTACTATACTATTTGTCCAAAAAATCCTACAATTATTATATTTGAAGTCATGGCAAAAATGATAATGACATGAAAATGAACGCATGCCACAGACTAAAACCACAGCTTTGAGGTAATATGGCATGTGGTGCTGTGGTCGTCCCCAATGAAAATCTACAAATATGGCACATCACACTCGCTTAATGATGTGTGGGCAGTTATACGAAGAATACTTCGTGAAGGAAAGGAAATTATGTTCATGATAGAGATGTTTGCGTTTTCAATATCCTCTTCGAGCTAAAGCATAAAATCTCAAGGTCCTTCATGGAAGGGGGAATTCGCAGATATATACTTTTACTGTACTCATCTCCATATGGCAACATCTATGTGAGCAAAATTAGATTTTCTTGGGAGACATGTTAAATATTCATTATTATTTATTTTTCCTTTTCTTTCACTTAATTTTTGGGTCCGGATAAAAATATTACATGTCATATCCCTTGAGGATTTACAATTATGTGGGAAATTTTTGTCTATATTTTACATATTACATGATATTTATATTAATGATATAAATATTACTGTTAGTTTTTTTTTTGCACCAGCGTAGGGTAAATTAAATTGCTATAAAGATAAAAGAAGAATTATGATGTTAAATACAGACTAAAACCAGGAAGGACAGGCTAAATTCGGGCGGGGCCGACTATATAATACCCTACACCACTCTCGTAATATTGAAAAACTCTGACATATAAATTTTGTAATTCATGTATAAATTGTTTACATAAATTTACTTTTGGGACATTTTATACTTAAATAATATCCTGTATCACAGTGTGGTGTAGGGTATAAAAACGATTGGATCTAAAGAGCCAAATCGGATGAAACATATATATGGGAGTTATAGCTAAATCTTAACCGATTTTCTTCAAATTCGGCAGTGTTGGTTCATGGATCAAGAAACTCTACCATTCTAAATTTCAAAATGATTGGATGTAAAATACAGCTTCTACAGGACTAAAGAGCCAAATCGGACGAAACATATATATGGGAGCTATAGCTAAATCTTAACCGATTTTCTTCAAATTCGGTAGTGTTGGTTCATGGATCAAGAACCTCTACCATTCTAAATTTCAAAATGATTGGATGTAAAATACAGCTTCTACAGGACTAAATAGCAAAATCGGACGAAACATATATATGGGAGCTATAGCTAAATCTTAACCGATTTTCTTCAAATTCGGCAATGTTGGTTCATGGATCAAGAAACTCTTGCATTCTAAATTTCAAAACGATCGGACGTAAAATACAGCTTCTATAGGACTAAAGGTCCAAATCGGACGAAACATATATATGGGAGCTATAGCTAAATCTTAACCGATTTTCTTCAAATTCGGTAGTGTTGGTTCATGGATCAAGAAACTCTACCATTCTAAATTTCAAAACGATTGGATGTAAAATACAGCTTCTATAGGACTAAAGGGCCAAATCGGACGAAAGATATATATGGGAGCTATATCTAAATCTGAACCGATTTCAACCAAATTCAATAGCGATCTTAACAGCTGCGAAATACTCTAAACTGCAAAATTTCAGAACGATCGGAGTGAAATTTCGACCTGTAGTCGACGAACAACTTTACATGGACAGACGGACGGACGGACGGACATGCTTAAATCGCTCAGCTAGTGATTCTGAGTCGATCGGTATACTTTAAGGTGGGTCTACCTGTGTTATTTTCAGGTGTTACAAACACCTGCCGTGAAACAAACTTATAATACCCTGTACCACAGTGTGGTGTAGGGTATAAAAACATAAAATTTATGATCATTCACTTTAGTGAAGGAGAGTATATACCAGTCGCTTAAAAAAATTGTTTGCCGAAAATTCTTTTCAGGACATTTAAAGTCATCCACCCGTCTGTCTGTCTAGTTTGTACTAATGATAACTCTCGAAAGCAGTGACCGATTGACTTCAAATAGCGTATGTGGTAATTCTTACGAGAACTTTTAGTTTTTAATTTTTGGATTTTTTTAAAACAAGGTCGACGTAAAATTTTGATTTGGAGAATGGCGAAATATCTAAGGGCCTGTTTCTGTAACTTATTTTCGTTCGTCTATGGCGAACGATCAAAAATCACTCAACTATTACTTGAATTCTATAAAACGCAGGTTAGAAATATTATGGGTGCGCGCTTTTTACGTGCTTTTCTATAGACACAAAGAATAATAAACTCCTGTGACTAATAGATTTCTCGGAATAATTGAGGGATTTTTGATCGTTCGCCGTAGACGAACGAAAATAAGTTACAGAAACAGGCACTAAATATTTATTTCTTCGATATTTCGCATATGTCAGAAAAATTTTCAGACCTTGTGACTTAAACATATGTAAATATATTTATGTCGCCATAACTTCCAATTGACCTATACGCATTTGTAGCTAAATGAATCTCTTTGCTTCAATAAGAAAATTTAAGAAACGATTGAGGAGTATAACTAAACACTGTATGTTTACAAATTAAATGGTTTTTCAAACACTCATCATTTGGAATATTCTACGATGACGTGTAACAATTTAAATAGTTATATATGATAACATGTGAACGTGTTCGGGTCAAAGCAGTACAATTGCAGAAATTACTTTACTATAAATTGAATAACATTGTGCTGCGCTTCACTCTTCATTCGACATTGTAAAATTATTCACAATTTTACAGTTTATAATAGGAACCATCGTTATGCAAACACGAGATTGCGTGAGCGAAAATTTGCCTTGTTCTGTTCCGCAAAACAAGAAATAGCGTTTAACATATTTTATTTATTTTTTTGTCGACAGAGCAACAAAAAAGACCATAAATTATAATAAATCACAACAAATATGAAACGCAATATCTTTTTTTGCCGGGGCATACCATGTGATACATGTAATATTTTATAGGCTGATTTTAAATGGCAGTCAATGTTACAAAAAATGATGGAACATGAGAGAATAGCCATACCTTCAGGTTATGATATAAATTGTGTTTGGGAAAAATCATGTTCTGCAGAAGTATTTTTTTGTTTCACAAAATAAATATTACGATATTGTAAAGAAAAAAAAAATTAATTAAAATTCCCACAAAATCGTTTGAAAAATTTAAATGTAACGGGGTATTGGAACCCAAAAAGGGAGATTAATAGAAAAATTAAAATTTATATTTCTAATCAAATTTAATATACTCGATAACACAGTACAACAGATGATTTTGTCAGTCAATTCTGAGAATTGGACGTGAAAGTAGCCCCAAAAATAAGAACTTGTGCATCATTCGTTTAGTCAAGTTGGCTCAATGAATAATTTAATGGCCATACGATTTTTTTTTTGCTCAAGGTGAATTTTTAGCACTTTTTCTATATTTTAACATGGTTATATCTCGGTATACCTTACGGAATATCTCTATTGTGTCTGAAGCAAAGTTACAGATATTGAATAGGAGGAGAAAATGCGAAACAAACCTTACAAATCGCAAAAATATCAATTTGTTTACCAATTTTTCTTCTTGATATCACTCAATGAAAAACCATTGCCTATAGTGTCTATCAAGCCGAAAATGATAATAGTGAAGTCGTCAAGTGCCTGAGTCGCAAAATACGTAGTGACCACCATTGGCGTTGTCATTTACAAGAACGGTCAGACTACTACCATATGCCTGAGATCACAAACAGCCCTAGATTGCCTAAGATATAGTAACGAGATGGCTGAACAGCTTAACATATAACTCATATGGGTACCTTAGCATAGGGATATCCCGGGCAACTACAAAGCTGATGAACTTGCTAGGAAATGGATGACATTACACATTCTCAAAGAATTTCCATATATCGTTGCGCCTCTTTCCACATGCAAGCTTAGAAAGATGATCAGAAATCGGCACATTTAGGGTAGCTAGACAAAACTGACCAAGATACGACCTGAGAAGGTCAGAGTGTCTCGCCGCACTAGAGAGGAAAAAATTGTTAGTGTCAGTTCTGACGGGACACTGCCTGATCGGCGAACGCGCAAGAAGGTTAGGTATATAAGTAGAGTCCAATGACTTCTACTGAAGCTGTGCTCATGAGGAAGAAGTGGAAATCATCAATTACTTGATTTGCTACTGTCCCTCATTAGGTAATTCGGCCTCTTTAGGAAGTGTGACAGATCTTTCGGGTACCGATGTTCGTAGTGTTGATAACATTATTTATCAAACAGGTTGGTTTCCATGAGGGGCATCTGAGCCCGTGGTATCATTAGGGACCTACATTGTTCTATGTTATCTGGTAAGGATGGCTACCAACCTAACCCAAACCTAACCTATAGCATAGACTTCGGGTTACTGTTCAACTGCATAGACTTCGGTCTAATGTACAAACAGATAGACTTGAGTTTATTGATCAACAATACAGACTAAGGTCTACGGTTCAATTACAGATACTTCGCTTTACTGTTCAACCACAGATATATTGGTTTACTGTTCAATGAAAGAGATACCAGTTTACTGTTCAACTACAGAGATTTCGCTATACTGTTAAAACCTAGAGACTTCGAATTATTGTTCAAACACAGAGATGCCTGTGTACATTTCAATACCAGACTCCTGTTTACTGTTCAATTACAGAGACTTCTGTTTACTGTTCAATCACTGAGACTTCGGTCAACTCTTTAAATATGGAGACTTCGGTTACTTTTCAATCGCACAGACTTGGTCCAACTCTTCAATCACAGCGACTTAGGTCTGTTTTCAATCACAGAGAGACCAGTCAACTGTTCAAGCACAGATACTTCGTTCCACTCTTCAGACACAGTGACATCCGTTTACTGTGCAACCACAGAGAAGTCGGTCTACTGTTCGAACACAGAGACATCGGTTTACTGTCCAATTACTCAAACTTTGCTCACCTCTTGAATCAGTGACTTTGGTTGACTGTTCAACCGCAGAGACTTCGGTTTACTGTTCAAACCTAGAGACTTCGGTTTACTCTTCAATCTAAGATACATCAGTTTACTGATAAACTACAGAGATTTGGCTATGCTGTCCGAACCTAGAGACTTCGAATTACTGTTCAAACATAGAGACTTCGGTTTACAGTTCAAAACCAGAGACTCTGGTTTACTGTTCAATTACAGAGACTTCGGATTACTGTTCAATCACTGAGACTTCGTCAGCTCTTTAAACTAGGAGACTTCGGTTTACTTTTCAATCACAGAGACTTTGGTCTATTGTTCAAACAAAAATACTTCGGTTTACTGTACAAACATAGAGGCTTCGGTTTAACAGAGATTCCACTCACAGATATTTCGTTCTACTGTTCAAACACACAGACTTTGTTCTACTCTTCAATCACAGAGACGTGTGTCATCTATTCAAACACAGACAATTCTTTTAACATACACAGACTTCGGTTTAGAGTCAATCACCGATACTTCGGTATACTGTTCAAACACAGATATTTCGATTTACTGTTCAACAACAGATTATTCGTTTACTGTTGACACACAGAGACTTCGATTTACTGCTCATCTACAGAAACATTGGTCAAACCGATATGACTTATTTTTAAATCTCAAGGACTAGCAATTATACTTATAACAAATATGTCTGCTATATTTGATAAACTTAGTATTTCGGTAGCCCGAGGTATTGCAAAATAAATGGCAAAATTGGAGGAGGGCATAAAAATAATTGTTTATGTGCCTGACATAAATTTTAGTTTTTTGTTTGTAAACTAATGTAATTAGATCAGCTCATTTAATGACGCACATCCCTCACACAGTTTTTATATTGACCGCCTTTAATTTATTAAACTTTCTATAGGCGCCACGAAATATATAAAATAAACTTGTTCATTCGAAATACCGAAACTTAAGTGGTAAAACCACATAATTGCAATGTAATTCGGTCATAAAAAGAAGAGATATTCTCTACTTATTATATTTGATGTTGCCTTCTACATAATTTATTGCTTTTCAAGTAATGAGGGCAAATAAACAACAACGGCAGCAGCAAAAATGTCAGAGTATTAAAACTTTTGGTTTATTTTATTTTATCATTAAATTAACTACAAATTTTCTTTTTGCTGAAAAAAAAGAACAAAATGAGCATTAATGCGTTATTCTTCTAAGTAGTAAAAATAAATATCTTTTGTAATTTTTACGACTTCAAAAGAAGTTTTCTTTACTCCTAGGGGGAGGAGGTGTGGGCTGGGGATAAATAGATGGGCTATGGTGGTAGTTGATAAGTAATGTTCGGAGTTTCAAATGGGAGGGAGTTAAAAGTAAGGACTGTTCTGGAGAAAAATATCCTTTTTATGGAGATCATAAAAATTAGTAGAGGGGAGAAATGCAATTTCCATTTAAAAGCAATTTTACGAGTTATCACCGCTATCACTCGGTTCGGTAAAGTTTCTGATAATGATAAGTGAAAAGTTCAAAATTCTACTGATATAGTCCTTAGGTTTTATTTGTACTTTGAGTGCATAAATACACATGTAGTCATCATCCGCATTATCCATTTTATGACTGCATCTGTATGTGACCTCGTACTTTTTATTATTATACCATTGAAATCTTTTGCAATTTGGAAAAATACTTTTGTTAATGTTTATTATAAAGTTTATTGAAGTTAATACAAATTTTAGCTTCTGTTTGTTTTACTTCCTGTTTTACAAAGTATAGGAATTTATTTTTGTGAATTTTATGTAAAAGTTCAAATCCCCCGATGAAGGATGCCTTACATTAATCCATATACATTGAGCGTCAATAAATAGCTACACACTTTCGCCTTTAAGTTATCGGAAAAAAATCAATTTGAATTTATGAGTAATGTTTAAGTTGTTCATAGTTTCCTAATATTCTAAACAAATAAGTCGGACAAATAAGTCGGACAAATAAGTCGGACAAATAAGTCGGACAAATATGTCGAAAAAGTACGAATCAATTTTATTTGATTTTTACATTTTTATTTACAGGCCACCGTATTCCCTGTGACTATTTTTTGTTCCCAAAACTGAAAAGGTCCATGAAAGGACGACGCAACGCTACGATTGAGGAGATAAAGATGGCATCGAAGGAGGAGCTGAACAAGATCAAAAAAATTATTATTTGAAGTGCTTCGAGGATTGGAAAAAACTTTTGGCAGAAGTGTATTATATCCGAGGGAAATTACTTTGAAGGGGACAAAATAATCAATAAAGATAGTGAATAAATAAATACATTTTGAAAAAATACAAAATTCGCAAATTTTTTTGAACATACTACGTATATGTTTACATATCAATCGAAATTTTCGATCGCGAAAATAGTTGAATTAGATAATTTTGCAAAATTCATCTCGGAGTCGACTCCTACTGCGACTCTGGCTACGACTCCGAGATCAGTTTTATAAAATATACTGAATCAATTATATTCCGGACAGAACATCATATTCATTCGTGTGTCCATTCATATATTTAAAAAAAATATTTTAAAAATATACTTTTTTTATTGGAAAGTATAATTTCATGAAAGCAGCAAAAACAACGCCGACTTCGACTCAACAGCCCTGTTACCTACACCTTTTTATATTATGCATCGATTTTCTTCCATTTATTTAAGACCAATCAGACTTTACGAAAATATAATATGAAATATAATATAATATGAAACTAATGAACTAAAAAAAATAGTAAGAAAACTTCTAACTCGTGCTAGTGGCCGACTATTTTATATCCTACCCCTCCCTAACAATGCGAAAAGGGGCATTGCCATAATAATTTGTAATAATTGTTTTTATTTCTGTTAACAAAGTGCTTAGTTCCACCTCCTCATCAAGGCTTATTCCAAAGAGGAGTTGTAGATGTTGATCATAATAAATTAGATCTAAAACGATCATATATCAAGAATCTAAAGCAATAAATAGATGAGACAGTACAAGATCTAAACAGATTTTAATCAGCTTGGATCAAAAACAATTATCTGCCAAATTATACCGGGTGTTTTTTTTTAGACGTGTGGTTTTCAAGAAGAAAAATAAAGCATATAATTTAATTTCGTGGCCAAGAATTTAGCATTATTATAATGGTAAGGGTTAGCCATTATGTTTTAAAAATGATGTCGGGCAAGTGGCACCAGCGGCTGGCTCGACCACTTTTTGCAGCATTTGGGGCTGTATGTCAGCAATAACGCTCCGAATATTCTCTTCCAAGGCGTCAATCGTGTCAGGCTTATCTGCGTAGAAGCGACTTTACGTAAACCACACGGGCGGGCGGACTATATAATACCCTAAACCTCCCTAACAATGCGATAAGGGTTATTGCGATAATAATTTGGAATAATTGGTAAATGGGTAAGAACACATATATGTGGATATATCTAATTCTGAACCGATAATCGCTAAATTAAGCAATATTCGTTCCTAAATTGAGGAACATCTTTCTGGAGAATTTTGTAATGATCGGAAGTAAAGTACAACTTCTATAGCGCTATGTAACCAAATCAGGAGGAACTTATATATGGAGCTTATATATAAATCTGAATCGATTTTCCCTGAATACTCATTCATGTAAAATAGAAACCTCTTTCTGTCGAATTTCGTACTGATCGGATATAAAATACAGTCTCTACAGCGCTTGAATGTCAATTCGGTGCTAACATATATATGGGGGCTATATCTAAATCTGAACCGATTTTCTCCAAATTTGGCAGTATTCCTTCGTGTAATAAGAAACCTCTTTCTGGCGAATTTCGCTGTGATCGGATATAAAATACAGTTTCTACAGCTATTGAATTTCAAATCGGGGGTAACATATATATGGGGGCTATATCTAAATTTGAACCGATTTTCTCCGAATTTGGCAGTATTCCTTCATGTAATAAGAAACCTCTTTCTGCCGAATTTCGTACTGATTGGATATAAAATACAGTTTCTACAGCGCTTACATGTCAAATCGGGTGCAACATATATATGGGGGCTATATCTAAATCTGAACCGATTTCCCCCAAATTTTGCATTGTATCTAAGTGTATCACGAGACTACTCTCTGTCAATTTTTGTACAAATCGGTTACAAAATGTTGCTTATACAGTGCATATATGCCAAATTGGAGGTACATATATACGGGAGCTATATGTAAATCTGAACCGATAAATAGATGGGCTATGGTGGTAGTTGATAAGTAATGTTCGGAGTTTCAAATGGGAGGGAGTTAAAAGTAAGGACTGTTCTGGAGAAAAATATCCTTTTTATGGAGATCATAAAAATTAGTAGAGGGGAGAAATGCAATTTCCATTTAAAAGCAATTTTACGAGTTATCACCGCTATCACTCGGTTCGGTAAAGTTTCTGATAATGATAAGTGAAAAGTTCAAAATTCTACTGATATAATGTCAATTCGGTGCTAACATATATATGGGGGCTATATCTAAATCTGAACCGATTTTCTCCAAATTTGGCAGTATTCCTTCGTGTAATAAGAAACCTCTTTCTGGCGAATTTCGCTGTGATCGGATATAAAATACAGTTTCTACAGCTATTGAATTTCAAATCGGGGGTAACATATATATGGGGGCTATATCTAAATTTGAACCGATTTTCTCCGAATTTGGCAGTATTCCTTCATGTAATAAGAAACCTCTTTCTGCCGAATTTCGTACTGATTGGATATAAAATACAGTTTCTACAGCGCTTACATGTCAAATCGGGTGCAACATATATATGGGGGCTATATCTAAATCTGAACCGATTTCCCCCAAATTTTGCATTGTATCTAAGTGTATCACGAGACTACTCTCTGTCAATTTTTGTACAAATCGGTTACAAAATGTTGCTTATACAGTGCATATATGCCAAATTGGAGGTACATATATACGGGAGCGATATGTAAATCTGAACCGATTTTAACCAAATTCAATAGGGATCGTCCTTGGGCCTAAAAAAAGATATGTGCAAAGTTTCGTTGAGATCGGACCATAATTGCGACCTGTACTTTGATTACAAGAATACGTCTACAGACAGACAGACAGACGGACAGACAGACGGACATAGCTAAATCGACTCAGAAAGTGATTACAAGTCGATCGGTAATAAACAATGGGTCTATCTCTTCTCCTTTTGGGTGTTCCAAACAAATGCACAAAGTGATAATACCCTGTACCACAGTGTGGTGTAGGGTATAAGTATACGTTATTTATTGGAAAGTATATATTCATGAAAGCAGCAAAAACAACGCCGACTTCGACTTAACAGCCCTGTTACCTACACCTTTTTATATTATGCATCGATTTTCTTCCATTTATTTAAGACCAATCAGACTTTACGATAATATAATATGAAATATATCGATGTTTTTAAGAGGTTTAAACAAAAAAAAAATAGTAAGAAAACTCGTGCTAGTGGCTGACTATTCTATATCCTACACCTCCCTAACAATGGGAAAAGGGGCATTGCCATAGTAATTTGGAATAATTGTTTTTGTTTCTGTTAACAAAGTACTTAGTTCCACCTCCTCATCAAAGCTTATTCCAAAGAGGAGTTGTAGATGTTGATCATAATAAATTAGATCTAAAACTATAACCTTAAAATACGCAATATTCTTTCATATATCAAGAATCTAAAGCAACAACTAGATGAGACAGTATATAATCAAAACAGATTTTATCAGCTTGGATCAAAAACAAATTTCTGCCAAATTATACCGGGTGTTTTTTTTAGACGTGTGGTTTTCAAGAAGAAAAATAAAGCATATAATTTAACTTCGTGGCCAAGAATTTAGCATTATTATAATGGTAAGGGTTTGCCATTATGTTTTAAAAATGATGTCGGGCAAGTGGCACCAGCGGCTGGCTCAACCACTTTTTGCAGCATTTGGGGCTGTATGTCAGCAATAACGCTCCGAATATTCTCTTCCAAGGCGTCAATCGTGTCAGGCTTATCTGCGTAGAAAAGCGACTTCACATAACCCCTCAAAAAATAGTCCAGCGGTGTTAAATCGCACGATCTTGGAGGCCACGAAAACTATTTTCTGCTAATTTCGTACTAATTTCGTACTGATCGGATATAAAATACAGTTTTTACAGCGCTTACATGTCAAATCGGGGCTAAAAAATATATGTGGCTTTATCGAAATCTGACCCGATTTTCCTCAAATTTAGCATTGTCTCTAAGAATGTCAAAAAACTCCTCTCTGTCAATTTTAATACAGATCTGTTAACAAATGTTTCTTACACCGTTTCGGTTTTGTCCCCATATATGTAAAAGTCACATCGATGTCACTTCATGACGCTGTAGGGAACGCATTTTTCAATTGATCTGGCTGAAATTTTAGAATTTATACATTTTTGAACCCATAATGATTCTCCGTGCATTTGTTAACAAACAATGGTGAAGGGCATTAAACAGTCGGCCCCGCCCCCCTTTTTTTCTTTCTTTACAGATTTTATAATATAAATATTTTGTAACATAGCTCCCTTACAAAATAATACCCTGTACCACAGTGTGGTGTAGGGTATAAATATTCTATTTCCCTTTTTCCATATTATACTGTGGAATTCGGTCCATGGTGGATAATATTTAAAATTCGGCAGGGCCGAACTTAACTCTGTTTTTACTTTTTTCTTTTGATGGTACAATTTGCAAAAATTAGTTAAGGCGGGTCGCAATTATGGGCCGATCTTGACGAAACTTTACACATATATTTTTTTGGCCCAAGGACGGTTAAAATCGGTTCAGATTTGGATATAGCCACCATATATATGTTAGCCCCGATTTGACATGTAAGCGCTGTAAAAACTTTATTTTATATCCGATCAGTATGAAATTCAGCAGAAAGAGGTCTCTTATTATATGAATGAACACTGTTAAATTTGGAAGAAATCGGTTGAGATTTATATATAGCCCCCATATATACGTTACCCCCGTTCAGATTTATATATAACCTCCATATATATGTTCTTCCTGATTTGGTACCAAAGCGCTATATAAGTTGTACTTTACTTCCGATCAAAATTTTCCAGATAGATGTTCCTAATTTTTTTATATAAGCGCTATTTTAGAGACCTGAAATGCTTCAGTGGAAATGAAAATTAAAACATTACTTAAACCAATTATTCCAAAGTAGTACCAATTATTTCAAGGTAGGTAGGTACCTAACATACCCTGCATATATTACTTATATTGTGTACGACCAAAAATCGGACTATTTATTGTGTTAAGGCTAATAATAACCACAGAAAATGCAAATATGTGGAATATTATTATTAGTTAAATTTTTAATTCCACACATTATATTAAACTCCTCTTTGGTATAAGCCTTGACGTGGCGGGGGAGCTAAGTACTTTCGTAAAAGAAAGGAAACTAATTATTCCAACTATTCAAAAAGAAATTCTTAATGTACATTGCCGAGGTGGTGTAGGGTATTATATAGTCGGCCCCGCCCGACTTTAACATTTCCTTACTGGTTTATGTTTTTATCGTGCCAGCAAAAAAATAAGAAATTAAATGTTTTCTAATTGTTTTAACGATAGTTACTAAATTTCTAGGAAGTCTGACAGATCAGCCCAGTACCGATATTTGTATTATTGATACCTTTGTGTATCAAAAATGTTGGTTCCGGTTCCACTACTGCAACCTAACTTAATATTTTAAATCCTCATTTTATCTATATGGAAATCGCAATTAAATGAGAAACTTAATGTTGGAAACGATTACACCGTACAACAATTTCAGACTTTTTTTTAAAATAACAGGGTTCTGTCATTGGATTCTGGTAGAGGAGACCAAAAAAATATATACGTGTATCGGCTTTTTGAAAGATCACATCGGAATTTTATTTTAGGGGGGGGTTAAAGTTTTCCCCCCTTTGCTTGTTCGTGCAGAATATCGGTATATAAAACTATGTGTTCTGTTCATCTGAGGTGTAGGGTATCTTTAGCAACTTTGTAGCAAATGTTAAGGCCTATATTTTTGTGGAATATATTAACCCTCTAGCTTCCCCCCATAACGGTGATTTTTGCTTATATTTTAACAAATCGTAAAAAACTCCCCTAAAAATGGGAGGAGCGGGGTTGAAATGTTCTACAAAAATGTCGGCCATAAAATTTTACTATAAGTGTCAGAACACACCAAAGCCCAAAACTTAACACAAACTCCAAAAAAACGCCCAAATTTAAGATAGCCTGTTAAGGGTTAATTTGTTATTCCTCGCATATGTAGGTTCTCCCAGCTCTGAAGAGAAGGTTGTTATTCAACAACTACCAAGAGTACTTTTGTTCTTCTTCATTATTTCTGTCATTATATTTTTGTCACTCAAAATTACCATAACGGAACTTTTGAGTGGCACGTTACTTATGAACGTTAACGTTTGACATCGTGGGTCAACCAGTTAATCTTTTTATTTTCTCACAATAGTCTACAAGGGAATTTGTAAGAATAATAATGACTGACTGTTTGGGAAAACTTGACTGGTTTTCCTACGTCTGTGGCATACCCTTATGGAACATAGGGTTTCATTTTTCACGAGCAAAGTGGAGGATATATATTAACTTTATTTTGAACTGGAAGTTTTTCCAGATGAGCCATGGGTGCTAAAACATATATGCCGAAATTGCTATATCGGTTTGATGCTGTGGTCTAAAGGTAATACAAGTTTTGATTTATATTTGATTATACATATATATTTATATTTTGATTTTCAGTTTTCAACTGAAACTGATGAGCATGGCGAACGGTTCCATCAGATATGTCTTCCTATTGAAAAACGCTATAAAGGCAAGAGCATTTTGTCACTTATAACAGATTTATGTTGGACATTGTTTGATAATGGCGTCGAATTGCCAAGAGTGAAAAAAAGTGAATTAAAAATAAATGAACTTATGTATTTAATAAGTATTTCTCCTTGTATATGCGTTATTAATAGATTTTTTGTTTATAGTCCTGAAATATAATTTAATATAAAATAAATATTATTTAATTGTAAAATAAAATCATTATTTTTTGGCATCTCTCACATCAACCCCGAAAAATCCAATTTTTAAAGACCCTTTTGGTACTAACACTATATAATATCTAAATTAACCCTTAACAGGAAATTTGGCCGGCTTTTTGGTGTTTGTGTTAAGTTTTGGGCTTTCGTGTGTTCTGACATATATAGTAAAATTTTATGGCCATCATTTTTGTAGAACATTTCAACCCCGCCCCACCCATTTTTAGGGGAGTTTTTAACGATTTGTTAAAATATAGGCAAAAATCACCGTTATGGGGGGAAGCTAGAGGGTTAAAATATTCCACAAAAATATAGGCCTTAACATTTGCTACAAAGTTGCTGAAGATACCCTACACCTCAGATGAACAGAACACATAGTTTTATATACCGATATTCTGCACGAACTAGCAAAGGGGGGAAAACTTTAACCCACCTAAAATAAAATTCCGATGTGATCTTTCAAAACGCCGATATACGTATATATTTTATTTTTTTTTTGTGTTGTACTGTGTTATCTATCCTCCTAATCTGATGCCACATCATATCTGCATACTTGAAAATATATGCAAATGGACGACAAACTCATATTAATCCATATCCAATATTGTCCTTAAAATGTCATAAGTCATTGACAATATGACACTTGCCAATGAAATTGTATGACACTGAAAAAGGCATTCCGGGAAGTCTCAATGATACATTTGGGTCTATTTTGTTACTGTGTTTATATTTTCTGCTTTGCCGTCGTGTCCTTTTTGGCGCCTGAAATGTTGTCCATTGACTTTCTCCCACAAATGAAACCAGATAAGAAACTTAGGCTTCACAAAGCGAATACGCGCGGCAGATGAGGGCTGGTGAAGCATTTTATTCGGCTTGACTTTGAGTTGTTTTGTTTATTTAGTCCCCCGCCCCACCCATTTTTAGGGGAGTTTTTAACGATTTGTTAAAATATAGGCAAAAATCACCGTTATGGGGGGAAGCTAGAGGGTTAAAATATTCCACAAAAATATAGGCCTTAACATTTGCTACAAAGTTGCTGAAGATACCCTACACCTCAGATGAACAGAACACATAGTTTTATATACCGATATTCTGCACGAACTAGCAAAGGGGGGAAAACTTTAACCCACCTAAAATAAAATTCCGATGTGATCTTTCAAAACGCCGATATACGTATATATTTTATTTTTTTTTTTGTGTTGTACTGTGTTATCTATCCTCCTAATCTGATGCCACATCATATCTGCATACTTGAAAATATATGCAAATGGACGACAAACTCATATTAATCCATATCCAAAATGTGAGAAGTCATAAAAATGTCTTACCAACACAGGTGTTGCTGATGTCTTTAGCAAAAACTTTTCTTGGCAATTACTTTGAATATAAATAATATTTTGTCTACAACTCAAACCCCTTTACAAGAATTTGCTTTTGGTCGAAAAGTAATTTTCCATTTTATCTTGAGTCTTCTGTATTTCTTATATTCTTATTAATGTCAGGTAATGTTAGACTGCTATTGTATCTCGATTTAGTTAATGGCGTTTTTAGCCAACATTTTTTTATGGCCTGACAGAATGTTTTTCTATTGTCATTTGCATTGGTCTAAAATGTAAAAAATATGTTAACAAAAATATAAAAAATGTCTAAGACCTAACCTGAAAAAGCGACTTCATTGGTTACTTAGAGGACAAGTATGAATGTTCATAAAGGAGCACCAAAAAACCTTTGGCATATTGCATATCTAACTTGCTGTCAAAGTAATCACATTCTCAATGATAATCTTTCCTTGAGATAAGTAATATTTAACTTATTTAAAATTTTTAATTTAATTTGTGGTTTTTAAGGATTATATTATTATATGAGAGTAATATATTTACTTTATCAATATATTTTGGTATTTTTTGCCAATGGAAAATTGCCATCAAACACTTCTAAATTCAATTAGTTGTTTTTAATGATCTTTAAAAGGAAACAACTTTGTATATTGATTTTATGAATACATTTCGGAATTTATTGACAAAAAATCCATTCATAGAAATAATGTACTTCTTATATTAGACTACAAGCATTCAATCTTAGAATAATGCAAATACTATTTATCCTTATTGTTTTTGCTATTATTTTCATGGTTCTGTAACTCATTTTCACCAACAACTGAACCCAAGACTATTGTACGTGAAAGTAGGACCTAAAAATAAGAACTTCTACATTATTCGCTTAGTCCATTTGCTCGATTAATAATTTAATGGCCATACGATTTTTTTGTTCAAGGTGGATTGTTAGCACTTTCATATATTTTTTTCTCGGTATACCGTACGGAATATCTCTTTTGTGTCTGAAGCAAAGTTGTAGATATTAAATAGGAGAAAAAATGCGGGAAAAAACCTACCCGAAAAAAGCATCCAGTGCCTTAAAGTGGAGAAAAGCTTGAAGAGTTATCTGTCGAATAAAAAATTACTAAAATATCTCTATCGGTTCAAAAGTTACAGAGTTTTGGCCAGTAAAAAACTATCTGGGCCATTGTGCGTCGTTTACTTAAAGCCGAACCTTCGCATAGCAAGTGCTGTTTTTGCTATTATTTTCATGGTTCTGTAACTCATTTTCACCAACAACTGAACCCAAGACGATCATAATTTATTTTAGTGTTTTTGACTTCCCAACAAAGCCGTTCAAGGGTTGCCTCAAAAAGACTTCGAAACACTCTGCTGAAGTTTCCTCAAAAACAAAAAAAAACAACAAATTCCTAATATTGTCCTTAAAATGTCATAAGTCATTGACAATATGACACTTGCCAATGAAATTGTATGACACTGAAAAAGGCATTCCGGGAAGTCTCAATGATACATTTGGGTCTATTTTGTTACTGTGTTTATATTTTCTGCTTTGCCGTCGTGTCCTTTTTGGCGCCTGAAATGTTGTCCATTGACTTTCTCCCACAAATGAAAACAGATAAGAAACTTAGGCTTCACAAAGCGAATACGCGCGGCAGATGAGGGCTGGTGAAGCATTTTATTCGGCTTGACTTTGAGTTGTTTTGTTTATTTAGTCCAAACAGTTCCAAAGCGAACTTAAGTTAAGCTGTCTTTAGACTTGGTCAATGGCCATAATGGCATAGAATAAATTTACATAGAGAAACAATGTCAAGTGGTACAATAAGAGTTGCCAGGCAGTAATAATTTAGAAATGTTTGTGGATTAAAAAACGATATTAAAATTTTGAATCCAGAGGAAAATGGTAAAAGTACAGAAATTGCGTACTCATAACATAACACGAAATATATCGAAGTTTTTTTCGAAAATGTGACTTTTAATTCTTTCCAAATTTTACAAATATCCCACAGCCTCCCACCAACCACTTTCAAGAAAATCGGTTAACCATCTTTTCGTGAAGTCGTTAATAATATTAAAATCATCATTACAAGGAACCTATAGATATCTACCATCACAGCATATTCCACCCTATCCTATTATCCTATCGAAACCAGGACATAGGGATATCCCGCGGAAATAATGGCAAACAAGGAAGTCGCAACGTAGTGACCAACACTGGCCTTGCCATTTACTCCGACAGTCAGGCTGCCATCACTTCTCTGGAGGCCACATCCCTAAACTCACTCAAACAGTTCTCGACTGCCGCAGATCTCTTAACGATATTGCTGAGCAGTTTGACATACACTTCATATGCAAACTAGGACATAGGGATATCCCGGGAACGGAAAATCCGATGAACTTGTTAGGAAAAGGACGACATTACAAATTCTCGAAGAATTTGCGTATATTTGTGCGCCACTATCACCATGCAAGCATTGGCATAGACAAGAGGCAATCAGGCAGTATAATTAAATATTGGCAGCAATCGGCACCTTAGAGTAGCTAGACAAATCTGGCCAAGATATGAGAACTATGAAGGTTAAAATGTCTTCTAGCTCTTGGGAGGAAAAGACTATCTACGTTAGATTTAGTTCTGACGGGACGCTGCCTGATCGGGACGAACACGCCAGAAGGTTAGCTATTAAGTCCAATGACTTCTGTAGGATTCGTGATGATGAGTAAGAAGTGGGGAGCATTGAGCACCTGATTTGCTACCAGTTTAGATCCCTAACACAGCACAACACATGATTTTGAGACTAAATTCTGAGAATTGAACGTGAAAGTAGCCCCAAAAATAAGAACTTCTGCATTATTCGTTTAGTCACGTTGGCTCAGTTAATAATTTAATGGCCATACGATTTTTTTTGCTCTAGGTGGGTTTTTAACACTTGTTCTGTATTTTTTTCTCGGTATACCGTACGGAATATCTCTTTTGTGTCTGAAGCAAAGTTGTAGATATTGAATAGGAGAAAACAATTGCGGAAAAAACCTACCCGAAAAAAGCATCCAGTGCCTTAAAGTGGAGAAAAGCTTGAAGAGTTATCTGTCGAATAAAAAATTACTAAAATATCTCTATCGGTTCAAAAGTTACAGAGTTTTGGCCAGTAAAAAACTATCTGGACCATTGTGCGTCGTTTACTTAAAGCCGAACCTTCGCATAGCAAGTGCTCAATGCTCTCAATCTCCTCCTCATCACAGCAGCTCATGCAGAGGTCATAGGACGCAATACCCAACCTTCTAGCGCAGAGCTTCTCACAAAGTTTTGCGTCACGGCCCAATTCCAAGATCACGAAGGCTCCGTGCACCTCCAGATAACCACAAATTTTTAAAATAATGTAAATAACCATTAGTTATTATTAAAAAAAATATTTTAAAATAATTGTAGATTTTAGACGAATTATTTTTAACAAGCATTTACAAAATGTTAAGAATTTGACTCTAAAAATAAGTGAATTTCAAATTTCGTTTTTCCATTTTGTTTAAGTTGGTAAAATGTCCTAGTCATATGTTGACATTATGAGCCATTTGCTCTTTTTTGACAAATATAAAGGTTAAGAATCTTTTGGTGTGCTCGGCGACTTCTATCTATCGGAAAACGGATCAAAGAAGTTGTATACAATTTTGAGTGAAAGTTTAATTAACGCAATTTAGTCATAATAAATGTCATTTAGTGGGTCCGCTTTAAGAAAACAATTATTATATTATATTATTATACTTTACACAAGGAACTTCACGCTCCAGAAGGCTCAGAACATCAATAACTGAAAAAAAACGTTGAAGCATCGAAGATGTTGGAGAATTGTCGAATGCTTTTTTGAGAATTTGAGGTTAGCTCATTTCATGCAATTTTTCAGGAGTTTTGGACTCTTATCAATTAATGGCAATTTCGTTTTGGAAAAAATTTTACCCCATCGACGTGAAATACTGGTCCCTCAAATTTAACTAAACTCAAATTTTTAAACTTCAAAAATTTGTTGGAAAAGCGCAGTTTTCGTTAAAATGGCAAAAAAAAGCCCGGCACTTTTTCCAGAAACAAAATCTTCATAAGTTCGTTCTGAAATAGCTCAAAATCGCATACTGGAAGTGTTTCCAGGATTGGATAAAGCGCTGGTAGGATATTATTGTATTAGTTTGATTGGGCCACAGTTTATATTTAAATAAACAAATAAAGTTCTATTTTTAAATTGTTTGTTTATTAAACTAAATAAGAAGAACGTATCATATCAATGGGGTTATTGTAGTTCCGATACAAAAAATTTCTCCAACTGTTTCAAACTATAGTTTCCGAATTCAATTAATTTGCTTCCAGAATTTGATTCGAATTAAAAAATCTCCGTGTCGTTTTTATACCCTACACCACACTGTGGTACAGGGTATTATAAGTTTGTTTCACGACAGATGTTTGTAACACCTGAAAATAACACAGCTAGACCCACCTTAAAGTATACCGATCGACTCAGAATCACTAGCTGAGTCGATTTAACCATGTCTGTCCGTCCGTCCGTCCGTCTGTCCATGTAAAGTTGTTCGTCGACTACAGGTCGCAATTTCACTCCGATCGTTCTGAAATTTTGCAGTTTAGAATATTTCGCAGCTGTCAAGATCGCTATTGAATTTGGTTGAAATCGGTTCAGATTTAGATATAGCTCCCATATATATCTTTCGTCCGATTTGGCCCTTTAGTCATATAGAAGCTATATTTTACATCCAATCGCTTTGAAATTTAGCATGGTAGAGTTTCTTGATCCATGAACTAACATTGCCGAATTTGAAGAAAATCGGTTAAGATTTAGCTATAGCTCCCATATATATGTTTCGTCCGATTTGGCCCTTTAGTCCTATAGCAGCTGTATTTCACATCCGATCGTTTTGAAATTTAGAATGGTAGAGTTTCTTGATCCATGAACCAACACTACCGAATTTGAAGAAAATCGGTTAAGATTTAGCTATAGCTCTCATATATATGTTTCGTCCGATTTGGCCCTTTAGTCCTATAAAAGCAGTATTTTACATCCAATCGTTTTGAAATTTAGAATGGTAGAGTTTCTTGATCCATGAACCAACATTGCCGAATTTGAAGAAAATCGGTTTAGATTTAGCTATAGCTCCCATATATATGTTTCGTCCGATTTTGCTCTTTAGTCCTGTAGAAGCTGTATGAATCAACCATGAACCAACATTGCCGAATTTGAAGAAAATCGGTTCAGATTTAGCTATTACCCCAATATAAATGTTTCATCCGATTTGGCTCTGTAGATCCAATCGTTTTTATACCCTACACCACACTGTGGTACAGGGTATTATTTAAGTATAAAATGTCCCAAAAGTAAATTTATGTAAACAATTTATACATGAATTACAAAATTTATATATCAGAGTTATTCAATATTACGAGAGTGGTGTAGGGTATTATATAGTCGACCCCGCCCGACTTTAGCCTTTCTTTACTGGTTTTAAATACAAAATGTAACGTGCTTAATTTTCATCAAGGCGGCACGGCCCCTATGGGCCGCGGACCACCATTTGAGAAGCTCTGTTCTAGTGTGATCGCCGATGAGACAGTGTCCCGTCAGAACTGACACTAACGTGGACAGTCTTCTCCCTTGCAGTGCGAGGAAACATTTTTGACTTTCTTAGGTCATATGATGGCCAGATCAGTCTATCTATCCTTCAGGTGCCGATTTCTGTCCATTCTTCATTGAACTGCATGATTGTCTCTTGCCCAAGCCAAAGCTTAGGTGGTCCCTTTCCAAGCAAGTTCATCAGCTTTGCTGTTCCCCGGGTTATCCCCATGCCCGGCACCCATATGATTTGTATGTACTGCTCAGCTATCTCGTTAAGAGATCTGCGGCAGTCGAGGGCTGTTTGTGAATTTATGGATGTGGCCACCAGGGAATTGATGGCACCCTGACTGTCCGAGCAAATGACAACATCAGTCTTTGTCACTATGTTGCAACTAAGCCACATGGCGACTTCCCTTATTGCCATGATTTCGGCATGACCGACACTACAGGTATTTGGCAGTCTGTGAGCTATATCAAGACTTAGTTCCCTACAGTGTACTCCGAAGCCTACCTTATCATCAAGCTTCTAACCAACCGTGTAGAAGTGGCGATGGTTTCTGCTTCATGATTCTGCCAACCCATTCATCTCTGGCTGGTATCTTAGTAGTGTAGTTCCTCTCGAAGGTGAATACAGTTGGTATATAGTCCACTCGATCGGTTACCATAGCACTACACTTTGATATCCTCAGGTGACTGTAGTTATTGTACCATTACATTGAGAGACAGTTTAATCTTAATGCCGCTCTGCTTGCAACTTCTCTCTCCTCAGTATTAATTGGCAGTATGTGGAGTAGGCATTTTAGAAATTTAGGCACTGTAGTCCCTAAAGATCCGCTTATGCATGGGCAGGCAGTTCTATGTACCTATGATAGTAGGTTGGTGATGGTTAGTTTTTCAGTTGCCGTCCACCATACCACAATGCCGCAATTGGACGAACTACTGCTATATATATATCCAATAGATTTTTGGAGAGAGGCCCCACCGCCGCTCTACAGCCTTCCTGTAGCAATGTAAGGCGACCTTGGACTTCCTTAGACGTTCCAGGACGTTACGTCAGAATAACAGTTTCCTATCTAGAATTATTCATAGAAGTTTTGCACTTTCAGGAAAGACTAGATCAGTTTATTTTATCCGAGGAGAGGGGTCTTATTTGGGTTAGTGCAATTGTGTCTATTTTGGTAATGAATTCCACTTTCACTGAAAAAAAATTGTCATAAAATTAAAGAAATGGTCCTTAGTCTTCAAAGTAAGTTCATTTTATACTTAAAATTAAGAAAATTTACTTAAAATTAAGTAAATTACTGTACTTATTTTGAAAACTAATGACGTCTTTGGAGCATTTCTTTAATTTTATGACATTTTTTTTTCAGTGTTGGTAACCCTCCATAGTTAAGTGATGTATAAGAGCCTGATACAGCGTTCATAAATTATCTCCAGCCAGGGGATAATGTAACTCAACCAGAGTTCGAAAAAAAACACTAAGGAACGGTTCCTTAGCGTTCTGTACCGTTCCTTCGTCGCGAACAGAACAGAACAGTACCGTTCTTAGAACACGACGAACGGTATCACTACGTTAATGTACGGTTCATAGAACAGTATCAAAACATCGTAGTGATACTGTTCCTTTCAACATAACGCTAACAGTATCACTACGTTTAGCGTTCCGTTCTTTTTTTTATTCGACACCACAGGTCGCAAATATGAAGCAATCTTAATGACAATTGGTACAGAGGCATGTCTTAACCCAGGGACGATCCCTATTTGAAATCGGGCATATCGGTTCATACTTTGATATAGCCCCTATACGAAGGCCCCTTTCGATAGGACATATTTACGCACTAGAGAGCGCATTTTTTAAGCGAAACATAACCAACACTTTCACAATGTTACACAGTCAACGCCTCATAACTCAATGGTATTGTAGCCCGCTATAAATAGAACAATAACACATTTTTCTTATAATTTGGAATGTTTTTACTTCGTTCGCCGACCCACTTAAATATAGATCCTTTCAAAAATCCCACAAATCCTAGGAAAGACGTATTTTCGTTGGCAACCCAGCGCCACCAGATTCACAGTTTTGTAAGTCAAGAATATTATCTATGCAATCAATGCCGCTGCTGTTGCTGCCTAAACAGGGACACGACACGAAAAACACTCTGTTTGTTTGCCTTTAGGACTTGGCCACTCGAAGTGATGAACAAATGTTCTTCACTGCTTCACTATCGATGTCCTTCAGTTTGCGTGAATTGGTCACTTAACAGTTGTTTTGGGTGAAAATTATTCCATTTCTCGCCGTTATATTGTATTCCGGAATAAATTTACACACTTTGTGTGGCCATTTTCCAGAATTTCTGAATATACAATTGTGTTGCTGTTTGCTGAGTTCTTTGTTGTGCCATGGGTTTGAGAGGGGATTTAGTTGGAGGCATTTTTTGGTTTCAATTCGATTTCGAAATTTTGGGGGGCTCTTTTGGCTTTGGGGTGTTTGGCTGCTGCTGTTGAAATTGATATGTTAATTTAAATTTTTATTAAAACATACTTTTTGTCTTTTATGGCCATAACATGTGCGAAGCCTAAGCAACCTCAAAATTTCGAGAGAAAAAAATACAATGAAAACATCATAGCCGGGGAAGGTAGGTTATTTCAAATGGGGATTTGTGGTTCCAGTTTTAATGGAAAGAAAGGGGGGGACACTTCCAATGTGTTATCCTTACCGCCTTACAACAGACATGTAAATTAGGCCACTTTAAGTATCAAATTCGTGGTGGCGAGGAAAGTGAGGGAGAAGTCCTTTTAATGTTGTCGTTTTTCTCTCTCTCTCTCTCTCCAGATTTTGGGTGAAAGAGCACTAAGGTCGCTTGATTGTTTTTAAAACATAATTTTTTATGCAAATTTCTTATGTCGTATTTCTGTTTATTTAAATGTAACTAGGTTTGCATTTGCCAACAACATTATATGTTTTTCCTTTCTGTGAGAGTAGCTGTGTTGTTGTTGTTCTCCTTCCGTCCTTTAGAAAAACGCACACACAAATGTGTTTCACTTTGCCCTTGACATGGCCTCGCCATAAGGTCGAGTATTGTACACTTACTTACACACCATCCATCGGCAGAAATGTAGGTTACCGGAATTGTTTATAAATTTGTTAAAATTACCAAAGCTTGTACAAACACATTACCGGCTTTAATGTCCTCCAAAAAAAGGATATACAAAAAATTGTAATTTCATGTTTTATTAAACGGCAGACGGGGGCAAGTGAAGGGCGCCCCAAAAAAAATCCAAAACAACATTGTTATTATTTGGCGTTCTTCTATAGTGAGATCAACAACAAGCAAAACAGCACCGGATGTTAAGGCCAACATCCGGTTTGTGACGCGAAATCCTTTGCAACAGGCTGAAGGATATACAGTTATTTTGTGAGAAATGTTGTGAGCGGGAGAGGGTGAAGGTGAGGGCGAGGCGAGTATTGTATAAATCCTTTCATTTAGCACAAAACGAAATCTGCAATATTATTTTGTTTTGTATTACAACTTAATTTGTTATGAGGAATGTAATGTATACGGATTAAAACATCAAAAAGCATGAAGCGACCCTAATATTTGGCAGAAGGTCGCTCCTGTTGAAAAAAAATATTAATTCAATTTTTCATTGAATTTTAGTACGGTTTATTCGCATTGTTTGTAAGATTTCAAAAAGAGTGCGACAAAAACTCAAATCTTTAACCAAAATATAGACTCTAGATGATCAAAATGCACTGTACTGATGTGTGAGCGTTTGTGTGAGTTGATATTAATTTTTGGTACAAAATGTTCTACAGAACATTTGCCAAAAAAAGGTCGTTGCAAATTCGTAAATTCTGATGGAGTTAATAGAAAAAAAAACTATTACTATATGAGAAATTATAAGGAGCCGGATAAGTAGTACAAAAGTTATAAGGAATTAAATTTTTCACTTAATTTTAAAACACTGAAGGCAGTAAGTTGGGCGCCACTCTGATCCATCTCGCAATAATACTACATACTACGAGTGAACATTAAGACAAATGAACACTCTTTTCGAGAGTTATCGAGCTCAGCAGCCAGACGGAGGGAATCATATATAGTGTGGGCCATTTAAAATTTTAAATTTCAACTACCGATTACCTTGAGTTGTAATTTGAGCTCTTGGATTATTTTCTGTTGGGAGCCATTAACGATAAATGTTGCGCAAAGCATCCAGAGACAATTCAAGCGTTTAAACATGAAATCGAAGTTGCCATTGAAGAGATTCGACCCGAAACAATCGAAAAAGTACTGAAAAATTGGTTAGATCGGAAGAGGTACTGCCGAGCCAATCGTGTTAGTCATATGAATGATATGGTGTTCCATTATTAAATGACAAATAAAACCAGAAATCTTAAAAAAATGATCAGTACTTTTTTATAGCCGATTCAAATTTAAAATTTTACCGTACCTGAGTCCATCGCTAAAATTCTCAATTGCCGAGCCAGTCGTGGTAGTCATATGCATGATATTGTAATCCATTATTAAATGACAACGTTCAACATTTCCAATAAAACCAGAAATTTGAAAAAATTATCGGTACTTTTTTATAGCTGATTCAAATTTAAAATTTTAAATGGCCCATCCTTGAGTTCGTACAGTTCAGTAAAGTGACTCGTTCAATTGAACTAGTTCGTTCACCAACTATACAACTCTACTTAAAATGGTCTAAAACATACGATAGTACGAATATTGGTACCGGAAAAATCTGTTAGACTGCCTAGAAAGGACGACCCTAGTATATCCAGTCGTCGAGTACTCAAAGCGGGACAGTCGCATATGAAGCGCTCAATTGTCTCCACTTCTTCATAACCTCCACAGCTTCTGTAGAAATCATTGGAGTCAATACGATGTGTAATACATCATTACATTTGGCCCGCATCAACTGACAATAGTGGCGGTATAAAAACATGATTTTGTTGAAAATCTCCCACTTATACCAAAAGGGCAAACATTTCTACATTTATCCACAGATTTTTCCCAAATGGTCATTGTTTTCGTCCTTACGATGCTAACTTTCAAAAACTCGAAACAACATTTTTTTGACATTTTTTCCTATTTTTATGGTTTTTGTTGTGCCAGCAACAAACGATTTTTCTTTAAAAAAAACAATTTTTTTCATATTGTTTAATTTAACGATCTTTTAATTCAAAGAATATCGTTTAAATACTAAAGGCAACTTTCAAGAAAATCTGAATTAAAAAAAATACCATATATCCTCTATACTACAGTCGACCTCTGAGGTCTTCCTCTATACTAGAGTCGACCTCTGAGATCTTCCTCAATACTAAAGTCTACCTCTGAGATCTTCCTCTATACTAAAGTCGACCGCTGAGGTCTTCCTCTATACTAGAGGCGACCGCTGAGGTTTTCCTCTATACTAGAGTCGACCTCTGAGGTCTTCCTCTATACTATAGTCGACGTCTAAGGTCTTCCTCTATACTATAGTCGACCTCTAAGGTCTTCCTTTATACTAGAGTCGACCTCTTAGGTCTTCCTTTATACTAGAGTCGACCTCTGAGGTCTTCCTCTATACTAGAGTCGACCTCTGAGATCTTCCTCCATACTAAAGTCTACCTCTGAGGTCTTCCTCTATACTAGAGTCGACTTCTGAGGTCTTCCTTTATACTAGAGTCGACTTCTGAGGTCTTCCTCTATACTAGAGTCGACCTCTGAGATCTTCCTCTATACTAGAGTCGACCACTGAGATCTTCCTCTATACTAAAGTCGACCGCTGAGGTCTTCCTCTATACTAGAGGCGACCGCTGAGGTTTTCCTCTATACTAGAGTCGACCTCTGAGGTCTTCCTCTATACTATAGTCGACCTCTAAGGTCTTCCTCTATACTATAGTCGACCTCTAAGGTCTTCCTTTATACCAGAGTCGACCTCTAAGGTCTTCCTTTATACTAGAGTCGACCTCTGAGGTCTTCCTCTATACTAGAGTCGACCTCTGAGATCTTTCTTTATACTGGAGTCGACCTTCGAGGTATTTCTTTTTATTCGAGTCGACCACTGAGGTCTTCCTCTATACTAGAGTCGACCTCTGAGGTCTTCCTCTATACTAGAGTCGACCTCTGAGGTCTTCATCTATACTAGAGTCGACCTCTGAGGTCTTCCTCTATACTAAAGTCGACCTTTGAGATCTTCCTCTATACTAAAGTCGACCTCTGAGATCTTCCTCTATACTTAAGTCGACCTCTGAGATCTTCCTCTCTACTAGAGTCGACATCCGAGGTCTTCCTATATACTATAGTCGACATCTGAGGTCTTCTTCAATAATAGAGTCGACCTCTGAGGTCTTCCTCTATACTAGGATCGACCTCTAAGGTCTTCCTCTATACAATAGTCGACCTCTAAGGTCTTCCTCTATACTAGAGTCGACCTCTGAGGTCTTCCTCTATACTATAGTCGACCTCTGAGGTCTTCCTCTATACTATAGTCGACCTCTGAGGTCTTTCTTTATACTGGAGTCGACCTCTGAGGTATTTCTTTATACTGGAGTCTTCCTCTAAACAAGAGTCGACCTCTGCTGTCTTCCTCTGTACTAGAGTCGACTTCTGAGGTCGTTCTCTATATTAGAGTCGACCTCTGAGGTCTTATTAAAGGCTTATTTAAGCCTATATATTAGACCTCAGAGGTCTTCCTCTATATTAGATCGATCTCTAAAGTCTTCCTCTTTATTCGAGTCGAACTTTGAAGTTGTCCTCTATATTAGAGTCCATGTCTGAGGTATTCCTCTATTTATACGTATGTAACCACTGTGGCGGCCGGAAGTTGGGCCCCAAGAAAATGCACCCCAAATTAAAAATGAATGTGGACCCCATATTTTGGGTCTATTTTCGTTACAAAAACTGATTTAGGAAATTACACCCCAATTAAGAAATTAGTATGAAATGAAAATAAACCTCAAAAAAAAACTAAGAAATTTTATCTTCGTAAATCTGTGAAGTATGTAATAATACACCTATACGAACCTATTTTTTCGTTATAAGTCTTTTCCTGCGTGGTCGACCAACGGCCTGCGGCCTTCGGCCTCTGTTTAAGACTTTCTCCAATGGACAGGATCCAAAGTTGGCAACGTAGAGCAAATGATTTATGCGTAGCCTCTCCTGTTTCTAAATTTATAGATTAAAATAAGCCCCAAAAAATGAAATGAAACCCCAAAAAGCAGACAGAAAATGTAATTAAGCCCCCAAAAAAATTGTTGTTGTTTGACATGTTATTTTTTGGGGCCCATGTTCATAAAAATATTGGGGTGTATTTTCCTGGGGCCCAATTTCATTCCACCAACCACTGTTAATTGACCAAAGAGAACCGGTGTAGTAATGTAATGCTAATTCTAGAAATATATGACTTTATAGCGCTCGTCGAACTTTTGGACTGAAAGGACATAGCAGAAAACAAGTAAAAGCGTTAAGTTCGGCCATGTCGAATATTACATACCCTCTACCATGGATTGGATTCATTTTTAGTACTAGGAAAAATCTTTGGATATGGAGCAAGTCATGAAACGATCCTTTTTGTTTAAGTAAATTATTAAAAAACGAGCACTGAAATTTTTAGGCCGCAAATTCTTTATCCAAACTCTTTACCTGAAAAATGTGGTATTTATGGCTTAAAATAGCTTTTTTGAGAGCTACATCGGGGACTACAACAAAATAAAATTTTATTTGTATACATTTTATTGAGATGAATTCTTGCCAAAATAAAATATAAACTGCAAAGTTTAGCCAAATTTCTTAGAAAATGTGGTGTTTGTGGCATAAATAAACCTGTTTGGGAGCGACATCTATAGGTGGACTATAACAAAATATAAATTGATTTAAAATTGTTTACTACAATACATACTTGTCTTAATTAAATACTTAGAAAATATGGTATTTATGGCTTAAATACGTATATTTTGGAGCGGCCTCTGTGGGTTGACTATAACAAAATATGAACCGATTTGTAAAATTTTTGCAGTGATGAATTCTGGTGAAAATATAATACAAACTGGAAAGTTTCTGCTAATTTGCTTTAAAAATATGGTATCTACGGCTCAAAAACCGTATTTTGGAGAGACCTTTATAGGGGAGCTATAGTAAAACCTTGGCCCATATGCAATCCCAAACAACCTGCAACTATAAGAAATATTTCTATCAAATTTAATCTAGCTCTATTATTACGGACTGTAGCGTGATTACAACAGACGGACGGACAGACGGACATGGCTAAATCGTCTTAGAAATTTACGACGATTGAGAATATATATACTTTAAGGGGTCTCAGATCAATATTTAGAGGTGTTACAAACGGAGTAACAAGATGAATATACCCCCATCCTATGGTGGAGGGTATACAAATGGATGTCTAGAAAAATAAAACAAAACATGTAAGGCTAGCTAAAAATAAGTCCAACCTCTTCATGAATGTGTAACTTGTTACATGTCGGGTTATTTGTCGCCTTTCTTGTGTCACTAACTAAAGTGGCACGTTTTGTAAAACATGAGACAGTGGCTTCTAGTAAAACATTCGTAGGCCAGTTTTTTGGCTACTAGAGCCTAAAATTGTATGACGGCGCTTTCGAGATATTCTGCTCATTTATGAATGGTGTTTATAACCTATACCACACTGTGGTACAGTGTTAGACACACCGTTAGACTTTTTCGTGTGGGGATATGTAAAATCTAAAGTTCATGCGGACAAACCGGATTCGATTCAGGCCTTGCAGCAAAACATCACGCGTGTCATTCGCCAGTTACCAGTCGCAATGCTCGGAACGAGTCATCGAAAATTGGACTCAACGGATGGACCACCTGAATGCTCGAACGAACATAATCTTAAAAAAATAAATGCCAAAGAATGTTCTTTCAAATGATATGAAACATTCCCCATGCAATTTGAATTTTCTGTGTTTTTTTTTCTTTAAAAAAGTAGGGAACCTCGAAATGGATCACGCTATATATGTTACCCCGATTTGACATGTAAGCGCTGTAGAAACTGTATTTTATATCAAATATTTCTCAATTTAGTGTAAGCTCTGTATTCACCCAAATATTATCTGTTTCAGCTTTCGTTTGCTAAATTTACTGCTGAAATTAAAATCTTCTAAGTTGTCTGTTTTGTCTGAACAATAGTTAAGTGCAATCGAATAGAATTAAAATAGTTTTAATTGTTTTAACTCCCGAGTGTTCGTAAATATTATATTATTACTATTATTGATTCAATGAAATTATATTAAGTACTTCATGACCAATAATTGCAAGTCTATATGTATATATTTAATGAAAAAATCATTGAAGATATTAATTAACAAGTTCATCGATGGAGAATTAAATTAAAGCAATTCAATCAAGTGCAGAGCTAGAAGCAAAATTTAAATGGAATTATGTGAATGATATGTCAGTTTATGCAAGTGATAAACAACAATAGTTAAAAGCCATTCTAGAGTGTGGTGTGGGATTTTGTATAAATTTGTATCATTTAGTCGTAAAATCAAACGAAAAATTTAAATAAATTTGACAAAACCTCAATGCTATTAACGCATATTATATAATTGAAATTGTTACTTTATTTACAATTAATTTCTTTTGCAACACGTTATACAAAAAGCACAATTCATAAATGAGGAGAATAAGTCTAAAGGACCGTAATACAGCAACAATTCTAGAGCCTTGAAGCCAAAAATGTTGCCTACAAATTTTCGCTATAAGTCACTGTTTCATGTTCTACAAAACTTGCCACTTAAGTGTCACAAGAAAGGCGACAACAACCCGACATGTCCCACGTTACACATTCATGAAGAGGATGGACTTATTTTTAGATAGCCTTGTTCGTTTTGTCTTATTTTTCTAGACATCCGTTTTTTTCTGTTACGTCCTTTCAGTCCAAAAGGTCGACGAGCGCTACAAAGTCACACATATCTCATTGCATTACCACACGCTTTCTCTTTGGCAAATGGACAGTGGTTTTATACATTAATAGAGGAATAGTTCAGAGGTAGACTCTAGTACAGAGGTCGACAATATTATAGAATCAGATCTCATAGGTCGACTCCAGTATAGGGGAAGACCTCAGAGGTCGGCTCTAGTATATAGGAAGACCTCAGAGGTCAACTCTAGTATAGAGGAAGACCGCAGAGGTCGACTCTAGTATAGAGGAAGACCTCAGAGGTCGACTCTAGTATAGAGGAAGACCTCAGAGGTCGAATCTAGTATAGAGGAAGACCTCAGAGGTCGACTCCAGTATAGAGGAAGACCTCAGAGGTCGACTCCAGTATAGAGGAAGACCTCAGAGGTCGACTCCAGTATAGAGGAAGACCTCAGAGGTCGACTCCAGTATAGAGGAAGACCTCAGAGGTCGACTCCAGTATAGAGGAAGACCTCAGAGGTCGACTCTAGTATAGAGGAAGACCTCAGAGGTCGACTCCAGTATAGAGGAAGACCTCAGAGGTCGACTCCAGTATAGAGGAAAACCTCAGAGGTCGACTCCAGTATAGAGGAAGACCTCAGAGGTCGACTCCAGTATAGAGGAAGACCTCAGAGGTCGTCTCCAGTATAGAGGAAGACCTCAGAGGTCGTCTCCAGTATAGAGGAAGACCTCAGAGGTCGACTCCAGTATAGAGGAAGTCCTCAGATGTCGACTCTAGTATAGATAAAGACCTCAGAGGTCGATTCTAGTATAGAGGAAGACCTCAGAAGTCGACTTTGGTATAGAGGAAGACCTCAGAGGTCGACTTTAGTATAGAGGAATACTTCAGAGGTCTACTCTGGTATTAAGGAGGATCTTACAGGGCCACTGTACTCTAGAGGAGGATCCCAGAAGAAAGCTACCAATATTTAAAAAAATATAAACTGTCTTTTCTATTTAATGCAAATCTTGCATACATTTTGAAACAACCCACACTTGCAATTTGGCTACCACTGTTTCACCTCCGTCCTTCAACGCTTCAAGAGCGCTAAAAAGGTAAAAAAAGAGCACTGTGCATAAGTTATTTCAACAATTTGTCAAGCTGCTTTCGAAATTTGCATATGAAAGAAATTTTAAATTAGCAACAAATTAAATACAAACGTATGTTCTTCTGTGGTTCTGGTTCTGGCTTCTGCTGAGTTAGTGATGGCGGTCGTTGTGGTCGTCGTGGACTGACTACATTGAAACACCCAGTGTAGATTGAAACGAAAAAATGTGCAAATGCAGAAGATGGTGGTGAATATTTTAATGAAACCATGATGTGGATGATGAAGATGGATGTCCTTTTGCACAGCCGTAAGTATGAAAAAGATTTAAGACGTAAGTGTTATGCAAATAATTTTTTTGCAAAAAATTACTATAAGTACGAAATAAATTGTTTCTAATTAATTCAAATGAATAAACCACACGTGGAGGATGTAGATGACACACAGATATTTTATTTATAGTAGGTGTATAAGCAGTCAAATATAATTAACATTTTCTGCTCAGTATCTATCCAAAGCTTTATAATTTATAGAAAAATGATAGATACATTTTTATTTTATATCAGATCCTAATGCTGCATCATCCGAACTAGAAAAAACTGTCCACCAAAACGTTTATTGTAAAAATTTGTTGGGATTTATTATAAAATTATACTGTGTTAATTCTCACAACTTTGACACAAATTTTAATACCTACCCCACTTTCATACATATGTTATAATACTTACCGAGGTCATCTAGGTTTAGGTCATAGCATTGAGTTGGGTTTATGGACCTGAAATTTTGAGCATTCCCATCCCACTTATGCATCTGAAACAGAAAAAATTAGGAAATAGCATACCTTTATTTTGATTTTTTTTTTGCTATTTAGAAAATGTTGTCGAAAGTGTTTTGGATAGCTTTTTCTCCAAACTTTTAAGGAAACAAAAAGAATTTGCAAAAAAAAAAAATTTATTTCAAAATTAAAACTTGTTTTATAATTTTTGTAAAACTTTTGTAAAATTTTGTAATTTTATTGTTTTCTTTTTTTTGTGGTCTATTAGTGGTATGGGACCTGTTTATCTATCAAAATAAAGATAAACCTCTAAAAAAATTGAGGTTTAACCATATATTTTAGTATAACTGGAGAGCCATTTATAGTAATTAGTTCAAGAAAGTTTTAAATAATCCTAAATTAAGAAGCGTTCATCTTCTTCCAATATAATTTCTTCATCCCATCCGCGGTTTCAATGTAGCTTACAAGACATTGTGAAAAATCTCATTTTTGACAAAATTTTAATAATTTTTTAATTAAAAGCTAAAAAAATGAGACCATTCTTAAGAAAATCGATGCGTTGTAGTAAAAAGTTGTAGCTACTTAAGTCTACAAATATAGAACATCCGTTTTAGTAGTGTGCTATGTTGATGATGTTATGTTACACTATGCAACAAAATTTTTGTCGAAGGGCTGCTCATAACAGTTTCTGGTGCATTTGTGGAGTCCTAAACACGAACAAAATATTTAAAAAAATCATTATGGTAAACATTTTTTTTAAAAAACCACCATTACAACTAGGGTGTCCAAAAACCCGGTTATTTCGAAAAAGCGGTTTCCGGTTTAACCGAAATATAACTTTTTTTAAAACACGGTTTTCGGTTATTATTTCTTGTCGAAACCGGTTAACCGGTTTTTAGGCCGGTTTTTAAATAATATACGAAAGTGATTAAAATTTCATTAAATGTTTATTGTAAAACAAAAACAACTAACAATCATTTGTAGTAAAAATTAGTAAACAAAAATAGATTATTATTTCGTTTATTACAGGTTTAATTTATTGGTTTACTTTAAATAGAAAGTATTATATTTCTGAAATTACCTTAAAAAAATAATATATCATGTAGAATGTTTTTATAGGTTTATATTAAAAAGATTACTTTTAAACGATTTTTTTTTTCATTTTTCTTTTAATTTTTTATGTAACTTGACGTTTAAAAATCTCACAAAGGTTGATGTAGTCAATATCAGTCCGATAGTCATTAAAGCATTGTATAAGTAACACAACTTCTCCGTTTTCTTCTTAAACTTTTCAAAAAAAAAGCAAGGCCATCATACAATGTTGCTTGCCTTTCGTTTTTCGATTCTGTGTGTGACATAAATCCAAAATTAAATTATTTGACTCATCAATATAACAACTTATATATCAAACCGAATCAAAGGTATCTGGCTATTCTGTCGGGATTTAACATCGCAAAAAAGTTGAAGCTATTTGTCTCTCCGTTCTTGAACGTATGTATGAAGTGTTCTGTAATTCATGGACGTCTTATTGAATGCTTTGCTGTACTTCCTGACTTTATTTATTACATCATGGATATCAGGAATAAAGCCAAAATCATTTTCAAGATAAGTGAATTCATATTCACTTTCAGAATATTTAAAACAACTGTCAGAATTATCCACCTCATCGTTGTTATTTGTTGCATCTTGTATACATGGTATCCACAACAAGTAGAAAAAATAGATCAATACTTTAATTTTTGTTTTAAACAATAAATAAAAACCAGTAAGGAAAGGCAGAACGTCGGGCGGGGCCGACTATATTATACCCTACACCTCCCTAACAATGCGATAAGGGTCATTTAGCAGTATTCCTTCATGTAATAAGAAACCTCTCTTTGCCGAATTTCGCACTGATCGGATATAAAATAACATTTTTACAGCAAATCGGGGGTAATGTATATATGTCAAATCGGGGGTAATGTATATATGGGGGCTATATCTAAATCTGAACCGATTTCTTCCAAATTTAACAGAGTTCATTCATGTAATAAGAAACCTTTTCCTGCCGAATTTCATACTGATCGGAAATAAAATAAAGTTTTTACAGCGCTTACATGTCAAATCGGGGGTAACATATATATGGGGGCTATATCTAAATCTGAACCGATTTTCTCCGAATTTACCAGTATTCCTTCATGTAATAAGAAACCTCTCTTTGTCGAGTTTCGCACTGATCGGATATAAAATAACATTTTTACAGCGCTTACATGCCAAATCGGGGGTAACGTATGTATGGGGGCTATATCTAAGTCTGAACCGATTTCTTCCAAATTTAACAGTGTTCATTCATGTAATAAGAAACCTCTTTCTGTCGAATTTCATACTGATCGGATATAAAATAAAGTTTTTACAGCGGTAACATGTCAAATCGGGGCTAACATATATATGGGGGCTATATCTAAATCTGAACCGATTTTCTCCGAATTTAGCAGTATTCCTTCATGTAATAAGAAACCTCTCTTTGTCGAATTTCGCACTGATCGGATATAAAATAACATTTTTACAGCGCTTACATGTCAAATCGGGGGTAACGTATATATGGGGGCTATATCTAAATCTGAACCGATTTCTTCCAAATTTAACAGTGTTCATTCATGTAATAAGAAACCTATTTCTGCCGAATTTCATACTGATCGGATATAAAATAAAGTTTTTACAGCGCTTACATGTCAAACCGGGGCTAACATATATATATGAGGGCTATATCTAAATCTGAACCGATTTTAACCAAATTCAATAGGGATCGTCCTTGGGCCAAAAAAAGATATGTGTAAAGTTTCGTCGAGATCGGACCATAATTGCGACCTGTACTTTGATTACAAGAATACATGCACAGACAGACGGACAGACAGACAGACGGACAGACAGACAGACAGACAGACAGACGGACAGACGAACATAGCTAAATCGACTCAGAAAGTGATTCTAAGTCGATCGGTATAATAAACGATGGGTCTATTTCTTCTCCTTTTGGGTGTTACAAACAAATGCACAAAGTTATAATACCCTGTACCACAGTGTGGTGTAGGGTATAAAAACCGGTTAACCGACATGAAAAAACCGGCATTCTCGGTTAACCGAAAATTAAATTTTTTAAAAAACCGGTTACGGGTTTGGTATGCAAAACTGGTTAACCGGATAACCGGTCCCGGTTTTGGACACCGTAATTACAACCGCCCCCAATACATGTCACTTACTTCTTCTTTAATTTTTAACAAAGTTGTTTTCATATACTGAAAACAACAATAACGATCTTGAGCCTGAGTACAGAAACAAAATATGTACTATGAAAGCAGATCGAATAAAACAAAAAAAAACAAAAACAAAAACAAAAAAAAATTCTTTAGAATTCCAATTATCTTGGAAGGTGCCATTAATATTTGGAACATATTTTTAAAGTATATTCTCAATAATGACAGGTTACACGTTAAATTAAAGGAAATTAAGAGGACTATAAATGTTAGTAATGCCACTTTCATATAAAAACAGAAGTTTAGTAACTGTCGTTAAAACAATTAGAAAACCAGTAAGGAAAGGCTAAAGTCGGGCGGGGCCGACTATATAATACCCTACACCACTGTCGTAATATTGAATAACTCTGATATATAAATTTTGTAATTCATGTATAAATTGTTTACATAAATTTACTTTTGGGACATTTTATACATAAATAATACCCTGTACCACAGTGTGGTGTAGGGTATAAAAACTATTGGATCTAAAGAGCCAAATCGGATGAAACATATATATGGGAGCTATAGCTAAATCTTTACCGATTTTCTTCAAATTCGGCAATGTTGGTTCATGAATCAAGAAACTCTACCATTCTAAATTTTAAAACGATTGGATGTAAAATATAGCTTCTATAGAACTAAAGGGACAAATCGGACGAAACATATATATGTGAGCTATAGCTAAATCTTAACCGATTTTCTTCAAATTCGGTAGTGTTGGTTTATGGATCAAGAAACTCTACCATTCTAAATTTCAAAACTATTGGATGTAAAATACAGCTTTTATAGGACTAAATGGCCAAATCGGACGAAACATATATATGGGAGCTATAGCTAAATCTTAACCGATTTTTTTCAAATTGGGCAATGTTGGTTCATGGATCAAGAAACTCTACCATTCTAAATTTCAAAACGATTGGATGTAAAATACAGCTTTTATAGGACTAAATGGCCAAATCGGACGAAACATATATATGGGAGCTATAGCTAAATCTTAACCGATTTTCTTCAAATTCGGCAGTGTTGGTTCATGGATCAAGAAACTCTACCATTCTAAATTTCAAAATGGTTGGATGTAAAATACAGCTTCTACAGGACTAAAGAGCAAAATCGGACGAAACATATATATGGGAGATATAGCTAAATCTTAACCGATTTTCTTCAAATTCGGCAATGTTGGTTCAT
The DNA here is from genome assembly GCA_963930755.1 of Eudasyphora cyanicolor. Taxonomy (NCBI): domain Eukaryota; kingdom Metazoa; phylum Arthropoda; class Insecta; order Diptera; family Muscidae; genus Eudasyphora; species Eudasyphora cyanicolor. The sequence goes on from OZ005738.1 coordinate 41,040,571, forward strand.
GGATCAAGAAACTTTACCGTTCTAAATTTCAAAATGATCGGATGTAAAATACAGCTTCTATAGGACTAAAGGGCCAAATCGAACGAAACATATATATGGGAGCTATAGCTAAATCTTAACCGATTTTCTTCAAATTCGGCAATGTTGGTTCATGGATCAAGAAACTCTACCATTCTAAATTTCAAATCGATTGGATGTAAAATACAGCTTCTATAGGACTAAAGGGCCAAATCGGACGAAAGATATATATGGGAGCTATATCTAAATCTGAACCGATTTCAACCAAATTCAATAGCGATCTTAACAGCTGCGAAATACTCTAAACTAAATTTCAGAACGATCGGAGTGAAATTGCGACCTGTAGTCGACGAACAACTTTACATAGACAGACGGACGGACGGACGGACGGACGGACGGACGGACGGACATCGTTAAATCGACTCAGCTAGTGATTCTGAGTCGATCGGTATACTTTAAGGTGGGTCTAGCTGTGTTATTTTCAGGTGTTACAAACATCTGCCGTGAAACAAACTTATAATACCCTGTACCACAGTGTGGTGTAGGGTATAAAAATTGAAATAGAAAAATTCGCCATTCGCCTTTGTTCCACATTTTGAAAGCTAGCATCCTAACGAAGAAAACAATGTCTATTTGATGATTATAGCACTTTTGGAAGAATTAAGAGAATTTCAAAATAAACCGTTTTTTATACACCATTGTGAACATGAGCTTATATATTGTTCAATCAAAGATGGATTATGTTGGTACTCTCCTTTGAGTACCTTCCCCCGAAGGTTCAATAGTTAGTGAAATACTGATTACACTACGCAACAAAAAAAATAATTTTTTGTGTCCTAGACCTAAAAATAGTTTTTTGTATAAATTGTGACATACTGTTATATAAAAAATTGTTTATTAAAAATGCTATTATAGTCGAAGTACCTTTAGTATTTGCACTATAATTTTAAATTGAACCTATTAATGTGGGCTACCAATGTTGGAAATATCTCTTTCACTTAGAAACAGTGGTTTAGTAACAGTCATTAAACAAATTGGAAAAAGTAGATTTTTTTAAAAAAAAAAAATCCTAGGAACAAAACAAAACATAAAAAATAGGCAAAAAATCGAAAAAAAAATTTTATTTTATTTTTTAAAAGTTTGCATCCAAATAATGCATATTGAAAAAATTCTATGGATAAATGTAGAAATTATAGCCCTTTTGGTAGAGGTAAGAGAATTTCAAAAAATCTTTTTTTTTAATTTCTGTTTAAATAGCGATTTTATTTATTACTTTTATTTATATTATGTACATATGAGTTTATTTACATGAACAAGTTTCATTAGAAGTAATTGTGAGTTCTTTGTTGACGTTTGTAGATTTCGGAATCGGTTTCTCTAATGAGGAACCAAATATAATCTCGCATCACTCTTTCATCTTAGCGCCCTTGGTAACGCCGCTCGATGGACTTCAATTCTTAGTGAAACCTTTCGCCATGTTCGTCACTTACGTCGCCAAGATTCTCGGGGAAAAAGTTTAAATGAGAATGCAAGAAATTAATTTTGAGGGACATATTTACACCTTTTGGAATACATAAAGCGAAAAATAAGTTGGAAGAATACATATGTGTTATATACATAAATATAAAAAAAATATATTTCTAAACAATTTTTTCATAATTTTTTAACAAATCATTAATCATTGTTTCACGCTTAAACGACCTCCATGCTGCAATTTCATCCGACGTCAAATATGATTCGAAATTAACATTTTTCATCAGTTTCCTTATTTTAGGCCCATCAAAAACTCCTTCTTCGATTTTTTGAAAAGAAAGACTTTTAAATAAACTTTTTAAATATAAGAGTGAATTGCTATCTTTCCTTAAGGCTTTTACAAAATTTGTAAACAGCCTAAGCTTAATATGATGTGGTGACAAAATATCGGCTATCCCAGAGGCATAACATAACAACTACTTTTAAATTGCAACAAATTTTCCAGTCATGTTCTTATTTTATGTATTTTATCAATTTAGCCATTGATTCGTATGATTCTTTAGTGTTGATAGCATGAGCATTGGGAATCGACGGTTCCTGATTTCCGTTGTGTAAAAGTACTGCTTTCAAACTTTCTTTACCGCTGTCAACAAGTGAACGCCATTCCTTTGAATTGTATGTTTGATTAAGTTCCTCGAACAATTCGGGAATGTCCTTGCAAAAGCATCTGTTATACACAGTTGTATAAAATTGTTTATAAGGTATATCACGGACTCTATAATATGATATGTTAACATCTGGGGCCAAAATATTGTTCTGTTTCATCCAAGATGCAAGTAGTTCTGCCTTATATTTGGTCAGTTCCAAATCTCTCACTAGATCAATGAGTTGAAACTGAGTTAAAAGCGATGACTTCTGACTCAAACTTGAATCGCTCACAGTTGAGTACTCAGTTGAACTTGATGATATTTCCGTTATTAGGGTGTTAGCTATACTTGGACACTTCCTACTCCAATCTATTAACTTAGACAAAAAATAGCAGTCCGTATCGTGAATGAATGGCTGTCGCCAAATCAATGGCATTCCAAATTCCACGTGAAAATCAAAATGAAAACGTTTTATTCCACAAAACATTGTAACACATTAATTTTAAAGTACTTAACGCATTCATCCACTAGTCCATCGATTAAGATTTACATGGCACTAATTACACAAAATACTAAGTGTCCACGGTTCGTTCATATTTTTAACTCGTATACCAAAATATTGCACATTTATTTCTTCTATTATTTTACTAAACGCACGTCGATTTTTTTTAATAACATATTTTCGACAGATGTAGCAGAAATTGTCGGGATCATTTACACATTGAAAAGTTCTTTGGCGTTTACTCATACTTCGAAATATAACTTTATAATATTTTTCTGAAAATCGACTTATCTCTTTAAGGCGCTGGCTTACACTGACATTGCATATCATGTTTTATGGATGGTTACAAACAACCAAAAAACCTCGTCCTCTCTATAATTTTATAATGTCTAGCATCAATCCTCATAAAATAAAATGCAAGTGCAATGTCTCTTATGTGTCTCTCTCACATATGGCGAATTCAATATAAGCAAAAACATCATTTAACCAGTAAACATCATTTAACCTACACCACTCTCGTAATATTGAATAACTCTGATATATAAATTTTGTAATTCATGTATAAATTGTTTACATAAATTTATTTTTGGGACATTTTATACTTAAATAATACCCTGTACCACAGTGTGGTGTGGGGTATAAAAACGATTGGATCTAAAGAGCCAAATCGGATGAAACATATATATGGGAGCTATAGCTAAATCTTAACCGATTTTCTTCAAATTCGGTAGTGTTGGTTCATGCATCAAGAAACTCTACCATTCTAAATTTCAAAATGATTGTATGTAAAATACAGCTTCTACAGGACTAAAGAGCAAAATCGGACGAAACATATATATGGGAGCTATAGCTAAATCTTAACCGATTTTCTTCAAATTCGGCAATGTTGGTTCATGGATCAAGAAACTCTACCATTCTAAATTTCAAAATGATTGGATGTAAAATACAGCTTCTTAAGGACTAAAGAGCAAAATCGGACGAAACATATATATGGGAGATATAGCTAAATCTTAACCGATTTTCTTCAAATTCGGCAATGTTGGTTCATGGATCAAGAAACTCTACCATTCTAAATTTCAAAACGATTGGATGTAAAATACAGCTTTTATAGGACTAAATGGCCAAATCGGACAAAAGATATATATGGGAGCTATATCTAAATCTGAACCGATTTCAACCAAATTCAATAGGGATCTTTTCAGCTGCGAAATACTCTAAACTGCAAAATTTCAGAACGATCGGAGTAAAATTGCGACCTGTAGTCGACGAACAACTTTACATGGACAGACGGATAGACGGGCGCTCAATCCAAATTTAGAATGGTAGAGTTTCTTGACCCATGAACCAACATTGCCGAATTTGAAGAAAATCGGTTAAGATTTAGCTATAGCTCCCATATATATGTTTCGTCCGATTTTGCTCTTTAGTCCTGAAGAAGCTGTATTTTACATCCAATCATTTTGAAATTTAGAATGGTAGAGTTTCTTAATCCATGAACCAACACTACCACATTTGAAGAAAATCGGTTAAGATTTAGCTATCGCTCCCATATATATGTTTCGTCCGATTTTGCTCTTTAGTTCTATAGAAGCTGTATTTTACATGCAATCGCTTTAAAAATTGGAATGGTAGAGTTTCTTGATCCATGAACCAACATTGCCGAATTTGAAGAAAATCGGTTAAGATTTAGCTATAGCTCCCATATACATGTTTCGTCCGATTTGGCCCTTTAGTCCTGTAGAAGCTGTATTTTACATCCAATCATTTTGAAATTTAGAATGGTAGAGTTTCTTGATCCATGAACCAACACTGCCGAATTTTAAGAAAATCGGTTAAGATTTAGCTATAGCTCCCATATACATGTTTCGTCTGATTTGGCCCTTTAGTCCTGAAGAAGCTGTATTTTACATCCAATCATTTTGAAATTTAGAATGGTAGAGTTTCTTGATCCATGAACCAACACTACTGAATTTGAAGAAAATCGGTTAAGATTTAGCTATAGCTCCCATATATATGTTTCGTCCGATTTGGCCCTTTAGTTCTATAGAAGCTGTATTTTACATGCAATCGTTTTGAAATTTAGAATGGTAGAGTTTATTGTTCCATGAACCAACACTACTGAATTTGAAGAAAATCGGTTAAGATTTAGCTATAGCTCCCATATACATGTTTCGTCCGATTTGGCCCTTTAGTCCTGTAGAAGCTGTATTTTACATCCAATCATTTTGAAATTTAGAATGGTAGAGTTACTTGATCCATGAACCAACACTGCCGAATTTGAAGAAAATCGGTTAAGATTTAGCTATAGCTCCCATATATATGTTTCGTCCGATTTGGCTCTTTAGATCCAATCGTTTTTATACCCTACACCACACTGTGGTACAGGGTATTCTTTAAGTATAATATGTCCCAAAAGTAAATTTATGTAAACAATTTATACATGAATTACAAAATTTATTTATCAGAGTTATTCAATATTACGAGAGTGGTGTAGGGTATTATATAGTCAGAAAGAATCAAGTTCTCAGTATCGCGAGCCTCCAAACTATGGATATATAAATTGCAATATCTCCGTCAATTCTTAATCAATCTGTACAAAATCAACGACAAAAGAAACGTGAGAACAGTCGCTTTCATATCTTGTTCCTAATATATGCTTTCTTAACCCATTAAGAGCCAATTTCTTTTGCTTTTTGTGTTAAATGCAATGATTTTGGAAAATGCGTTATGGACTGGACTGTTCGTGCGATGGAAGTATAAATTGGCGATTCTATTAATACAAACAACACCTACAGTTTTTTTTGCAATGTATTATATGACCAATGTTTCCCATAAGAACATAAAATATTACTATTTTATTGTAACCCATACAAAATTGTATTATTTGGTAATGAAATAATACAGAATTGACTTTAGAATTTTTAACATAATTTTAGTTTCAATGCACGACAAATGTTTTAGAGCCAATATGCTAAATTTTATAGTGGTTTTAAAGGTTTATACCTTGAAATAAAGCTTAAGGTGTTGTCTGTATTAATAGAATCGCAAATTTATACTTCCACCGCACGAACAGTCCAGTCAATAACGCATTTTCCAAAATCATTGCATTTAAAACAAAAAGTTGAAAAATTGTCTCTTAGTGGGTTAAGAAAACATATATTAGGAAGCAAGATATTAAAGTGACTTTTCTCACGTCTCTTTTGTCGTTGATTTTGTACAGATTGATTAAGAATTGACGGAGATATTGCAATTTATATATCCATAGTTTGGAGGCTCGCGATACTGAGAACATGATCTGCCGAAAAAAAATAATGCCTTTTTGGACTCACAACTAATGGATTTAGCTATTGTGTAAATTTTGACAAAATTGATAAGGTCCTTGAGGTCCTGTAATCATGAACCAAGAATATTTTCAAAAAGGCAGTGTCCGTAAATTTGCTGTAACTTTTTACAAAGCGCGATCTACCAAAATGTTTTTTCTGATTCTGATGGACGTCAAAATAGGACGCATTCTAAACATAAAATATTTCAAATCACTGCTCCAGAAAGTGAAATTATTCGCATATGCAAAAAATATTTTGCAATATATTTCATATGGTCAGTTGGTAATTAAAGTTCATGACATATATAGATTTTAGGAACTGTTTCGGACCTAACTGCAAAAATTTCAGTCGAATCCGTTTAATATTTCCGGAGAAAATTGCAGTTTTCTAAACACACTCGGAAAAATTTAATAGGTCATATCTCCCGAAAAAATCAAAATTTTGCAAAACGGTTCAAATTGTTTTATTTTTTTCAAATTCTCAACCAGATTAATAACAAACTTCAAAAAAATCTTGACCTTTCAAAAAATGTTGACACACTTGTTTTATTTTTACCCTTTTTAAAAAAAATCTAATTTTTTGCTAATTGCATTTCTTGCCATTATAATTTCCTTTAATTTAAATGGTCTCCCGGCTTTATCGAGCTTATACTTCAAAAAATAAAAAAATATGGTCCAAATACCTAAGGTATTATCAAGGAAAATTGGAATTTTAGAAAAAAAAAATTTACCATAAGAAAAATTTTGTTTTGGCTTGATAAAATAGTATGCCTCAAACTATAAAAAAATTTTAGGTATCGGACACAAAAAAAATGTTTCTTTTGTTGCATAATGTAATTAAATATAAAAATACCAAACTCCAAATTTAAAGAAAAAGTAAAATGATTTTTATTAAATTTTTGAAGAGATATGTTCACATCCTAGGAGCTTCCAAAAAATAACATTTGCATTACTTTCTAAGCACTGAAGCATTTGGCCGAAACTTTGCAGCTTTCGTTTTATTTTTAAAAGACTTTGTGACAAAAATCCCATTTCCCTCCATGATATGCTTCTTTTCCACTTAAAAATTTTCTCCGATTAGAGAATTAAATGCAATCCATGAAGGAAGGTATATAAGCCGAACATACCACCTTCTTTGTTTTTTTTTTGTAACGTGCATTAAAGTTAATATTTTTAGAAGAATTGAAAAAATTTTTCAGCTGATTATTTTTATTTTTTTTTATCTAAAATGTTTCAAATTTCTCAATTTTCAAAATTATGTTTAAATTGCAATTTTATAGAAAATTTCATCTAAATTGCAATTTTATAGAAAATTTAATCTAAATTGTAATTTTATAGACAATTTAATCTAAATTGCAATTTTATAGAAAATTTCATCTAAATTGCAATTTTGTAGAAAATTTCATCTAAATTGCAATTTTATAGAAAATTTCATCTGAATAGCAATTTTATAGAAAATGTCATCTTAATTGCAATTTTATAGATAATTACTGTACATTACAGCGATTACTGTACATTACTGTACAATAGCATAATGGCGCGACAAGCGCTTATTGAGCAATATCGGTCAATTTTTTCATAGAGACTTCAAATTTTAACTTATCGGGCTGAAAATTGGTAACTTGGGTTTATTTATAGCCGGAACATTTCACACGAACAACGATAGTCATAGGTCCATGATTTTATATAGCCCCCATACAAAGGACCCTCTAGATTTTACTTCATAACGCAACAAAAACCACAAATTTTAACGAATTGGGTTGAAATATAATATGAATATATTTATACCCGATCACATGCGATCCATGGAGGAGGGTATAAAAGATTCGGCATGGCCGAACATGGACTTTACTAATTTTTTTCTGATATAGTCATTTGTTCCAGAAAAAGAGGCTCATATCTCACTTTGCGCAGATAATTGTATTATTAATTCATTCTGCATCGATATCCTGAAGCTCTTGCCAATTTTTCGTGGTTGACATATATATATTGAACACACTTATCTAATTGTGAGAGGAAAAGCTCTCCCATATCAAAAACTCGTGGGATTCATACACATCAATGCAATGCCACAATTCCAAATTGGTTGCAGCTTTTATTACCATAATGTCAGCGCAATCATTGACGTCAGTCAGTCGGACTGACAGACAGTGAGCCAGTGAGAGCCCATTGACCCAAAATGAAATTGATGCATTATTAAATGCTTATTGATCCATAAGCTCACACAGACACACAAGCACTCTTGCACACACACACGCACAAACACTCACTCGGGAGGAGATCAAAGGATGCCCGACACTACACATGTAGATATAAAAGGTAAAGGACACCGGGAAAACGGTTATCGTATCCTTCTGGCTTTCACCGCATTGCTTCGCAAAGATAATTGGTTAAACTGTGCATTTGCAATGCAAAGGACTGGAATGGTATGGAAAGGAATCGACTTCGACTTCAACTTTGTCGATTGCTTGGTGGTTTGTTTGGTTTGGTTTGCCATCTCCCGTGGATGGGGAGATGGCACCTCTCCACCCAATCCTCGGAGTAAGGAATAAAGGCAAAGTGCAATTGTATTCAGAGGTGCTGCTGCAGCCTCTTGTGGGCAAAGTGACATTGATTGTCATTCAGGAAGGAAACCACTGCCGAAAGATACGAAACTACCACAAATCCCTGGAGTGAGAAGCACGCACAGCGAACATCTACATGTCCGTCCGTCCGTCCTGTCTGTCTGCCATGATATGATGGGATCCGCTGTGATGTGAGATACATACTTCTTTGAAAAGTTAAGACAATCAATACCGCAATTTTCCAGTGTTTTTTCTTTATCCTTCCACTCTCTCTCCCTACGCCTCACCCCCTCGGAAAGGATATGCTCCTCTGCTTGAATGCACGCGAATGTTTTCGCAGTGCTCCTCTCGGTTAGCGTTATAAGTGAATGAATGACACGATTAAGACATGTTGTGACAGCTGCTAAAGTGCTTAAAATTAATGGAAAAGGATCAGTAAGGAGCGCATTGCATATGGCATCAACTGGCTGACTGACTGAAGCTGATAGCGATACCCCACTTTTGGAGGTAAAAGGTGCTGCGTGATGCTAAGAGCTGAGCGCTGAGGTAGTAAAGTTTCTCGTCAACCCCAAAATTTTGTACTCTGTGGACGACTAATGGGTGGCGGAGGGAGCCGTGCTGAGGGTGCATTTCCATGGCCATTGATTGTTTTCGTAATTACATTACATTTATGTGCATGTTTGCAATTAAAGACATTATGGTCGGTGAAAATGTTCGTTAAAACGAATTAACTTCATAAAAATTAAACCAAAAGGGAACCCAGAGCAATCTGTGTTCTTAACGTTAATGGCGGTAATGCAAATACAAAATACTGGGTAAAAGAATAATAATTTTTTTAATACTTCGAGACAAGTGTTACAATTGAGAAAGGAGTGGATTGGGGTAAAGGATATTTTTTGATTAAAAATTCACTTAAATGAGTCTACGGGTTAAAATAAAAAAAACCGGAAAGATAGTTTAAACTGGATACAATAATTGCCCCACCGAACAATTGAAATTCCAATTATTGCTGCGAAAGGCTTACTTCAAAGCGGGGCTTAAAAGTTAATAAAGACCGCTTGAGTTATGTGGGTTTAGTAGAGAAAGGATATCAAATAGTGATGGACCTACATATGGGTATTTCTTTCTCAAGTGTCACAGGTCAAAAATTATATCTTTCTCAAATTCTCAGAAAATGTTGCCCTAGTTTGTGGGAGTAATGACCCAAAATATTAAAAAAATTAAATAAAATTGGTCAAAGTTCAGAAAATTTTACTTTTTTTCTCTCTAATGGTTTTTTGAAGTTCATTTTAATGCTACAAATCATGAGAAATTGAAAATAGAAAATATTATTTCTTCAAGGATTTTCCGTGCCCTTTTCATATAAAATATTAGTTTTATCTTAAACAATTTATTTAGGTCACTTTTCGCGGAAATAAAAATATAAATTGCGATATCTCAGAATCGATCTAATTTTTTCCATAAATGATTTTTTTTTTTCAAACCGATATGGTCCTATCTTCACAATATAAGTGTTTCCATAATATAAATCAGTAAGGAAAGGCAGAAAGTCGGGCGGTGCCGACTATATAATACCCTACACCTCCCTAACAATGCGATAAGGGTCATTGCGATAATAATTTGGAATAATTGGTAAATGGGTAGGAACATATTATCTAATTCTGAACCGATAAGCGCTAAATTCCTAAAGTGGAAACATCTTTCTGGAAAATTTTAATGATCGGAAGTAAAGTAGCAGTGGCAGTAAAGCAGGATACCAAATCAGAAGCGCGTTAATACCAATATGGAGGTTATATATTAATCTAAACCGATTTTCCCTGAATACTCATTCATGTAAAAAGACCTCTTTCTGTCGAAATTCGTACTGATCGGATATAAAATACAGTCTCTACAGCGCATAGATGTCAAATCGGGGCTAACATATATATGGGGGCTATATCTAAATCTGAACCGATTTTCTCAGAATTTGACAGTATTCGTTCATGTAATAAGAAACCTCTTTCTGCCGAATTTCGCACTGATCGGATATAAAATATAGTTTTTACAGCGCTTACATGTCAAATCGGGGCTAACATATATATGGGGGCTATATCTAAATCTGAACCCATTTTCTCCGAATTTGGCAGTATTCCTTCATGTAGAAAGAAACCTCGTTTTGCCGAATTTCGCACTGATCGGATATAAAATAACATTTTTACAGCGCTTAGATGTCAAATCGGGGATAACATATATATATGGCGGCTATATCTAAATCTGAACCGATTTCTTTAAAATTTACCAGTTTACATGTCAAATCGGGGCTAACATATATATGGGGGCTATATCTAAATCTGAACCGATTTTCTCAGAATTTGACAGTATTCGTTCATGTAATAAGAAACCTCTTTCTGCCGAATTTCGCACTGATCGGATATAAAATACAGTTTCTACAGCGCTTACATGTCAAATCGGGGCTAACATATATATGGGGGCTATCTCTAAATCTGAACCGATTTCTTCCAAATTTAACAGTGTTCATTCATATAATAAGATATCTCTTTCTGCCGAATTTCATACTGATCGGATATAAAATAAAGTTTTTACAGCGCTTACATGTCAAATCGGGGCTAACATATATATGGGGGCTATATCTAAATCTGAACTGATTTTTACCAAATTAAATAGGGATCGTCCTTGAAAAAAAAAAAGATATGTGTAAAGTTTCGTCGAGATCGGACCATAATTGCGACCTGTACTTTGATTACACTAATACATGCAAAGACAGACAGACGGACATAGCTAAATCTACTCAGAAAGTGATTCTAAGTCGATCGGAATAATAAACGATGGATCTATTTCTTCTCCTTTTGGGTGTTACAAACATATGCACAAAGTTACAATACCCTGTACCACATTGTGGTGTAGGGTATAAAAAGAAAATTAACAGGGACAATTTTAATAAGGTTTAATTGAAAAACCAGTAAGGAAAGGCAGAAAGTCGGGCGGGGCCGACTATATAATACCCTACACCTCCCTAATAATGCGATTAGGGTCATTGCGATAATAATTTGGAATAATTGGTAAATGGGTAGGAACATAATATCTAAGTCTGAACCGATAATCGCTAAATTAAGCAATATTCGTTCCTAAATTGAGAAACATATTTCTGGAAAATTTTAATGATCGGAAGTAAAGTACAACTTTTATAGCGCTTTGATACCAAATCAGGAGGAACATATGTATGGATGTTATATATAAATCTGAACCGATTTTCCCTGAATACTCATTCATGTAAAAAGACATCTTTCTGTCGAATTTCGTACAGATCGGATATAAAATACAATCTCTACAGCGCTTACATGTCGAATCGGGGGTAACATATATATGGGGCTATATCTAAATCTGAACCGATTTTGCCAGTATTTCTTCATGTAGAAGGAAACCTTTTTTCGCCGAAATTCGCACTGATCGGATATAAAATAACATTTTTACAGCGCTTACATATGAAATCGGAACCGATTTCTTCCAAATTTAACAGTGTTCATTCAAATAATAGGCAACCTCTTTCTGCCGAATTTCATACTGATCGGATATAAAATAACATTTTTACAGTGCTTACACTTCAAATCGGGGGTAATGTATATATGGGGGCTATATCTAAATCTGAACCGATTTCTTCCAAATTTAACAGTGTTCATTCATATTATAAGCAACCTCTTTCTGCCGAATTTCATACTGATCGGATATATAATAACATTTTTACAGCGCTTACACTTCAAATCGGGGGTAACGTATATATGGGGGCTATATCTAAATCTGAACCGATTTCTTCCAAATTTAGCAGTGTTCATTCATATAATAAGAAACCTCTTTCTGCCGAATTTCATACTGATCGGATATAAAATAACATTTGTACAGTGCTTACACTTCAAATCGGGGGTAACGTATATATGGGGGCTATATCTAAATCTGAACCGATTTATTCCAAATTTAACAGTGTTCATTCATATGATAAGAAACCTCTTTCTGCCGAATTTCAGACTGATCGGATATAAAATAAAGTTTTTACAGCGCTTACATGTCAAATCTGGGGTAACATATATATGGGGGCTATATCTAAATCTGAACCCATTTTAACCAAATTCAATAGGGATCGTCCTTGGGCCAAATAAAACATATGTGTAAAGTTTCGTCGAGATCGGACCATAATTGCGACCTGTACTTTGATTACAAGAATACATGCACAGACAGACAGACGGACAGACAGACAGACGGACAGACGGACATAGCTAAATCAACTCAGAAAGTAATTCTAAGTCGATCGGTATAATAAACGATGGGTCTATTGCTTCTCCTTTTGGGTGTTACAAACAAATGCACAAAGTTATAATACCCTGTGGTGTAGGGTATAATTAACTAAACATTCAGAGTGATCGACCTTGTCAGCATAAGTAAGGGACATGAGTACCGACATAACGCTACAAAAATACCAAAAATCAAATACACGTTACACATATCTTTTTCTTGGCCCAAGGACGATCCCTATTGAATTTGGTTAAAATCGGTTCAGATTTAGATATAGCCCCCATATATATGTTAGCCCCGATTTGACAAGTAAGCGCTGTAAAAACTTTATTTTATATCCGATCAGTATGAAATTCGGCAGAAAGAAGTTTCTTATTATATGAATGAACACTGTTAAATTTGGAAGAAATCGGTTCAGATTTAGATATAGCCCCCATATATATGTTAGCCCCGATTTGACATGTAAGCGCTGTAAAAACTTTATTTTATATCCGATCAGTATGAAATTCGGCAGAAAGAGGTTTCTTATTATATGAATGAACACTGTTAAATTTGGAAGAAATCGGTTCAGATTTACATATAGCCCCCATATATATGTTACCTCCGATTTGACATGTAAGCGCTGTCAAAACTGTATTTTATATCCGATCAGTGCGAAATTCGGCAGAAAGAGGTTTCTTATTACATGAAGGAATACTGCCAAATTCGGAGAAAATCGGTTCCGATTTAGATATAGCCCCCATATATATGTTACCCCCGATTTCATATGTAAGCGCTGTAAAAACTGTATTTTATATCCGATCAGTATGAAATTCGACAGAAGGAGGTTTTTTTACACGAATAAGTATTCAGGGAAGATCGGTTCAGATTTATATTAAAGCCCCATATATATGTTCCTCCTGATTTGGTATAGAAGTTGTATTTTACTTCCGAGCATTAAAATTTTCCAGAAAGATGTTTCTCAATTTAGGAACGAATATTGCTTAATTTAGCGATTATCGTTTCAGAATTAGATAATATGTTTCTACCCATTTACCAATTATTCCAAATTATTATGGCAATGACCCTTATCGCATTTTTAGGGAGGTGTAGGGTATTATATAGTCGGCCCCGCCCGACTTTCTGCCTTTCCTTACTGGTTTTTGACAGCTGTTGTGCTAGAATCTGTTTTAGCTTGTCTTCGATGTTTATCTATTTCAGAAAATGGATGAAAGAATCTGCATCAAATTTTATGTGAAAAACAAAATAAAGTACGCTGACGCATACCGAATGTTGACTGTGGCATATGGTGAAGCAATGCCGGACGCCCGAGCTTACATTTTTCTTTGATTGCAGGGGCGTGGTGCATTGTGAGTTCTTGCCACAGGGTAGTACGGTCAATAAAGAATATTACTTGCAAGTTATGCGCAAATTGCGCGAAGCAATGTGGAAAAACAAAGCTGGTTTTTGCATCATGATAACGCCCCTGCACACACATCGTTGCTTGTGCGCGAATATTTGGCCAAAAACAACACAGTAATGGTGCCGCAGTCACCGTGTTCCCCTGACCTAGCCCCCTGTGACTATTTTTTGTTCCCAAAACTGAAAAGGCCCATGAAAGGGCGATGCTACGCCACGATTGAGGAGATAAAGACGGCATCGAATGAGGAGCTGAATAAGAACAAAAAATTATTATTTGAAGTGCCTCGAGGATTGCAAAAAACTTTTGGCAGAAGTGTATTATATCCGAGGGGAATTACTTTGAAGGGGACAAAATAGATATTCATGAATAAATAAATACTTTTCGAAAAAATACAAAATTCGCAATTTTTTTGAACATACTACGTATATGTACTCAACGAAAAACATACGATGGACGGACAGGCAAGGTTAAATTGCCTCAGCTAGTGATTCTGAGTCGATCAATATACTTTAAGGGTTTAGCTGTAGTATTTCTAGGTGTAATAAACATCTACCATGAAACAAACTAAGGAGTTATTCAGTGTCTTTTGTAGAAACATCCGTAGTTGTAGAGACCTGCAGATTACAAGAAGGTTAACGAGAAGCCAAATATGATATCTTGAAAAACATATGCTTTAAGTTTTAAGGCGCCACGTTGTTTTAGTTTTATTTTTTGAGCACTCAAAAGTGAACTATCTCATTGGATTTGTAAATGTGGAAAAACAATTGTCAGCGATATAAATACTTATATAGTGCAATGCAATACCTTATTTTCCAGATTTTTTATTTTCCAAACTTGAAAAAATGGCTCGGCGGTAACAGATTTGCCTGCAACGAAAATGAGCAGGTTGCGGTTGCTGGCTATTTTCAGGAGCTAGATAGTTCTTACTGTAAGCAGGGTATCGAAGCTATTGAGAATCACTGGAAAAAGTGTATCGAACTAAAAGGAGATTATGTTGAGAAATAAAGAAAGATGTTCCCAAATTTGTTGTGTTTTCTTTGTTAGGTCGGCTAATTTTGAGACAGCCCTCATAAGATGCGATGGTAAAACTAAACCAGAATGGTGGAAAAACAAGCAACAATATATTCAACAATGGCAAAAGTACTGGGTCACTAAGGACTCGGATGCCTATAAAGAGCAACTCAAAATCCATAATAAACAGCTAGGAAATCCCAAAAGACGTTATTGGTACACCTTAAAATACTGTTCGTCCAACATTTTCTGGGGAACTAATGGACAGAGTTCTAGGAGCAGCAGCATGACACAGAAATCGAGTGGACTACAAACAACGCTTACTTGTTACCCTGCAAATCCAGATTAAACTGGAAAATTAACAGCTTAGATCCGTTTAAATCAGCTCGTCCAGATGACATTTCTCCAATAGAAATTATGAAAATGTTGAAGTACATCTCACGCTTATAGAAAATTTATGAAGTCTGTATTAAGCTCTCTTATAGCCCCAATCGATGGAGGCATACCAAAGTGGTATTTATACCAAAAGCTGAAAAGATATCACACATAAGGTCACTGAGTATATCTTCGTTTCTGCTAAAAGGTCTGGACAGGATATTATATTGTCTCATTAGAGAAGGTTTACAACTTGGGCAAGGATGCAGAATTGGCCCTGTGGACAATTCAGGAATTTACTATAACGGCCTTTTTTGATATTCGCGATTTAAAATAAAATTCCCTCAGATTCGGTAATTGTGACGTTGTCACATCTAAAGATGATCTATAGCTTGTTTATACGTATTCAGAGTTTGTCAACAGAAGACGCATAGCAGGAAATCTCGGGGCGAGGAAGTGCGGTGAATGAAAACTAACTGTTGGATCTAGAACGTTGTGGCTGCAAGTTCGTGGCATATGCGGACGACGTTACAATCGCAGTGACAGAAAAACTCCCCAACGCCATCAGATACATTATATAACTGGCCCTACATAAATTGGCTAGACTGGACACAATCAGTGTATTGGACAAATTAGATTAATTTTACTATTAACTATAAATTCCCACATGAAGGCCCTCCTCGGCTAAGTGGAACTGAGCTCCTATTTTCCGAAAGTGCAAAATTTATACATACCATCATAGATTGGAAATTGTTCTTGTAAGCGATCCAACACCAGTCATATCATAAATGTTTAGATAACATCCTGCCTGAGCATCAGCAGAGCTTAAAAGTCTACGGCGACAAGGGATCCACAAGTCCTACTCTATCTACTGACGATTGATATTGTGGCTAGAGAATCCATAACCAAAGCTACATTAAGATGACTGTGTCTCTCAAAGTGGAGGTACAAGGACTACGGACATGGGAACATTACATTGTAGTGCAGAGGACTACGGACATAAGGATGTCACACTGTAGTCCAATGATAACCGACAGAGTGGACTATACTCGTATAGCATCGGTGTACACATTCGAAAGGGACTTTACAAGTAAATATAAACTGTCTTCTCATCTATACAAATGGTTCGAAGCTCTATGGGGAGATTTGCTTCCGATTACACTATAAGGAACCTATTCTTGGTATAGCTCACAGAGTCTATTAAGCCGAAATAATTGCAATAAGGGAAGTCGCTAAATGGCTGAATCGCAAGCTCTCGACCGCAGCAGACCTCTCAGGCTCTTTATCTGGAGTTTTGGATGAAATATTTTGCTTATCTATTACTGATTTGAGAGACCTCCTGAAATTCATCGAAAAATCAACGACAACAGCTATTATGGGTGCTGTGTTAACAAACACACTTCAGAGAAGAATTCAATATCTTATAACAAAATTTCTAATTCTTTTAATTATTCCATTAAGGACACTTACATGTTCAAACCAATCGTTATGAATAATTTAATAACTTCCAAAGAAACTCCAAGAATCCTAGGCCATTATGTGTGCCCACTTAAACCACATGATCAAAAGTTTCCATTTGTGTTTGAGTAGCATCTCAAACAATTCATTGTGTCACAGTCCAGTATAGGCCCCCCCTTTAGGTTGCAAGAAAAACTGTCCTCAAGTATCACAATTGTGTTGTTCGGAGTTCAGTTGAATTGTTATCGGCACTGTTGTTGTGCTTTCTTTATTTTGTTTTCAATGTAACTATTTATTTAGTTTTTTCTCCTTTTTTCCTGATGTCCTCATTCACCGACCACAGAAAACGCTTCAAAGTTGTTTCCTATGTTCTAAGAATGATTTGAGCAATTCTGTGTGTATAAAAGTTTTAAGTGTTTTTTGGGATTTTTTTCAATTAGGCACACGTGTGAGCAAATAGTTTTGCCGAAGGAAATACCTAAAGTACTAAAAAAATATAAGGATTGTGGCGGGATTGGCTTGGTTTAATGGAAAAGTTTGTCCAACCGGAAATTTCCTCACTTTACTGACATAGTTTTGAGGCCACTTAAATGTTTCTCAGGCTGTTAAATATAAAGGAAATACAATGACATGGGTTGAAGTGAATTTTAATTTATTTACAATGTTTCAGAAATGTCACAATAGGGAACAATAAATATAAAATATCTCTCAATAAATAAATAAATAAATATCGAAAATCTCACTTTTCGACTCTAGTATAGAGGAAGATCTCAAAGATCTACTCCAGTATAGAGGAAGATATCAGAGATCGACTCCAGTATAGAGGAATATCTCAGAGATCGACTCTAATATAGAGAAAGATGTCAGAGATCTACTCAGCCTAAGGAATATCTCAGAGATCGACTATAGTATAAAGAAGATTTCAGAGATCAACTGAAGTATAGAGAAAGATCTCAGAGATCGATTCTAGTATAGAGGAAGATCTCAGAGATCGACTCTATTATAGAGAAAGATCTCGGATATCGACTCTTTTATAGAGGAAGAATTCAGAGATCGACTCTAGTATTGAGGAAGATCTCAGAGATCGACTCTAGTATACAGGAAGATCTCTGAGATCGACTCTAGTATAAAGGAAGATCTCAGAGATCGAGTCTGGTATAAAGGAAGAACTCAGAGATCGACTCTAGTATAAAGGAAGATCTCAGAGATCGACTCTAGTATAAAGGAAGATCTCAGAGATCAACTCTGGTATAGAGGAAGATCTCAGAGATCGACTCTAGTATAGAGAAATATCTCAGATATCAACTCTAGTATAGAGGAAAATCTCAGAGATCGACTCTAGCATAGAAGAAGATCTCAGAGATCGAACTCTAGTATAGAGAAAGATCTCAGTGATCGCCTCTAGCACATAGTAGGATCTCAGAGATCGACTCTAGTATAGAGAAATATCTCAGATATCAACTCTAGTATAGAGGAAAATCTCAGAAATCGACTCTAGTATAGAGGAAAATCTCAGAAATAGACTCTAGTCTAGAGAATGATCTCAGAGATCGACTCTAGTATAGAGAAATATCTCAGATATCAACTCTAGTATAGAGGAAAATCTCAGAGATCGACTCTAGCATAGGAGAAGATCTCAGAGATCGACTCTAGTATAGAGGAAGATCGAAGAGATCGGCTCTAGTATAGTGGAAGATCTCAGAGATCGACTCTATCATAGTGGAAGATCTTGGAGAACGACTGTATTCCAGAGGAAGAAATCAGAGATCGGCTCTAGTATAGTGGAAGATCTCAGAGATCGACTCTATCATAGTGGAAGATCTTGGAGAACGACTGTATTCCAGAGGAAGAAATCAGAGATCGACTCTAGTATACAGGTCCAGAGGAAGAAATCAAAGATAGACTCTAGTATAGAGGAAGATCTCAGAGATCGACTTTTGTATAGAGGTAGATCTCAGATATCGACTCTAGTATATAGGAAGATCTCAGAGATCGACTCTAGTATAGAGGAAGATCTCAGAGATCGACTCTAGTATAGAGGAAGATCTTAGAGATCGAATCTAGTATTGAGGAAGATCTCAGAGGTCGACTCTGGTATAGAGGAAGATCTCAGAGATCGACTCTGGTATAGAGGAAGATCTCAGAGATCGACTCTGGTATAGAGGAAGATCTCAGAGATCGGCTTTAGTATAGAGGAAGATCTCAGAGATTGGCCCTAGCATAGGGGAAGATCTCTAAGATCGACTCTATTATAGAGGAAGATCTCTAAGATCGACTCTATTATAGAGGAAGATATCTGAGAATGACTCTAGTATAGAGGAAGATCTCTGAGATCGACTCTAGTATAGTGGAAGATCTCTGAGATCGACTCTGTTATAGAGGAAGATCTCTAAGATCGACTCTATTATAGAGGAAGATCTCTGAGATCAACTCTAGTATAGAGGAAGATCTCAGATATCAACTTTAGTATAGGAGAAATCGATTCTGGTAAAGAGGGAGATCTCAGAGATCGATTCTGGTAAATAGGAAGATCTCAGAAATCGATTCTGGTAAAGAGGAAAATCTCAGAGATCGATTCTGGTAAAGAGGAAGATCTCAGAGATCGATTCTGGTAATTAGAAAGATCTCAAAAATCGATTCTGGTAAAGAGGAAAATCTCAGAGATCGATTCTGGTAAAGAGGAAGATCTCAGATATCTACTCTGGTATAGAAGAAGACCTCAGAGATGGACTCTGGTATAGAGGAAGAACTCAAAGATTGACAATGGTTAAAAGGTAGCTCTGAGAGTCATACTCTAGTCCAGAGGGAGACCTCATAGTTTGCTCTAGCTTAGAAGAAAACTTCACTGATCGACTCTTAATAGTAGAGATCAGGAGGAATATCGCAGAGAGCTACTCTAGTCCATTGGAGGATCTCAGAGTTAGACTTTAGTATATAGATTTTCCTCAGGTGTCGGCTATACCCAGCAAAAAAATATGGAAGTACTTCCTTAGGAATTACTTTTAAAGTACTTCCAAAGAAGTACGTAGTGCATTTTGTTCGCTCCCAAATAATTTCTTTTGCACAAGTTGTGAATATATTTATAATTTATGAAAAATATAATATATAGAATTTTTTATTAAATCTACTGGTGCGAATGTACTGCCAAATAATAAATGAAATAGCGCGTCCAGTGCTTGTTAAATTCATCGGTGAAAATCTGGTAGAGAAGTACTTATGGATCGCAAAAATAACATCTTCACCACCTTTTTGGAATTCCTGAGTTATCGACTATAATAGGGAAGACAACTTTACAGGTATACTCTAGTGTAGACAAAGGCGTTCCAGATCGATTCTGCCATTGGTGAAGGTTTCAGAGGTCCACTGTATCCTTGTGCGAGGACTCAGAGGCCCAACTACCACAAAAAAGGTCTTATGAGTACACTCAAGTGGTATTGAAAGACCTCAGTATTATAGCAAGACTTCTGTGGGTGTCTGGAGTATCGATGATTATTTGTAAACTCCTATTCAGTACTTCATAGAGGACATAAAAAAGTCCTAAATTCAACCCAGGTATTTAGGAAGCAATTATTATTGCATAAATCTTTAACGTCTATCGAATCACTCTACTTTACTTTCCATCAACTGATACCCCTCTGTCGTTTTCATAGTATATGTATGTATGTTCGTTTAATGACTTCGAGATATATTCAAATTTCAATAAACTTAACTTAAAAGCATTGATTACAAATCAGGCTGCTCAATTGTGGATGATATTATTGCTAAAGCAAAAGGCTCTGGATGCTGTCGCCCTTTCACTAAATTACTGTTGTCATTCCAATTAATGAAAGCAGATCATCCGCTGTGTGTGAATGTAGCAGAAAGACTCCTAGGATTTGATTTGCTCTATCGCATCATCAATGAAATTACTTGTCCTGTTCTTTATTTGGTGTACAGAATGATACAACTGGACTGAATCATTCTGTACATTACAATTACCTCTATAGTTCAACTAACGACGGTTGCACTGAGTTTTAACAGCAAAATTCCTTTAATTGCATTAGTCAGACCAATAAGTACTGAAAAATTCCACTGAACAATTTTACTGTACGTACCAGTATCATTCACTCCTACTCTTAATGCTAACAATGCAGCTGTTGCAATTTAATGTAGCCCTAAAGTTAATGTTTGTCCATGGATAATTTGTTACTGTCACTTGTGATAATGCGAATGTTGTGTAAATGACAGGACTACCGTTTATTGGTCACTTAACTGTCTCCAATCATTTAAGCCACTTGTTGAGGATGGGAGTCCAGTGCTGTTAGGTTACTTACTCACAATCCCCCTCAGCATGTTTAGATTAACTTTTATGGCGTCTGCCATTTTTATCGTGTTGACTGCGTGTCAATGACTTTTTGACCCAATTTAGAGTATATGAGAGGGAAGATTTGTTATAGTTAAACAGGTAATTCATAGGAGTGTTGATACTAATTAAAACCCGTGTGAAATTGGCGAACAAAAGATCAAATGAGTTGAATGTGAATTTAATATAAACTGATTTTATTATTATAACTTTTTTATTAGGGGAAATGCTCAAAGGTCGACCTTAGTTTTTGAGAAAGTTCTCTGAGGTCCAGTTTACTTTTAATGGAAGACCCCGTAGTTCCACTGTAGATTTGGGGAGAGCCTCATAGATCGACTCTAATATTTGAGGAAGCCATAAGAGGCCAAATCAAATATTAAAGGAATCCCATAGAGATCAATTTAGTATTTGAGAAATAACTATAATCCTTTGAATCTTAATTGATTATCGAAGTATTTTACTTTATCTTCCTTATCTTGAAATCCTGACACAAGTATTAGATAAAGATTTCTGATATCGATTCTAGTATTAGAAAGAGACCCTGAGATTCTGTCGTTAGAGAATGACGTCTCAGTTCACCTATAGTTTTTGCGGAAGAACTCTGAGATTGACTTTAAGGCTAGCGGATGAACATAAAGTTCGACTATAGTAGTTTTTAGAGGGAGTTTTGGGGTTCGAGTCTATTATTAATGAAAGACGCTAGAAGTATAGAAAAACCGATTCTGGTTTTAAAGAAAAATTTCAGTGACCGTTTTTAGGAAGTAAAGGAAGATCTCCGAGGGTAGAACTGAATTTTTGTCCTGTTACTAGAGACGAGCAGTTTCGACGACTTGGTGGATTCCAAGACATAATTATATTAGCAGAGGTCACTACTGTCAACACAGTTTTCTATTAGAGGAGCCACCATTTTTAATGCAGTTTTCAATTAAAAACTACTTTAAAGGGAGACTTAAAATGCTAGTCATATCCACTTCTATCACAGAATTCTGTTAGTGATAACCATGACTATATATGACTATCACATAAGCACAATACCGTCAGTTTCAAAATAGTATTCTGTTAAAGAAGAAATCCATGTTAAAGACAAAATTCTACTTAATATTACGGGATTCATGAAAAAAAGAATGCTATTAGAGGATCCTATTATAGAATAAGACGGGTTCGCAGAAAAAAATCTTTTAAAGCAGTCCTTAATGTCAAAAACTATTAAAGAGAGATCCTATTAAAGAAGACTTTCACTTGTAGAATATACTAAAAAAGAAACCCATTTTTACGAAGTTTACTTGATTTCTGGTAATAACGTTGAGCATCTTCATCCTAATATGAGCTTGTGAACAAAAGTGAGCTGGTGTACAAAAATGAGCTGGTGAACTAAATGAACGAACTAGTTCATTGAATTGAACTGATCTAAAATTAGCGATTTCTTAAAATAACTTTAGGCCCCAACTCTAGATGTCTGTTAATGAAGCCCCATATTTCCTAGACTTATTTTGGTCCAAAGACTACCTTTTATAAGATATAATTCTATTGATTTTCTGTTAAGGAAGATTTTAATTTCGAAAGTACAACTATATTTTAATACACACCAGATTCTATTACAACAGATCAATCTAAATTATAATGAAGAAGACCACATCTGCTGAAGATGGCCACAATATAAAGACGACAAGAAAACCAGTTTTACTAAAGAATAACACTTTTTATTAACGAATACCACTTCTACTGAAGAACATTATTTTCATTGAATACCATTATTTCTACTGAATGAACACAAATTTACTAAAGAGGGTCTTCTACTTATGAATCCCACTTTTACTAAAGAATTCTACTTTTACTGAAGAAAATAATTCTACTTAATGTCCCAACTTTACTAAAGATTCCACTTTTCTGAAGAAGATACTGAAGAACACACTTCTACTAAAGAAAACCACTTTTACTGAAGAAGACTAATTCTACTGAAGAAGATCTCTTACACAGAGGAAGACTCCTTTACTGAAGAAAACCATATGTACTGAAGAATAACACTTTTACAGCAGAAAACTACTTGTACTTAAGGAAAAAACATTTACACAAGGACATTATTTTTACTGAAGAACATTATTTCTACTAAAGAAGACCACTCCTGCAGAGAACGGCAACTTCTACTGAAAAAACTCACATTTACTGAAAACGATCAATTGTAATAAAGAAGATTGGTTTTACTAAAGAAGACCAGTTCAAGTACAGGAGACCACTTCTAATGAAGAATAAAACTTCCACTAAAGAAAACCACTTCTATTAAAGAACCACTAAGAAAGCCACTTCTATTATACTAACGAAGACCACTTCTACTGAAGAAGACCAACTTTACTTAAGAAGGGCAACTTTACATAGGAAGACCACTTCTACTGAAGAAGAACGCTTCTTCTGAAGAAGAACGCTTCTTCTGAAGAAGACCACTTCTTCTCAAGAAGACCACTTCTTCTAAAGAAGACCAGTTCTTCTAAAGAAGACCACTTCTTCTAAAGAAGACCACTTCTTCTAAAGAAGACCACTTCTTCTAAAGAAGATCACTTCTTCTGAAGAAATCTGCTTCTTCTGCAGAAGACCACTTCCACTGTAGAAGACCAACTTTACTTAGGACGACCAACTTTACTCAGAAAGACCAACTTTACTTAGGAAGACCACTTCTACATAGGAATACCACTTCTACTGAAGAAGACCACTTCTACTGAAGAAGACCACTTCTACTGAAGAAGACCACTTCTACTGAAGAAGACCACTTCTACTGAAGAACACCACTTCTACTGAAGAAGACCACTTCTACTGAAGAAGACCACTTCTACTGAAGAAGACCGCTTCTACTGAGGAAGACCACTTCTACTGAAGAAGACCACTTCTACTGAAGAAGACCACTTCTACTGAATAAGACCGCTTCTACTGAGGAAGACCACTTCTACTGAAAAAGACCACTTCTATTGAAGAAGACTACTTCTACTAAAGAAGACCACTTCTACTAAAGAAGACCATTTCTACTGAAGCAGACCACTTCTACTGAAGCAGACCACTTCTACTGATGAATACCACTTATACTAATGAATACCACTTCTATTAAAGAAGACCACTTCTATTAAAGAAGACCACTCTACTAAAGAAGACCACTTCTACTGAAGAAGAAAACTTCTACCGAAGAAGACAACTTCTAGTAGAGAAGACCACTTCTAGTAGAGAAGACCACTTCTACTAAAGAAGACCACTTCTACTAAAGAAGACCACTTCTACTAAAGAAGACCACTTCTACTGAAGAAGAAAACATCTACTGAAGAAGACAACTTCTAGTAGAGAAGACCACTTCTACTAAAGAAGATCAGTACTTCTGAAGAAGACCTTTTCTACTGAAGAAGACCTTTTCTACTGAAGAAGACCCGTTCTACTGAAGAAGATCACTTCTATTGAAGAATACCACTGCTACTGAAGAGTGCCACTTCTACTGAAGAATACCACTTCTTCCGATGAAGACCACTTGTTCTGAAGAAGACCACTTCTTCTGAAGAAGACCACTTCTTCTGAAGAAGACCACTTCTTCTGAAGAAGACCACTTCCTCTGAAGAAGACCACTTCTTCTAAAGAAGACCACTTCTTCTGCAGAAGACCACTTCTTCTGAAGAAGACCACTTCTTCTGCAGAAGACCACTTCTTCTGAAGAAGACCACTTCTTCTGAAGAAGACCACTTCTTCTGCAGAAGACCACTTCTTCTGCAGAAGACCACTTCTTCTGAAGAAGACCACTTCCTTTGCAGAAGACCACTTCTTCTGAAGAAGATCACTTCTTCTGAAGAAGATCACTTCTTCTGAAGAAGATCACTTCTTCTGAAGAAGATCACTTCTTCTGAAGAAGATCACTTCTTCTGAAGAAGATCACTTCTTCTGAAGAAGATCACTTCTTCTGAAGAAGATCACTTCTTCTGAAGAAGATCACTTCTTTTGAAGAAGACCAATTCTTATGAAGAAGACCACTACTTATAAAGAAGACAACTTCTTATGAAGAAGACCACATCTACTGAAGAAGACCTCTTCTAATGAAGAAGACAACTGCTACTGAAGAATACCACTGCTACTGAAGAATACCACTTCTACTGAAGAATACCATTCTACTAAAGAAAACTACTTTTACTGAAGAAGACCACTTCTACTGAAGAAGACCACTTCTACTGAAGAAGACCACTTCTACTGAAGAAGACCACTTCTACTGAAGAAGACCACTTCTACTGAAGAAGACCACTTCTACTGAAGAAGACCACTTCTACTGAAGAAGACCACTTCCACTGAAGAAGACCACTTCTATTGAAGAAGACCACTTCTAGTGAAGAATACCACTTCTACTGAAGAAGACCACTTCTATTGAAGAAGACCACTTCTACTGAAGAATACCACTTCTACTAAAGAAAACGACTTTTTCTGAAGAAGAATACTATAATATAATATCATGATAAAATATAATAAAAAGATAAATTTCTTTAAATAAACCCAGTATTCCTCAAAATTTACAATTTTAAAAATTTTAAAATCATCTTAGTTGGCCTATTGTTTATTTGTTCTCAAAATAATTTGCATGGGTTGGTGACACCACTTAGTATAACCATTATACCAAGATTCACTAACATCCGTGACAAGAGCCAAAAATATTGTGATCACTTAACATGGAAATGCTCAATGCGGAAAAGTTATGAAGCAGGTGCGTCTTCTGTTAAGGAAGATCACTATTTTCAAAGAGGACTAAAGACCTCTATAGAATTTTACTGTTAAATATTATTGAATTCTACTGGCCCTCTGTTTAAAATAATCATATTTTCTCAGACTGATATTTTATTATTGATCACGATGTCCGCTATTATTTCCCTTGGTCTTCTCCGAATGAAGTCTATCATGTCTAACTCAGAATTCAAATAGAATTATGCAAATATTCTGTTAAAGAATGTCATTATTTCCATATTTCTACGATTATCTTCTATTCTGATCTGAAAGGATGGAGTAGGGTATCATATACATAGACGACTCCGCCCGAATTTAGCCTTTATTTATTTGGATTGATTTGAAAACTATATTCGGGCCCAATCTCTCAATTTCAAAAAACTGTTTAAAATTCTCAGAATTGAGATCTTTACATTTTTGCGAAATAATGCCTTTATCATGATTTTGCTTCAATCCATCGATGTTTTTCACTTTAAAACAAATTATATACACCCATCTCCCTGGAAATCGGCGATGGTGATAAATATGTCCTAGTTAAATATATTTCCATGGTCTTTTATTTCCATAGAAAAACAAACCCGAAAACCTCCTTCTTTTTCAAAATTAATTAAATTTCCTTTCCTCTCCCCGCTCATCATCATCAACAGCAGCAGCATCATTGTTGGCGACCTAACAACATTTTCGTGTAAATTGACTCATTGACAGTTGTGTCATCAACACTTTTGTCACATGTATTGACTTGACCAAAAACCGGAGTGACAACAACATTTTACATTCGCTGAGGTTCCACAATGTTAAGGGTGTTTTTGACAGCCTTTATGAAGTCAATACCTGTAAAATGTTGAAAAAAGGCGACAACAAAATTGATATAAAAACATAAACGAAATGTGGAACAACAAAATCAACAATGTAAATGAAAATGAAATAGGAGAAAAATGACAGCAACAGCATTTAACATTAACCGTTGATATAAATAACATCATCGATATCAGCGGACATATACTCGTATATCTGTTACTGCAATTCGGACATGGTCCTGGCAGCCTGCGGGCAATGAAAGTGAATTGTGAGGAGACGATAAGATTGGAATAATGAAATATAAAGGAAAACAAATGTTCCAAATATTTTTTTAAAGGTTTATGTTGATTAAAAATTAATTTGTCATAAAAAACAAACCCATCATTAGATTACGAAGGAAGCTCTTTAACAGGCCAAAGTCTATAAGAGCACCACTCGACTGGGACAACTAGAAGGCGTAGTTTTGTGGAAGTCTGAGGTAAGTACAGTCGTCCCCAGGGTCGTCTTAAGGACCAACAAGCCTTAAGAAAGGATTTTCCCTGACTAGGTCATTCAATTCAGGTTTTATTGAAGTGATAAACTATTTTCAATCTACTTATATTTGTCTTAAAGAGACGGTGGACAATTAACTGATACTTCGTAGGGTCGGTTGGCTCGTAGGACTGGTCGTTAGGTCGAGACTGTTGGGCGGGGTGTTGGTCGATTTGAAGGTAATCGAGAACTTTAATGAATATCGATTTAAAGGTGATCGGGAACTTGGTGTGGTGGATATTCGGTTATGTCGGCTTTGGATACACAGCCTTCGGGTATGTCTAGGTGTTATATGCTGCAGGCTCTATGCATCGTAGATCTGGTTACCGCAGTTTCGGTTGTCGACTTCGGTGTTGTATTCTGCGGACTCGATCCCTCGTGGATCCGGATACCGCAGTTTCGGCTTCGGGGGTTAAGTCTAGTCTAATTAACACATGTATTTACGTCTGGGTATAACGATCGACCGAAATCGTCGTAGTAACGACAAGACGAATCTGTCTGAACAACTCCACTGTTATTGTTGACAATTGGATGATTCTTAAACAACGTATTTTCCGCGTGATAATTTCTCGTCGTCTTCCTGATGATGCTTCGGGGATGAATCGTCATGGCGGACCGTGGCAAATGGATCAAAATCTTCCTAACAACATTTGGAAGCTGTTTGGAAGATCGGTTATCCGGACCACGATTCTGCGATGGTTCCTAGCGATACTTTAAAGATGATTCGCTTCTCCAATGCTAAAGCAATTGTTTTACGATCGATTAAAAATTAATGCAATCTTCTTAACATAGTTGAAAGGTGTTGAGAAGATAATTTGCCCGCGCGATTTTGTCCTCGATTATTTCTGGCGATTGTTTTATGTTGACTCGCTTCATCATCATCTTAGCAATAGTTTAGCGATCTGATAATAATTTATACAATCTTTCTAACAACATTTGGAAGAGGTTTAGTAGATTTATCGTCCGCGAGATGTTTCTACGATGGAAGCATTTCTATGCTTTGCTTTTGTGATTCGAGGATTTGTGTTTGTTTGTTCGAAGTGAATTGGATAAATTGTAATTTAAGTTTGTTGGTTGTTTTTTTTTTATTATAATAATGCTGCCGAAAGGAACTAGAGATAAACAAAGATATTATTGGAGAATTGGTACGTTTATACATTTTTATATAAATTATTTACAAATTATCTTTTCCTTTTCAGAAGCAAGCCATTCTAAGAGTTGGTGGAGATGATCTACCGAATTTTTTTGGGTTTTGCAATTAGATGTATAATTGCAGATGAGTTGGCGATACAATGTTCATGGAAGGGGACATAAGAGAAACCCACAATATAAAGATTTTTTCGTTTCTATATTTTGTTTTTGCATTTAGTTAGGCTCAAGATCGTTTTTGTTGTTTTCAGTATATAAAAACAACTTTGTTTAAAATTAAAGAAGAAGTATAGTGACATGTATTGGGTTGTAATGGTTGGACAGAGGTAAAGATTTAATAGCCTTTCATTAATCTTCTATTATATTAAAGGGTGGCTAAATTGTAAGGGCCGATGCTGAATGTGAACCGCATCTAAACGTCAAGTTTTTTTTATGCATTTCATTTGACATTTTTAAATTTCAGACTATCTCAATTTGAACCATGAAAAGATACACAATCGAGCAACGCGTTAAAGTTTTTTAAGTCTTTACGAAAATGGGGTTCAAATCAAATGCACTTCGTGATGTTTTTTTTGATCAGCATAATCGACCAAATGTGTCCACAATCGGGAGAATTGTGTGAAAATTTCAGCAAACCGGGTCTGTAGGAGATGTGAAAACATCTGCGCATCCTCGCCCAGTTCGTTTGGTGCGGCTTATGGGCTGGTGACGTCATCGGGCCATACTTCTTCGAAATGAGGCCGGTCAGGCAGTTACTGTGAATGGTGTTCGCTATCGTAAGATGATAACGAACTTTTTATGGCCCGAATTGGAAGATAAGGATGTGGACAATATGTGGTTTCAACAGGACGGTGCCACCTGCCACACAGCTAACGAAACAATGGCTCTTTTACGCAACAAGTTCAATGGCCGTGTTATCTCACGTCGTGGCGATGTCAATTGGCCACCAAGATCATTTGATTTGACACCGTTGGACATCTTTCTTTGGGGTTATTTGAAAGAAAAGGTGTACGTCGATAAGCCAAGAACAATTCAAGAGCTAAAGGATGAGATAATTCGGCACATTAACGGCATAGAACCTCAATTATGCCTCAGCGTCATCGAAAATTTGGTTCGTCGGATGGAGGTGTGCCGCCGAGGTCGCGGCGGCCATTTGGCCGATATTTTGTTCCATACATAATTGACCATACCAATATTATCATTATCAAATTAAATGACAATAATTTCCTAAATAATATGTGTTTTATTTAAAATCAAATTCGGTCCTTAAAATTTAACCACCCTTTAGTATTATATTTGCGTTGCTTACATTTCTTCTTAGCGAATCGCTTTGATAACACAATTATTCACAGAGATGATGCGCATGGCTGAGGCAGTTATACGCTGGTCGAGAAAGACGAAGGTAGTCTTTATACAGGGTTGCCCATATTCGACGGACCCATCTGGCAACGCCATAACTTTTGACAGAGATGTCAGATCGCTTAATGACATACCGCGTTTGAAGCGTCAGTCCAAGCAGATTTTTACCATGGAACAATACACGCCACGCGAGCGCTCTGAAATAGTTGAAATTTACATTCAAGTCAATTGTGAAAACTCAACGTGCTTTTAAAATATTAAAAAATGTGAGAAGTGCGCCTTCTAAGAACACCATTAAGCGTTTATACTAAAAATTTTCGACTGGTGAGGCTCTTTCTAATCCGAAGAGGCCAAATAAAAGTCGACCAAGGCGATCGGCCGAGAATATCGCTGTCGTACGAGCCAGTGTTGAGAGGTCCCCAAGAACATCCCAAAAACGCCGTTCTCAGCAGTTGGGCATGGCTCGGTCCACTTTACAACGGATTATTCGCGTTGATTTGCATTTGTTCCCGTACAAAATTCAATTGACGCAAAGATTGTTGCCTGCGGACAAGCCTCGTCGATTGGAATGGGCCCAACGACAACATGGGTCCGTCGAATATGGGCAACCCTGTACTTAAATCAGAAAAGCCTTCACATACAAGATCAAAGAACTTGCGACCCAATCGTATGTCTTCGTTTCTGCTCAATACTTTGGAGAAATTGATAGACAGTTATCTCAGAATGGAAATATTCTTGAAGACAGCATGTATGTAGCACGATTAAGTCCACTGAGAACGCATTACTAGATCCGGTTAGCTCTATTGAAGGTTACCTTCATGTAAAGGAATATACAATGATGAAGATGATGTCGTCACCTCCAAGCGCTAGAAAAAGTGCAACGAATCGCATCGGTATATATAACCGGCGCGAGAAAGAGTACTTCGGCCCTTGACACAATACTAAACCTTCAACTGATAGGTCAATTTGTAAAGTGCAGCGCCACAAAGTGTGCTCTAAGAATTCGCGAATTACACATATTGCGTAATATTTACTCCTGGACACTGCAACATTCTGAATGAGGCGACTGCTTTGCACAACTTGAGGGAATTGGCAGTACCAGAAGACTATATGTCAACAGTTATACTTCCCAACTTTTCTGTGGTCCTGTCTAAACCCGAAACTCACCAAAGCTCTGCTGTCGTCATGTTTTTCCCCAGGGAAAATCACACGGAGTCAGAAGAACTGGTACAAAAACAACAACTAACTTACATACTCCAGGGGAATTGAAATATGTAGACATGCCTCCAACGACCTGCAATGTATTCATAAACATCCTCAGAAAAATAATACAGTACAACACATGATTTCGGCACTCAATTCTGAAAATTGGACATGAAAGTAGCCCCAAAAATTAGAACTTCTGCATCATTCGCTTAGTTATGTTGGCTCAATTAATAACACTGTCCAACAAATTAAGACTTTTTGATTGGAACAGAATGGCGATTCTATAATTCTGAAAGGGCATATTGAGTAGATAATTTTCGTAGAATAAACTTATTCTACGAAATAATGCTCAAAGGGAGCATTATGCTAAATGAAAAAACCGCTATACCTTAATGTCTGAAAGATTTCTTATTGTCAGAGTTATATAGTGGAATTTTAAGAGGATAATTTTTTGTGGAAGACCCTCTAACTCCCCTCTTAATGTGTCAAATTGGCCAATTTTTCGAAAAAATAAAAAAAATCCTCTTAAAAAGGACATTTAAGGATTAAAATATTCTACGAACATTTTTGTTGGAAAATTTCAGTGGGGGTCGCCAAAGACACCAAAGCTGTAAATATAGCTCTTCGAGCTTAATTACCAAAATTACACGCCAACTTATACAAAAAAATACTATAATGTATTTTTTGTATAAAAAATACTATAATATATTTTTTTTATAAAAAATACTATAATGCCTTCGGCAAGTAGTGGACTTGGATTCCGAAGGTATAAGGTATGATTTGCTGCCTAGGACACTGGAAAATCCATCATCAGCATTCCACCTTCTCATCACAACAGAAGACAAGGATTATTAGTCTTAAACAGAAACAAGGAACAGAAACAAGGAACAGAAACAAGGAACAGAAACAAGGATTATTAGCTCAGCTTCTTACTTACTCTAATTCGCACATATCTTACCATATTTGCCCATTTTATAGCTAAAATTTGAAAATTCAAAAAATGTCTAAATACTTCATTATACAAATGAGTTACATTTATTGAGCTTCAAAGAATGTGTAAACCTGAACACCTGGCCGTAAATTGCAAATTAAACATAAATTAGCACAAAAAATATCTACCTACATAATAGGTTTTTATTTCATGAAATTCCCACCCAATTCGTGAGAATCGTTTTAAACAGCTGACAATGCAAACGATCCACAGGTAGATAGATACTCAGCGTTATATCTAAAGGGTAGAAATGCTGCCAGAACTCTCACACTTAGTTTATAAGCAATTTTTCTTAGCATAATATTCAGTATAAGAAATACACTGCGAGGGAGAAGAACACACACTTAATGATCTGTTGCAAAAACGCTTAAATTTAAATTCAAATAGTTCAACATGGATTATACACCATCTTTTTCAATTAATGATTACATTCACGCAAAACCCGAATATTCTAAGGGAATGAGAGAAGAAATTATGAGAAGCAACTCAACACATCGATCGAGCAAAAATAAAGAAAGTCGAAAAGATAAAATCCTGACAGATTTAGAGAATCAAATGAAGGTTTTGTCAGAATATGTAATGGTAGCAACAGAAAGGATCAATCATTCTGAGGAGAGAGTTCGAATGATGCAAAACTATGTTGATGAGTTAGAGAATAAAAAATTCATCCTGCAACATAACGCCGTCACTCTAGAGGAGCAACTAAAGGAGGAACAACTGAAAAGCAAAGCGCTAATGGAGCGCAGTCGCCACTTAGAAACTGCAAACGAGCAATTATCCATAGAATTGTCAACGAAAAAGATAACAACCGCCGATATTGAACAAAAGATACTAATTTTGGGAAGATTAGACAGCAATACCACCAAGATGTGCAACGAATATCAGGAACTCTGCAAGGAGCTGCAAGAAGAATTGGAGGCAATGAAAGTTGCAATGTCGGAGCAGATGCAAGAAGTTTCTCTTTATCATCAACAAACAAAAGAACAATATACGAAACTGTCGGAGCGATTGTTACAAATGCGAGCTGATATTTTAAAGTTTCAACAAAAGAAAACCTTCGAAGCTGTCCCAAAAATTCCTTCCACAACTCATAATAATTTAACAACAGTTTGCCCTCATCAACCCTTTAATATGTTAATATTGGTAGTTTTATTTTTATGTTCGTTAAGTGCAGTTGTTATGTGTAAACTTATTCCATAAGAGATTCCATAAGATATTGTGTGATCCTTATAGGTTAATAAAAAAAATGGAACATGAGAGGGATTTTAAATACCTCTCATTTAAAAATATTACATTTGCGTTTTACTCTCTCTCTCTCTCTCTCTTCATAGTCTCCTCTCGTCCTTATTGCCAAGAGGTGACTTATTATCGACATTTATTACTTCTAGGTAAAAACTCTTCACAAAGTAAACAGATATCTTACAGATGTTGCAGAATGAAAAGTAAACTTACATTTAAGGGATAAAGAATCGATGCATAGTATGTGCATTTCACCACGAATAGAAGATAAACTGGAATTTTGTATAGAACGGGCAATATCAAGTGGGAAGTTAAAGCTTTATAAACGAGGGCGGTCCCAAAACTAGTCTACATGATATAGATGGCGGTAGTACAATGAAAAAATTCCCTTCGTGAAAAGTGACAACCTTCTAAAACATATGTTGTAAGTCTCAAGGAGCCACAGATGCTAAACAATCTGTCCTTGAGCACTCAAAAAACGATCTCATATTTTTGGAGGGTTTTATTTGCTTAAAATGTGAAGAGAGTCCACTCATATTTACGAGTATATACAGTCGCCACATACATTTTCCTTCCGATTTGGGATCTAACCATGATAGAAGCTGTAGTCTACCTAAGAAGAAAGCACAACAAATTTGGGAAAATGTTTCTTTATTTCTATACAATCTCCTTTTAGTATGAAGAATTGATACAACAACATATGTTTTCGCCAAATGCGGCCTTAATTCCATCACTAGACCTCGGATTTTTGCATATCTTTCAATTTTCATCCGATTTGAACCAAAAATTTGTACATATTTAGACGTTTCATCACTCAAATTTAAATAATTTGAGTGCATATCAAAATTTGCAAAAAAAAATATGCAAAATTTGTTGGCGATATATGAATCAAAAATGAATCAAATCATCACACAAAAATGAAAAATTAAAAATCATCCAAAAATCAAAAATCATCCAAAAAATTGCCTAAATATCTGGAAAATATAGGGTAATTTTAAATGAAACAGACCCACTGTGCATATTTATATATTTAGATTTGGATAAAATTCACGCGTATACTACAAGACAATGCAGAATTATGGCCCTTTACCGTTTGAGCAATTTTATAGTGGTTTCGATTTTATAGGGTGCCCAAGTTGGTCATCTACAACATTTTTTTTACAAATTTAGCTATTTTGAAGTCGACATAACTTTTGAACGGAATATCAGATTTGAATGATATAAGTACAATTTTAAAGATTTTAACATCATCTCTAAGAATTATAAATTAAGTTATCAATTTTTGTGTATTAAGGACAATAGAAGGACGAAAATGTCCTTAATCCATGAAAATCCTGATTTTTTTCATAAATATTTTTCGTTTTATTATTAAGAAATAACCGACATATCTATCTAAGTAGTTCCAAGAAAATATAATAGCCTAGAATAGCTTTTTTTTATCTCCACTTACGCTTTCTCAATTTATCTCTTTGTTGACAATTTCCCAAAAGATTTTCAATGCGATTCAAGTCAGCATTTGAGCTGGCCACTCCATATTGTTAACCCCTTCCTTCCTAATTCAATCTTTGAATCATTTCGCGATATTATTCGGGTGGTTTTTGTGTGGAATTTGCTGAGGGGTCCAACCCCGTTACCGGAAAAGCATCACCAGACCATTACATTGTCGCTTTCATGATTTACAGACCCTTTATAGCATAAAGGGTCTAATATTTTATTATAAACTGATATTCCGTTTAAAAGTTATATCGTCTTTAAAATAGCTGAATTTGTAAAAAAAATATTTTTAGATGACCACTTTGGCACTCCATAAAATCTAAACTGCTTTGAATTTGGTTTTAATTCCGTATTGTCTTGTAGTATACGCGTTCAAAATTTCATCCAAATCTAAATTCATAAATATTCAGAGTGGGTCGGTTTCCTTTGGAATTACCCCATACTTTCCATATATTTAGGCACTTTTTTGGATGATTTTTGAAATCATCCATTTTTGTGTCATGATTTTTTAAATAGTATTGACATATCCTTCAAAAATTTCGCATTTTTTAATTCATATATCGCAAAATTGTTTGCATATTTTTGAATATTTTTGCATATTTTTCTTATTTCTTGCATATTTTGCATATTTTTTGCATATCACAAATATGCAAAAAAATGAAAAATATACTTCTGCTTTTTGATTCCTTTTCTCTGAAACAAATTTTGGTCCAATCATATAAAATGAGGACTATTGATGACTTTTCATATAGAAAAGTTCATCATTGATGATGACTATTGATGACTTTTCATATAGAAAAGTTCATCATTGATGACTTTTCATATAGAAAAGTTCATCATTGATGACTTTTCATATAGAAAAGTTCATCATTGATGACTTTTCATATAGAAAAGTTCATCATTGATGACTTTTCATATAGAAAAGTTCATCATTGATGACTTTTCATATAGAAAAGTTCATCATTGATGACTTTTCGTATAGAAAAGTTCATCATTGATGAACTTTTCTATATGAAAAGTCATCAATAGTCATCATCAATGATGAACTTTTCTATATGAAAAGTCATCAATAGTCCTCATTTTATAGATTGGACCAAAATTTGTTTCAAATTTCCCAAAGATTTTCAATGGGATTCAAGTCTGCATTTGAGCTGGCCACTCCATATTGTTAACCCCTTCCTTCCTAATTCAATCTTTGAATCATTTCGCGATATTATTCGGGTGGTTTTTGTGTGGAATTTGCTGAGGGGTCCAACCCCGTTACCGGAAAAGCATCACCAGACCATTACATTGTCGCTTTCATGATTTACAGACCCTTTATAGCATAAAGGGTCTAATATTTTATTATAAACTGATATTCCGTTTAAAAGTTATATCGACTTTAAAATAGCTGAATTTGTATAAAAAATATTTTTAGATGACCACTTTGGCACTCCATAAAATCTAAACTGCTTTGAATTTGGTTATAATTCCGTATTGTCTTGTAGTATACGCGTTCAAAATTTCATCCAAATCTAAATTCATAAATATTCAGAGTGGGTCGGTTTCCTTTGGAATTACCCCATACTTTCCATATATTTAGGCACTTTTTTGGATGATTTTTGAAATCATCCATTTTTGTGTCATGATTTTTTAAATAGTATTGACATATCCTTCAAAAATTTCGCATTTTTTAATTCATATATCGCAAAATTGTTTGCATATTTTTGAATATTTTTGCATATTTTTCTTATTTCTTGCATATTTTGCATATTTTTTGCATATCACAAATATGCAAAAAAATGAAAAATATACTTCTGCTTTCTGATTCCTTTTCTCTGAAACAAATTTTGGTCCAATCTATAAAATGAGGACTATTGATGACTTTTCATATAGAAAAGTTCATCATTGATGATGACTATTGATGACTTTTCATATAGAAAAGTTCATCATTGATTACTTTTCATATAGAAAAGTTCATCATTGATGACTTTTCATATAGAAAAGTTCATCATTGATGACTTTTCATATAGAAAAGTTCATCATTGATGACTTTTCATATAGAAAAGTTCATCATTGATGACTTTTCATATAGAAAAGTTCATCATTGATGACTTTTCATATAGAAAAGTTCATCATTGATGACTTTTCATATAGAAAAGTTCATCATTGATGACTTTTCATATAGAAAAGTTCATCATTGATGACTTTTCATATAGAAAAGTTCATCATTGATGACTTTTCATATAGAAAAGTTCATCATTGATGACTTTTCATATAGAAAAGTTCATCATTGATGACTTTTCATATAGAAAAGTTCATCATTGATGACTTTTCATATAGAAAAGTTCATCATTGATGACTTTTCATATAGAAAAGTTCATCATTGATGACTTTTCGTATAGAAAAGTTCATCATTGATGACTTTTCGTATAGAAAAGTTCATCATTGATGACTTTTCGTATAGAAAAGTTCATCATTGATG
The DNA here is from genome assembly GCA_963930755.1 of Eudasyphora cyanicolor. Taxonomy (NCBI): domain Eukaryota; kingdom Metazoa; phylum Arthropoda; class Insecta; order Diptera; family Muscidae; genus Eudasyphora; species Eudasyphora cyanicolor. The sequence goes on from OZ005738.1 coordinate 41,077,931, forward strand.
ACTTTTCGTATAGAAAAGTTCATCATTGATGACTTTTCGTATAGAAAAGTTCATCATTGATGACTTTTCGTATAGAAAAGTTCATCATTGATGACTTTTCGTATAGAAAAGTTCATCATTGATGACTTTTCGTATAGGAAAGTTCATCATTGATGACTTTTCGTATAGAAATGTTCATCATTGATGACTATTCGTATAGAAAAGTTCATCATTGATGACTTTTCGTATAGAAAAGTTCATCATTGATGACTTTTCGTATAGAAAAGTTCATCATTGATGACTTTTCGTATAGAAAATTTCATCATTGATGACTTTTCGTATAGAAAAGTTCATCATTGATGACTTTTCGTATAGAAAAGTTCATCATTGATGACTTTTCGTATAGAAAAGTTCATCATTGATGACTTTTCGTATAGAAAAGTTCATCATTGATGACTTTTCGTATAGAAAAGTTCATCATTGATGACTTTTCGTATAGAAAAGTTCATCATTGATGACTTTTCGTATAGAAAAGTTCATCATTGATGACTGTTCGTATAGAAAAGTTCATCATTGATGACTTTTCGTATAGAAAAGTTCATCATTGATGACTTTTCGTATAGAAAAGTTCATCATTGATGACTTTTCGTATAGAAAAGTTCATCATCGATGACTTTTCGTATAGAAAAGTTCATCATTGATGACTTTTCGTATAGAAAAGTTCATCATTGAAACAGTTCGTATAGAAAAGTTCATCATTGATGCGTTGACTGTTCCTTTGTCTCAGGTGTGAAGTGGTGAACCCATGTCTCGTACATGGTGACGAATCGTCAAACACCCTATTGAGCAATTTCAAACTTTTCATTGTGAGCAAACGCGGCACCAATCTTGCACACAGCTTTTCAATACCATTTTCTTAAAAGTTTCTCTCGTGGACAACTAAATTGGTGGATCGGTGCTTTATATGAGGGATATATCAAAATATGAACCTATGTTGCCCATTTTAAAACCCAAGATACCTGCACCTGCATAAGAAGTATATATACCGAGTCATCTATTCCAATTACTGCATATTCCAGCGATTCTATGGGAACAGACGGATATAGCTTGAATCTTGTTAGAACTAATAAAAAACGATTAATTAAATATATACTTTTTGAGGTCCATGATAAATATTTCGAGATATTACAAACGGAGCGACAAAATGAGTGTATCCCCCACCTTATGGTGGAGGGTATACTAATACATTATCTTATCAAGAATATTGACTGAACTTTAAGATGAGAAAGCAGAGTGCAAGGCGGGTGAGCGTTTGCTGTTTCACAGCAATAAAACTATGGATGGTCCACCACTTCACCTGAGACAAAGGAATAATCGCAGCAGTGGTCTGGAATAGGGAAATCGTGTCAAACGAAGGCAAAGACAGTTCCATCTGCCGGCATGGTATTGTCGTCTGTTTTTTAGGATGCAGACGTGCTATAGCTTTTACTGATTATCTTCAAAAAGAAAAAAACAATCACCATTATTATTAAGTATTAAGCTAACTTATTGCAGAATTTAAGTGATGATGTTTCGTATTTGGCGAAAGTAAAGGTGATGTTTCATCAAGACAAGGCACCGGTTGACACATCCGCTATTGTAATGTCTAAATTACAGTTCAAGTTGCTTTATCGCGGACTTTATTCGCCAAAATAAAGTTCCCTCAATTTTTCTATTACCAAACCTGCATGGTGGTAAGAGATTTGCCAACAATGAAGAGGTGAAATCTTCGGCTCATCGCTATTTTAAGGAGCTAGACAGTTATTGAACCTATCGAAAAGTATATCGATCTAAAATGACACCATGTTGAGAAATAAAGATATTTTTTTCAAACTTGTTGTTTTCTTTCTTATACCTCGTAGTTCTAGCATCCTAACGAAGAAATTAAGGTATATTTGAAGAAATGAAGGTAGGTTTGCATTTGTAGACTGAATTATAGCACATATGTTTACCTAAACAGATAATGTTGCATTTGTTGAAATACCCATCTTAATCTCTTAAGTGTAATTTTTAGAAGCAGACTAAACAAGAAATCCACAGGTAGATAGATACCTCTGTAATAAATGTGTAGACGTGTCAATTATTTCTCATCCTTAATTTATAAGAAGCATTTCTGAGTGCAATATTCAGTAACAAACCGATACTCAAAGAGAATAGAATTCATATTTACGAGAAGTCTTTTGTGCAAAAACGCCGTTGAACGTTTAAATATATAATTGCACATAATCTAACGGATTTCCAACAAAACTTTATTAAAATACATCAACATGGAGAACATCTCTGGTCTTGCTACCTATGAAGATGTTAAGAAAACAAGGAATGATAAGTTACAAAAACCTAAGGAACTCCAACCGGCACGCAAACGTAAAATACGTGAAATATATGAAGACCTTATCGATATTACGAATTAAATTAAAAAACAATTGAAAATGTGGGGCGCAAACTTTAGTTTCACTAAAAGTCCCCACGTGCTGTTAGATGAAAATCTCAGCCTGCAACATAGAGCTGCTACTCTGAAGGAGCAGCACAAAAATGAGTAGTTAAACTACAAACCGTTAGTAGAACACAGTCGCCAACTGCAAACCGTGAATGAACAATTGACCAAAACATTGTTGGAAGAAAATCGATAATGATGGTCCATCGTAGTAATACTTAATGACGATTCCAAAAAGAAGAACTCAGAGGTTCAAGGACTTTGTAAGGAGCTTCAAATAAGCAATGTCCGAGCAGATGAAAAAAGTTTCTAGCACAAAGGCAGAAACAATATGAAAAACTATTCGTGCAAATGAGAGAGTCACAGTTTTTCATCATAAACCATTTATTAAGTTAATATTTATATGTACAATTATTTAAGATAAGTGCAGTTCTTATGTCAAAATGTATTTCTTAAGAATTGTGTCTTTGTTTCATGAATAAATAAAAACACAAACGGCGCGAAAATCTAAATTCCGCTCTTTAAAAAAAATTACACTCTTATGTCCGACTCTCTTTTTTTGGTAATCTCCCATTATTATCAGTATTGATTCCCCGTTCAATCCTCGCCCAAAAAAAATAAATGTATATGATCAACATACATTTCGGGGTGAAGAATATGCCTCAAAGAGAATCATCTACGAAAGTCGGCGCTCAAAGTATTATCAAAAAATGCCTAAAATTTTTCCACATCTGATTTGTGTACCTAATTTGTATCCCCTCACCTTAGAGAGGAGGGTATCATTTGCTACGAGCCAAAAGTGTAACACATCGAAGGAGTGACCTAAGACCCTAAGTATGTTCGGCGGATATAAGTTTTGGGTCATTTTAAGTCGAATGAGCAATGTCCGTCCGTCTGTCTGCTGGCTGGTGCGCACGATAACTCTCGAAAGGAGTAATCGATTGACTTCAAATTTGGTATGTAGTAATATTCAGTATTACTACGTACCAGAAGGGTAACTCCCCCACAAAGGGTTAACATTTAGCGAAATATTGATTATTTAATTACTTCTCTACTACTTATTTGAATCCACTGAAATTCTACACATAGTATTAGTTTATTAGTCACTATTACCTCGAGAAAAATGGTCGAATATTCCACGCCACTTTTGGTACCTCCCAAACACATGGACAATTTTGACACAAAATTTAATAGCTTATAACTTCATTACCAGTGCATACAAAGACCTGAAATTTTGCACAGTGTAATGGTTTAATAGTACAAACATTACAGTGAAATATGGACATTATTGGCACGCTCCTTTTGGTACCTCCCACACAAATGTCCCAAAGTTACCAGCTTATAACTTTATTACCAGTGCATACAAAAACCTGAAATTTTGTGCATTGTAATATTTTAATAGTACCAACAATACAGTGAAAAATTGTTGCCACGCTCCTTTTGGTACCTCCCACACAAATGGACCATTTTGTACCAAATGTTACCAGCTTATAACTTTAATACCAGTGCATAGAAATTGAAATTTCGCACAGTACAATGCTTTTATAGTACCTAGAGTCTAGAGAAAAATTACCGTAATTGGCACGCCCCTTTTGGTACCTCCCACACAAATGGACTTTTTTGTACCAAAAGTTAACAGCTTTTAACTTTAATACCAGTACATACTTTAAAGTTATTAAATGCAATTTGAATTGATAGGGCCTTATTCATAAAAAGTTAAAGAAGGTTTGAGGAACGCTTTAGCAGTGTTAAAGCGTTCTTCAAACCTTTATTAAATTTATATGAATAAGGGCCATAATAATTTAATTAAAACAAATAAATTTACTAATATTTTTTTGGGACTCAAGGTGAGGGTGTTCATAAGTCGGTTTACCCGACTGAACTTTCTTACTTGTTTGGGATTGTAAAGGTAGACCACTTCCTGCCCAACGCTCAATTGTAGTAATATCGCCTGGGGTAGTACTGGCATCAACAAAAAGGGCGAATTACTTATCGAATATAAACGGTGGTTAAATTGTAAGGGCCGATGTTGAATGTGAACCACACCTAAACGTCAAGTTTTTTCGAGCAAAGCGTTAAAGTTCTTAAGCCTTTTACGAAAATGGGCGTTCAAATCAAAATGCACTTCGTGATGTTTTTTTGATCAGCATAATCGACCAAATGTGTCCACAAATCGGGTCTGTAGGAGATGTGAAAACACCTGTGCATGCTCGCCCAGTTCGTTTGGTGCGGCTTATGGGCTGGCGATAGGGTTGCCAGATGCCCTGAATTCATCTGAATTGTTCAGTTTTCAGGAAAAATTTTATTTGTTCAGGAAATTTGTAAATGCTTACTAACCAAAAAATACTGCAATAAAATATAAATGGAACAAATAATATCACAATAAATATTTGTAGGACATTTGTTCTAATGGCGTAGGTTTAGGTTTAGGTTAGGGTGGCAGCCGTATTTTTTATACAAGCTCACATAGACCAGTATAGGTCCCTAGTGTTACCACGGGCTGGAATGCCCCTCATCGAAACCAACCTGTTTGATATACAAATTTGTCGATATTACGAATATCGGTACTGGAAAGATCTGTTAGGCTGCCTAGAACAGCCGACCCCAGTATGTCCAGTCGTCGTTTACTCAGAGCGGGACAGTCGCATAGCAAGTGCTCAATGCTCTCCACTTCTTCCTCATCTCCACAGCTTCTGCAGAAGTCATTAGAGTCAATACCCAATCTTTTGGCGTGTTCGCCGATCAAGCAGTGTCCCGTCAGAACTGATACTAACGTAGACAATCTTTGCCTCTCTAGTGCGAGGATATATTTTGATCTTCTCAGGTCATACCTTGGCCAGATTTGTCTAGCTACCCTGCAGGTGCCGATTTCTGTCCATCTTTCGTTGGACTGCCTGATTGCCTCTTGCCTAAGCCAAAGCTTGCACGTGGATAGTGGCGCACCAATATATGCAAATTCTTCGAGAATTTGTAATGTCGTCCCTTTCCTAGCAAGTTCATCGGCTTTGCAGTTCCCCGGGATATCCCTATGCCCAGGCACCCATATGAGGTGTATGTTAAACTGCTCAGCCATCTCGTTAAGAGATCTGCGGCAGTCGAGGGCTGTTTGTGAATTTAGGGTTGTTGCCTCCAGAGAATTGATGGCAGCCTGGCTGTCCGAGTAAATGACAACGCCAGTGTTGGTTACTATGTTGCGACTCAGCCACTTGGCTACTTCCCATATTGCCATTATTTCGGCTTGATAGACACTGCAGGTATCTGGTAGTCTGTGAGCTATATCCAATCTAAGCTCTGCACAGTGTACTCCGAAGCCAACCTTTTCATCAAGCTTCGAACCATCCGTGTAAAAGTGGAGATGGTTTCTATTACCTGGTTTTCTTCCAACCCATTCATCTCTCGCGGGAATCATAGTGATGTAATTTCTCTCGAAGGTGTACACCGTTGGTATATAGTCCACTCGGTCGGTTACCATAGCACTACACTTTGATATTCTCATGTGACCGTAGTTTTTGTACCTCCACATTGATAGGCAGTTTAATCTTATTGCCGCTTTTGTTGCAACTTCTCTCGCCACAATATTAATCGGCAGTATATGGAGTAGGGCTTGTAGAGACTCGGCCGCTGTAGTCCTTAAGGCTCCGCTTATGCTCAGGCAGGCAGTTCTCTGAACCTTTGTTAGTAGGTTGGTGATGGTTAGTTTGTCAGTTGCCGTCCACCATACCACAATGCCGTATAGCAGTATAGGACGAACTACTGCTATATATATCCAGTGGACGATTTTAGGAGAGAGGCCCCACCGCGACCCTACAGCCTTTTTGCAGGAATATAAGGCGACGTTAGCCTAATGGCGTAACCCAAATTGAAAATTTTAAATATTTGAAAACTTACTAACAAATAAAGAAAAATCGAACTGGGGAAATCCTTATCAAAAAACAAAAAATATACATACTCGTATGTCCAAAAATTAAGATAAATGAAAATTTTAACTAACGTCGAGACAATAGCGTGTATTGTAGAGTAAACAGGTGGTAACACACAAAAAAGAAGAGATAAACCCATAGTTTATTATACCGATAGTATTAGAATAATTTTCCGAGTCGATTTAGCAATGCCCGTATGTTTGAAGAAACTGGGTTCACGTTTGAAGAAACTGCGTTCAGATTTAAATATATGTGTAGGCACCCTATATACATAAGTGTCTTCCCATTTGGCTTTATTTTTAATCATCATTATGAAATTCAGCAGAGGGAAGTTTCTTGGTGCCGAAACGAGCTTGGCACAATGATTCCTCCCGATTTGGTATTTAAGTACTATATAAGTCTTTCTCCATTTAATCAGTATTCAATTAATGTTCAATTTAGATCCGTTTATAAGCATTTTGTTATATTATAAATTTTTGTAAACAATTTTTTTTTGTTCAGGATTTTTTAGTAAATTCATGATATTTTTGGTGCAACCCTAGCTGGCGACGTCATCGGGCCATACTTCTTCGAAATGAGGCCGGTCAAGCAGTTACTGTAAATGGTGTTCGCTATCGTGAAATGATAACGAACTTTTTATGGCCCGAATTGGAATATATGGATGTGGACAATGTGTGGTGGCACTTGCCACACAGCTAACGAAACAATGGCTCTTTTGCGCAACAAATTCAATGGCCGTGTTATCTCACGTAGTGGCGATGTCAATTGGCCGCCAAGATCATGTGATTTGACACTGTTGGACTTCTGTCTTTGGGGTTATTTGAAAGAAAGGGTGCACGTCGATAAGCCAGCAACAATTCAAGAGCTAAAGGATGAGATATTTCGACACATTAACGGCATTGAACCTCAATTATGCCTCAGCGTCACGAAAATTTGGACCATCGGATGGAGGTGTGCCGCCGAGGTCGCGTCGGCCATTTGGCCGATATTTTGTTCCATACATAATTGAACCATACCAATATTATCATAATAAAAAGAAATGCCAATAATTTCCTAAATAATTTGTGTTTTATTCAAAATCAACATCGGCCCTTAAAATTTGACCATCCTTTATTATAAGTAGTATCCTTGTGATTTGTAACAAAGGGCATGCACCTACCTTCATTACTAGAAGCAGACAGGATATGCTCAATGTCCCCTTTGTCTCCGAGAATTTAAGCGGAAGGATTTCTGATTGGAAAGTTTTGGACACTCATAGCCATCTTCCCACCCAATATTAAGAAGGCTAATTAGGAAAAATTTAGGCACATATTCAACAGGTCTCTTTCAAAAAGTCTTGAAATGAAAATGCAAATTATCTGGGATATAGAAGAAACGGTGGAGCGAGTCACTGCAACTCTTAACGACTCGTTACAAGCGGATATGAAGTATACGAGTACAACTTACTAGAGAATCAATATTTTTCTCAATTATAACCTTTTGTGAGGGGGTGTGGACTAAAATGGCCCATCTAGACAGACATACCAAAAATGCCTAAAAATTTTCAAAAACAGATTTCTTCCAAACATATTATGGTCTTGGGACACTCCTTCGAAGTGTTACGAAATGATAGAGATAAGTTACAATTTGCGACGTAACTTCCTTTAAAGAAATTGCTATATAAAGCAGGGATGTAACGAATATTCGCATATGCGAACGCGAATTATTCGCATCATTTTAACATTCGCATTCGCAAAAACCATCTTTGGATTATTCGCTTTCGAAAAAATATATTTAAGTATTCGCTTCCATTTGTTAAAAATGTTAAATCTCGGTATTCCCTTCACACACTTTGAAGATATTAAAACCAATGAAAACCTTTACCACTTCTCTTCAAAACAGTTGAAAAAATATGTTTGTCCTTGTGGTAAATCGAGGTAAAAATATGGAAAACATTCTTAATTCTTGAATATCCTGGAAAAGTATCAATTCAGTTCCTTAAATTTGTTGGTACTAAAGGGTCAAACTATTATTCGCTTTCGCATTCGCTAGAAATATATTTCAATATTCGCTTTCGCTAAAATCACTTTCGTTACATCTCTAATATAAAGCCAAATTTTCTTAATTTTAGAGCAAATTTTAGCCCTTTGTTTAAATCGGAAATAACTTCTTCAATTTTGGTCCGATTTTCTCTTTGCATTGCTCGTTATAGAACTGCTGATCACTATATTTAATTTGTATAAAAAATTAAGCCTTTCAAAGCCATAAAATTGTTAATAGATTGTTGGTCCCAAATGGGTTAAAGCGAATAAAAAATTATCCCACACGCATTATTTCAACCTCAAAAGCTGAAATTATCACGAAAATAGCCATTTGTAAATTTTATTCAAAATATGTGCCCAAATGTAAAACAATGGTAATATTTTTTGACTTTGAATTTTTATTTTCACTTGAATTTGAGCAATTTATAAAAAAAATACAAAATGTCCAACTTCTTAAAAATTTCAGCTTTTAGGTTAAAGCATTGAGTGTATGATCATTTTTATGGCAATTAATTCGCTTTAACCCATTGAGGAGCAATAATCAAATAAAAAGTTTGCGGCCTTGAAAGGGTTAATTTGTTATGCAAATTAAATAACGAGCAATGAAAAGAGAAAATCGGACAAAAATTGTAGGAGTTATTTCCGATTTTGTAAAAAAATGCGCTAAAATTGAGAAAAAATGACTTTATATCGCAATTTTTTTAAAGGAAATCACGTCACCCTATAAATACACGTAATGGTACAGATTTTAATGTCCAGTGGTCAATTCCTAAAAGTAATTAAAATTTACAATTTCATTAAAGGAAAACCTGATTTTTAGAGGTTATTTAAACTTTAAATAGCCCCTAATTTCGCGACCACAGAAACGAAGTTCTTTTGCGAATATGTATACCTTAATCGAACCAAATATCCATATATTTTCGATCCCAAACGACCGGCTACAGTATGAAATATTTCTGTCAAATGTTATCAAACTAGGTTTAATATTACAGACTGTATCTTGATCTGAACAGACAAACGTGGCTAAATCGTCTTAGAATTTTACGGCTATGCAGAATATAAATAAGTGTACTAGGTTTTCAGATCAATATTTCAAGGTGTTGCAAAGGGAATAGCAAGGTTGTTATACCCCATCCTATAGTCAATGGTATAAAATTGACAAAATACATTTGACATTTTTATACCCTACACCACACTGTGGTACAGGGTATTATAAGTTTGTTTCACGGCAGATGTTTGTAACACCTGAAAATAACACAGCTAGACCCACCTTAAAGTATACCGATCGACTCAGAATCACTAGCTGAGTCGATTTAAGCATGTCTGTCCGTCCGTCCGTCTGTCCGTGTAAAGTTGTTCGTCGACTACAGGTCGCAATTTCACTCCGATCGTTCTGAAATTGTGCAGTTTAGAGTATTTCGCAGCTGTTCAAATCGCTATTGAATTTGATTGGAATCGGTTCAGATTTAGATATAGCTCCCATATATATCTTTCGTCCGATTTGGCCCTTTAGTCGTATAGAAGCTGTATTTTACATCCAATCGTTGTGAAATTTAGAATGGTAGAGTTTCTTGATCCATGAACCAACATTGCCGAATTTGAATAAAATCGGTTAAGATTTAGCTATAGCTCCCATATATATGTTTCGTCCGATTTTGCTCTTTAGTCCTGTAGAAGCTGTATTTTACATCCAATCCTTTTGAAATTTAGAATGGTAGAGTTTCTTGATCCATGAACCAACACTACCGAATTTGAAGAAAATCGTTTAAGATTTAGCTATAGCTCCCATATATATGTTTCGTCCGATTTGGCCCTTTAGTCCTATAAAAGCTGTAGTTTACATCCAATCGTTTTGAAATTTAGAATGGTAGAGTTTCTTGATCCATGAACCAACACTACCGAATTTGAAGAAAATCGTTTAAGATTTAGCTATAGCTCCCATATATATGTTTCGTCCGATTTGGCCCTTTAGTCCTATAAAAGCTGTAGTTTACATCCAATCGTTTTGAAATTTAGAATGGTAGAGTTTCTTGATCCATGAACCAACATTGCCGAATTTGAAGAAAATCGGTTAAGATTTAGCCATAGCTCCCATATATATGTTTCGTCCGATCTTGCTCTTTAGTCCTGAAGAACCTGTATTTTTCATCCAATCATTGTGAAATTTAGAATGGTAGAGTTTCTTGATCCATGAACCAACACTACCGAATTTGAAGAAAATCGGTTAAGATTTAGCTTAGCTCCCATATATATGTTTCGTCCGATTTGGCCCTTTAGTTCTATAGAAGCTATATTTTACATCCAATCGTTTTGAAATTTAGTATGGTAGAGTTTCTTGATCCATGAACCAACATTGCCGAATTTGAAGAAAATCGGTAAAGATTTAGCTGTAGCTCCCATATATATGTTTCATCCGATTTGGCTCTTTAGATCCAATCGTTTTTATACCCTACACCACACTGTGGTACAGGGAATTATTTAAGTATAAAATGTCCCAAAAGTAAATTTATGTAAACAATTTATACATGAATTACAAAATTTATATATCAGAGTTATTCAATATTTCGAGAGTGGTGTAGGGTATTATATATAGTCGGCCCCGCCCGACTTTAGCCTTTCCTGACTGGTTAATTAATAACACTTTGAACGCTGACCTTGTGTATATGAGGGCTATATTCAAACCTGAAACGTTCTTTATACAATTTTCCAGTATTCACTTGCCATAATAGGCTCTTCTCTTCCATGACAAAAAGTTTTGTTCGTGCTTGATGAAAGAGAGAGATGTACTACAAAATTTCGTCAATATCGGGTTAAAATTGCCACATGGAGCAGAGATGGTCAGCGAGCTAAAGGCAATCGAATTTTTGAATCGAATCAGCTGATGATTCGGAGTCGATTGTTTTACTTTATGGTCATGCTATATATAAATATCAATAGATATTATAAATATCAGGCCAAAAACAAACTTAAAATATGCAGTATCATAGTGTGATGAATGGTATAAATATAATTATAGCGAGAAGTGAAATTAATTTTTTGAATTGTATATTGAGATTAATTTTAATGGCTTGTATTTCTGCACAATGTTGGACTTGTTCTTCTTTTAAACCTCAGCAAAAAATTGCATCTATTTGAAATATTAACAACTTTACAACAACTTCGAATTAGTACCTTATTTACGCAATATTTCGGAAATTTGTAAATAAATTCTTCCAAGAATTTAAATAAGTACCTGCCGCAAATTGTTATTTAAAAATAAATTAGGACTAAAACATGTTCCTTTAAAGGGAAGTGTTTATATTCTGAAAGTCCCTAACTGACCTCTTGACGATCAATTTTTGGCAGCTGGTAGTGCGAGTGATCCACAGGTAGATACTTAGCGTACTACACATACATAGAGGGTAGAAATGCTGACACAATGCTCACCCTTAATGTATAAGAACTATGGTTTAGTGAAATGAGCAGTATTAAAAAGACAAGCATCGCGAGTAGTACACACAATTACCTCTTTGCACCAAAAATATCTCAAACTTTTAAGTAACAATTCTAAAATTCTCTAATATGAATAATACCTCTGATCTTCCCACCTATGAAGATGTTGAGGGAACAATGGAAGTTATGTTGCACATTACTAAGGAACAGAAACCAAGACGGAAACTTAAAAAAGCTGAAAAAGTTCAACACTGTAAAGAGTTGGAGAATAAACTGAGTACATTGCAAACCAACGTTTGTGCAAATCAAACACGACACGAACAGTTAGATGATGATATTACAGGCCTACAACAAAACATTTCTACAATGGAGAAGCAACTCAAAGATGAGCAGTTGATATCCAAAGCGTTAATGGAGTACAGTTGTCAACTACAAACTGCGAATGAACAATTGACCAAAGAACTGGCCGAAGAAACTAAAATAAGCGTCAATGAAGGCCCACTAATAGAGGTCGTACAAAGTCTCAATGACGTTTCCACAAAGAAGTACTGCCATTATCAAGGACTCTGTGAGGATCTACGGGCAGAGCTGGATACAATGAGAAACGACAAAGAAGCAATGTCGCAGCAAATGAAAGAAGTTTGTCTTAAACGCCAACAAACGCAAGAGCAGCATGACAAACTCTCTGAGGAAATGAGAGAAATGCAAGCTGAACTTTTAATGATGAAAAACAAAAACTGCTCTGTACCATCTAAGATCAACTTTCCTACAGCTCTTCTGAATTTAGCAACAGTTTACCCTCAGCAACCCTTTAATATGTTAATGTTTGTGGGTTTATTTTTATGTTCGATGAGTGCAGTTGCTGTATCGAAACTTATTCCATAAGAATTGTCTCTTTGTTTCATGTGATCCTTATAAATAAATGAAAAAATAACAGGGGAGCGATTCTAAATTTCGATCTTTAAAAATAAATATACTTTTTGATTATTCTCTCTTTATATGGTTACGCTTCTTTATTATCACTGTTTATTTGGCTTTACTTAGAAGTATGTGTGTGCCCATCGCTGCTCTAGTGTCAACCTCTTCTAACCCAACCAGACTCTTCGAAGTTGTTGTTTGGTGGACAGCACACGAAAATTCTACATACAGTTATATACTGAGTAATGTCCAAAAAATGCACAATCTGTACATCAATGGCGTCATTAAAGCCACCTGATGCACAACTTGTAATACTACTGTTCAAGTCCCTGAGAATAATAATAAAGCAACGATTTTGTATAATTTATTTATTGAGATGGAATGGAAAAGGACATATTCTCGATGGTATGAGACGCATGGACTTCTATACTTATGACTCCAAACGTAGAGGTAGGGCTGGCCTCGAGGTCTACAGATCGAAAAGGCCAAGGCTACATGTAGCTCGTATGCTGCTTGATCACAGCCGTATTTGTCAGGCTAACAGTTCTTAGAGCTTTATTGCTATTGACAGATTTTTTTTCTTTTGTGTGGAATAAATATATTCTCCGATAGTCAGGCTGCCATTAAATTTGTCTCTATGTATGCAAGTACAGGTCTCAATTGTCGCAGCGCTCATGACGAGATGGCCGAGCAGTTCAAAATCCATCTAATATAGTTGCCGACACATATGACCATTCCAGGGAACGGTGGTGTAGATGAGCTTGCAAGGCCAAGGAAAGATAGTGCCATTTTAGCAACTAACGAAAGACGGTTAGTAGTCACGACCAATACACATTATAAAGCTGCGGTGGCCTACCTAAACACGAAACGCACCAAAGCCCTGCTGTCGTTATCGATACCGGACGTCTTACTTATCGTGTATGGCATGACGGTTGATAATCTGGCAAAGCTAGCGTTTAACATGTTCCCATGACAATCGAATATATGCTCCGGAACGACTCGAACAGTGCTCGGCCAAGGATTGTCAGTCCAACGTAACCTGTACCAAACATATGTTTTCTTCCCAGGGAAAATCGTATGGGGTCAAAAGAACTGTCACAATAACAACATCTAACCTGTATACTCCAGTGGAATTGACTTATATAGGCATGCTTCTAACGATATGCAAGCTTGAGGGATATCGCCTTTGTGGTAACATACGCCATATCACAGTTCCACAGTTACCTCCACGTATATCACAAAATCGAAATAATGGATAAGACAATTTCCTGGGATACATTTTATAGATCTATCGATCTGCTCAACGCCCAGGTCCATATCTCTCGTGGTTTCAAGGATATTTTGAAGCCATTTCATTGTATATCCACTTTTGCTAAAAATTTAACGACTAATAATACCGTATGAACCATTGATGTGGATATGCAATAGAAAATATAAACATTTTTTTATTTAAACAAGTAATGACGGATTCAGTTCGGCCATGCCGAATCTTATAAACCCTCCACCACGGATCGCTTGTGAATGATTTCGAGTATAAATAAACTAATTGTACCAAAATTCAGACCAATTCTTTGAAATTTGAGTTTTTGTGGCGTTGCGAATTCAAATCTAGAGGGACCTTTGTACTTTGTACACAGAATACAGTTTGGTTGCCCCAACCGAATTATTTGCCAACCGAATTTTGGTAGTTCTGTCTACTAAGGGTTATTTTGGTATTCAGAGAAAAATTCCATTTTTTGAGATAAACGATCGGATGTTTATTTCATAATAAGTATGCACTTAATAATGAAAAACAACATCAGCCAAATGGCCACCACGACCACGCTTACAGGACCATATCCTTTTCATGAAATTTTCCATAACCAAATCGCAAAGTGGCTGCCCTATGTCCTCGATAGCCTCACGAATTCTATCTTTGAGGTCTTGAATCGACGCTGGGCTGTTGGCGTAGACCTTATCTTTCACGTGGCCCCAAAGGAAGAAGTCGCAAGGTGTTAAATCACAAGATCTCGGTGGCCAATGTAATCACCTCTTCGAGAGATAACACTGTCCGGAAACTTTTCCCGTAACAGAGCAATGGTTTCGTTGCTTGTGTGGCACGTAGCGCCGTCTTGTTGAAAGTAAACGTTGTCCAGATCAATACCATCCAACTCCGACCATAAAAAATCATTAATCATCTCACGATAGCGCAATCCATTCACCGTAACTGTTGATCCAACCTCATTTTCGAAAAAGTAAGGTCCAGTGACCCCGCCGGACCATAAACCGCACCAAACAGTCCCACGTTGAGGATGGAAAGGCTTCTCAACAATAACTCTTAGGTTTTACGTGAAAAGTGGCCGTTATTGGCACGCCCCTTTTGGTACCCCCCACACAAATGGACCATTTTACACCAAAAGTTAACAGCTTATACCTTTTATACCAGTACGTATGTACTTTAAAGTAATTAAATGCAATTTAAATTGATAATAATTTAATTAAAACCAAAAAATATATAAATTTACTAATATTTTTTTTGGGACTCAAGGTGAGGGGATTCATAAGTCGGTTTACCCGACTGAACTTTCTTACTTGTTTTATTTTCTGTTTGTCAAGTATCAGCAAAGGAAAAGCAACCAATCTTTCGGTTGAATTTCCCAAATTACATTTAATTATTCTAAATTTTGGGAAATGGCCACCACGACCACGCTTACAGGACCATATCCTTTTCATGAAATTTTCCATAACCAAATCGCAAAGTGGCTGCCCTATGTCCTCGATAGCCTCACGAATTCTATCTTTGAGGTCTTGAATCGACGCTGGGCTGTTGGCGTAGACCTTATCTTTCACGTGGCCCCAAAGGAAGAAGTCGCAAGGTGTTAAATCACAAGATCTCGGTGGCCAATGTAATCACCTCTTCGAGAGATAACACTGTCCGGAAACTTTTCCCGTAACAGAGCAATGGTTTCGTTGCTTGTGTGGCACGTAGCGCCGTCTTGTTGAAAGTAAACGTTGTCCAGATCAATACCATCCAACTCCGACCATAACAAATCATTAATCATCTCACGATAGCGCAATCCATTCACCGTAACTGTTGATCCAACCTCATTTTCGAAAAAGTAAGGTCCAGTGACCCCGCCGGACCATAAACCGCACCAAACAGTCCCACGTTGAGGATGGAAAGGCTTCTCAACAATAACTCTTAGGTTTTACGTGAAAAGTGGCCGTTATTGGCAAGCCCCTTTTGGTACCCCCCACACAAATGGACCATTTTACACCAAAAGTTAACAGCTTATACCTTTTATACCAGTACATATGTACTTTAAAGTAATTAAATGCAATTTAAATTGATAATAATTTAATTAAAACCAAAAAATATATAAATTTACTAATATTTTTTTTGGGACTCAAGGTGAGGGGATTCATAAGTCGGTTTACCCGACTGAACTTTCTTACTTGTTTTATTTTCTGTTTGTCAAGTATCAGCAAAGGAAAAGCAACCAATCTTTCGGTTGAATTTCCCAAATTACATTTAATTATTCTAAATTTTGGGAAATGGCCACCACGACCACGCTTACAGGACCATATCCTTTTCATGAAATTTTCCATAACCAAATCGCAAAGTGCCTGCCCTATGTCCTCGATAGCCTCACGAATTCTATCTTTGAGGTCTTGAATCGACGCTGGGCTGTTGGCGTAGACCTTATCTTTCACGTGGCCCCAAAGGAAGAAGTCGCAAGGTGTTAAATCACAAGATCTCGGTGGCCAATGTAATCACCTCTTCGAGAGATAACACTGTCCGGAAACTTTTCCCGTAACAGTGCAATGGTTTCGTTGCTTGTGTGGCACGTAGCGCCGTCTTGTTGAAAGTAAACGTTGTCCAGATCAATACCATCCAACTCCGACCATAAAAAATCATTAATCATCTCACGATAGCGCAATCCATTCACCGTAACTGTTGATCCAACCTCATTTTCGAAAAGGTAAGGTCCAGTTCTCAACAATAACACTTAGGTTTTACGTGAAAAGTGGCCGTTATTGGCACGCCCCTTTTGGTACCCCCCACACAAATGGACAATTTTACACCAAAAGTTAACAGCTTATACCTTTTATACCAGTACATATGTACTTTAAAGTAATTAAATGCAATTTAAATTGATAAAAATTTAATTAAAACAAAAAAATAAATAAATTTACTAATATTTTTTTTGGGACTCAAGGTGAGGGGATTCATAAGTCCATTTACCCGACTGAACTTTCTTACTTGTTTTATTTTTTGTTTGTCATGTATCAGCAAAAGAAAAGCAACCAATCTTTCGGTTGTATTTCCCAAAATAATTATTTAATTATTCTAAATTTTGGGAAAATTATTGGGATAACCAAAAAACTATTATTTATTTATATTTTTTCTGTTATTGTAACCAATTATTCCAAAAATCGATCATATGGTACTATAATGAAAATTTAAAAGTAGTTACCAGAACTAACCGAGTGCCTATGAAAAACAATCTTAAATTGATAGAGACAACTATCGATTTCGTTGCAAGCATTTTCATTTGATCGTATCCATGTTATTATTATTGTTTCAACTATTTCTATATAAATAAAGGGTGGTTACATTTTAAGGGCAGATGTTGATTTTGAATAAAACACAAATTATTTAGGAAATTATTGCCATTTCTTTTTATTATGACAATACTGGTATGATTCAATTATGTATGGAACAAAATATCGGCCAAATGGCCGGCGCGACCTCGGCGATGGTCCAAATTTTCGAAGACGCTGAGGCATAATTGAGGTTCTATGCCGTAAATGTGCCGAATTATCTCATCCTTTAGCTTGAATTATTGCTGGCTTATCAACGTACACCTTTTCTTTCAAATTACCCCCAAAGAAAGAAGTCCAACGGTATCAAATCACATGATCTTGGCGGCCAATTGACATCGCCACGACGTGAGACAACACGGCCATTGAATTTGTTGCGCAAAAGAGCCATTGTTTCGTTAGCTGTGTGGCAAGTGGCACCGTCCTGTTGAAACCACATATTGCCCACATCCATATCTTCCAATTCGGGACATAAAAAGTCTGTATCATCTCACGATAGCGAACATCATTCACAGTAACTGCCTGACCGGCCTCATTTCAAAAAAGTATGGCCCGATGACGTCGCCAGCCTATAAGCCGCACCAAACGCACAATTCTCCCGATTGTGTGTAATGAACACGAACAAAAAAAATGTTCAAGATGCTGTTCCTATTCTATCAAATGCATCCTAGAACTTGGGCAGAGGTAAGACTACGGTAGCCTTTTCTTTCCTAGCTACAGTCGGTTGTGGGGGGGTTCTAGTCCTTCTCTATACCAAGTCATTTCACATTACAACAATTATTATAGACTCCCTATTTATTTCAAACTATTTACTAAACAAAATGGACCATAAAGAGAAAAAAAATATTTAACTATTAATCAAAAACACCCCATGAATTTAATGAAAATTAACCTGAAAAAAAATGAACAAAAGTCGAGAACCTAAACAAAGTGCATAATCTCTCAGATGATATTGAGAGCAGCTACCTCAAAACCCTCGCCAGCCTATGTCCCTTTTTGGTATATGCAATTTTAAAGGGACCCCAACTTCTAATTATTACTCCATACTTAATAATCCATGCCTTTCGTGAAAGAAACCGTCAGATTATAATTTAGTTCGCCATAATTATTATTAAAATATGTAATTCAAATCATTTTGACACTTAATTTAATTAATACTAAATTTAATAAAAACAATCAAAAGTTAATACATTTTTGCTCTATCAGACATTCTCGATACAAAATATATTGTTGTCCCTCAAAGGGTTAATATCTTATTCAATTGGAATAGAGAAATGGAAAAAAAATATTACTATGCAAAAAGTTATCAGAAAAGATAGAACCACATGAAATGAAAACAAAAATCACAAAAACTATACTCTCATAGTAACGTAGTAACAAGAAGAAGACCATTCAGAGGAGATTCAATGTATCAAAACAAAACTAATGAATGGATGTAAAAACCTTAAACACTCAACTTACGAACGATTAAATTTTTGACATTAGTAGTTAAGAGAAGAAAGAGCACAAATTTGTTTTTATTTTTTATACATATTTTTGGCATTTTTCCTCAAACATTTCACTTTACAATCACAATTGGAGCAAACACAATTGATTTTTTAAATAAAATTGCAAAAAACACATCTTTAAATCAGTAAATTAAATCTCGAGAGCTAACAAGAGAATGCCAAAATATCTCGAAGAGAGCAAAACAACTGTCAAAAATTTAATCGTTCGTAACTGTCACTTTTTAAAGAGTACGACGGACCATCTATTAGTTTGAGTGTTTATGGTAAAAACAGCATTCATAAAAACTAGAGAGTAATTGATGCCGTTACATTGAATTTCTCACGTTGGACTCCCTCTTATGCTCTCAAAATATCTCTTTGCAAGAACTTGTATAATTGTAATGTATGTAGCTTTTGTCGACTTACCAACTCTCTCCGATCATGATGAAGGCCTCCAAGATGAACCGATGATTTTGTTGTCGTTGCTGTTTTGTTGATGGGTTAAATTATTATGGTATATTTCTTGCAGAGAGTTTCTAGCATGCGATAAAAAAATTATGAGAGAAACTGATGTAATGGATGAATGGTCAACTTGCTATAAGCTTAAGAAAGTATGCGAATTTTTTTTTAAATAAATTAATAATTGTTACATATTCAAGTGCATGTTTCTTGAAAATTTTAAAAAGGGAAACAATTAAAATTTTATGTTATTAAAAATTTATGTAACATTTATACTTAGAATTAGATCAGAATATTTTCTAATTGATTATCAAAATTTGATTTAAATAGACGTCTATTAACAATTTTGGTCCAATGCCGAAGAAAACGCTGCTCAATTGAAAGGAAAAACCTCGTCCAAATAGGTTTTGTGCAATCCAGGATCCTTTTTAGCAGAATTATGTTGAAATCATGGGTAGTAGTGAAATTGTATTACTCTTTAAATGATGGGTAGACCCGATTAGGTATGTTGGATGGTTATGTAAGATGGTAATTACGCAATTATGCACTGATAAGGTTAGGTTTAGTAACGTGGTAAAGATGTCCGTCTATCCTGTGGGTAGAGAGATATCTCCCAGAACTAGATGTTTCCTTGATGATTGTTAGGTTATATCTAATCTGGATCTGAATGGATTGGTACTGAGATACTCGTCTACCCTGTGGGTAGAGAGATATCTTAAAGTAAACCGCCTGATTTGAAGCGACGGGAACACTTTTGGCTCACGTCTATATAATGGTATACACACGAGGCCGGTGAAAATGTCAAATTTGGAGGTTAATTTAAGTTCGATGTGAGTTCAGATTCCCGTATACCCTGTGGGTAAAACGGGCTCTTCGTGGATTTGGTAATTCAGATTTTCGTGAGGTTGATGTTGCGGCCAAAATGTTCCAACAAAATAGAAAATCCTCCTGTTCCTTCCAATGGTCGGGATTCCGTGGATGAAAAAAGTGTGGGAGGTGCCACAAGCGTGTGATCTTAAATTTTTAGAATTTAATTTATGTTAAAGCTTATAGATGTTTTCATCACGAGAGCCAATTCAAAAAGGAAGAAAATAAATTTGGCTGTAAATGATTTTGCCTATGGTATTGAATAAGAAAACAGTGGAGAGTATATTATGTCAGAAACTCCTAACAAGGCGTTACCAATCAAACCAAAAAATCTAAACAGGTAGCGTATGCAATAAAATAAAAAAATTAAGTCCATATACCCTTTATAAAAACATTCATATACAGTAAGTGTTTTGCCTCTCTTGTACAATTTTAAATATTGGACTTAGCGCCTTTACACTCTTAGGTCGCGATATGTACTTAAATACGGGGATTTTTATTGAATTCCCTCCATAGTTCTTGAGAAACATTTTTAGCGGCAGGCAATGCAAGTGATACATGTCATCCATGTCTTTTCATATTTTTACACTAATCGGTGCAGAACTACCAGCACTACGTCTGACAAAAATATTGGAACATTTTCTTCAGGCCAGTTTTTGTATATTAACTAGGGATGTAACGAAAGTGACTTTAGCGAAAGCGAATATTGAAATATATTTCTTGCGAATGCGAAAGCGAATAGTACAATATGCATTTTTGCGAAAGCGAATAATAGTTTGACCTGAACTGATACTTTTCCAGGATGTTCAAGTATTAAGAATGTTTTCGATATTTTTACCTCCTGTTACCACAAGGACAAACATATTTTTTCAACTGTTTTGAAGAGAAGTGGTAGAGGGTTTCATTGATATTAATATCTTCAAATTGTGTGAAGGGAATAAGGAGATTTAACACTTTTAACAAATGGAAGCGAATACTAAAATATATTTTTGCGAAAGCGAATAATCCAAATATGGTTTTTGCGAATGCAAAAGCGAATGTTAAAATGATGCGAATTCGTTACATCCCTGATATTAACTATTGAAAACCAAAAGTCGATTTCCCAAAAAAAAAATCGAGATAGATAACTTCGGAACTACGATACGGTTATTAATCAGAACCTGTACACACTCTAAGCTGATGTGAGCCTGCCCAAATTTCAAACGCTCCAACGTAGTATCCCCTATTGTCATAACAGACTGTTTAATTGTACAGAACTTAGTGAGACTTATAGTCTTGAGAAATTACTTTTGTAGGAATCGAGATGACAAAGGGGAGAAGGAATCGATAGAACGCCTTCCATGTTTGTGCCGAGATTTAAGGATTATCCCCTCAGTTTATCAAAGTTGATACAACAATACAATTACAATATGTTCAGTACTCTTAATCGTACAAATCGTAGTAGATTTGCCTTTTGTCGCTAAAATTTAAAAATTACCAAAATTTTATTTAGGTTCTGCGAATGTGAAAATCGGCAGGTGTTAAATTAAAAAAACAAATATGTACTTAAATACGGGGATTTTTATTGAATTCCCTCCCTAGTTCTTGAGAATCATTTTGAGCGGCAGGCAATGCACGTGATACACAGGTAGATACTTAGCGATCTATCTAGAGGATAGAACTGCTGACACAATCCTCAACCCATGTTTGTAAGCAATTTTTCTTAACGCAATATTCAGTAGCAAAAAGACAATCTGCAGCAGCAGAACTCGGAATTACTCATTTGTGCAAAAACGCTTGAAGTCAATATTAAATTCTTTCAATTTAAATACTTCAGTATGGATTATTATTCAATTTTGGATTATCGCCGCGCTTATGATGAAGATTCGAAGAGAATTAAGGATGAAGATTCAAAGAGAATAAAAGATGAAGATTCTAAGAGAATAAAAGACGAATTTGAGCAAAGAATTAAGCAACACTCAATGCATCGTCCGACCAAAAATATGGAATGTGAAAAACATAATGTCCTGGCAGATGTAGAGAATAAAATGAAGTCTTTGGAAAAATCGGCAATGCAAGTAGAAAAAAGGTTGAGCCATACTGAGGAGAGATTTAGAGTGAAGCAAAGCTATATTGACTCAGAGAATAAAAAATCCGGACTGCAAGATAACCTTGCCACTCTAGAAGATCACCTCAAAGATGAACAATTGAAATGCAAGGCATTAATAAAACGTAGTCGTCACTTAGAAACTGTAAACCAGCAATTGTCCAAAGAATTGGCAAGGAAAAACATAACTACCGCTGGTATGGAAACGAAGATAACAATGTTGGCAAAATTTGACAACAATACCACCAAGAAGTGCCACGAATATCAATATCTCTTTAAGGAGCTGCACGAAGAATTGGAGGCATTAAAAGCTAGCCAGGATGTAATGTTGGAGCAGTTGAAAAAAGTTTCGCTTACTCATCAACAAGCAAAAGAACAATATGAGAAACTCTCGGAGCGAATGTTAGAAATGCGAGCTGATCTCTTAAAGCTGCAACAACAGAAATCCCCCGAAACTGTTATGTTAATGTTTGCGGGTTTATTTTTATGTTCGTTAGGTGTAGTGGTTATGTCTAAACATCTTTCATAAGAGATGTTTCTTCGTATTGTATAATCCTTATATATAATAAAAATTTGAACAGTAGAGGAATTTAAAATCCCTCTCACTTAAAAAATGTATACGTTTGTGTTTTACTCATCCTCTTTTTATAGTCACCATTTTTTTGAGCTTATTGTCGATCTTTATTACTATTAGCTACGAACTCTTTAAAATACTTCATTTAAATGATACTGAAGAAAAGGAATGTCTATATTTGAATGGCTCAAATGCTACATCGATTAACTCCACTTTTTTCTTTGCAAATTTTAAGTCAAAGTACCAAAGTAAAAGGCAAAATTTTGTTACTATTCATAAAATTTTTTCTTTCAGCTATTTGTTTTATAGAGTTAATCGATTTGGCATTTGAGCCATTAATGTAAGGGATGAATAATCGTTATATGGAGCAAATTACGAAACGATCCTTTTGTCTAAGTTAATTATTATACAAAACAAACGCACGGTGTGAGAAACATTTACTATAGCGCGAAAAAAATCGAAATATGAACTTACACCAATTCCAAAAATATTGGTACACCACTAATCTAAGGGCTTGGCTGCACTTACCGGCATTCCACATTTCTCAATTATTTCACTCATTACGGTATAACGGTTCATTAACTACTGGAAATCTATAGGCCATACGTGATTGATATATTTTAGTTGTATAGGTTACATTAACTTGAACAGGAAAGTGATTGGTTTTGGTACAATTTATGATTTTTTCTTATATTTTACAATTCATTGAGTTGAGATTGTTTAAGCAAAAAAAAATTCGGAAACAATTGAAATATTTTAAAATATTTTTTTTCAATTATTTTTTACTTTCGGTAAGGGTTTAGTTAGGAATGCTGTGTGATGCAGCCTAGTTTTTTATTTTATTTTTTGCTCACCTTATAAAGTATAACTTCTAAACTTTTGGGCTGCCAATATTTTCCTATTGATTTTCTATAATTATTTTTAGGAAATATTCTGATTAAGCGATTGAAAATTTTGATATTTGGTACAAAGCCAAAAAAAAATTCTGAAAAAAGTTCTTCGGTTTAAATTAGGTTTTATAGAAATTTGGACTATGTATTAGTAACAAAATTCAACAAAAAAATGATAAATTTGCTTAAACCA
The DNA here is from genome assembly GCA_963930755.1 of Eudasyphora cyanicolor. Taxonomy (NCBI): domain Eukaryota; kingdom Metazoa; phylum Arthropoda; class Insecta; order Diptera; family Muscidae; genus Eudasyphora; species Eudasyphora cyanicolor. The sequence goes on from OZ005738.1 coordinate 41,101,814, forward strand.
CATGCATTAACTTAGATAACAATTTTAAATGACACACTTTTCAGCTAAAACTATCAAAAACATGCGAGTCAAAACATGGAAAGTCTATAATGTATCTATAATGTATGTAATAATGTATTTTCGCACTAAATTGGAGCTTTCTCCCACTGTGGAAAGCTGCAATTTTTAGGCCGCAAATTCTTTAATCAAACTCTTGACCTGAAAAATGTTTTATTTATGGCTTAAATAGCTTGAGAGCTATATCTACATGGGAACTACAACAAAATACAATTTTATTTGTATAAATTTTATTGAGATGAATTCTTGCCAAAAGAGAATATAAACTGCAATGTTTCAGCTAAATTTCTTAAAAAAAATGTGATGCTTATGGCTTAAATAAGCCTATTTGGGAGCGACATCTATAGGTGAACTATAAAAAAATATGAACTGATTTAAAAAAAAATATACTGTGATGAATTCTTGTCTTAATTATATAAAAACCGCAAATATTCAGTTAAAATGCTTAGAAAATACGGTATTTATGACTTAAATAAGCCTATTTTGGAGCGACCTCTATAGGGTGACTATAGAAAAATATGAACCGATTTGTAAAATTTTTGCTGTGATGAATTCTTGTCAAAATAGGATATAAACTACAAAGTTTCTGCTAAATTGCTTTAAAAATGAGGTATCTATGGCTCAAAACCCGTATTTTGGAGCGACCCCTATAGGGGAGCTATATCAGACCATTGACCGATATGGCCCATTTGCAATGCCAAACAACCTGCAACTATAAGAAAAGTTTCAACCAAAGTTGATCAACCTAGCTTTATTATTACGGACTGTACGGACTTTATTATTACGGACTAAATCGTCTTAGAATTTTAAGACGATTAAGAATATATATCGTCATCAGAAACAAAAAAGGACGTAAGAATAAAAATTGAAATTCAGGTTTTCATGGATTTCGGTACGGTAAGGTGGTCCATTTCGAGGTTCCCTACTTTTTTAAAGAAAAAAAAAACACTGAAAATTCAAATTGAATGGGGAATGTTTATTATCATTTGAAATAACATTCTTGGGCATTTATTTTTTGAAGATTATGTCTATCAAATGTTGGCCGCGGCTTTGTCTCAGATTGTCCATCCGTTGAGTCCAATTTCGATGACTCGTTCGAGCATTTCGACTGGTAACTGGCGAATGACACGCGTGATGTTTTGCTCCAAGGCCTGAATCGAAGCGGGTTTGTCCGCATAAACTTTAGACTTTACATATCCCCACAGGAAAAAGTCTAACGGTGTGATATCACACGATCTTGGTGGCCAACCGACCGGCCCAAAACGTGAAATTGTCTGCTCACCGAAGTATCCTCTCAATAAATCCATTGATTGATAAAAGTGGCGCCGTCTTGTTGAAACCAAATGTCGCCGAGATCACGAGCTTCAATTTCAGGCATCAAATAGTCGATTATCATGGCACGATAACGGTCGCCATTGACGGTTACGTTCACACCGGCATCATTTTTGAAAAAATATGGACCGATGATTCCTGTACGTTGGATCGGGAATCGGTCAGTCGCAAAAAAATAGCTCTTAACGAGAGCTAAAATATTGCTCATGAGTGTCAAGGTCGTGGGTCGAAGGGAAAGTGCTTTTCTTTTGGATTTAAAAAAAATTGACTTAGCACAATTGACGAACGATTATTTTGATAATAAAACTGAATAATTTGTAAACGTTATTCGGGCGTAAGTCTTTCCATGATGAAATGCCAAACAATTCTTAACAAAAATAACGTAACATAAAATAACATGTGATCTGTCAAAAAAAGCCTATTGTAAAAAGTATATCTACTTAGATCACCCTATACATATCCTGACAAATTTTTAGCGAAATTCAAAAGGGTCAAACTACAGATTATTAATTTTGTATACCCTCCACCATAGGATTGGGAGTATATTCATTATGTCACTCCGTTTGTAACACCATTAAATATTGATCTTAGACCCCAAAAAGTATGTATACTTATATTATAAATCGCCGTAAAATTCAAAGACGATTTAGCCATGTCCGTCTGTTCGTCCGTCCGTCCGTCCGTCCGTCTGCTGTAATCACGCTACAATCTATAATACTTGAGCTAGGTGGCTGAAATTCGGTACATACATATATATACTTCTTATATCTGCAGGTATGTTGGGATTGAAAACGGGTAACATCGGTAAATTTTTTGACATAGCCCCCATATATAGCATCTCTCCGATTTGACTTCTTAACGCCACAGAGACCACAAATTTCGACTGATCGGGCTGAAAATTGGTAGCTGGGGTTTTTTTTACCCGAAATCCTTCACACAAGCAACGGTAGACATAGGTCCATGTTCTGCCGTAAGGGAACTATCTCTAAAGAAGAGCTTGCAGGTAGCTAAAGGCATGCCAACATACTCCAGTTCCCCTGATGCAGGTAAGTTAGTTCCTAGCCCTGCAAGTTCATCTGATTTGCAGTTCCCTGGTATGTTCCTGTTGCCCTTCTCCCATTACAGTTGAATACTGAACTTTTCAGCCATCACGTTAAGAGCTCTGCGTAAGTCGAGTGCTGTTTTGAAATTCAGGAATATAGTATCCAGGGACTTGATAGCAGCCCGACTATCGATAAAAATATTGTTACCGACTTTAGTCAGCATATTAATTTTCGGCAATTCAGCTACCCCTTAAATAGTTGAGATTTCTGTCTGATAGACAATACAGTGATCACATGCTGTATTTTTTCAATGGTTACACAAGTTTTTCAGAAAAGACCCCAAAGTTGTGAAGACACTTGGTTGTTGAGTTTGGAAGCGTCTGTCTAGCAGTTCATGAATCTCATATGTTCGGGATACGACCATTCCATTCTGATCTATTAGGTATTAAAGTGAGATACTTCTTTTCAAAAAGTGGTTCAGTTATAGTGCCCAGTCAACAATGCCCAGAAGGTCTGGCATTGTGTGTACATATAATGACACTAAGTCCATGGCCTTTTTTCGGACCATAGTGACAGTTCCGTAAGTCTAATAGTAGTACATGCGACATATTGCATTGTTATAATGTCTAGCGGCATTAAATGTAGTATGCAAATTAGTTTATCAGTTGTTGTCGTTCTCAGCGCACCAGTGACACATTCATATAGCAGCCATTCGCTGAACCTTGTTTAGTATCGCAAAGAAGGTTCATTTCTGCAAAGCTGGAATGCCATACAGCTCTATCGGTCTGACTAATGCCGTATACAGCCAATTACCTACACGCGGGTTCAGACCCCAGCGTTTTTCTTTTGCCGTGTTACAGGTATATAGAGCTATAGAGCCACAGCCTTATTTGCTTTTTCCAAAATGTTGGGTATAAAGAACAACTTTCTGTCTAGTAAAATACCTAAGTATTTTGCGCTTTCAGAGAAGGGAATTTCAATATCCCACAAGGAGACAGGTGTAACTGGTGGTGGCTTATTTCTCCTGGGGAAAAGAACTGGCTCACTATCTTGATCAGGTTAACATCAAGGCCATTATCGGAAGCACATTTTGCGGTTGTATGAAGGGCCTGCTGTAGGATGTCTCTAAGAGTAATATCAAACTTCGTTCTAACAGCTATTGACACGTCATCTGCACAGGCAACAACCCTTACACTCATCATCTCCGGAGAAAGCTGAATATTGATCATTGAGAGCTCACATAGCAGAGGAGAGAGAACAACCATTTTGGGCGTTTCCATGCTAACAAATCCCTGGAGGTAAGTTGATCCTGAAATGAGAATGATTATTCATAACTTTATGATTAATAGACGCTGAAATGCGTCTATTAATCATAAAGTTATGAATAAACCTACCTGTACTGCTATCAACCCCCAGGGTTGCTAGAACCGTTGTTATAGCTGCTGGATTTATGTTATTGAAGGCCCCTCTCTATATCTATGAAAGATACCATAGTATATTCCGTAACAGAGAGAGAGATCCTTCAATAAAGCTGACCAGATCATGCAGGGCAGTTTCGGTGGACTTGCCCTTGCTGTAGGCATGCTGTTGATTGGACAATAGCCTACGATCAATTTTAGTTGTAAAGTAACTATCAATTAATCCCTTCACGGTTTCAAGGAGAAATGACGAAAGACTAATTGGCCGCAAATCCTTATCTTCTGCACGTGATGGTTTTTCTGCCTTTGGAAAGACAAGAATCTTGGTTTCTTTCCATTTTTTTGGCACACGAGATTATTTTTGATTACATATACCCTATTTGAACAAAATGTTGAATATTTATTTATGTCCAGTAATTTTATATTTTGTTTGCAACCAATTTTTCGGTTGTACTTCCCAAAATACATTTAATTATTCTAAACTTGGGAAATTATTGGGTTAACCAAAAATCGATTATTTATTAATACTTTCTCTGTTGTAGTAACCAATTATTCGTTGCAAAAATAATCTTTGGTCTATTGATAAAATTTCTGTTGTCAAGAATAAAACATTGGTTGTCAGAACCAAAAATCGATCATATGGTACTATAATGAAAGTTTAAAATTGGTAACCACAACTAACCGAGTGTCAATGAAAAAAACAATCTTAAATCGATTGCTACAACCATGGATTTAGTTGCAAGCATTTTCATTTGATCGTATCCATGTTATTATTGTTGTTTCAACTAAATATATATAAATACAACCGACAGACGGTGTAGGCAATATACTTTTTGTTGCTAGTACCATCATTATCGGGATGGTCGTCTCACTTATTGTCTCTTTCATGAGGGTCACAGTATTATTGAACGAAACGCAGAGAGACATAAGGTCTTGAACCAATATTTCTGCGGAGCTAAGGTGACGAAGAGGAATCTAAAGAATATCTTCAGTGTCTGTGCCCTGCACTCTCTATAAGGCAGCCGATTGCCCTAGGCTCATGGTTCATTGATGATTTGTCAAATTTGGATGAAGTTAGAATCAGGAAACTACTAGCCCTTTTTAAGACAATGGCAGCGACTATAAAAATTTCAAATTATTCCTTCCGTCACTGTGGTATTTTAATGGGCTACATAGTCTAAGTGAGTCTGGCAACAATTCATAGAACACCTATACAATGTGGCCTTCGGAGAGCAGTGGACTTGAAGTGGATTCTGAAGGAGTTGGGTTCGATTCCTAGCCAGGGTACTGGAAAAATTTAACAACTACATTTCATGTTCTCGTCATAAGAAAATTAAAATAAGGTTCCCTCGATGATGTATTCGAGCATATGCCGAAACGAAGTCGGTAATAGAAATAGAGTTAAGGATTATAACATCAGGGTCTTCAAGCTACTTAACAAATACACAATAACTTCTGCACTCTAAATCAAGCAAATCGTACCATATTTGTCCTTTTGATCGCTATAATTGCAAAATTAAAATTATGTCCAAATATTTTATTTCACAAGAAATTTTAATTTTATTGCAGTTCCAAGGATATGAAAACCCGAACACCTGGCTGCAATTAGCGAATTAAAAATAAAATAGCACAATAATATGAACCTACTTAAGGAGATTTATATTTCATGAAATTCTCACCCTCTTTCTTAAGAATTTTTAGCGGCTGGCAATGTAAGTGATCCACAGGTAAATACTTAGATTTGTATATCTAGAGGGTTGAAATGCTGACATTCTTAATTTATAAGGAATTTCTCTTAGCATAATATTCAGTAGCAAAAATACACTCAGCCGGAGAAGAACTCTGAATTGCTCATTTATGCCGAAACCCATTTTTTATACTAAAGTTTTTCAATTTCAATATGGATTATTCTAAAGAGAAAAAAGAAGAAATTGAGCAAAGACACTCAACGCCTCGCCCGACCAAAAATAAAGAGCATAAAAAAGACGAAATCCTGGAAGATGTAGAACATCAAATGAAGTATTTGGTAAAATCTACAATGGAATTGGAAGAAAGGGGTAACCATTCTGGGGAGAGAGTGCGACAGATGCAGAACTATGTTGATGAGTTGGAGAATGAAAAATCCGCCCTGCAACATAACGCCAGCACTCTAGAGGAGCAACTGAAGGAGGAACAATTGAAATGCAAAGCGTTAGTGGAGCGCAGTCGCCACTTAGAAACTGCTAACGAACAATTGTCCAAAGAATTGGCAACGAAAAAGATAACAACTGCCGGCATTGAAACAAATATAACAATGTTGGCAAAATTTGACAACAGTGGCACAAATAAGTATAACGAATATCAAGATCTCTGCAAGGAGCTGCAAGAAGAACTGGCTGCAATGAAAGCGGACAAAGAAGCAATGTCGAAGCAGCTGAAAGAAGTTTCGCTTACTCATCAACAAGCAACAGAACAATATGAGAAACTCTCGAAACGAATGTTACAAATGCAAGGAGATCTATTAAAGCTGCAACACAAGAAATCCTCCGAGGCTGCCACGAAAATCTTTCCCACAACACATAATAACTTAGCAACAGTTTTCCCTTCCCATCAACCCTTTAATATACTAATGTTGGTAGCTTTATTTTTATGTTCGTTAACAGCAGTTGTTATGTCTAAACATCTTCCATAAGATATTTTCTTGCATATTGTGTGATTCTTATAAGTTAATAAAAAATCAACAGAAAAAGTATTTTCATTAAAAAACTTCGTTTATGTTTTACTCTCTCTTTCTCTTTAAAGTCTTCACGATCTCGTCCTTATTGTCGACACAGGCCTCTTACAAAAGATACTGAGGAAGAGGTATACCTACATTTAGGGAATGAATAGTCATTGCACAGTGGGGTTATTTCAAGAAAAATAAAAGAAATACTGCCGTTTTTTATACAGTCGTCACCAACAGCAGAGCTTTTATTAAGTTAAGGAAGAAATACTGCCGTTTCTTACATAGTCGACATCCAGTGCAGAGCTTTTATTAAGTTAAGGTTTTATATACCATATATGGACACCATTTTGAAGTCGTAAAACAGGTCCAAAATATTGATATGTGCATCACTTCAGTGTTACCGTATATATAAAATAGCAAGTCTTTGCAGAGATTCGACAAATTGATAGTTGCTTTCATTCACAAGAACTTCAATATCTCTGCGTGCCGTCTAAAAAGACAGTGGCACGTCATGACATACCCGATAAGCGAGATGTCCGTTCTCAATAACGACAGCTGGGCGTTGTTGCGTCTGGAGTTGAGGCATAGTCACATCAGCCTGGAATATATGCATTTCTTGACTAGTGACCAGCTCCCATATGTAGCCGTAAGAGCACTATCTCTTAAGAAAACCTTGCAGGTCGCTAGAGGCATGTCCACATATTCCACTTCCCCTCGAGCGTGTAAGGCAGTTATGACATAGGGGTGCCGGGACACAGCATCCCTGGTATGATGCTGTGTCCCGGCACCCCTATGCATACTGAACTATTCAGCCATAGCGTTAAGAGATCTGAGAAAGTCGACGGCAGGTCTTTAAATAATGAAGACAGTTTTAGCTATTACATATATATCAGCCTGACTATCAGAGTAAATATTGAGACTGAATTTGGCCAGAACATTCTGCCCGATTTAATTTCTAGAAAAAATGTTGCCCAGTCAACGAGAAATTCTAGAAAATATTTGCACGTTTACGTCGAACTAATGTAGTCCCTGGAATTGAGGCTAACTTAATTTTTCAAATTTCCAAGATGTGTTAATAAAGGGCGGTTTTCGAGAAAACGGTAAAGGAAATACTGCACTATTTGCAGAAACGAAATCGCCATAGGTTTCAAACATTCTGCTACCTCTAATAACAAAGATGTTAAACAATACAGTGGAAAAACAGGCAAAAAAACAAAAAACGCTCTTGCACTATATGAGATAACTGTTCGGTTAGTGGAATGTGTACACGTTTGGTGTACCCGAGGTTGCTCAATTTAAGGCCCCTATAGCTTATGTAGCCCTGTATAACAACATAGAGCGGCCAAAATAGAAACTTACATTCTCTAACAACTCTTCTACAATCTTGTCAAGGTCCGTCGCAATCGCTTGTCTCGTCAAGAAAAGGTGGTATTATTTCCCTTTTTAATTCCTCCCACTGCGTCATGTGACAATATCGTTCTCGACGCAGTCCACCGCCCATTGCAACTGAAATACGCGGTCTACAGCGTGACACGCGTAGTTTTGTTTCAACTGATTAGTTGCCCAACTCGTGCCCTGCCTGTGGAACTAGAACTCTTGACGTTGTAGAGCTGTTCCAATACGCTGCACACCCTACTCAGCTACAAGCAAGATCTCTCTGGACCCACCCAATCGATGTAGCTCGATGTCTGGGAATAGATTCTGGCGAATCAAAGGAACAGAGCCAATAGAATTTAAGTAGATGAAGAAGCCTGGCCCAGTGCACTGCATTTAACTCTTTTTTCCCACTGTGCCACATAAGGTACGATTTAAAAAAACACTTCTTATCGTTACTTTTATTCCAAATTTTTCTTTGGCACTAATTTTGCGGCTCTCTGATGTGGTGGACCCTTGAAACTTATTTTGCTCTACTGGTTCCCTAAAAATACAAATTAAAAAACGCGTCTTATTTCTTAATTATGTGGTAAGAGCTATCCTCGCACATTGGGACCCTACTAAACGCTTTTTACTTCACTGTACCATATTAAAGACCTTTTTGGAACCACAGTACAACGCTTGAGAATTTTTGTCCCACTGAGATCCTAAAAGTAGGTATTTCGAAAAAAATACTTTCATACGAAGTTTATATTCCAAAAGCTACCCTTGCACCAATGAACCCATTTTGCGCCACTGTACCATGTTTAACAGCTTCTACCACACCGTACCATAATTAACCATTTTTTCCTACTTTGGAATATTCGCACCCAGGAATCATTTTGGCCCCATCTGCGTCATGATTACCCCATTCTGTCCCACCGTACCTTGTTTGAGCCACTGTACCATATCTATCCATTTTCGTCCACATTCATAACTTTAGCACCTGTGCTATCATCTAAATTGTTGCACTAATCATGACTATAGACAGAATGTTTTCACGTTTCTGGCTTCCACACAAAAGAACCATATTGCGACTCTAGCATAGAGGAAGATCTCAGAGATCGACTCTGGTATAGATGAAGATCTCAGAGATCGACTCTAGTATTGAGGAAGATCTCAGAGGTCGACTGTAGTATAGAGGAAGACCTCAGAGGTCGACTGTAGTATAGAGGAAGACCTCAGAGGTCGACTGTAGTATAGAGGAAGACTTCATAGGTCGACTCTAGTATAGAGGAAGACTTCAGAGGTCGACTCTAGTATAGAGGAAGACCTCAGAGGTCGACTCTAGTATAGAGGAAGACCTCAGAGGTCGACTGTAGTATAGAGGAAGACCTCAGAGGTCGACTCTAGTATGGAGAAATATCTCAGAGATAGACTCAAGTATATAGGAAGATCTCAGAGACCGACTATAGTATAGAGGAAAAGCTCAGAGATCGACTATAGTATAGAGGAAGAGCTCAGAGATCGACTCTAGTATAAACGAAGATAGTATAGATCTCAGTATAGATCTCATATCAGAAGATCACAGAGACCGACTATGGTATAGAGGAAAAGCGCAGAGATCGACTATAGTATAGAGGAAGAGCTCAGAGATCGACTGTAGTGTAGAGTAAGACCTCAGAGATCAACTCTAGTATAGAGGAAGATCTCAGAAATCGACTCTAGTATAGAGGAAGATCTCATAGATCGACTCTAGTTTAGAGGAAGACGCTAGAATAGAGGAAGAGCTCAAAGATCGACTCTTGTATAGAGGAAAGCCTCAAAGCTCGACTCTAGTATAGACGAAGACCTCAGAGATCAACTCTAGTATAGTGGAAGACCTCAGAGGACGACTATAGTATAGAGGACATTTTATACATCGTTTCTGATTTGTTTTGACGAATTTTTTCGTCCGTTTTTTTAATTTTTTTCATGTCATTCCTTATAATTTTATTTGGGTAATATTGCCTAGGTCAAAAAAAAACTATGTTCTAATAATTGCAAACTATGTTCGCTAATTGCATCTATGCTATAGTGAACATTTTTATTAGATGCAGTTTTGTAAAAAAAAAAGTTACCCAGTTTTTCCTTTTCTCCTCAAGCAGAAAAATTCCAAAAATGCATTACGATGCTATCCCCGGCAAATTTTAGTATATTTTGCTGTGGAAATTCACAAATGCATAATTAATTTTTTCCTCGAATTTGAAGATTTAAATACCTGACAGCAATATGTCACTAAAAAGGTGAATTTTTATTATCCGAAATTCCCTCACTGATCTCTGAAGGATTACTGCTAGCAGCTGGCTATGCGAGAGATCCGCAGGATACTTAGCGTATTGTATACCAAGGGGGTAGAAATGCTGACACAATTTTCACCCTTAGTTCATAAGGACTATTTCTTAGTGAGATGTTCAGTATCAAAGAGACTCGCAACGGGTGTAGAACTAAACATACTCGTAATAACCTCTTCGCGAAAAAAGTATTTTAAACGTTTAAATAATTGTAAAAAGTCTTCAAATCCGATTTAAATAAATACAATATGGATAATACCTTTGATCGTAGCAATTATGAAGAGGGTGAGAGAATACTTGAAGATGCGCGGAAACTACTTAAGGAACACAAACCAAAGCGCAAGCTTAAAAAATGTATAAACGATCAACGCAGAAAGGAGTTGATGAATAAACTGAAAAATATGAAAACCCATTTAGAAAAACTAGATGAAACACACTCTAATTTGTCTGAGAATTCGTGTGCCAATCAAAGACGCCACGAGCAATTAGATGATGAAATTGACAGCCTGCATGAAAGCATTGCTGCACTGGAGGAGCAACTCAGAGATGAACAGTTGAAATCCAAAGCATTGGTGGAACACAGTCGCCAACTACAAACTGTGAATGAACAATTGACCAAAGAACTGGCCGAGGAAACCAAAATAAGCGATAACGAAGGCCCTCTAACACAGTTGATAGAAAGGCTTAATGATGTTGCTAAAAATAAGTACTCCAAGTATGAAGGACTCTGCGAGGAGCTGCAGACAGAGGTGGACACAATGAGAAACGACAAAGAAGTAATGTCGAAGCAAATGAAAGAAGTTTGTTTTAGTCGTCAACAAATGCAAGAACAACATGAGAAACTCTCTGAGGAAATGAAAACAATACAAGCTGAACTCTTAATGATGGAAAACAACAATAACTGCTCAGTAGCGTCGAAGATCAACTGTCCTGCAGCACCTCTGAATTTAGCAACAGTTTACGCTCAGCAACCCTTTAACTTATTATTGTTTGTAGGTTTATTTTTATGTTCGATAAGTGCAGTTGTTATGTCTAAAGTTCTTCCTTAAAAATTGTCTTTTTGTTTCATGTGATCCTTATGAATAAATAAAAACACTACATTAGTGGAATTTCCAATTTACGAGTACTCTCATTATATGGTTAAGATCTATTATTATAATTTCATGGTCTTTGAGCAACTCTCTAAAATTACAAATGAAGTTGAACAGCAGGAGAAGAGAAACTCTTACGGGGGTTGTCGTTCTAAGGGTTATCAGAAAGAGAAGAGATCAAAAGTGAAGGTCGAAAATATGAAGTGGGGGAAAAAACAGAAAAAAAAACAACAACAAAAAAAGAGTATAAGCTTCTGTTGAATTCAAGTAGATTCTTTAAATACATTCTTATACAGCCTATCTGGATTCACTTTTTCTTAATAAAAAAAATAAAAAAAGGTTTTTGATCGAAAAGTTCTGTTTTTCGAATGCCGTGATTTATCCCCTGATCTTTACGAAAATTGGTACACAAGCATCTTTTGGTCCTTTATAAAAATCCCCTACCATTTGAGTTGTTTTTGTCGTAAAAACACAGTTTACCAACAATACCCTCTTAAACCAAAATGACCCATATCGGTCCAGGTTTTGATGTAGCCCCAATCTCAATAAAATTTATAAAATTCAAATTTTATTTTGTTGTAGTCCCGTGTCGCTGTAACTCTCAAAAATGCTATTTTAAGCCATAAATAACACATTTTTCAGGTAAGGAGTTTGGCTAAATAAATTGCTGCCTAAAATTTGGCTAAAAATTGCAGCGTTCCTTTTTTTAATAATTTACTTAAACAAAAACATGATTTGCTCCATATCCAAAGATTTTTCCAGTAATAAAGTTAAATGCAATCCCTGGTGGAGGGTATATAATATTCGACATGGCCGAACTTAAAGATTTTACTGGTTATGTCTTGAAGACGAAAACATTTTATTGTTCTCTGTAGTTTGTGTTCCCTGGGACCACGTTTAACACTTTTTGCCCCTGGTAATACAATGATGGTGATCTTTAGAGAAAGATGTAGATGTGTAGAGAAAGATGTAGATGTGCAGAGAACGATGTAGATGTGTAGGGAAAGATGGAGTAACCATCTTAGCAACTGTGAACTTGGGTTACACATGTTAAGGGTAATATTGTTTTTGATAATGACGGAGTTACAAATAGTGAGTGAAACACTTGCTCACTGGTTTAGAGAGTTCTATAGGTTTCTTTTAAGTAAGCTTATATAACAGTGCAGAGATGCTAAGATTGTTTTCACTCGCTGAGTGGGAAAGCCCTACCATATATGATCTACGAATTTCCGGCAGATAAGTGTACAGTAATTTCGCCTCAAAACCATGTAGCGATAGTTATCTTAGGACTAAAATTGGCAAAGCCAAATCCACCTGAATGGTCCTGCAGGATCTAGTCAGCTTTATTACTATAGACTTGCTATTGAATATATAATGATATTTTTATTAGACATAGAGAAACCCATCATGGAATTATCGAATCCTAGCATATCGGAGATTCGTGAACATCTATACATATAGACGGTACCAAACTCAACAACGAAGTTGTATATGGTGTATTATCTACGAAACCTGAGCAATTCATTCAATAAGGCTGTCTGATCACTATAGTGTTTAACAGACAGACACCTTAGCTATTAGAGAGGTAGCAGAATGGCTGAACATTAGTGTTCTAAACAAAGTCGGTACCAATATCTTATATGATAGTCTGCCATAAATATCGTGGAAACTGTACTCGTATTCCTGAATTCAAAAACTGCATTCATTTAAAGCTGCTGTTGTCCTGGCTAAACTGCAAAAGTACTACCGAACGGTCGTCTCACTTATTGCGTTTGTCATGATGCATTATTAGACGGAACACAGGGAGATTGAAGGACTTACGAAATGATTTTTGCACAAGATATTGAGACGAATAGAAGGAGGATTCAAACCAACACCTTCTTAATCTGGGCCCCACTCTCTGTATAAGGGTAACCTAGACTCTCTTTTCTTTGGGGAGTTAGCAGACTTGGCTGATGTTAAAATCCGACAACTTTTTAGCTTTCTAAAGCAAACAAATTGACTCAACGGAGGGGCTGGGGAAAACCCTATGTTTCTTCCTTACGTTCTGTGATAACACAATGAATTTAATAGTCCAAGTGAGTGCGAATGAATTAAATAGTGACACACTTAACCTAAGGTTAAGCTCAGTGGTAGTTGAAATTAGTAATATACTAGCTGAGCCCGGTGCGCTTCGCTGCCCATGTCAAAATTCGCGCTGTAGAAACTGTATTTTATATCCGATCAGTACGAAATTCGGCAGAAAGAGGTTTGTTATTACATGAAGGAATACTGCCAAATTCGGAGAAAATCGGTTCAGATTTAGATATAGTATTCATATATATATCTTACCCCCGATTTGAAATTCTAGCGCTGTAGAAACTGTATTTTATATCCGATCAGTAAGAAATTCGGCAGAAAGAGGTTTCTTATTACATGAAGGAATGCCGCAAAATTCGGAGAAAATCAGTTCCGATTTAGATATAGCCCCCATATATATATGTTACCCCCAATTTGACATGTAAGCGCCGTAGAGACTGTGTTTTATATCCGATCAGTACGAAATTCGACAGAAACAGGTTTCTATTTTACATGAATGAGTATTCTAGGAAAATCGATTCAGATTTATATATAACCTCCATATATATGTTCCTCCAGATTTGGTTACAAAGCGCTATAGAAGTTGTACTTTACTTCCGATCATTACAAAGTTCTCCAGAAAGATTTTTCTCAATTTAGGAACGAATATTGCTTAATTTTGCGATTATCGGTTCAAAATACATTTACCAATTATTCCAAATTATTATCGCAATGACACTTATCGCATTGTTAGGGAGGTGTAGGGTATTATATAGTCGGCCCCGCCCGACTTTCTACCTTTCCTTACTGGTATTAGTAATAAATTCACTGAATGAAAAAATACCGAATTCAGTGGAAAGTCCAGAAAATAGAAATGTATACTTATAAAATTTCCAAATTCTTGTTTCATTGATATTGTATCACATTATCATATTGCGATTGTATTGGAGTGAGCAGCTGTAATTATCGCATACCGAGCATTTTTGTTCATGTATTTCCTATATAATACTTGCAAGATATATCAAAATATGGGCTGGGCCACGCCCACTGGTCCTATTTCGCCCATTTGAAACCCAATCACGTAGACTGCTACCAGATACATATACGCAAAATTTCAACACTCTCGCTAACAAAATGAGCAAGATAATTCAATTTCAAAATTTGGCTTATATGGGCGGTGGCCCGCCCATTGGTCAGATCCCGCCAATTTTTGGACCAATCACGATTACTGTCACCAGATACATATCTACAACATGACAGCACTCTAGATAAAAAATTGTGCAAGTTATATCAATTTCAAAATTTGGCTTATAAGGGCGGGGCCAAGCCCATTGGTCCGATCCCGCCCATTTTCTGACCAATTACGTAGAATGCCACCAGATACATATACACAACATTGCAGCACTCCCGATAGCAAATTGTGCAAGATATAAAAATTTCAAAATTTGGTCATTGTGGGCGGGGCCACGCCTATTGGTCCGAACCCGCCCATTTTTGGACCAATCACGTAGATCGCCAACTGATATATATACACAAAATTCCAGGTCTCTCGCTAACAAATTGTGCAAGATATCACATTTTTTAAATTTGGCTTATATGGGCGGGGCCACGCCCATTGGTCCGATCCCGCCCATTTTTGGACCAATCACGTAGACTGCCACCGTTTACATATACACAAAATTCCAGCACTCTCGCTAACAAATTGTGCAAAATATCTCAATTTCAAAATTTGGCTTATATGGGCGGGGCCACGCCCATTGGTCCGATTCCGCCCATTTTTGGAAAATTCACATAATCTGCCATTAAATGCATACAAACAAAATTTCAGCACTATACCTATAATAGGAGCAGAAATATCGGATTTTTAACCTGCGATTTGTATGGGAGGTACCACGCCCCTTTGTCCAATTAATTTTTTTTTTCTATATAAACCATCTCGTGAAAATTTAGAATCGAATAAAAAAAAAATCATCCAAATCGCTCCAGCCGTTCTGACGTGATGCCATTACACAGATGGACCGTTTCATTTTTATATATATAGATTCAGTAGCAAAAAAAACACTCAGAAGAAGAACTCAGAATTACTGATTTGATTTAATATTAAATTCTTTCTATTTAAATATTTCAATATGGATTATTATTCAAATTTGGATTATCGCCGCGCTTATGATGAAGATTCTAAGAGAATTAAGGATGAAGATTCAAAGAGAATAAAAGATGAAGATTCTAAGAGAATAAAAGACGAATTTGAGCAAAGAATTAAGCAACACTCAATGCATCGTCCGACCAAAAATATGGAATATGAAAAACATCTCTCAGATGTAGAGAATAAAATAAAGTCTTTGGAAAAATCGGCAATGCATGTAGAAAAAAGGTTGAGCCATACTGAGGAGAGATTTATAGTGATGCAATGCTATATTGACTCAGAGAATAAAAAAACCGGACTTCAAAATAACCTTGCCACTCTAGAGGAGCACCTCAAAGATGAACAATTGAAATGCAAGGCAGCAATTGTCCAAAGAATTGGCAAGGAAAAAGATAACAACCGCTGGTATGGAAACGAAGATAAAAATGTTGGCAAAATTTGACAACAATACCACCAAGAAGTGCAACGAATATCAATATCTCTGTAAGGAGCTGCACGCAGAATTGGAGGCAATGAAAGCTAGCAAAGAAGTAATGTTGGAGCAGTTGAAAGAAGTTTCGTTTACTCATCAACAAACAAAAGAACAATATGAGAAACTCTCGGAGCGAATGTTAGAAATGCGAGCAGATCTCTTAAAGCTGCAATACCAGAAATCCCCAGAAACTAATATGTTAATGTTTGTGGGTTTATTTTTGTGTTCGTTAGGTGTAGTGGTTATGTCTAAACATCTTTCATAAGAGATGTTTCTTCGTATTGTATGATCTTTATAAGTTAATAAAAAATTTAACAGGAGAGGAATTTGAAATCCCTCTTATTTAAAAAATTACTTGTGTTTTACTCTTCCTCTTTTTATAGTCACCATTATTTTGAGCTTATTGTCGATCTTTATTACTATTAGCAACGAACTCTGTTAAAGACTTCATTTAAATGATACTGAAGAAGAGGAATACCTATATTTGAATGGCTCAAATGCTAAATCGATGAACTCCACTTTTTTCTTCGCAAATTTAAAGTCAAAGCACCAAAGTAAAAGGCAAAATATTCTTACCATTCATAAAATTTTGTCTTCATGTTTTCAACTACTTGTTTTATGCAGTTAAACGATTTGATATTTGAGCCATTAATGTAAGGGATGAACAATCATTACACAGTGGGCGTATTTCAAATAAATGTATTGAAAAAATACTGCCGTTTCTTAAACAGTCGAAACCAAGCGCTTAGATTTTGTCACGTTTGAAGTTAGATCTTATATATCATATGTGGGCGAAGCTTTGGATCCTTCAAACATGCAAACTACAGTATATAAAAAGGAATAGAATAGGAAATTGCGTGGTTTGCAAAAGTCATTTTGCAAGAACTGCAATCTCTCTGTGTGCCGTCGAATAACGCAGTGACCCGTCATGACAGACATGATAAGTGAAACGACAGGTCTCATTAACGACAGCTGGGCGTTGATGCATTTGGAGTTTAGGAAGGACCACATCAGCCTGGAATGTCTGCAGTTTCTGACTAGTGACCACGTGCCATTTGCTGTCATAAATACACTATCTTTCAGGAAGAGCTTGCAGTTTTCTGAAGGCATGCCAAGATTTTCCAGTTCCCCCGATGCAGGTAAGGTATTACTAGCCTTGCAAGTTCATCTGCTTTGCAGTTCCCTGGTATGTGCCTGTCTAGGGGAAAGTCTATGGCTGTTTTGGAATTCAGGAATATAGTATCCAGGGACTCGATAGCGACTATCGAAGAAAATATTGTTACCGATTTTAGTCAGAACATTAATTTTCATCAATTCCGCTACCCCTCTAATAGCTGAGATTTCTGTCTGGTAGACAATACAGTGATCATATGCAGTCTTTTTGCAATAGATATCACAAGTTTTTCAGAAAAGACGCCAAAGTTGTTAAGCCACTTGGGTTGAGTTTGGAATCGTCTGTCTAGAAGTTCACGAATCTCCTATATCCTGGGATACGACCATTCCATGTTGATCTATTAGGTATTGGAGTGAAATACTTCTTGTCAAAGAGTGGTTCAGTCATAGTGTAATCAACAATGCCCTGTTACAGGTATATAGAGCTACCACAGCCTTATTTGCTTTTTCCAAAATGTTGTGTTCGAAGTGCAACTTCCTGTCTAGTAAAATACCTAAGTATTTTGCGCTTTCAGAGAATGGAATTTCAATATCCCCCAAGGAGACAGGTGTAACTGCTGTTGGATAATTTCTCCTGGAGAAAAGAACTGGTCCACCATCTTGGTCAGGTTAACACTAAGGTCATTATCGGAAGCACTTCTTGCGATTGTATGAAGGGCCTGCTGTAGGATGTCTCTAAGAGTACTTTCAAACTTTGCTCTAACAGCTATTCCCACGCCATCAGCACAGGCAACAACCCTTACACTCATCATCTCCAGAGAAAGCAGAATAATGATCATAGACAGCGTACATAGCAGGGGAGAGAGAAAAGCTCCTTGGGGCGTTCCCATGCTAACAAATCCCTGGAGGTAAGTTGATCCTAGTAAAGCTGAAATGCGTCTCTTAATCATAAGCATATGAATGAACCTGAAGCAGTTGTGATAGCTGCTGGATTTATGTTATTGAAGGCCCCCACTATATCTAAGAAAGTTACCATAGTATTATTCCGTAACAGAGAGAGATCCTTCAATAAAGCTGACCAGATCATGCAGGGCAGTTTCGGTGGACTTGCCCTTGCTGTAGGCATGCTGTTGATTGAACAATAGCCTACGATCAATTTTAGTTGTAAAGTAACTATCAATTAATCCCTTCACGGTTTCAAGGAGAAATGACGAAAGACTAATTGGCCGCAAATCCTTATCTTCTGCAGGTGATGGTTTTTCTGCTTTGGAATGACAAGAATCTTGGTTTCTTTCCATTTTTTGGCACACGAGATTATTTTTGATTACCTATACCCTATTTGAACAAAATGTTGAATATTTATTTATGTCCAGTAATTTTATTTTTTGTTTGCAACCAATCTTTCGGTTGTACTTCCCAAAATACATTTAATTATTTTAAACTTGGGAAATTATTGGGATAACCAAAAATCGATTATTTATTAATACTTTCTCTGTTTTAGTAACCAATTATTCGTTGCAAAAAAAAAATCTTTGGTCTATTGATACAATTTCTGTTGTCAAGAATAAAACATTGGTTGTCAGAACCAAAAATCGATCATATGGTACTATAATGAAAGTTTAAAATTGGTTACCACAACTAACCGAGTGTCAATGAAAAAAAACAATCTTAAATCGATTGCTACAACCATCGATTTAGTTGCAAGCATTTTCATTTGATCGTATCCATGTTATTATTGTTGTTTCAACCGACAGACAGTGTAGGCAATATACTTTTTGTTGCTAGTACTATTTTTTTATTGTTACAATCGAATTCCAACCAATTATTTTCCTGGATGATATATGAGACCATAATTCACAGGAATGTAAGAGTAGGGATATATGTAAAATACTGCTAACTTAGCTCTTGTCAAAACCTCTCGTTTATTTATGAAGTTTCTATTTGAGGCATGGAACTTTTTACTAGTTGCTGATATTCTAGCATTTAAATCATTGTCCGATCTTCTATCCAAACTAATTATGGCTCCCAGATATTTGAAGGTCGGCCTTCAATAACGTTAAACCTAGTCAGGAACTGTATACATTTTAAGCTGATGTGGCCGTGCCTAAACTCGAAACAAACCAACGCTCTATCCTGAGACGACCATCATTATCGGGATGGTCGTCTCACTTATTGTCTCTTTCATGAAGGGTCACAGTATTATTGAACGAAACGCAGAGAGACATAAAGTATTGAACAAATATTTCTGCAGAAGCTACGATGAGAGAGAGGAATCTAAAGAATATCTTCAGTGTCCGTGCACCGCACTCTCTAGAAGGCAGCCGATTGCCCCAGGCTCATGTTTCTTTGATGATTTGTCAAATTTGGCTGAAGTTAGAGTCAGGAAATATATAATATAAATAATAGACCCTTTTAAGGCAATGGCAGGGACTATAAAAATTTAAAATTGTTCCTTCCGTCACTGTTGCATTTTAATGGACTACATAGTCTTAGTGAGTCTGGTAACATTTCAAAGAACACCTATACAATGTGGCCTTCGGAGAGCAGTGGACATGAAGTGAATTCTGAAGGAGTTGGGTTCGATTCCTAGCCAGGGCACTGGAAAAATTTAACACCAACATTTCATGTTCTCGTCATAAGAAAATTAAAATAAGGTTCCCTCGAAATATGTACATGCCCGGATGATGTCCGTAATAGAAATAGAGTTATGGATTATCACCTCAAGCTGCTAAACAAAAACACATATACAATAAAATCAAGCAAATCGTACCATATTTGCCCTTTTTATCGCTAAAATTTCAAAACTCTAATTATGTCTTAATATTATATTTCACAAGAAATTTTAATTTTATTGCAGTTCCAAGGATATGAAAACCCGAACACCTGGCTGCAATTAGCGAATTAAAAATAAAATAGCACAATAATATGTACCTACATAAGGAGATTTATAATTCATGAAATTATCACCCTCATTCTTAAGAATTTTTAGCGGCTGGCAATGTAAGTGATCCACAGGTAAATACTTAGGTTTGTATATCTAGAGGGTTGAAATGCTGACATTCTTTATTTATAAGGAATTTCTCTTAGCATAATATTCAGTAGCAAAAATACACTCAGCCGGAGAAGAACTCTGAATTACTCATTTGTGCAGAAACCTATTTATTTTATATTAAAGTTTTTCAATTTAAATATTTTATTATGGATTATTCTAAAGAGAAAAAAGAAGAAATTGAGCAAAGACTCTCAACGCCTCGCCCGACCAAATCTAAAGAGCATACAAAAAACGAAATCCTGGAAGATGTAGAACATCAAATGAAGTATTTGGTAAAATCTACAATGGAATTGGAAGAAAAGGGCAACTATGCTGGGGAGAGAGTGCGGCAGATGCAGAACTATGTTGATGAGTTGGGGAATGAAAAATCCGCCCTGCAACATAACGCCAGCACTCTAGAGGAGCAACTGAAGGAGGAACAATTGAAATGCAAAGCGTTAGTGGAGCGCAGTCGCCACTTAGAAACTGCTAACGAACAATTGTCCAAAGAATTGGCAACGAAAAAGACAACAACTGCCGGCATTGAAACAAATATAACAATGTTGGCAAAATTTGACAACAGTGGCACAAATAAGTATAACGAATATCAAGATCTCTGCAAGGAGCTGCAAGAAGAACTGGCTGCAATGAAAGCAGACAAAGAAGCAATGTCGAAGCAGCTGAAAGAAGTTTCGCTTACTCATCAACAAACAACAGAGCAATATGAGAAACTGTCGAAGCAAATGCTGCAAATGCAAGGAGATCTATTAAAGCTGCAACACAAGAAATCCTTCGAAGCTGCCCCGAAAATCTTCCCCACAGCTCATAATAATTTAGCAACAGTTTTCCCATCCCATCAACCCTTTAATATATTAATGTTGGTAGCTTTATTTTTATGTTCGTTAGCTGCGGTTGTTATGTCTAAACATATTCCATAAGTGATTTCCTAGCATATTGTGTGATTATTATATATAAGTTAATAAAAAATCAACAGAAAAAGTATTTTCATTAAAAAACTTCGTTTGTGTTTTACTCTCTCTTTCTCTTTAAAGTCTTCACGATCTCGTCCTTATTGTCGACACAGGCCTCTTACAAAAGATACTGAGGAAGAGGTATACCTACATTTAAGGCATGAATAGTCAGTGCAGAGTGGGGTTATTTCAACAAAAAAAAGAAATACTGCCGTTTTTTATACAGTCGTCACCAACAGCAGAGCTTTTATTAAGTTAAGGAAGAAATACGGCCGTAGAAGAAATACTGCAGTTTCTTACATAGTCGACATCCAATGCAGTGCTTTTATCAAGGTAAGGACACCATTTTGGAGTCGTAAAACTGGTCCAAAATATTGATATATGCATCACTTTAGTGTTATATAAAATAGGGAGTATTCGCAGAGATTCGACAAATTGATAGTTGCTTTCATTCACAAGAACTTCAATATCTCTGCGTGCCGTCTAAAAAGACAGTGACACGTCATGACATACCCGATATGCGAGATGTCCGTTCTCAATAACGACAGCTGGGCGTTGTTGCGTCTGGAGTTGAGGCATAGTCACATCAGCCTGGAATATATGTAGTTCTTGACTAGTGACCAACGTCCATTTATAGCCGTAAGAGCACTATCTTAAGAAAACCTAGCAGGTCGCTAGAGACATGTCCACATATTTTACTTCCCCTCGAGCGTGTAAGGTAGTTCCAAGTCTTGCAATTTCGTGTGTTTCGAAGTTCCCTGGTATGATGCTGTGTCCCGGCACCCCTATGCATACTGAACTATTCAGCCAAAGCGTTAAGAGATCTGAGAAAGTCGACGGCAGTTTTTTAACTAATGAAGACAGTATGTATATATACTGTCTCAGCCTGACTATCAGAGTAAATATTGAAACTGAATTTGGTCAGAACATTCTGTCCGATTTCATTTGTAGAAAAAATGTTGCCCAGTCAACGAGAAATTCTAGAAAATATTTGCACCTTTACGTCGAACTAATGTAGTCCCTCGAATTGAGGCTAACTTCATTTTTCAAATTTCCAAGATGTGTTAATAAAGGGCGGTTTTCGAGAAAACGGTAAAGGAAATACTGCACTATTTCCAGAAACGAAATCGTAATAGGTTTCAACCATTCTGCTACCTCCAATAACTAAGATTTCTGCCTGTTAAACAATACATACAGTGGAAAAACAGGCAAAAAAATATTAAAAATCGCTCTTGCACTATATGAGATAACTGTTAGGTGTAAAAATACTTTTGTAGACCTCGGTTAGTAAAATGCGCACACATTTAGTGTACCCGAGGTCCCTCAATTTAAAGCCCTTTAGCTCATGTGTAAGATAATAATTTACTTCGCCGTATTTTCGTTCCTAACATAGAAAAATGGTTGGAACGAAAATACGGCGAAGTAAATTATTATCTTACACAAGCGCTGAGTGGACATGGAAATTTCGCAGCTTATTTATATAAATTTAAAATAAGAGAAAGTCCCATGTGTGATATGTGCGGCAATATGGAAGATACAGCTGAACACACTGTTTTCGAGTGCAACTTTTGGTCGGAACGACGGGAAATATTGAATAGTTCACTTGAAATGAATATAACCCCAACAAACATGGTAGCCATAATGCTGGAAAATGAAACAAATTGGGCCAGATGCTCGACGTTTATTGGAAATGTAATGCGGTCGAAACAGATTTACCAAGAAACGCATACTCTGAACCCCTAATCTAAATAAATAGGACGGGGGAATAAGAGAAGGATGAGGCTTGAAAGTAGCATAATATGAACCCACCCCGAAGTAATGCGAAAGCGGTCCCGGGGTGGTGGTTCCTGCGTAGGACCACTAGTTGATAGCGCGCTATCATGTAGCCCTGTATAGCATAGATCGGCCAAATTAGAAACTCATGTCCTGCCTGTGGAACTAGAACTCTTGACGTTGTACAGCTGTTCCAATACGCTGCACACCCTACTCAGCTACAAGCAAGATCTCTCTGGACCCAACCAATCGATGTAGCTCGATGTCTGGGAATAGATTCTGGTAAATGAAAGGAACAGAGCCAACAGAAATGAAGTAGACGAAGAAGGCACTAGTATGAGTCAATCTTTGTAGGTTCCACTGCTACAACAACAACAAATACATATACTATAGGGTAATTTAAACAAGCAGAAAACAAGAAATGTACCAAAATTAAGTAAGGCCGATTTTGGTTCAATCTAACAAGTGTTCCCTGCAGGACACTAAAGCTAGCAGTATTTTAAAAATCACAAACTGTTTGACCCCTTCGTCTGATATAGGCGATCGTTAACATAAAGGTTAGCTTGGTCAGAGGCCCTGAATTCACTTTACCTTATTAATATTAGAATGTCTTAATTTCATTCCTTACAAGAGACAGCGCACAACAGGCCGAACCACTGGCTTAAGTGTATGTCCATGGACATGAGACGTTTAAACGTCTCCTCTCTTCAACCTAACCTAGCCTAACCTACAAGAGACATTTCACAAGAGATGTTTCCCGTACAATACACAATATGTTTTCCTTAACTGCCTGCCCCAGTGGACTGTATTTAACTCTTTTTTCCCACTGTGCCACAGAAGGTACGATTTTAAGTTTTTCTTTGGCACTAATTTTGCGGCTCTCTTATGTGGTGGACCCTTTTAACTTATTTTGCTCTACTGGTTCCCTAAAAATACAAATTAAAAAACGCGTTTTATTTCTTAATCATGTGGTAAGAGCTATCCTCGCACATTGGGACCCTGCTAAACGCTTTTTACTTCACTGTACCAAATTAGAGATCTTTTTTGAACCACAGTACAATGCTTGAGAATTTTTGTCCCACTGAGATCTTAAAAGTAGGTATTTCGAAAAAAACACTTTTATACGAAGTTTATATTTCAAAAGCTACCCTTGCACCAATGAACCAATTTTGCCCCACTGTACCATGTTTAAAAACTTCTACCACACCGTACCATAATTAACCATTTTTTCCTACTTTGGAATATTCTCACCCAGGAATCATTTTGGCCCCATCTGCATCATGATTACCCCTTTCTGTCCCACCGTACCTTGTTTGAGCCACTGTACCATATCTATCCATTTTCGTCCACATTCATAACTATAGCACCTGTGCTATCATCTAAATGTTTGCACTAATCATGACTATAGACCGAATGTTTTCACGTTTCTGGCTTCCACACAAAAGAACCATATTGCGACTCTAGCATAGAGGAAGATCTCAGAGATCGACTCTGGTATAGATGAAGATCTCAGAGATCGACTCTAGTATTGAGGAAGATCTCAGAGTAATACTCTAGTATATACGAAGATCTCAAAGATCGGCTCTAGTATAGAGGAAAGCCTCAAAGCTCGATTCTAGTATAGACGAAGACCTCAGAAATCGACTCTAGTATAGAGGAAGATCTCAGAGATCGACTCTAGTTTAGAGGAAGATCTCAGAGATCGACTCTAGTTTAGAGGAAGATCTCAGAGATCGACTCTAGTTTAGAGGAAGATCTCAGAGATCGACTCTAGTTTAGAGGAAGATCTCAGAGATCGACGCTAGAATAGAGGAAGAGCTCAGAGATCGACTCTTGTATAGAGGAAAGCCTCAAAGCTCGACTCTAGTATAGACGAAGACCTCAGAGATCGATCCTAGTATAGAAGAAGAGCGCAGAGATCGACTCTAGTATAGAGGTAGATCTCAAAGATCGACTCTAGTATAGAGGAAAGCCTCAAAGCTCTACTCTAGTATAGACGAAGACCTCAGAGATCAACTCTAGTATAGTGGAAGACCTCAGAGGACGACTATAGTATCGAGGACATTTTATACATCGTTTGGAATGACTTTCTGCAGATCGAAATGTTTCCACCTTTCTGGTTCATACACAAAGCACCATATTCCACATTACATTACTAACAAATTCAGCCATTTTGACTAAAATTTTCTGATTCGTTTTGACGAATTTTTTCGTCCGTTTTTTTAATTTTTTCATGTCATTCGTCATAATTTTATTTGGGTAATATTGCGTAGGTCAAAAAAAACTATGTTCGCTGATTGCATCTATGCTATAGTGAACATTTTTATTAGATGCAGTATTGTAAAAAAAAAGTTACCCAGTTTTTCCTTTTCTCCTCAAGCAGAAAAAATTCCAAAAATGCATTACGATGCTATCCCCAGCAAATTTTAGTATATTTTGCTGTGGAAATTCACAAATGCATATTTAATTTTTTCCTCGAATTTGAAGATTTAAATACCTGTCAGCAATATGTCACTAAAAAGGTGAATTTTTATTATCCGAAATTCCCTCACTGATCTCTGAAGGATTATTGCTAGCAGCTGGCTATGCGAGAGATCCGCAGGTAGATACTTAGCGTATTGTATATAAGGGGTAGAAATGCTGACACAATTTTCACCCTTAGTTCATAAGGACTATTTCTTAGTGAGATGTTCAGTATCAAAGAGACTCGCAACGGGAGCAGAACTAAACATACTCGTAATAATCTCTTCGCGAAAAAAAGTATTTTAAACATTTAAATAATTGTAAAAAGTCTTCAAATCTGATTTAAATAAATACAATATGGATAATATCTTTGATCGTCGCAATCGTGAAGAGGGTAAGAGAATAATTGAGGAAGCGCGGAGACTACTTAAGGAAACCAAACCAAGGCGCAAGCTTAAAAAATGTGTAAACGATCAACGCAGTAAGGAGTTGTTGGATAAACTGAAAAATATGAATACCCATTTAGAAAACCTAGACGAAACACACTCTAATTTGTCTGAGAATTTGTGTGCCAATCAAAGACGCCGCGAGCAATTAGATGATGAAATTGACAGCCTGCATGAAAGCATTGCTGCACTGGAGGAGCAACTCAGAGATGAACAGTTGAAATCCAAAGCATTGGTGGAACACAGTCGCCAACTACAAACTGTGAATGAACAATTGACCAAAGAACTGGCCGAGGAAACCAAAATAAGCGATAACGAAGGCCATCTAACACACTTGATAGAAAGGCTTAATGATGTTGCTAAAAATAAGTACTACAGGTATGAAGGACTCTGCGAGGAGCTGCAGACAGAGCTGGACACAATGAGAAACGACAAAGAAGTAATGTCGAAGCAAATGAAAGAAGTTTGTTTTAGTCGTCAACAAATGCAAGAACAACATGAGAAACTCTCTGAGGAAATGAAAACAATACAAGCTGAACTCTTAATGATGGAAAACAACAATAACTGCTCAGTAGCGTCGAAGATGAACAGTCCTACAGCTGCGCTGAATTTAGCAACAGTTTACGCTCAGCAACCCTTTAACATATTAATGTTTGTAGGTTTATTTTTATGTTCTATAAGTGCAGTTGTTATGTCTAAAGTTCTTCCTTAAAAATTTTCTTTTTGTTTCATGTTATACTTATGAATAAATAAAAACACTACAGTAGTGGAAATTCAAATTTACGAGTACTCTCATTATATGGTTAAGATCTATTATTATAATTTTACGGTCTTTGAGCAACTCTCTAAAATTACAAATGAAGAGGAACAGCAAGAGAAGAGAAACTCTTACGGGGGTTGTCGTTCTCTGAGTTATCAAAAAAAGAAGAGATACGATTGACTCGTTTTAGCCATGTCCATCGGTCCATATTTTCTTCTAATCAAAGTGAAGGTCACAAATATGAACTGGTTAAAAATCACGGCATTATCGTTAAAAGAGTATAAGCTTCTGTTGAATTCAAGTAGATTCTTTAAATACATTCTTACACAGCTTATCTGGATAGCTTTTAATCAATTCCAATGTTCACTTTTTCTTATTAACAAAAATAAAAAGGGTTTTCGATCGAAAAGTTCTCTTTCTGGTCTTTACGAAAATTGGTACACAAGCATTTTTTGGTCCCTATTGAAAATAACTCGTACCGGTCTAAGGTTTTATAAAGCCCCCTTAAAAAATTCCACTGCCATTTGAGTTGTTTTTGTCCTAAAAACACAGTTTACCAACATAGGCTCTTAAACAAAATGACCCATATCGGTCCATGTTTTTAGGCAGCCGCAATATAAAGGTGCCTTCCGATTAGGCATATAACACATATTGTAACCGATCTGACATTTATTTAAGAATTTGTAGATTTGTACAAATAATAATAGAGCACATCGCTCCTATTTTTGACTAGGCCCAATAGATAGGTCCCTTCCGATTTACACACATTTTAGCTCTAGATAACACATTTTCCAAACAATTTGGATAAAATTGAAGCATTTACAGTTCATATCGAGGTTTGGATATATATAGCCCAAATATAAAGGACCCTATCGAATAGGCTTCTGAACCATCCACGAACACCTTTCTCAACCGAGTTAGTGGACATTTTACTCATGTATTCTTTATATTGCCCAAATCTTTAATAGAGAAAATGGGGCTCATCGGTCCAAATATCGTGTGATTTAACCCCACTGAATTAATTTCTTTGGGGTTATGTTTGGGAGACAATAGGACACATGGAATTCAAAATTCGACGGCACTTTTTTAAACAATCGGCCTGAAATTTATAAATTTGTACTCAATTTAACCACACATCCCCGAATCGGCACATAATGTTGGACAGATATATTATAGAATATCTACTCAGATTTATTTAAAGATCTTCTTGTTATTGAATATACATTGATAACTCTCTTAGACAAAGAACATATCTTCAATAAGGCTCGTCCAGCCGCAACA
The DNA here is from genome assembly GCA_963930755.1 of Eudasyphora cyanicolor. Lineage (NCBI taxonomy): Eukaryota > Metazoa > Arthropoda > Insecta > Diptera > Muscidae > Eudasyphora > Eudasyphora cyanicolor. The sequence goes on from OZ005738.1 coordinate 41,129,659, forward strand.
AATATGCACCTGGCAACCCCAGGGTTGAAGACAATATACGAAGGTTCATTCATAACCTTCTGATTAAGGACTCATTTCTGCTAGTTTAGGGTCAACTGACCTCCACAGATTTTTCACGCATTCATCTGTTATGAAAGATTTCCATAAATAATATATTGCTTTCTCTGCCGATGGTGAGGGACCTTTAAACATCCGCAAGATGGGCTTCCGGTAATGGTCCTGGTGTGCACCCGGCCTAGGCAGAATAGCTATCTTCAGATAAAGGTATATGGTACCAACTGTTTACCTGCCTCCGTTGGGGTATTGGATTTCTCTTCTCTGAAAGCGTAAAATACTTGGGTATTTCACTAGATAGGAAGTAAATCTTAAAACCCAACATTCTGGAAAGAGCAAAGAAGGCTGTTAAAAGAGCACTAGGAAAATGCTGGGCTGTATTGACAATAAGAAATGTCTGGGGTCTGAACAAGCATATAGTTTATGGGTTGTATACGTTTGTAGTCAGACCGATAATGCTGTAAGGTATTGTCGCCTGGTCGACGGCTCTGCAGAAATCCACCTTCTGTGAGATTCTAGCACTAGTGCTGTTTTACTGCATTTAATGACATCCTTTCCAGACAATATGGCACATGTACTTAGGGAGCTGTCACTCTGCTCAGAAAATGACTACGGAGATTCCTTAGCTTATATACAGACGCATCCAAACTCAACAAGCAAGTGAGCTTTGGAGTATTTTCCAAGAAACTTGAGCTACCGATTGCAAAAATATTGACAGATTACTGTAGTGTCAGAAATCCTTTCTATAAGAGAGGTAGAAGAATGGCTGAAAATTAATGTTCAGAACACAGTCAGTATCAATATTTTCTCTAATAGTCAGATTGCTATCAAGTCCCCGGAAAATGTATTTCTGAATTCAAAAACTGCCCTCGGCTGCGCAGATCTCATAACGAAATGGCTGACCAGTTTAATATTCACCATTTTTATGTGCTGTGCCGCTGCAACATACCAGGGAACAGCAAAGCATATGAACTTGCACGACTATGAACTATCATACACGCTCCAGAGAAATTAGAATTGCTGGTCGCTAGAGGCATGACCACATACCTCTAGCGACCAGCAAGCTCTTCTTGAGAGATAGTGTACTTAAGGCAAAAAATGAAAGGTGATCACTAGTCGGGAACTGCATTCATTCAAGTCTGACGTGGCCCTGCCTAAACTCTAAACGCACCAACGTTCTGCTGTGATTTTCGAGATCGGATGTCTTATTAGACGGCACGCAGAGGAATTTAAAGTCTTGCGAAATTACTTTTGCGGAAGCGGTAGAAATGAATAGAAGGAGGCATCAAAGAAACATCTCCTGTATCTGTGTCCTGCTATCATTAAAAGGCGGCGGGCCACCAAAGGCTTTCTTTACTTTGGCGAGTTAGCAGACTTGGTTGATGTTAAAATCCTTCAACATTTGAGCTTCTAAAGCAATCAAGTATACTCATCGGGAGGGACTAGGGAAAACCATACGATTTCTTTACGCCCCTGTGGTAGCCCAATGGATTAAATAGCCTAAGTGAGTCCGTCATTAGACTAGTTTAGGTCCCTAGTGTTACCACGGGCTGAAATTCCCCTTATCCAAACCCACCTGTTTGATATACAAATTTATTGATATAACGAATATCGATAGCGGAAAAATCTGTTAGACTGCCTAGAAAGGCCGATCCTAGTATGTCCAGTCGTCGCTTACTCAAAGCGGGTCAGTCGCATAGCAAGTGCTCAATGCTATCCACTTCTTCCTCATCTCCACAGCTTTTGTAGAAGTCATTGGAGATAATACCCAATCTCCTGGCGTGTTATCCGATCAGACAGTTTCCTGTCTGAACTGATACCAACGTAGACAATCTTTTCCTCTCTAGTGCGAGGAGATATTTTGACCTTCTCAGGTCATAACTTGGCCAGATTTATCTAGTTGCCCTAAAGGTGCCGATTTCTCTCCATCTTTCGTTGGACTGCCTAATTGCCGCCTAAGGCAAAGCGTGTTAGTTTGTCAGTTGCCGTCCACCATACCACAATTCCGTATAACAGTATTGCCAGGCACCTATATGAGGTTTATATTAAACTGCTCAGTCATCTCGTTAAGAGATCTGCAGCAGTTGAGGGCTGTTTGTGAATTTAGGGATGTTGCCTCCAGAGAATTTATGGCAGCCTGGCTGTCCGAGTAAATGACAACGCCACTTTGCGACGTCCTATATTGTCATTATTTTGGCTTGATAGACACTGCAGGTATCTGGTAGTCTGTGAGATATATCCAATCTAAGTTTTTCACAGTGTATTCCGAAGCCAAACTTTTCATCAAGTTTCGAACCATCCGTATAGAAGTGGAGATGGTTTCTATTTCCGGGTATTCTGCCATCCCATTCATCCCTGGCTGGTATCATAGTGATGTAGTTCCTCTCAAATGTGCTCACCGTTGATATATAGTCCACTCGGTCGGTTACCATAGCGCTACACTTTGATATCTTCATCTGACCGTAGTTCTTGTACCTCCACTTTGATAGGCAGTTTAATCTTAGTGCCGCTTTGGTTGCAACTTCTCTCGCCACAACATTAATAGGCAGTATATGGAGAAGGGCTTGTAGAGACTCAATCGCTGTAGTTCTTAACGCTCCGCCTATGCACAGACAGGCAGTTCTTGGAACCCATGATAGCAGGTTTGTGATGGTTAGTTTGTCAGTTGCCGTCCACCATACCACACTGCCATATATATCCAATGGACAATTTTAGGAGAGAGGCCCCACCGCGACCCTACAGCCTTCCTGCAGGAATATAGGGCGATGTTGGCCTTCTTTACACGTTCCAGTACGTTTAGTCTGAATGACAGTTTCCTACAAAGAGGTTAGATAGAAGAAGAGATTCCATTTAACTCACCACACCCAAACTTGAAATTCAACTCGTGTGCACAAGTTGGGTGCATGGCGAGATATCTTTGTTTTCTTTGTTTCAACTAACGTATAATAATTTTATTTTGTGTGTTTATTGACGTGCATGTGAAAAAGTGAAAGAAAAGCACACATTATACGTTAGTTGAAACAAAGAAAACAAAGATATCTCGCCATGCACCCAACTTGTGCACACGAGTTGAATTTCAAGTTTGGGTGTGGTGAGTTAAATGGAATCTCTTCTTCTATCTAACCTCTTTGGTTTCCTATCTAAAATTATTCCTAAAAAATTTGCACTCTCAGAAAAGACTAGATCTGTCCCATTTATCCGAGGAGGAGGGTCCACATGTGTGACATTATTCATCCTAGTAAAGAGAACCAATTCTGTCTTGTTTGGGTTAATGCCCAAACCGCTGCCTGCCCCTCTAGCCAATTTGTTTAGAGCCACCTGTAGGATGTCTTTGAGGACGTTTTCGAATGTTCGACTCACTGCGATTGACACGTCGTCCGCATATGCCACGACCTTGCAGCCACAACTTTCTAGATCTAGCAGGATTGCATTCACCACTAGGTTTCAAATTACTGGGTACAGTAGTCCTCATTGTGTGGTCCCTCTGTTTACAAACCTTGTTAGAGTTGTGGACCATTGTTATGCGTCTTCCTTTGAGCAGGCTTTGAATTAGTCTAATCAAGCTAGAGTTCACCTTTAGATGTAACAGTGCCGGAATTACTGCATATGAGTGAATGTTGTTAAAGCCCCTTCTATGTCAAGAAATGCCACCATGGTGAATTCCTTGAAATGCAGGTATGATTCGATAGTGCTCACAAGTTCGTGCAGGGTTGATTCTGCAGACTTTCTCCTATTATAAAAATTTTGGTTCCCCGACAGGAGTTTTGTATCCAGGTTTTCCCCAATGTAATAATCTAAAAGTCAGACCTTTCAATAGTAAGGAGAATAGGCCAATTGGTCTGAAGTCTTTTGGCCTAGTGTGCGATATCTTTTCCTCTTTGGGTATGAATACCACTTTGGTAGCCCCCCATCGATTCGGGATGTATGAAAGCCTACATAAATATTCTCTAGCCAGGGGTTACTGTACTTTAACATTTTCTGCATTTCTGCTGGAGTGATGCTGCCTGGTCCAACTACTGCTACACTTAGCCTAAGCTTAAGCGTAGTAGTAGTTGAAATTAACACAGTTTGAATTACGATGGAAATTGTATTAAATTGCGATTTTCGAGAAAATTTTTGTTTTCATTCTGATTTATATTACATTGCTATTTTCGAGAAATGCTCTGTGTTTATTCTGACATGCTATTTTAAAAAGCGATGTTTAATATAAGATTTTTATGGACTTTATTTTTCTTATCCTCTGCTTTTATTTCAAAAGCTTATCTTCATAAAACTTTCATCATCACAGAATGTCTAGTGTTCCTTCGAAGCTTGGTGGATTAAATCTGAAATATTCAAGCATCAGAACTTGAAAGCGCATATAGCGGCCCGAACGGACACCTAATTATCCTTAGGTTTTTTTTTTTCCTTAATATCACTTTTGCTGTTTCTAATGCAATTCATGTGGCTCATGTAGAAAATGAACGTCAAAACTCAAAATATATTTTTTTTATTTTCAAACTAAATTGTCCTACGAGTACATTTAAATATCGACAAGCTAATCCATGATAGGGCTCATTCCTGAGAAAGACAACAATATTTGGCGCACTTCAGAAGCTAAGTCATCCCGTTCTGTCAAATGGTTATTCTCTAACTCACACTTTGGTACATCTTTTAAATCACACTTTTGTGAATTGTCGTATCTCGAATGTGACGATCTTTTTCTAATACTATACACAAATTCTAATACTAATACACAAATGAGGCATGCGTATAATGTTTAATTTTTTTAACAGATTAAACTATGAGGTCAGACGAATCAGCAATTAGACTTAATACTCTTATGTACCCACCATATGCATCATTATAATATTTCTAACATTATTATCCTTGTCATAAACCTATTTTCCTTAATATTCCTTTTCTCTAGCAATGTTCTATCACTAGCTCATAATATAAAAAAAATCCTGTTTAACAAATGCATTCTGCTATGAATATTATGTAAATGTTTTGCTCATCCTTGGCTTTGCTTAGCGACCGACAGCTAATGTCCATTTATCCATTTACAAACGCGATAAAGGACTTCTATATAAAAACCATTAGAAACACTTATGGCAACCAGCATATTGAGGTTATCTGTCTACCGTTGCAAAGGCCAATGGTTGTCTTTGCTACCTATTATACCTGTCATGTCAGATCATCATATACTACGTATATATCTCTCGTTAAGCTCGTTAACGTTGGCTGCTAATATAGTTTGCATAACTTCTGCTTTCTCCTCTGGACATCTGCAATAGTGATGGCTGGACAGAGGACTAATCATTCACTTCATCTTGGCAAAGACATAAATAATTTCGTTAAATGATGAGCAAATATACATATATATATATATTAGTTTATGGAAAACAAAAAATTATGTTTTTTTTGCTAGTTGGCAATTAAATGAAAGATTATATAGGATTAGTATTAAAATATAATGAAATGTTTATTGGCCCTCAATTTCCACCGAGTAGCGTATCTGTAATTTGCAACTGACCGCAGGTTGGTGAAGTATTTATGCTTAGGTTAAGAGTCTCATTTGGACTAAAAACGTAGGGAAATATATAGTTTTTCCTTCCCGCTTAAGTAATCAAATTCACCTAGAAAGCTCGAGAAATGACAGTTTCAAACTTCACTCCAGTTTGTTAACTCCTCAAAGAATGGAGAGTCTACGGTAGCTTCAACCTTCTAGAGGGAGCGGGTCTCAGACACAGAAGATGTTCTATTTATTGTCCTTCCTCTTTAAGACCTTCAATCTCTGTGCGTGCCGTCCAATAAGGCAGTTACCGTTATGACAAACACGATAAATAAGACTGCCGTCTGAATAACGACAACAGGGATTTGGTGAGTTTGGAGTTTAACAAGCGCTACATCAGCCAGGAATGTAAGCAGTTCTGAACTAGAGACTACCTGTCATTTAGAGAGTTTAGGCAGGGCCACATCAGCTTGGAATGTATTCAGTTCCTGACCACGTGTCATAAGGGCACTAGCTTTCAAGAAGAGCCGATAGGTCGTTAGGTGCATGCCCACATATTTAGTTCTGCTGGAGCATGTAAGATAATGTTTAGCCTTGCAAGTTTATTTGCTCTGCAGTTCCATGATATGTCCCCGTGCTCCGGTACCCAGATCAGGTGAATACTAAACTTTTCAGCCATCTTGTTAAGAGTTCTGTAACAGACGAGAGACGTTTTTGAATTTAGGAATATAGTATATAGAAAATATTGATACCGACTGTGGTCAGAACAATAATTTTCAGACATTCTGCTACCTCTTTAATAGCTAAGATTTCTGTCAGTTAAACACAGCTGCGGTCATACAGTTTTTTGCAATGGATAACTCAAGTTCCTCAGAAAAGACACCAAAGCTCACCTGGTTGTTATGATTGGTACCGCCTGTCTATATTGTCTACTGTCTATCATTCGATTTTGAACTATGATATTTAAGAATGACATACTTCTAGCCAAAAAGTTGTCCAGTCATAGTATAATCAACAGTGACTTGAAGATCAGGCACTGTGACTAGAATGACATTATGTCCGTAGTCATTTCCTGACCAGAGCGACAGTTTCCTAAGTCTAACCGCAGTACATGCGGAAGTTTGCATTGATATAATGTCTAGCGGCATTAAATGTAGTACAATATTTAGTGCCTCAATTGGTGTCTCAGCGCACCAGTGATACATACATATCGATATCTCCATTCCAAAACATGATAAGCTTTTCAGAAGAAGCGATCAAAGTTTGTTTTTGAAATTTTTAAAATTTGTATGGAATTCCTTTTGTAATGCAAATCGATCGACCTGTATTGTTTTATAAATAACTTGTGGTTGGGGAACGGAACGGAATGAAGGTATCGATATGTATAGCAGCTGAACTTTGTATCGCGGAGAAGATGGTTTTCTGCACAGCTGTCCACCAGAGGACAACGCCGTACAGCATTATCGATCCGACTACTGCCGTATACAACCAATAAACTATACGCAGGTTCAGCGTCCTTTGCTACCACAGCCTCCTTAGCTCTTTTCAGAATGTTGGGTTTATAGTTCAACTTCCTGTCTAGTAAAATACCTAAGTATTTTGCCGTTTCAAAGAAGGTACGTTATATCTCCCGTAGGGGAGATAACGTAGGGGAGATATAAACATCCGATCAGTCATCTCAAAAAATTGCATTTTTCTTTGAATACCAAAATAACACCTCTTGTTGGAAAACCCTTTAGTGCCATCGACTATAACATTGTGTTGATACTTCAATGCGCTGTCCATGCCGTAAACAGTTTGGCCGGTGATTTGGTGCGGATATTTTCATTTTCCTCGCAGTGAACAAATTGGCAATCTCAGCCAGGTAGACATTCAGCCTTCCACATATTTCATCGATCAAGGGGCCCGACGCCAGAATCGTACAGTCATCAGCATATGACATGATTTCAACGCCGTCAGGTGGAATTGCAGAAAGGTAGAGGTTAAACAGTGCTGGAGATATCACCCCACCTTGGGGAACTCTCAGTTTCACTCTACGGAGTTTGGACTTATTGTTTCTGAATTCCGGCGAACACATATGTAATTGACGGTCCAACGTTTTAAACTGTTCGGGAGGGACGTGTTGGCGATGTCCTCAAAAATCGTGGAGTGGCTGACAGTTTCGAAGGCCTTCGATATGTCAAGCGCCACGAAGACGGTCCTGTCACCGGGCTTGTTCTGGTAAAGACCGCGGCTTACATGTATGGATATGGCATATAAAGCAGTTGCCGCACTATGCTGCTTTCGGAATCCGTGCTGATGATCAGCATTTGAAAAAGTCCAATCAGGCTCGGGATTGGACCTAAAGCGTCTTAGCTACTGACGATAGGGATATAGACCTGTACGATTCTCCCTTATTCGAATCTTTTACCGGTTTCAGTAGCGGGACCACAGGACAGATTGGGCCCCCTAGTCAGATACTCAACTCCGGGTATGTCCAACTGCTTTAACATCGACATAGAAATTCCGTCGGGGCCAAGCGCTTTGGATGAGTAAGCGGCTACGGATGACATCTGCAACTTCTCCAACAGGAAATTTTGGTGGTAATTCTTCAGCTCGGAGAGTATTCTACAGCCTTAGTTTTACCGGCTGGATTTATATTATTGAAGGCCCCCTCTACATCTGAGAACTACAGCATTCCAGGAATCTATCCAAGATTTATTTTGAGCCTTTTTAACTCATTCTTTTCTTTCTTTTTGCTGTTCAAGTCCGGTGGAGCTCTTGTGGCCTTTACTTATTAAAGATCGTCCTGTATCACTTCCTCAGCACAAGTAATTGAAACGGTCACGAATGGCTGATTGCTTCAACTAATGGAATTCTTAAGAATCGAGCATCATTTGATTTATATCCAATCCCATAAACCGAAATCACGCTGATTAAATTATTTTTCAGAAAATGCTCATTAATGTCTATCTGAAATAGAGCATTGCCTCCCTCAGACACCATGGAAACCCTTAGAAATTACAACATTTTGGTCTGTTGTGGTTTGCTGCTCTTGTGCTGTTTAGCTAAATCGCTAGTAAATGCAAAATATCCCCTACAAATACCTCCCCAAACCCGCGAAGCAAAACAGCAGGTGAGCTAAAGCCAAAGACAGAACAAATGCATTTTCTACAAGAGTCATACTGTTGTTTGGGGTTGTTTAAAACGTATAGCCCATATGCAATTATTGGAATGGAGGGAAAAGAGTGCGATACATATGTGTCCAGCCATGACACGCTCTGTATGCTTTGGAGCATATGGTTGGGATGCACCAAATAAACCACATTTTGACCGTTCTCACGACTCACGACATATATGAAGTCCTGGTGAAAATATCGCGCTTAGAGGGACATGAGGGTCACATGACAGCTATTGAGTAGAATGGTTTTTATTAGATCTTGGTGAAACATGTTGATGGAAGGCATTATTTGTTCTTATTTGGAAAAATACATTTTTGGTTGCACTTATAAAGGTAATGATGAAGTCATCCGTACATTCCGAGAGGTGTCCTTCAGCGCAAAACGTAATGAGAGACATCAGTTAGAGACCACAGCGGAGCTTAAATTAGTTCCCAAAAATGTCAGCAATGTTAACTCATTTCAACGAATCAACAACACAAAAACGAATTGCCATTTATGGTTATTGTACACTATCTATGATATTCGTGGAATGAAAGTATGTCTATAGTCAGGTACATTAGTTCCCATATGGACAACTTTGCCACTGATGTTGATTCTTGGAAACTGTTAAATAAAGACATAAAAACCAAAACTGAAATGTTGTGTATGTGTTCTTCTAGGAAATAAGACTTCAGTGTTCCATTTTTACTCTGTGACTGTGGCCGGAATTTTCAATAACCAACCAACCCAAAATATTATTTTGCAAAAAAGGTTTGTAAAACGTGACTAAATGGTAGAAGGAATATTCCTTTCCCTATGCTTTGGCATAAATATTCATATGTTCATTAGCTTAATTTTATGACGATTTAAATTTTAGAAATTAAAACCAGGAACGAAGGGCTAAATTCGGGGGAAGTCGACTATAGGATACCCTACACCACCATATGGGAGCAGAATAAAAAGACAAAATATCGCCAAGTTTTATCGATGTTTTCCTACGACAATTAACAGATTTTCTTAAAATTTTGCAAGTTTTTTTTAGTTCAAAAGATATAGATTATATTGATTTTTTTATGATGTGTTAAAATGGGGCCAAAAATTACAGTTATGTGGGGGAGCTAGAGGGTTAAAATGTTCCACAAAAATATTGGCCTTAATATTTTCTATAAAATTTCTGAACATACCCTATACCAAAAAAATATATTTTTGTTACATAACAGTGAAATACTTACATTTTTGGGGTACAATACGTTTTTTGAGCCATTTAGGGTGCCAAGACACGTTCAGATTATATTGATATCTTCACAAAAGTTGTTCAGATTTACGTTGGCTATAATTTTGCCAAGCATTGTTAGTGAAAAATTACGAGTCCCCGGAAGTTATGCTGATAAAAGTGAAAAAAACATATTTTTTGCCTACACTTTTTCAAAAAAAAAGTACAGGAAATTTTTTTTTTCGCAAAAAATTGTAAGAGACTTTGTTCGGTATATTCTTAGCTACATTATTGCCAAACATAGTTAAGCGGTATCACCAAGTCTGAATTAGATGCTGGACAAAAGCTGATGACACCTTTTTCGAGGGGCCAACTGATATTCAAAAACTTTGGAGGCCCATTAAAAAAAATTGGTCACCAATTTCGCCAAACCGCGTATAGGGTTATACTACCCTTTGATAGTAGAATCGAACCTATACTGTCAAGTCCGTGTATTTTTTTCACTGTTGCACAGTGTAATTTAAGAATTCTTTTTATGAAGTATCGCTGCAGCTTATCTATCTCATCAAACAAAAAACATCCCCAAACCTGGGCACCATAAATTTGTATTTACTGATTGAAAAAGCTTCCATTTTGTTAACAACGATATATTGCTCTTGTTCAAAAAACTGTTCCATGTAGAGTTAATGATATTTTTGGCTGATACATTCATTCATTCATTGTTGGGGTCATAATCACACCTAAATAATTGTACCGGTTTACGATTCGCACTTCCATTTATTTATATGTGATTTTGTCCGTACTAAGAATCCTTCCCCCTTTTCTGAAAACCATGAGTTCTGATTTCAACATATTCACCTCGATGTTCCATAAATCGCAATAATATTCTAAATTGTTTACCATTTTCTTCATAATTTCTATATATGAGTATTACGATATCGTCCGCATAGAGTAACAAACGTACATTTGTATCAGCTATTGTAAGTCCTCCGCCTAAGAAGTCGTGTAAATCGTTTAAGTAAAGCGTAAATAATAAGGGTGAGAGCAGACAACCTTGCTTGACACCTGTATATGTTGGGAAATAATCAGATATTTCATGACCCGTCCATACAGCTGATCTGGTATTGGTGTAAATATTTTCAATTAGATTTACAATTTTCGTTGACACACCGATAGTATGAAGTTTGTAGATTAATTGTGTCCTAGGGACTTTATCGATGTCTGCTTTGAAGTCGACAAAAATAGCATTCACTTTCTTATTCTCACTTATCTTGGTATGTACTATTTCTGTGAGGTTGTATATGTATATTGTCGAGTGTAGAATATCCTGTCCTAAAGCCCGCCTGAAACTCGTTTAGATCACCGTGTTCTTCCACCCATTTGGACAGTCTCGAGTTTATGATTCCCATTAGCATCTTCGATATGGTGTTCATAAATGAGATTCCCCTGTAATTCTGAATACAGTTTACATCGCCTTTCTTAAATATGGGAAATATTATACTGTCTCCAAATTGTTCATCTACTCTTCCCGTCTTCAGTATTACTTTAAAAGCGTTTGTGAGTTCATTAAGAAATTCATCAGTGGCAAATTTAATCATTTCATATGGCACACTGTCTGCACCTGGAGCTTTGTTTAACTTTGTTTTCTTCAGAACTGCTCTAATTTCATCTACGAAAATTTTTCTATCCAGCATATAGTCCGTATAAAGCATTGGGACGTATTGAATATCGTTCGACTGCTGTAGTTGATTCAGGAGCATCTGAAAATACTCCTTAAAATCTTTCGCTGGAATGTTGCTTTCAATTCTAAATGTATCTCCCCTAATTTATTTTGCCATTTTCCACCACTGTTTTGAGTCGTTGATTTGATCAAATTTTTCATTAATTTCTATGTAGTATTGAGTTTTACTTTTTCTGCATTCGTTTACGAAACATTGTTTTGCAAGAATATAATTTTGTTTGTCTTCTTCGTTATTTGTCTTCCTGTATCTATTGAGCCTTACGAAAGATTCCTGTCTATACCTTAAACAATCGGCGTTGAACCACTTGTGTTTGAACATATTGACATTTTTGCTCTGAACTTGGTTAGGAAGAGACATCTTTATAAGACTCACTAGGTTTTCTAGGGTAATTTCAACATTTTCAGCTCTATAATTTTGCAAATTTCAGTCAAGGGTTTTATAATATGATAATCGCATATATTGGGTGGTCTCCAGTTACTTGCCTTATGAAGCTGTAGCACCGACAGCTCTCTTCAGGGAAGTAGTAGAAGAAGCAACGTCTGACGAGCGCGAGCTCGATTATTTTCATTCGATTATTCATATTTTCACAGACACTAACGCTCATCATACTATCTAAAGTACGGATATAAAGTCAGTTTAATAAATTCTTTAGTTTAATTGCAAGAAATTTTGTTGCATTCTGGCTTGTCGTGTGGATTCTTGTCACATGTCTGCATTTCTTCGATGTCACATTGTTAAGAAATTAATTTTTAAGTGGTGGCTCTGCATTTGGTGCCTCATGCTCCTGTGTATGTTGGAGATGGACCATGAAGTTTGTCTGATTAGACAAAAAATGCTGTCTAATTTACTCTAAGTACAGAGGAAACGAAATTCCAGAAGAATCTTTTTCAGTCTGTGCTTTTAGAGGAATTACTTGCTAAATTGTTATTTTCCTTAACTTCCGCAACGAATTGAATAAAAAAGAATATGGGGCATTTTGAGTGAAATTTGAACATTGATATTTTGCTAACCATAATGCAAAAGTTATTAATAATAGGTTCTTATATTTGGTCCTAAGATTACTAGTATACAAATTTTAATTATAAATTATTTTTTTTATTTTCAGTATTCAATAAGTGTTGTTAGCAATACCCCATATATTCATTGTTGATATCCTTATAAGCGACTATCGTTGTAATGAGCTTAAGTGAAATAGCGAAACCTTTCTTATTTCTTTGGCAATAAAGGATGAAAAGAAAAAGGGTTTCCTTTGTCATGAGGGGAGTGCTTTCTCGTGTTTGCAGCTCCATGCATTCGTACAACTAAATGTCACTCCAGTAACTCAAGTGTGAAACATACACTTTTCACGGTAGCATGAAGCAAGGAACATCTAAATAGGGGTATCGCACGGGAAGCGAAATAAATAATTTCCAATTATATCTAATTCAATAAAAAAAAAATAATATAAGAACGTAAGAATGGTAGAGCGACCTATACATATATTGGAGCTATCATAAATTATAACTGACTTTGACAGTTTTTATTGTGATGAATTCCTCATAAAATATAATACAAATTACCAGTTTAATTGCTTAAAAAATGTGGTATTTATGGCTTAAATAAGCGTATTTAGACGGCACGAGCGGCAGATATAACCGGGGTGGTGAAATCTGTCCGGCAGACCTAGTCCTAATCCGTAAACCATGGCTGAGAAGAGATATGGTCTGTGGGCTTAGGACGGCATGGTTAAGGTCGTTTTAAGGTACAGGTAATGTAAGACGTAGAGCCCGTATACTAGAAAAAACAACCTTCATATGTATTTTCTTCCTTCTTTTAGTAGCAAAGACATTGTAGCAGCCAGTTTTGAGTTAGAAAACTTCCATGTTTGATTGGCCTCCGTTTACACGACACATGACACTGAGACGCCGCTGTGCATTCAAATCACTGGTAGGATCGGTAAACGAAAAGAACAAAGACCTAATCGTGTATAGTGATGTCATATGTGGGGAAATGGTGCAATGTGCTTTTTTCTTGTCAACATCTATACTAATTAATCTGAAGAAGTCTTATTTGAAAAATATTTAAATACTCTAAAGGTTAAAGATTTTCTCCTTGTCCAAAGACGGCTACGCTGACCAAAGTGTAATAAAGCATTGACCCACGTAGCTGTCTTCTGACATATCCCAGAGGAGAAACTATATACACACGGCCGAACGCCTGCAAACAAGAAAAGTTTTTCCTGAGCAAACAAAAAAAAAACAAAAATATGGGTTTTTACAAAAAATGTAAAATAAAAATATTAATTTCTCCAAAAAAATCACAAAAAATATTTTTGCCAATTTTTTTATTTTCTTAAAAATATTGAAGAAAAAGCTATAGAAAACACTTTGTGTAAAATTTTCTAAAAACAATTAGCTAATTTCACTATGCAACAAATGAACACTTTTTGAAAACTACACGGACTGTCATATAGATTCGATTATACTATCAAAGAATAGTATAACTCTATACTCGGTTTGGCGAAATTGGTGACCAATTTTTTTTATGGGCCCCCAAAGTTTCATAAAATCAGTGAGCCACTCGAAAAAGGTGTCATTAGCATTTGTCCAACAACTAATTCAGACTTTGTGATACCGCTTAACTATGTTTGGCATTAATGTAGCTAAGAATATGCTGAATCAAGTTTCTTAAAATTTTTTGCGAAAACATACTTTTTTTGAAAAAGTGAAGGAAAAAATATTTTTTTTCACTTTTTTCAGCATAACTTCCGGGGACTCGTAATTTTTCACTAACAATGCTTTGCAAAATTGTAGCCAACGTCAATCTGAACAACTTTTGTGAACATATCAATACAATCTGAACGTGTCTAGGCACACTAAATAGCTCAAAAAACCACATTGTACCCCAAAAATTTAAGTATTTCACTGTTATGTAAGAAAAATATATTTTTTTGGTATAGGGTATGTCCAGCAACATTCTAGACACGTTCAGATTGTATTGATATGTTCTCAAAAGTTGTTCAGATTTACGTTGGCTACAATTTTGCCAGGCATTGTTAGTAAAAATTAAGAGTCCACGGAAGTTATGCTGAAAAAAGTAAAAAAAAACATTTTTTCCTTCACTTTTTCCAAAAAAAAGAACCGGAAAAAATAAGTCTTTCGCAAAAAATGTTAAAAAAAATTATTCAGCATATTCTTAGCTACATTAATGCCAAACATAGTTAAGCGATATCACCAAGTCTGAATTAGTTGTTGGACAAATACTGATGACACCTTTTTCGAGGGGCCCACTGATTTTCAGAAACTTTGGAGGCCCATAAACAAAAATTGGTCACCAATTTCGCCAAACCGAGTATGGGGTTATACTACCCTTTGATAGTAGAATCGAACCTATACTGTCAAGTCCGTGTATTTTTTCACTGTTGCACAGTGTTATTAATATGGATGAGAAAAAAGGCCCGTTTGACCAAAATTTCAATGTTCTATACCTTCCAGCTCGGACAGTCCTTTAACCGATCTCGTGGAAAAATATATGTATATAAAATAGGTGGCATGTCATAACGTACAGGATCATAGTAACCATGTACATTATGATACTCTAAAAAGTGTCATAAGGTCCATGAACAATGCGACACTTTCAAAAGAGTCACAATATTTACGAAAGCGATGTGACTACGACTATGGATACAGTGGACATGGAACACACCATTTATTCTGTACCTTATCTTTAAAGACGATTTTCGAGTTATATAAATGTCCAAATGTCAGGCTACGTGTGTTTCTGCATGGCCGGCCTTCGGAATGGGTTAGCGACTTTCTCGTCTGTGGTATGTCTAATGATGGGTACCCGGACCAAAAACATATTAAAATAAAAAAACACATAATAGTTGTCTAAAATCAATCCAACTTATTTGATAACCATTTTCAACCACTTTGAAAACTTTTTACACTTTAATTATTTTCTCATTTTCCTTTGCGCTTCTTCGTTCTACTCAATGACAATATCAACAATCATGATGTACGATAAGAATCCTTCCAGAATACACGATGCTTCATTGACAAACGTAAAAATGCTGAATCAATGGCAAGACAAGTCAATTCCGGCACAGACTCTATTCTTAAAATTTAATTCGCATGAAATTGATAAAAGTCAATGATTGCGATTCCATCAACACCAGTTGCTTGTAATTTAATGTGTTGTGGTGGAGGCGGGGTGAAGAAAATTTATTTCAATTTGCAGAAAATGTGATATTGATATTATTCTTGTAGACATTTAATTGTTTTTTCTTTAAGTTAAGTAAATATATGAGCAAATGAAGGCCTATACAATTCTTGAATAAGGCAATGTAAATATGTGTGGGAGTTTTTAGCATTTGTATACCACAATTTACCGGATTAGGGTGTATAACAGTTACTACAACACAAAATTGTAGCACATTGAGGAAGAGGACTAAAGACCTATTTATGTCTAGCGGAAATTAATTTTAAATCTCTCCCAATCATACCGATATCTCCATTCTAAAACATGCTAAGTCGACTTTGCATGTTTTAGGGAGATTGTATTTTTAACTTCTAAATATTCTAAATTATATTCAGTCAAAATTTGGTGTTTATCCGTCAACCCAATCAAAAGTTATTCACAAAACAGTACAAATCATTCGATTTGCATTACAAAGGAATTTCACGGCAACGTATAACAATATGATTATGTAGGCATGTAAACAACATAACATGAATTAGGACACACTTCGAGTGACGATTCCGGCAATGGTTTCACATTATAATGTAAATTTTTTTGACTCAAAATTATTGGTTTTTGGCTTTTATAGATGTCACATAATCGCTCGAAAATAGGATGATAAAAATAATAACATATAAAATTTGGTATTCAACAAAAAAATACTATGCTTACTGAGATGTAGTAAAGTCTTTCTAATTGTTCAACTAATCTCAGAATCCACGCCATCTACTGGCGATTGGTGTAGAGACAACTGTGTCGAACTGGCAACCCATACCAGTCACATGGGTGGTGAAAATGGTGAATTTAAGTCTCGCTTGGAGCTTTGGCTGTGTGACTTGTAAGCTTTCTTCGTAGGTATATAATTCCCATATGCAAATTTCTTTGTAGATTGGTATATATACAAGTGATGATCGCCACAACTACAAGCTCACACTGTGTCATGTATAAGTCCCTCTGAAGATATCCCCGCACAGGATTGAAATACGTATAAAGGTATGTGTTTAAATGGCTTCCAAAGAGCAGTGTCTTATCTTTTCCAATACACCACAAAAAACCTCTCTTTCGAAAGGAAGAGTTGATGAAAAAAGCTGAACAATTCGAATGTGAAAACATTCAATAAATCTAATAAAATTAAAATTAAATCGATCATTAACAAAACAACTTCTAAAAAAAATATTTTGATTGCCCTGCGCAATGATTCAGAAATTCTATATATGTACATACATATTATTTATATTTCATAGAATAATCGTATTCCCATGTTCTTCCTTATCATTCCCTTAAATGCCAGTTGCCAAAAAAGAAACCATTCTATAACCATTCATTCTTTCATCATTCCAGCCAATTTGTTTTATTATGTCCCAGCCTAATAAGTCGTCCATTTCACTTAGTGGCCTAATTTACTTAGATTTGTTCATTGGAGGTCATTTCGATTTATGGTCCATAGCAATTTACTCCCAACCCCCCACTCTTCCTAAGTAGAACATGTCAAAATATTTCATGCTTCATGGAAGAAGAAGCTAAACAAAATTGCCACAAAATAGTAACTGACCTAGAATGAGGTATTACCGTGTGCACAGACGTGTACGTCCTGTGATGAGCCAAATTGTCCCATACTATTAAATAAAGTATTAAAATGCCCATAGGTATATAGAGAGAAGCAGCCTACACCGAACAGCCATCGTCAGTCATCATCGTTGTCGTTGTAATGGTCAAAACCTCCACCCGCCATCACTGCAGTGAAGGTGGACTGAGATTGGCAAGCAAACAAATTGGAGCAGCAGTAGACTCACGTTCGTAGGACCTACGCCCGCATAGCTTACAGGATATTTTTTATTGTTTGTTTTTCTTTTTTGGATAAGTAAACAAGGGCAACATTTCCAACTGCGACGGCAACTGCAATCAAGGTAACGAGAAACACGGGCAGCACCGAATTTTTGGGCATTTATCATCAGTAATCCCTTTAGTTTTTTTCGGAAAGGGAGCAGTGTTGGAGTAGGAGGTTCACAAAAAAACCTGGCTAGCTATTTTTGGTTGTGAATGGCTCCTCAAAAGCCTGACATGAGACATGACAAATACATATTTGTCCCACATTACCGCTCTTTCTACCGCCAATAAACGTCCATCTCCAATTCCTGGCCCACACATGGGGATCTGCAAAATTATAGGCTCTCGGCATGTGTGTGACTTGATGATATACTATTTCGTTGTTCGTTTTCAAATCGATTTTTTGGGAATTCTGTCATGCGTTTAAATGCGGAGATAATAAATTATATTGCAGCAGTAAAATAAAGTAAACTGATTCAATATATTAAAATGAGTGATGTACTCGTATGTAAATATAATTATACACTCCACCATAGGACGGGGGGTATACTCATTTTGTAACTCCGTTTGTACCATCACCAAATATTGATATGACAGATGTTTGCAACACCTAGAAATATCACAGTTAGGTCCATTTAAATTTTCCCGTCTAGTCAGAGTCACTAGCTGAGACGATTTAACCGACTGCCCGTCTGTACATCTTATGTTGGTCCTTGAAATTTTAGGAGCTAAAAGTTGGAAGCCTTTTGCACCTACAAAGAACCCTATTAAAGTAGGTTGCAATCGGTTCAGATTTAGATATAGTTCCCAAGTGTTTCGCCCGATTTGGCCCTTTAGAAGGTTTAGTTTACATCCAATCATTTTAAAATTTAACATGGTAGTATTTCTCGATCCATGGACAAACATTGCCGAATTTGAAGAAAACAGGTTCAGCTTTAGCTATAACCGACATATATATGTTTCGTCCGATTTAGCCCTTTAGTATTGTAGAAGCTGTATTTTATATCCAATCGTTTTGAAATTTAGCATGATAGAGTTTCTTGTACCATGTACCAACATTGCCGAATTTGAAGAAATTTTTTTTAGCTTTAGATAGAGCTCCCATATATATGTTTCGTCAGATTTGGCTACAGAGGCAGAGACGTCCCAAATAAATTTAAGCTGAAGTATACTCGTACATTGGATGATGAAATTAAATCATTGCTATCCAATCTTACTAGAGAGATGTAGGGTATCAAATAGTCGGCCCTGCCCGACTTTGGCCTTTCCTTACTGGTTTTTATTAAAAATAAAAATACACCACAAAAACCCTCTCTTTCGAAAGGAAGCGATAATCGAAAAAGCTGAACAATTCTTATGTTAAAACATTCAAAATCTAATAAGATTAAAATTAAATCGACCATTAACATAAAACTTCTAAAAACAATTAGAAAGCAGATCCTCTTCAACACGTAGTGTTAATTAATTCTAAATAATAGCGTACAAAGTTTGGTATTCAACAAAAATACTATGTTTACTGAAATGTAGTAAGACTTTTCTAATCGTCCAACTAATCTCAGAATCCACGCCATCTACTGGCGATTGGTGTAGAGACAACTGTGTCAAACTGGCACCCATGCCAGTCACATGGGTAGTGAAATGTTGTGAATTTAAGTCTCGCTTGGTGCACTGGCTGTGTGACTTGTAAGCTTTCTTCGTAGGTATATAATTCCCATATGCAAATTTATTTGTAGATTGGTATATACAAGTGATGATCGCCACAACTACAAGCTCACACTGTGTCATGTATAAGCCCCTATGATGATATCCCCGCACAGGATTGAATTTTGTATTTTTTCAAAAAGTATTTATTTATTCATGAATATCTATTTTGCCCTCTTCAAAGTAATTCCCATCGGATATAATACACTTCTGCCAACGTTTTTTCCAATCCTCGAAGCACTTCAAATAATCATTTTTTGTGATCTTGTTCAGCTCCTCCTTCGATGCCGTCTTTATCTCCTCAATCGTGGCGTATCGTCGTCCTTTCATGGGCCTTTTCAGTTTTCAGGAACAAAAAATAGTCACAGGGGGCTAGGTCAGGGGAATACGGTGGCTGCGGCACCATTACTGTGTTGTTTTGGGCCAAATGTTCGCGCACCAGCAACGAGGTGTGTGCAGGGTCGTTATCACGGTGCAAATGCCAGTTTTTGTTCCTCCACAAATCCGGGCGTTTTTGGCGGATTGCTTCGCGCAAGTTGCGTATAACTTGCAGGTAATATTCTTTATTGACTGTACTACCCTGTGGCAAGAACTCATAATGCACCACGCTCCTGCAATCAAAGAAAACTGTGAGCAAAACCTTTACGTTCGACCGAACTTGGCGCGCTTTTTTGGTCTTGGTTCATGTGGCAGCTTCCATTGGGATGATTGAGCTTTAGTTTCCACGTCGTAACCATAAACCCATGATTCGTCACCAGTTATGACCCTCTGGAGCAAATTTGGGTCGTCACGGACCAAGTTCAACATCTCCTGAGCAATGTTAACGCGATGCTGTTTTTGGTCCAAATTGAGCAATTTTGGCCCGAATTTAGCGGCGACCCGACTCATGCCGAAATCACTGGTTAAAATCGAATGGAACGAGCCAATCGATATGTTTAAATCCTCAGCAACTTCTCTAATGGTAATTCGTCGATTGGCCAATATTATTTTATTCACTTTATCAATGTTTTCGTCTGTTGTTGACGTGCTCGGGCGTCCGGCACACTGTTCGTCCTTCGCATCTTCTCGGCCCTCTAAGAACAGTTTGTACCACCGATAAACGTTGCTTTGGTCCAAGGTAGCTACACCATATGCCACAGTCAACATTCGGATTGCGTCAGCGCACTTTATTTTGTTTTTCACACAAAATTTGATGCAGATTCTTTGATCCATTTTCTGAAATAGATAAAAATCGAAGACAAGTTAAAACACATCCAAGCACAGCAGCTGTCAAAAATTAACTAAACATTCAAAATGGCCGACCTTGTCAGCAAAAGGTAGGGACATGAGTACCAACATAACGCTACAAAAATATCAAAAATAAAATAAACTTAGCCCGCGGAAATTAAAAATTTCCGATAATTTTTGAACATACCTCGTATAAGAGTATGTGTTTACATGGCTTCCAGAGCGCAGTGTCTTATCTATTCCAATACACCACAAAAAAATCTCTTTTTCGAAAGGAAGAATTGATCGAAAAGCTGAACAATTAGAATGTGAAAACATTCAAAATCTAATAAAAAAAAATCCTATATTCGAACCGAATGACAGAGTCGATCTAGATAATCCAGTCGGTCACTTCACCACACCTCAAATATTTCCCTTGAAAAAGCTTGACCAAATGAAAAGTACAAGAGTAAAACTAAACCAAAATGGTGGACATCTGAAAAAAATACTGCAACATGCAAATCTGGGATGCCTCCAAAATGAAACGGAAAATCTATAAGAAGGACCATAGGAAAGCGCAAAGCCTTCCCTGGTAAACATTCTGTGGAGAAGTGGATTATGTAGACCACGTCACTACACCTCCAATAGTTCCCTTGAATAAGCTTGTCGAAAACAAAAGTACAATAGTGAAATCAATGCGGACTTCTGAAAACCATTGCAAAAATGACTAGAATGACAAAAAGCAACTCAAAATCAAAAACAAGGACATTAGGAAATCGCAAAGGCTTCCTTCGAATACCTTCTGAGGAGAATATAGTTCCCTTGAAGAAGGTTGTCAAAATCCAAGGTACAAGGATAAAACTAAACAAAAATGGTGGACTTCTGCTATTCAAGAAGCCCAAGTGTAACGTGGTCAAGAGTGACTGGGAGAAAAAAAAAAGCAAATCAAAATCAATGAGAATGACCTTAGGTAAACGTTCTTGGTATACCTCCTGTGAAAAAGTGCAGAAGATATATTCAAACCGAATGACAAAGCCGATCTAGATATACTACCACCACACTACACTTCCAGCAGTTTTCTTGAAGACGGTGTAAGGATAAAACTTAACCTCAATGATGGACTTCTGAGTTACAGGTTCAGAAAAATAGCTATTCAATATTGAGGTGACTTATGATTTTTTTTATAAGCATGTTGAAATACATATCAACTATCCACTCCAAAGCAGCATGAGTCACATCATTAACGTCCTTTCTTAGGGTATGACCCAAACATCGGTATTTTCTGCGTCGTATTTCAGTTTCAATTTGTTCGCTATTTACCATAAACGTTCATTGCTAATTGTTTTTGGCCACCAGATTTGCAACATACGAGTATTTCCAAGTAAGAGTAATTTCAAGTCAATCGCCTGCCGCCGTGTTCTTTTTCCCTCGACAATTCAAAGTAGTTTTTGTTGTTGGTAAATGCTTTGTTTACACGAACAACAGCTTTCGTTTTATTCCACTATATTAGTGGTAGATTTGAAAGTAATGTAGAGTACTGCACTAAAGCAACAATGCGGTGAGTATTCTTTAACCATGACTTGGCTCGTGGCGACGTTCTATTTTGATGTTTCCCTATGCAGGGTTGATCTGTTATTGATGTTATTTTATGGTTTTTCTCACTGTGGAGTTGAGCTATATTATTATTATTATTTTTGTATATTGCTGGACATTTCTATATCTCCACAGGCGATTTAAGCGTGCACCTTTGGCTTTTCGCAAGGCTATTAAAATTTAGCCCTATTTTTAAAGCTTTATTTTCGAGAGTCGATGCCTGTGCTTGCGTATCTTGAAATCTGTTGGTCAGAACTACAATATCATCAGCATATGCTAGTTCGCTTAGTTTACCCCAATTAATACCTTTGTTGTCTTGATTTACGACTTGTAACTGGTTGATAGTGTACATCATTGCCTTACTCCACTGATACATACTGTCAAATTATGTTAGACTCCAAAGCTTAACTTAACATTATATTAATAACATTCTTACAGTAAGATAACTTTACAGTGTATAAAAGCTTTATCTACTTGAACTATATTCCTACTTTAGAATAAACCAATAAATGAGTTGTTAATCAAACACCGAGCGTTTCAACACATAACATTGGCGACGAGGACAAAAAGAAATTTAACGTAAATACGAAGACATACTCGTACGTACATACATATGTACATAAATATATTAATTGATCGCGTGTAATATTAAAATTTGTAATTACAAAATAAATATTCGGTGTCTGTGAACATGTTTTATGGTGTATTACATCACAATTCACACGAAAACAACAACAACAAAATAGAAAAACAAATGCACAATTTAGCGCTAAACATAAACAGAAGAAACAAATAAAAAGCACAAACATAAAAGTGCCGTTCTCATAACAAAACTGTTTAAAAAAATTAAACAAACAAAAAAATCACAGAATTCAAGTCAATATAGTTACATACATTTATTGCATAATTGTGTATCATAAAGTCATCATGCCTGAAGGTCAAGACAATGTACAGAATAGTACAGTTACAATTTACCATCAAACTAATGTTCCAGAATTCTCACCACGTAACGAATCGTGGGCTCTGTGGAAAGAGAAGCTTGATATTCATTTTGTGGAGATTAAGTGCACAGAAGATAATGCAAAGAAGTCGACTCTCTTAAAATCTATTGGATTGATACCATATGAAACTTTACACAATTTGTGTAGCCCATCTTCGCCAGTTTCCAAAACTTACAAAGAGCTTTGCTCACTTCTTGAAAGACATTACACTCCACCGACAATTATTTTTCGCGAGCGTAAAATCTTTCACTCAGCAATGCAGGCTAAAGATGAGAGTGTCTCCGATTGGCATGCAAGAGTTAAAAAGCTCGCCCTTAAATGCAAATTTGGCGATGATTTAAATGCTTTTGTTTTGGATCGTTTTATAATGGGCATTAACAATAAAATATTTGAAAGACTTTGTGAAGAAGACGAGAAAATAACAATTGATGAAGCACTCCGAAAAGCTCTTATTATGGAAATGAAGCTATTGCCGAAAGTGGATAACGAAATGCAGATTAGCTACGTTCATACCAACAAATACAAGAACAAAAACAATCACAACAATAAAAACAAGAAGTTCACCCAGCAAAGCAATAACGAATATGTTAATAAAAGAAAACATCAAACAACATCTGATAATGCAGCAACATCTCAGAAGGCCTGTTCTCATTGTGGTTGGCGTAATCACGCGTCAAATGATTGTCGTTTTAGGCAGAGTAAGTGTCACAATTGTGGCAAAATTGGACATTTGGCATCAGTTTGCAGAGGAAGATATAAAGTTGTAAATTATGTATCAGAATCTGATTCGTACACTGAAGAACGAAATATGTATAATACAAATGATTTCTCTATTTACAGCATAAATCACAAAAGTTGTGGCGATTCAACTGAGCTCTACAATGTTTTAATAAAAATAAATGGGGTTGCTTTTGATGTGGTTTGTGACTCTGGTGCTCCGTGCAGTTTGGTATCGAAATCATTTGTCAACAAATTGCATAAAAAAGTAAGTCTCAATTGTTGTAATGATCCGTATGTCGACTACAATGGAAACAAAATCAATGTGTTAGGAGAATATGATGAAATAATTGAAGTTAATGGAAAAAGAAAAAAGGTTAAACTTGTAGTAACAAATAATAACAACAGTCCTTTGTTTGGTAGAAATTTTTTGAGAGCTTTCAATTTTGAACTTGTTCAAGTAAACTCAATTAGCCACTCTGATCAATCTTCTATTATTATCGAACAAATTAAAAATGAATTCTCGGAAGTTTTTAGTGATGATCTTGGTGCTTATAAGCATGGAAAGATTTCTCTGACCATTGATAATAATGCAAAGCCCATATTCTTTAAGCCGAGGCCAGTGCCATTGGCATGGAAAAGTAAAATTGAAAAGAATTTAAGAGA
This sequence comes from Eudasyphora cyanicolor, assembly GCA_963930755.1. Taxonomy (NCBI): domain Eukaryota; kingdom Metazoa; phylum Arthropoda; class Insecta; order Diptera; family Muscidae; genus Eudasyphora; species Eudasyphora cyanicolor. Next base: position 41,154,231 of record OZ005738.1, read on the forward strand.
ATTAATTGCAAAAGATGTTTTGGAACCAGTAGATCATGCAGAATGGGGTACACCACTTGTTCCTATTTTGAAACCAAATGGTGACATTAGGATTTGTGGTGACTATAAGGTCACCATTAACAAATATTTGTCAGATTTTAAGTACCCATTACCTTTAATTGATGAGATCTTTGCGTCACTTCAGGGTGGAGAACAATATTCGAAGCTTGACTTGTCTTGTGCATATAACCAACTTCTTCTTGATGATAAATCACAACTTCTCTGTACTTGGTCAACTCACATTGGAACTTTGAGGATGAAGCGTTTACCTTTTGGTGTAAAACCAGCAGCTTCCATATTCCAGAAAACAATGGAAAACCTACTACAAGGTATACCATTTGTTGTTGTGTATGAAGATGATATTACTATATCAGGGAAAAGTATGTCAGAACACGTTCACAATTTGAAATCAGTACTAAACAAGTTACAGCTGGCTGGACTCAAACTTAATTTATCTAAGTGTGAATTTTTCAAAAATAGAATTTCATATTTGGGTTTCACGATTGATAGGTTTGGTCTGAGAAAGAACAAAGAAAGAACTGAGTCGGTTTTAAACGCCCCAATTCCAAATAATGTGTCGGAATTACGTGCATTTTTAGGCATGGTAAATTATTATGCTAAATTTATTAATAATTTCGCTAAGAAAATGATTCCGTTGTATAGTCTTTTACAAAAAAAATTTAAGTTTGTGTGGTCTGAAGACTGTCAAGCGGCATATGATACAGTAAAACAAGAAATCACTTCAGATAAAATTTTGGTGCATTTTAACCCAAAATTGCCGATTTTTCTCACAACGGACGCTTCAGATTATGCAGTAGCTGGAATACTGTCTCACAAATTCTCTAACGATGAACTTAAACCTATTGCATTTATATCGAGGGCTTTAACTAAAGCCGAACAAAAATATAGTACACATGAGAAAGAAGCACTTGCAATAATATTTTCCGTAACAAAATTAAAGCAGTATTTGATTGGAAATATGTTTACGTTAAGAACCGATCATAAGCCGCTTATTTCCATATTTGGTGAAAACAAGGGCTTACCGGTAATGGCGGCGGCACGCATTCAAAGGTGGGCGTTCATTCTATCAGGATTCAATTATAAAATAGAATATGTTAAGGGTAATTTGAATGATGCTGACAATCTATCCAGAATGCCTCAAATAAAAATAGATAACGCTAATGATAGCATGGATGATGATACTTTTGTAAATTTAATTAAGAAAGAAAACGTTTTGACTCTCGATTTCAAAGATATAGCCCGTGAAACCAGGCGAGACCCTATCCTTTCTAAAGTTTGTGATGTTGTTAAGAAGGGTAATATCAAAGAATTGAATGGTGAAGAATTTGTTGCTTTTACCAATAAAGATTTTGAGTTGACTGTAGATCATGATTGCTTATTATGGGGTTATAGGGTTATAATACCGGAAAAACTTAGGAAAACTGTACTTCAATTACTACATGAATCACATCTGGGTGTTGTTAAAACGAAATCACTTGCTAGGTCTTTTGTTTGGTGGCCAAAAATGGACAGAGATATAGAAAATTTTATCAAAATGTGTCTCCCATGCCAAGAACTTTTATCAAGTCCGGAAAAGAGTATACTTATACCATGGAAACCAACAAACTCAGTATGGCATAGAATCCACATGGATTTTGCAGGTCCAATTAAGAATTACCATCTATTTGTAGTAATTGACTCACATTCTAAATGGGTTGAAGTTTTTAAAACAAAAGATATCACTTCGAGCTTTGTGATTACAAAATTAAGAGAAATTTTTTGTCGTTTTGGCATTCCACATACCATCGTCAGTGATAACGGCAGACAGTTTGTGTCTGAGGAATTTAGAGAATTCATTCAAAAAAATAAAATAAATCACACATTAACAGCTCCTGGACATCCAGCGACTAATGGTCAAGCTGAAAATTTTGTGAAAACTTTAAAGAAATCCATATGCGCAAATCTAAATTCAAATGCAAATGAAAATATTGATATCATTCTAAATCGGTTCTTGATGGATTATCGAAATACAAAACATTGCTCAATGGATGAAAGTCCAGCTAAGGTTTTTCTTGGAAGATCGATCAGAACGCGATTTGATTTAATTAAACCTCCTCTCATTAAAGATAAGATACTAGAACAGCAACAAAAAAGTATTTTAAATTATAAAGGCAAAAGATCTGCAAATTTCAGAAAAGGGGAAAATATTTATATTCGTGATTACACAAATACAAATAAAAATTCATGGACTCCAGCTATTATTAAAGATAAAACCGGTTCCCGTTCATATCAGTGCATACTCTCAAATGGAAGAGTCATAAAGCGACATACTGATCAAATAAGAGCAGGAGTGATCGATAATCAATGTGTTGATAATGAATTCATATTGCAAGAGACTTCATCATGTTCCAACCAAAATGCAACGAGCTTAACAGTTGAACAGTCACATGAAAACAATGATTTATTAAAATCATCAAATAACAATTTAAATGAATTAAATCCTCAAAATGAAATAGAAAAGGAATCTGCAAATTTGAATGTAAATTTAAATATTAATAAATCAGCTAATATCTCAAATGAAGAAAATGAAAACAAATGTACACGAGTATTAAGACCTAGAACTAAAAATAAATGAAATGTAAATAACTTAAGAGCTATTTTATATGAAACATTAATCTCTTAGATTTGTAAGAGCTGAACTGTAAAACCAATTATTTAAAATGATTTATAACTAAATTAAATATCAAATTTAAGTGGAGGCGTGATACATACTGTCAAATTATGTTAGACTCCAAAGCTTAACTTAACATTATATTAATAACATTCTTACAGTAAGATAACTTTACAGTGTATAAAAGCTTTATCTACTTGAACTATATTCCTACTTTAGAATAAACCAATAAATGAGTTGTTAATCAAACACCGAGCGTTTCAATACATTGCCTTACTCCACTAATTGCCTTACTCCACGCATAGCTGGCCGCCATGAACCACTCTAAAAATTCCTCCTTCATAAGATTTTTCTTTTGTATTATTTATTTTATAACCCTTTGGACTCTAGGGCTTTCCATATAAATACTTTCCATTGAATCGAAAGCTTTTTCTAAATCTGTAAACATTACATTTAGACTCGATTTAGTTTAATGACTGTTCGATTATAATATGTACTGTGTTTATGTGGTCTGTGCAATTTTTTTATTTCCTCAGAATCCGACTTGTGTATTTGAGATGTGTTTGTTAATAATCTCAGATATTCTGCTTAATAATATATTATTATTAACTATTTTGATTACCGACAGAATTATGGATATGCCTCCCCAATTGTTTCTATTTCTCAGGTCACCCTTTTTGGTAATTTTATAATGATGGATTCCTTCCATTCGTTGGGTTTATATTCCTCATTCCATATTTCTTTTAAAGAGAGGTAGAAAAATGTCTGCCAAAAAAAATATTTGCCTTGAAGCATTCGGTAGGAATTAAGTCGAGGTCTGGAGCTTTTCCTGATTAGGCTTCACATAAATGATCTAGTCAAAGATTTCTCCCTGTTAAATAACGGGTGGCGCAGAATGAGCTTTATGGTTTGTATTCTTTAAAACATTTTTAATTATTATTCTTTCTTTGTTTTTTTCCGCATTTTGTGAAGAAGACTTGGGGTATTAATTATGAATCGAACAAAAATAATTGAATTTTTCCGAAATTTTGCGAATACTTATGGAAGCAGAAAATGGACATCACTTACAGGATATAATATTTCAAAGCTAATTGCAAAAATTTCCCCAATAGTATACTGTATTTAAAAAAAAGTTTATAATAATCGCATAAATAAAAAAGTTATAAACCATTTAAATCATATAGCTCATTATGCGCCACCCTGTAGTATGCAATGGTTGGTTTCGTAAATGTAAAGAGGCCCTTTAAAAACAACAAGTAGAAGCGGTTTTAAGTTCGGTCATGCCGAAACTTATGTACCCTCCACCAAGGCTCGCTTGTGAATGGTTTCGGGTACAAATAAACCCATATTAGACGCCAACAGTAGTAGAGAATGGACGTTTTTATTACAGCGCGGAAAATATTAAATCTATTACATGGTGTGTTGTTTCTAAAGTGGAAAGTGGAACCATATGGATACCAATAAACAAACTAAAGAATAGAAACAAAAAAAAGCGGTATTTGCTTTCAGATTCCAACCGCATCCAGGAGGAACCAGTAAGCTCTAATGAAGAGGGTTTATTCAATTGTTCGACAGTCCGTCCGCAGGTTTTGGCTCAATCCGACCTTACAAAAACTGTTAAAAAGTCCCCTCAGTACTCACAACAAGTGGTACAGGAAAAAGGGATCGTCACTTCCGACCGTCTGCAGGTATGCTAGCAGGATGTAGCCCCCACTACGGAAGGTGAGGTATCTAATGTGGTTACCACCCAGTCGTCTGGAAGTAATGAACCATCGGTAGCCTCAAGCTCTAACACAAAGGCGGTACCATATGCTTCCGACAACGATTACATATATTCGGACCATGAAGGGCTGAGAGAAGTCTCCGGTCTCTTCAACGCATCTGATGGGGATATGCTCCTAAATGATACGGACGAGGAGGTTGTTGGGGAGGAGGTTAACCTGTCGGCTAGCAATGATGGTAAGAATTCTACAGATGAACCTCATCACGCAAAAGCAGTCCCGGCTGCTTTATTGCTGCGCCTGTCCACAACTGTTATTGACATCGTCCTGATACAGGAACATACTACGAATGAAGGTATGTGGTTTCAGGACACCCAACTTTATGTTGCTTCTGGTCAACTGTGAAAGTACGCCAAGAACTTGACAAGAACAAACAGCTGTCAGTCTAAAAATAGGTAACAGATTAACAGCTCAAATGACATTTATCTAGTGTCCTCTAGTATAAGAACATATAATAAGATTACATTATGTCCTCTAATATCCCCAATCGAAGCAACTCCTTGAAGAAGATTGGTCAAAACCAAAATACAAGGGTAAAACTAAACGATAGTGGTTGGCTTCAAAGCTACAGGTTAAGAATCATTGACAACAAGCATTCTACAAGGTCAAATCTAATGGGGCCACTATTGACTGGGATCTCTACAAAGAGCAACTCAAAATTTATACGATACAAAACTTTTGTCGAGAAGCCAACATGCTTACAACAAGAACAAATCTACAAAATCTGCCCTGCAAGATAAAGTCGGGCAGCCATTAAATCTATAGGGGCTACATTCCAAAAACTGACGTCTTAGCAGTTTAACATATATCTCATATGGCTATCTGTGCATAGGAATGTCTCGGGGAACTGCATACATTTGGGAACCTAGACAAATCTGAACACAATACGACCCGACCTTTTCGCGCTAGAGAGGAAGGAACTGTATGAGTTAGTGTTAGATCTGAAACATGTTGATTCCCATGGACCTCAGTTGGTCTATGCGAGCTGGTAACTCCAACTGCCACCCTAACCTAAACCAAAACTAAAAATATTGACATTTTCTTTAATTTCACATGTGGACCAGTATCGCAGCTCAGATGAAATAAAAACGCGGAATCTGATTTTTTTCAAACATTTTTAAGAAAAAAGTTGTGCAAGTTTTTATACTTATATAGCCACAACTTTTGCAAGGGAACCAATGACAATGTTTCTTATCCTATTAAGAGTAATGAATTAAAATCTTTAAATATTTTCTTTAAAATGATTTTAAATTTATCTTCATTCCAATTTAAATCCTCATTTAAAAACTGAAATTTCTGAATTCTAATTTTTGCTTTTACTTTTTTCTTTTTAAAATCTCTTTTACATTATTCGTTTATTTAACTATATAGCTTCACTAAGCTTTAGTTATTTCATCACAAATAATTTAAATCCAACAAAATAAATTCTCGATGAATATCTCAAAATACGTTTAACCTCCCACATCGCCATTGGATTGCATGCGACATTTGGCCCCATGTGACCGAGCGAACGACCGACCTTCCATCCACAGCATGTGAATTCCCTTTTGCAACAAAAATCTATGCAAATCCTTTGATGCGACATTATTCCCTATGCAAATCCTAATGCAAAAAAATCTAACGACAATAGAAAAATCCCGAAACAAAATAACACTAAACAAACAAATGGGAAACATTAATTCAGGAGTCGTCCGCAAAAAATGCATAAAAACCGCGATTTTTCAACAAAACCCCCTACCCCCAAAAAAAACACAGAGAGTGCATTAAAAACGCATAGAAACGAACGAGTCGGCTGACACGTGCACTACACTGAGAGAACTATCCCTTACATAGTTATGTACTGATTCTATATCAATCCAGCAAAAATAAAGGGTGGTTACATTTTAAGGGCCGATGTTGATTTTTAATAAAACACAAATTATTTAGGAAATTATTGTCATTTCTTTTTATTATGATAATATTGGTATCGTTCAATTATGTATGGAACAAAATATCGGTCGCCGCGACCTCGGCGGCACACCTCCATCTGATGGTCCAAATTTTCGATGACGCTGAGGCATAATTGAGGTTCTATGCCGTTAATGTGCCGAATTATCTCATCCTTTTGCTCTTGAATTGTTGCTGGCTTATCGACGTACACCTTTTCTTTCAAATAACCCAAAAGAAAGAAGTCCAACGGTGTCAAATCACATGATCTTGGCGGCAATTTGTTGCGCAAAAGAGCCATTGTTTCGTTAGCTGTGTGGCAAGTGGCACCGTCCTGTTGAAGCCACATATTGTCCACATCCATATCTTCCAATTCGGGCCATAAAAAGTTCGTTATCATCTCACGATAGCGAACACCATTCACAGTAACTGCCTGACCGGCCTCATTTCGAGGAAGTATGGCCCGATGACGTCGCCAGCCCATAAGCCGCACCAAACGAACTGGGCGAGCATGCACAGGTGTTTTCACATCTCCTACAGACTCGGTTTGCTGAAATTTGCGCCCAATTCTCCCGATTGTGGACACATTTGGTCGATTATGCTGATCAAAAAAACAACAACAAAGGCTTAAAATACTTTAACCCGTTGCTCGATTGTGTATCTTTCCATGGTTCAAAGTGAGTTAGTCTGAAATTGAGAAATGCCAAGTGAAATGCAGAAAAAAACCTGACGTCTAGGTGTGGTTCACATTCAACATCGGCCCTTTACCAAATTAACATGTGTTAATTTAATTTTCTATATTCGCGTTTCGGAAGAATCCTTTCTACTAGAAAGTTCATAATTTTCACCTTTCTCGCTGCGTTAAGGAAAAACCCCATATATTTCAGGACCATAATTCTCACAGTGTTGCAGCAACATAGGTAAGGATTCCTGTACACATACATATATATATATATTCAGTGTTGTAATAGCTCCTAACATCCCTCGCGTGGCCCTCCAAGGGTTATGGCTGGCGGGCGTTCGGGCTTTGGAAGTGTACATAATGGATATAAAATGAACCTCCAACACCGAACAGAGTTTAAAATAATGAAATTTTTATGCTGCAACATTTACGATTTTGAACATTTGTGGGACAGCACAACATTGACTGCCACTGCAACGGCAAATGATACCAATTTATTTCTTGTACTGCGCCACCACAGTTTGAAGTGGTTGCGGATGGTGTTGAAATATTTATGAGCGCTGTACTGTGTTTTTTCCTTTTTTCATTTTTGTGGAAATGTTCAAAATTGAATTGAATGAAAACGGTTTCATTTGAAAATCTGAAATTGATTGTAAAACAGGTATAAAGGTTTATGTTAGTTTTAAGTATCGAAACTGGAAGACCTTACATAGATGAGAATCTTTTCATTCAATAGGTATAAAAAGCTTTTAAATATGGCAAGAAAAAACTCTTTGCGGAGGAATACAATTGTAGACAATTGCCCGTTGTACTTGCGACAACAGAAAATGTGATTTATAATTCCATATTAGGGATTTGATGAGAATACCAGAATATTCCTTTTGTTGGACTTTTTTTTTGGTGTTTGAGCTTTGCTGTGTTCTGACACATATAGTACATTTTTATGGCCAACATTTTTGTAAAACATTTCACCCCGCCCTTCACATTTTAAGGGGTGTTTTTTTACGATTTGTTAAAATGGGGCCAAAAGTTACAGGTATGTGGGGGAGCTAGAGGGTTAATATGTTCCACAAAAATATTGGCATTAATATTTTCTATAAAGCTGCTGAACATACCATACACCAAAAAAAAATATTTTTGTTACATAATGTGAAATACTAACATTTTTGGGGTACAATGTGGTTTTTGAGCTATTTAGGGTGCCTATACACGTTCAGATTGTATTGATATGTACACAAAAGTTGTTCAGATTTACGTTGGCTACAATTTTGCCAAACATTGTAAGTGAAAAATTACGAGTCGCTGAAAGTTATGCAGAAAAAAGTAAAAAAAAATAGTTTTTCCTTCACTTTTTCAAACAAAATTGCAGGAAAAATTTTTTTCGCAAAAATTTTTAAGAAACTTTGTTCAGCATATTCTTAGCTACATTATTGCCAAATATAGTTAAGCGGTATCACCAAGTCTGAATTAGTTGTTGGAGGAAAGCTGATGACACCTTTTTCGAGGGGTCCACCGTTTTTCAGAAACTTTGGAGGCCCAAATTGGTCACCAATTTCGCCAAACCGAGTATAGGTTACAGCGCATATAAATAAACCGTATTAATTGTATGCGGCCCTGATACTAGCCTTATACTACAGCTGTCCTCAGCAACATCAACGAAGAACCGTGAACCCGCGTTAGTACTGACCACCTTGGTGCTTTTGGAAGCCGAACAGGCAACTGTTGTATGGAAGATGTCCAAGTATTATCTTTGTCAGCGATACTCCGTGTTCACTTCAAACATTATCCCTGCTTGTTGGGCAGATATGCAGGGTCGGTTTTATCAAGTTTCTCAAGGAAGCTTAGATAAATGCGCCGATCATTTAAAGTCTTCTTTGAAGAACGGGTATACTTATAGTAGGAAACCGAAGTACTAGATTGTGCTGCGGTCTTAAAAGAGGACCCTGAATCAATGGGCATGTTGTCAGATCTATATCTAGATTCTTGTGTATCAGTTGTCGTGTTCGTTGTAGTTATACCGTTATTTATTCCTGAAGAATTTGCATAAATCGGTGCTCAACCTATCCTCATTCAAGCGTTGGCTTAGACAAGAGGCAAGCCCAACGAAAGATGGGCAGAAATCGGCACATGTAGGATGGCTAGACAAATCTGGCCAAGATATTACCTGAGAAGGTAAACATATTTCCTCGCACTAGAGACGAAAAGACTGTCTTCGTTAGTCTTTGTTCTGACGGCACAATGCCTGAACGGAGAACACGCCATTAGGTCGGGTATTGACTCCAATGAATTCTGCAGAAGCTGCTGAGATGAGGAAGAAGTGGAGTGCATTGAGCATTGTTATGCAACTGTCCCGCTTTGAGTCAACGACGCATAGTGCTCTGTCCCATTGACAAAAATCGATAATAATGTACTGGCTCAAATAATGGTAAAATTGGTACTCATCATATCCTAACAAACCAATTAAGATAAATAATAACAATATTTTTTAATTTACATCTTTTTGACACAGCGAGAGTGCGCCAAAGTCAATTGTTGTATACGGAAAAAAAACAAAAAAATAAACTACGATAAATGTATGTTGTAAAATAGCAGTATAAAATTCGTTTATCAGGGAAATTAAGCCAAACTTTTTGTATATAATAGTAAATCGAATTCCTAATAATACAAAAATTCCAAGTCGGCAGAAATAGCAATAGTGCTATTCAAAATTGCTTTGCAAAATTCGTATTTTTTGTTAAAATGAAAAAAATTACAATTTTAATTGGAATGAGAAAAATAAGTTGGAACAGATCCCGAAAATGTTATTCTTCAAAAAATATGTATGTACTGTTTCTATTAAATAAAAAAATATAAAAACGTAAAATGAAAGTGCACACATTTAAAAAAAATATATATTTTTTTATATCTTAAAACATTATTAACGAATATAATGTTTAGGGGTGTTCCAAAAACAGACGCCCACGCTTAACGTGTTGACCAACCCCATATTTTTTTTGCGCTAGAAAGCTGACAGAATTCTTAAAAATATAAAAATGCATACTTATAAATTATTGTTGAGAAAAACGTTAAAAAATCGCTTTTAATATGGTGCTTTTATGCCGAAAAATCAAAAAATATTAAATATTGTATGGCATCGGAAAAAAAAAATTCGTAAAGATCCCTAATTTTTTTTTGCCAGATACTATTATTGATATGCCCTCTTTAAACATAAAATATAAAAGTTCAAATTATTCGCGCGCAAAATTTTGAAAAAGTAATTTTGCTTTAGGTCTAAAAATGTTTTAGGTAGCTTTCCAAAAACCATCTCCTTTAACTTGTAGAACAACTTTTTTCGAGCCTAATAGTTGACATAATTCTTAAAAATATAAAAAAAAAACATATTTATAAAATATATTTGAGAAAATTTAAAAAAAAAAAATCCATTTATCCATGGTGTTTTTATGTCGAAAAATCAAAAAAAAAAAATATTTACGTCATCTGAAAAAAACACATAAAGATCTAAATTTTTTTCGCAAAAATTATTAATGCCATATCCTTTTTAAAAATAAAATATAAAAGTTCCAATTATTCGCGCACAAAATTACGAAAAAGTACTTTTGCTTTAGGTCTAAAATTTTCTTGCGACAAAAATTAACTGTAATGCATTTAAGGAGTTCCTAATAGCAACAAGGATAATAATTTGGCGCGCTTCCGATGATATTAAATGTCAGTAGTGTACATAAAGTAATAATTCATGGTTACGATGTTATTAGTTAATTTAATTTGCCAGTAGGTATATAAATATTGACAATTCAGAGTAATATATCAAGTATCCTTTAAACAAAAATATATCTATGCGATATTTTTTATGAAATTTTTGACGAAGATGATAATATTATTTTTGAATTCAACGAAGGAAACTCGTATGACAAATACATGCATTAAATTTTTAAAACGAAACAATACAGTACAATACTACCCAAAAACACTATGGTCCACGTACCCGACGTATGACATACAGAAATTTTCCCTATTGAGTCTTCTAGTTTTTCTCCCATATTTGTAATCTATGCAAAATTCCCTTTAATTTGATGGGTCGCACGATATTTGAACCAAAAACCCATTTTTTCAAGATCTTCTAGAGGGCTATGTTGAAGGATCTTGAAACAATTCCTCCAAAAAATTTTGCACACATTTACTCACAGCAAAGCCTATTACGATTTACAAACTTTGGTCGAAATTCAGCGCCACTCTTAAGCGTTCTTTATATATTTATTTTTAAGTCCTTTGAACCCTTTGTGTGGTAGGTACCAAAAGGACTCGCTATATCCTGTCGAAATTTTGCACCGCAACTGATATATATAAAATATTATGACATGTTAAATTTCATAAATATAGAATGCTCCAATTTAGTGTTATAGTCTGGTGAATTTTTAAGGACCGGGAATAATTTGCAAAAGGTTATGATACTCGCGGTCCGATTGGGTCCAAATTTAAAATTTTTCTTAACTATAACCAAATACAGCTTGGTACCAAATTTCATAGTTCTGCAATTACTCCTTCTATTTTTGTCACATCGATACATGAAGACAGAGCACTGTGCGACGTCTGAGCATACTGATGTCGGTCTTTATTGGTAGTTTAACAGATCTTTCCGGTACCGATATTTGTACTATCGATAACTATGTATATCAAATATGTTGGTTTCGATGTGGCTCATTTTAGCCCGTGGTAACCCAGGGACCTAAAATGGCCCATGTGGCGTGGTTAAAAACGGCTGCCATCCCAAGCTAAACCGTTATTATTTTCCGTTCTTGTTAGTTGACGTACACATGAAGCGTCCCGTTGCTGTTGCGAACCGACAAGTCTAATGAGCACAGTTAACACTCCGGAATAAGTAGAACCACAACTGTCAAACCATTTACTTGTTTACTTGTTTTTTTTTTTGTGTGAGTCCATAGTCGGGTTTCTACCAGATTCAAAATAATTCACTACTATATATCATATCGGCAGTTGTATTGTATGTATTCTAAAACATTTTACTAAAAAATTTTTAATCACTAAATTCTCTCTGCATTATCTCTTCCTACTTTTGTTTCATACCACTGAGCTATGACCCAAACCATTAAAATCATATGAAATGCAACTATTTTATGCCAAAATCGTGTTATCATCAATGTCAGCATTAATATCTACATGACCACAATAATCTCGGGTATTTTGGTCATAGCACCACGAAAAATATTTTTCGTTTAGTTACGTATTCCACGCATACATTTCAGAGGTTGATTTTTTAGTGATATACTCATAGTTATTTTACAATATTGGTAACTTTATTACTATTCGTAGGGACGACACATATCATATGATCAGCAGCAACAGCAGCAGTGGCATTATCCTCGTCCTCATCGCCATCATCATCAGAGTTATCTCTATCGAATAAAAAATACTGTCGTGATACGTGACCTTTATGCGGCTGCAAGTGATGTCAGTGGTTTATGTGACCCTTTTTACCTACACCTCTCTATCTCCGTGGATTCCTGTGTAGTTTTGTCCATAAGGTTGGCTGTCGTTAGTTGGTTGGATTGGTTGGAAAGTTGTCAATGCAGCATTATTATCAAAATGTCAGTTTGGTTTTATTTTTTGCGGATTTATTTTTATTTTTTATTTCAACTGGATAACATGTTCTGGAACATGATTACTGTGATAATGATGGGGTGGATTGTTGGCAAAAAAAAATTGCCAATGTAAGCGATAGTTGACTTTGATGTTGTCTCAATGTTCAAATATTAAATTTTATTTCATGTTTAACCTATTCTACAAATTGGAATCGACTATGTAGAACATGTTCTTATATAAATGGGTTTTAGATTATCAGCCACAATTACGGTTTATGTTATATCTAAAATTAGTAGATATTATATACTTCCTGGAAAAGCACAGCAGGATTTCCAATCACAATTTTTAGTTGCTCACTTTTTAGTTTATAAGCGTAAATTGCTGCCTTAATCAGTTCTACGAACTCATACAAATAAATACAATTAAACAATCAGCGTAATAATTTTAAAATTCGTGGTATTAAAATACTAGTAGCAGGTTCTAAGGCTGCTGTTTTGAACAAGAAACATGGTTTACCACACCGCACAAGGCTCTACAGCAACGCTTATCACACTCATAAACTCATTCACTCTGAATACTCCAACCCAGGAATCGACACACGCATACAACTTTAATTGTGCTTGTGTGAGAAGCAACCAGATATGTATAAATAGTAATTTCCAGGACAACAGGTATTAATTAGCACAGGGCTTCCTAACCCCACAATCATGTAAAAAATCTTAATGCCGCCTTCCCACAAACTAATAAAATAACATTTCGTTTAAATTTTTTTCTTAAAAATTTCCATGCAATTTAATTTTTTGGGTAAATAAATTGGATTTTTCTAAAAAAATTACGTTGGATTAGGATTTTTCAACAAATTAACTCATGTAATAAAATTGCAATTTTATAGAAAATTAATTAATTAATTTCGAAGAAATTTTCTAGAAATACGCAATTTCAATCAATTTTTGTAGACAAATTTTAATCTGACATAATTTTCCAAAAAAAAATGAAAATTGCAATAAAATTGTGTTTAGAAAATTTTCAATTTTGACTTGAATATATTAAATTTAGTCGAATATAAAATGTTATTGCAAATTTCGTTTTTTCGTGGAAAAATTATTTTTATAGCACATTTCAGAAGAGTTTTATTAAGAATTCATTTATCTATAAAATTTCGTTGAAAATTAAATTTTTCTATGATTTTTATTCAAAACTAGCTGAGCCCGGTGCGCTTCGCTGCCCATGTCAAAATTCACGATGTAGAAACTGTATTTTATATCCGATCAGTAAGAAATTCGGCAGAAAGAGGTTTCTTATTACATGAAGGAATGCCGCAAAATTCGGAGAAAATCAGTTCAGATTTAGATATAGCCCCCATATATATATGTTACCCCCAATTTGACATGTAAGCGCTGTAGAGACTGTGTTTTATATCCGATCAGTGGGAGGTGTAGGGTATCATATAGTCGGCCCCGCCCGACTTTCTGCCTTTCCTTACTGGTATTAGTAATAAATTCACTGAATGAAAAAATACCGAATTCAGTGGAAAGTCCAGAAAATAGAAATGTATACTTATAAAATTTCCAAATTCTTGTTTCATTGATATTGCATCACATTATCATATTGCGATTGTATTGGAGTGAGCAGCTGTAATTATCGCATACCGAGCATTTTTGTTCATGTATTTCCTATATAATACTTGCAAGATATATCAAAATATGGGCTGGGCCACGCCCACTGGTCCTATTCCGCCCATTTGAAAGCCAATCACGTAGACTGCTACCAGATACATATACGCAAAATTTCAACACTCTCGCTAACAAAATGAGCAAGTGGCCCGCCCATTGGTCAGATCCCGCCAATTTTTGGACCAATCACGTGGACTGTCACCAGATACATATCTACAACATGACAGCACTCTAGATAAAAAATTGTGCAAGTTATATCAATTTCAAAATTTGGCTTATAAGGGCGGGGCCACGCCCATTGGTCCGATCCCGCCCATTTTCTGACCAATTACGTAGAATGCCACCAGATACATATACACAACATTGCAGCACTCCCGATAGCAAATTGTGCAAGATATAAAAATTTCAAAATTTGGTCATTGTGGGCGGGGCCACGCCTATTGGTCCGAACCCGCCCATTTTTGGACCAATCACGTAGATCGCCAACGGATATATATACACAAAATTCCAGGTCTCTCGCTAACAAATTGTGCAAAATATCTCAATTTCAAAATTTGGCTTATATGGGCGGGGCCACGCCCATTGGTCCGGACCCGCCCATTTGTTCACCAATTACGTAGAATGCCACCAGATACATATACGCAACATTGCAGCACTCCCGCTAGCAAATTGTGCAAGATATCAAAATTTTGTCTATGTGGGCGGGGCCACGCCCATTGGTCCGATCCCGCCCATTTTTGGACCAATCACGTAGACTGCCACCGTTTACATATACACAAAATTCCAGCACTCTCGCTAACAAATTGTGCAAAATATCTCAATTTCAAAATTTGGCTTATATGGGCGGGGCCACGCCCATTGGTCCGATTCCGCCCATTTTTGGAAAATTCACATAATCTGCCATTAAATGCATACAAACAAAATTTCAGCACTATACCTATAATAGGAGCAGAAATATCGGATTTTTAAACTGTGATTTGTATGGGAGGTACCACGCCCCTTTGTCCAATTAATTTTTTTTTCTATATAAACCATATCGTGAAAATTTAGAATCGAATAAAAAAAAAATCATCCAAATCGCTCCAGCCGTTCTGACGTGATGCCATTACACAGATGGACCGTTTCATTTTTATATATATAGATTGCATTTTTCTAGGAAATTTAGTCAAAATGTATTTTTTGAAAATATTCTCGAAATTGCACTTTTATTGAAAAAAAAAATTTATGGAAATTTTACAAAAATTTAAATTTTATGGAAATTTCACAAAAATTTAAATTTTATGGAAATTTTACAAAAATTTCAATTTTGTTAAAAATTTCATAGAAATTGCAATTTTATAGAAAACTGAATGGATTTGAGTTTTTTTAATTATGTTTTTCAAAATAGACCAATTTATATTTTTCTAGAAAATTTTGTCTAAATATACATTTTCTTGCAAATTTTGTCAAAATTGGATTTTTTTAAAACCTTTTTTTATAAAAAATTCTGCCTAAATTTATATTTTTTTGCAAATTTCGTCAAAATTAATTTTTTTGAAAATTTTGTCAAAATATTTTATTGAAACTTTAATTTTTTATTTAGCCTAAATTTTATTTTCGTGCAATTTACATCAAAATTGAATTTTTACAATAAATTTAATTGGAATCGATTTTTCACGAAAACGTTGTCAAAATCGGTATATTTAAAAAATTTCATCCAAATTAATTTTTTCTAAAAAAATCGTTAAAAATTGCAGTTTTCTATATATATATTTCTATAAAAATTCTTAAAAGTGATTTTTTCTAGAATATTTCGTCAAAATTGATTTTTTTTTAAATTTTGTCGAATATAAATTTTTATTGAAAATTTAATATTTATTAAAAATTTTATAAATATCGAATTTTGATAGAAAATATTGCCAAGACGTCATTTATCTAATAAAAATTCGTGGGTGATATTTAACGATGATAAAATGTATTTATTAAATTTAAAAAAAAAAACTAAATTTTGCTGAAAAATTTAATTTCAATGAAAAAACGAAATTTTCAATAAAAATGTATGTTTGTCAAAATTTTAAAAAAAATTTTAAAATTAAAATTCGATATTTATTAAAATCTTAATAAAAATTAAATTTTTCTGAAATGTTCTATAAAAATTGTTTTTCCACGAAAAAGCGAAATTTTCAATAAAAATTTATATTCGACAAAATTTAAGAAATCAAGTTTGACGAAATGTTCTAGAAAAATTGACTTTTTAAGAATTTTTGTAGAAAACAGAAATTTTTAACGATTTTTTTTTTAGAAAAATTTAATTTTGACTAAATTTTCTAGAAATACCGATTTTGACGACATTTTCAGGAAAATTCGATTTTTAATAAATTTTTTATAAAAGGTCAATTTTGCACGAAAATGTAAATTTAGGCAACATTTTCTAGAAAAATATAAATTCGGCAATATTGAAAACCACAATTATAGAAACTCAAATCGATTAAGTTTTCTATAAAATTGCAATTTCTATGAAATGTTCAACAAAATTTAAACTTTTGTGAAATTTTTAATAATATTTAAATTTCCTAATATTTTCAATAAAAGTGCAATTTCGACAAAATTTTCCAAAAATTAAATTTTTACGAAACTTTCTAGATAAATGCAATTTTGAAAAAATTTAATTTTCAACGATATTTTATATATAAATGAAGTCGTAATTAAATTTTTCTGAAATGTTCTATAAAAATTCATTTGCCACGAAAAAACAACATTTTCAAAAACAAATTTATATTCGACAAAATTTAAAAAGATTCAAGTTAGACAAAATTTTCTAGGAAAATTAACTTTTTAGAATTTTTTTTGAAAACTGGAATATTTAACGAATTTAACGAATTTTTTTGACGATTTTTTTTAAAAATACCGATTTTGAAATAATTTTCATGAAAATTCAATTAGTATTGATAATACCCTACACCACACTGTTGTGCAGGGTATTATAACTTTGCGCATTTGTTTGTAACACACAAAAGGAGAAGAAATAGACCCATCGTTTATTATACCGATCGACTTGGAATCGCTTTCTGAGTTGATTTAGCTATGTCCGTCTGTCCGTTCGTCTGTGTATGTATTTTTGTAATCAAAGTACAGATCGTAATTATAGTCCGATCTCAACTAAACTAAGCACATATCATTCATCAGGACCAAGGACGATCCGTATTGAATATAAAATCGGTTCAGATTTACATACAGCTCCCATATATATGTACCTCCGATTTGGCATATATGCACTGTATAAGCAACATTTTTAACCGATCTTTAAAAAAAGTGACAGAGAGAAGTCTCTTGATAGACTTAGAGACAATACTAAATTTGAGGAAAATCGGTTTAAATTTAGATATAGCCCCCTTATATATGTTACCCCCGATTTGTCATGTAAGCGCTGTAGAAAGACTATTAAATACCTGATAGATACGAAATCCGGCAAAAGGAGGTTTCTTATTACAATATAGCCCCCATATATATGTTGCTCCCAACTTGATATGTAAGCGCTGTAGAAACTGTATTTTATATCCCATCAGTACAGAGAGAGCTTTCCTATTACCCAAATAAACACTACCAAATTTAGGGAAAATCACTGTAGTTTTTATCTGATCAGTAGAAACTGTATTTTATACCTGATCGGTACGAAATTCGGCAGAAAGAGCTTTCTTATTACACAAATGAACACTGCCGAACTGGGGTTAATCGGTTAAGATTTCGATATATCACCCATATAAATTTTACTTCCGATTTGGTGTCGAAGCGATATAGAAGTTGCACTTAACTTCCGATCATTACAAAATTTGGCAGAAAGAAGTTTCTCAACTTAAAAGTGAATACTGCTTAATTTGAACTATTGAGACATCATAACACATCACACTTTCTTTTGAGATTTGATTAGGTTCAAAGGTTTTAAATTAAATTGTCTTTGTAAAAAAAATTCAGCAACATTCTGAAGAGTTTATGAATGAACGAGTAAATATCCAGTAGATGATTTAACATGATGACAGTGACTGATTCAAAATGTTTATAAGACATGCTGAAAATAAGATTTTGCACGTAATATGCAATATGTTGCTATAATTATTTAAAAATCAAATACAACATGTATCAGTTTAAAATGAATCAACATCTGTACATCACGTGTTGCAAGGAGATTTGCAACAAAGCAATAGTAATATTTTCAACAATGTTTATATCCTAAAGCACAAGAGGAGAAGAGATGAGTTGAACTTTAGTTAGCTAAAGTTCAAGGAATAATTCTCTACGGTTTCCCTTTAGTTCGTTCTTTGGACTATTCCGAAGTCTTCCACTCCAAAATCACCACCGAGATTAATAACCTCCTGATTTTCCAGCAAACTTTGTGGTCGAATAACTCGAAAACAAGAGATAATTCCTAACGTAGAAAACAAAAACAATCCCTAGACAAAGAACAGCCTCTGTACCAATTTTCATATAGAACAGTATATATTTGCGACCTGCATTTCTTTCACAAGAACATATGGGCAGACGGCGGACATGGAAGAACAGACAGATAGACAATTAAAAAAGAGGTTCTATGACGATCGAAATAGGAAAATGTGGTTTTATTTCTTCTCTTATTGTGGTTGCGAACAAATGTACCAAGTCATAACACCCTGTTCCACATTGTGGTGTTGGATAAAGAATTTGTCTAAATCCAACTTATTCTTGCAGTTAATATTCCTCTTCGTCATAGATATAATAATGAAATTTCAAAATTTCCGAGTTTATACAATAAAAGTTTAATTACCTTGGGTAACATATACAATTTAAGACAACCATTATATTTTATAATGAGATAATTGTCGTAATTTTATGTATGAACTTTGGGGAAACATCTCCAACAAGGTTTTAAACGGAGGAACCCGACAAGCAGGAGTACTATGTATCTCCATTAATTAGAAATCTGGCGGTGAATGGAATCTCGAGGCATATCAGGGAAACGTTGCAATTGCCAAAATCATCAGTGACATTCTACAGATGTTTGTGAATAAATTGACTAGGTGAACCAGCAGCATAGAGTTGGGCATTAACCAAAACGAGACTGAATTTTTTGCTAGAAGGTCTTATTCTAGATAGAAAAATAGGCTTAATATATTTTGCCGGATCATTGTGTCCAGAATAACACTATCTCCGTAGCTATTTCCTGGCCACATTGAGAGCTCCCTAAGTGTAATAGCAGTACATGCTGCATATTACCCTCTATAATGTCTAGCGGCATCAAATGTAGTATAATATTTGGTGACCCAGTCGTTCTCAAGGCACCAGTGACACATATAGCAGTCATTCGCCGGACTTTATTTAGTATCGTGCATACGGTGGATTTCTGCAGAGCTGTCCACCAGAGACAAAGCCGTACAGCATTATCGATCTGAGTACTGCCGTATACAAACTATAAAATATAGGCGGGTTCAAACCCCAGCGTTTTCTTAGTGCCATTTTAATGGCATATAGCGCAACCAAAGTCTTCTTTGCTGATACTAACTTTAACACTAAGATACCAGAAATGGAAACTGCCTCCATTACTACTTGGACGAGAGAAGTGACACTACAACTGCCAATAGAGGTCGATGGAGTAAGAAATCCGACCACAAACCACCCGAAAATTCTCGGTCTTACACTGGACAGTCTTTTCTCGTCCTCGGCGCACACTTCCACCGTTTGCAACAAGGTACGTTCCCGAAATAAAGTCCTCAAGTCGCTTGCCGGCGGCACTTGGGGAATGGACAAGGAGACTCTGTCAACAACGTACAAAGCAATTAGCCGACCGGTGTTGAATTACGCAGCGCCATTGTTGTCACCCAACGTAAGCAGAACACAGTGGGAGCACCTGCAAGAATGTCAAAACGCTGCCTTAAGAACCATCTCAGGTTGCGTTCAAATGACACCAGTTGACCACCTAAACGAGGAAACAAAGATCCTTCCAGTGAGAGATCACTGTGAACTCCTCACAAAACAAAAGTTCCTCCTGGGATGCCATCGGAGGGAACACCCAAATTATTAACACCTTCATTTGTTCTTGTTAAATTCAATTTACTCCTTCCATAAGTATTTCAGCTGATCTAAGTTAAAGACATACATTATTGCTATTGAATTCTGAAGATAAGAGAGTGGTGTCTATCAAAACTGCAGTCAATTCTACCAAGCAATTAAAACTCTCTACCATTTTTTATACCCTACACCACACTGTGGTACAGGGTATTATAAGTTTGTTTCACGGCAGATGTTTGTAACACCTGAAAATAACACAACTAGACCCACCTTAAAGTATACAGAAACACTAGCTGAGTCGATTTAAGCATGTCTGTCCGTCTGTCCGTCCGTCCGTCCGTCCGTCCGTCTGTCCATGTAAAGTTGTTCGTCGACTACAGGTCGCAATTTCACTCCGATCGTTCTGAAATTTTGCAGTTTAGAGTATTTCGCAGTTGTTAAGATCGCTATTGAATTTGGTTTAAATCGGTTCAGATTTAGATATAGCTCCCATATATATCTTTCGTCCGATTTGGCACTTTAGTCCTATAGAGCTGTATTTTACATCCAATCGTTTTGAAATTTAGAATGGAAGAGTTTCTTGATCCATGAACCAACATTGCCGAATTTGAAGAAAATCGGTTAAGATTTAGCTATAGTTCCCATATATATGTTTCGTCCGATTTGGCCCTTTAGTCCTATAGAAGCTGTATTTTACATCCAATCGTTTTGAAATTTAGAATGGTAGAGTTTCTTGATCCATGAACCAACATTGCTGAATTTGAAGAAAATCGGTTAAGAATATCTATAGCTCCCATATATATGTTTCGTCCGATTTTGCTCTTTAGTCCTGTAGAAGCTGTTTTTTACATCCAATCATTTGGAAATTTAGAATGGTAGAGTTTCTTGATCCATGAACCAACACTACCGAATTTGAAGAAAATCGGTTAAGATTTAGCTATAGCTCCCATATATATGTTTCGTCCGATTTGGCCCTTTAGTCCTATAAAAGCTGTATTTTACATCCAATCGTTTTGAAATTTAGAATGGTAGAGTTTCTTCAACCATGAACCAACATTGCCGAATTTGAAGAAAATCGGTTAAGATTTAGCTATAGCTCCCATATATATGTTTCGTCCGATTTTGCTCTTTAGTTCTGAAGAAGCTGTAGTTTACATCCAATCATTTTGAAATTTAGAATGGTAGAGTTTCTTGATCCATGAACCAACACTACCGAATTTGAAGAAAATCGGTTAAGATTTAGCTATAGCTCCCATATATATGTTTCGACCGATTTGGCTCTTTAGATCCAATCGTTTTTATACCCTACACCATACTGTGGTACAGGGTATTATTTAAGTATAAAATGTCCCAAAAGTAAATTTATGTAAACAATTTATACATGAATTACAAAATTTATATATCAGAGTTATTCAATATTACGAGAGTGGTTTAGGGTATTATATAGTCGGGCGGGCCCTTCCTTACTGGTTGTATTTGCCTTTCCTTACTGGTTGTATTTGTTTCTATTATTTTTTTGCAATAGACAGACAGTAAATGAACATATGGTCTCGAACCAAATAAATTCTGACCGAATTCTCAAAGAATATTTTGGTGTGCCCTGTCTACATATAAGCTGTGGCTTAAGCTAGAGGCAGTCCAATGAGAGATGGACAAAAATCGACATCTTTAGGGTACCTAAACAACTCTGGCCATGATACTATCTGAGAAGGTCATCATATCTCCTCGCACTAGAGAGGAAAAGACTATGTCTACTATAGTGTCAATTCTGACGAAACACTGTCTGTTAGGCGAACAGGATAGGATGACTTCTGCAGAATCTGTGAAAATGTGAAAGAATTGAAGATCATTGAGCATTTTTACTTTTCCGCATTGAGAAAGCGACGTCTGAATGTAATACGGTCATCCTTTCTAGGAAGTCTGGCAGATCTGGCCGGTACCGATAGCCGTATCGTTGATAACTTTATGTATCAACCAGCTCTAGGGACCTCAATTAGTACAGGGTTTTCCAATAAGAGTGATATGATTTCTTTGAAAAAAACACACTTATTGTTAAGGAAATTCAAAAGTGGTTTATTTAATGTGAAGTACAATCGATACAATTAAGTTCGAAATAAAAAGTCATTCAAATGGCCTCCACGACTTCTTCTGCAGGAACGAATTCGATGAACCCAACTTTCGAGCACTTTTTCCATTAAATCAAGTCGTATGTCATGAATGGCAGGTTCAATATTGACTTGTAAAACTTGAAGAGAGTCTGGTTTATTTCGAAATAACCCCACAAGAAATAGTCTAATGGTGTTAAATCACACCTTCTTGGAGGCCATTAAATATCACAATTTCTTGAAATAATCGAACCTCCAATGGCAAAAAGATAGCTCTTAACAAGAGCTAACATATTGCTCATGGGTGTCAAGGTCGTAGGTCGACTGGAAAGTGTTTTTATGGATTAAAAAAAATTGACATAGCGCACTAAAAGTTGCAGTTGGAGAACGATTATTTTGATATAAAAACCAGTAAGGAAAGGCTAAAGTCGGGCGGTGCCGACTATATAATACCCTACACCACTCTCGTAATACTGAATAACTCTGATATATAAATTTTGTAATTCATGTATAAATTGTTTACATAAATTTACTTTTGGGACATTTTATACTTAAGTAATACCCTGTACCACAGTGTGGTGTATGGTAAAAAACGATTGGATCTAAAGAGCCAAATCGGATGAAACATATATATGGGAGCTATAGCTAAATCTTTACCGATTTTCTTCAAATTCGGCAATGTTGGTTCATGAATCAAGAAACTCTACCATTCTAAATTTCAAAACGATTGGATGTAAAATATAGCTTCTATAGAACTAAAGGGCCAAATCGGACGAAACATATATATGGGAGCTATAGCTAAATCTTAACCGATTTTCTTCAAGTTCGGTAGTGTTGGTTCAGGGATCAAGAAACTCTTCCATTCTAAATTTCAAAACGATTGGATGTAAAATACAGCTTTTATAGGACTAATGGGCCAAATCGGACGAAACATATATATGGGAGCTATAGCTAAATCTTAACCGATTTTCTTCAAATTCGGCAATGTTGGTTTATGGATCAAGAAACTCCACCATTCTAAATTTCAAAACGATTGGATGTAAAATACAGCTTTTATAGGACTAAATGGCCAAATCGGACGAAACATATATATGGGAGCTATAGCTAAATCTTAACCGATTTTCTTCAAATTCAGTAGTGTTGGTTCATGGATCAAGAAACTCTACCATTCTAAATTTCAAAACGATTGGATGTAATATACAGCTTTTATAGGACTAAATGGCCAAATCGGACGAAACATATATATGGGAGCTATACCTAAATCTTAACCGATTTTCTTCAAATTCGGCAGTGTTGGTTCGTGGATCAAGAAACTCTACCATTCTAAATTTCAAAACGATCGGATGTAAAATACAGCTTCTATATGACTAAAGGGCCAAATCGGACGAAACATATATATGGGAGCTATAGCTAAATCTTAACCGATTTTCTTCAAATTCGGTAGTGTTGGTTCATGGGTCAAGAAACTTTACCATTCTAAATTTCAAAATGATTGGATGTAAAATACAGCTTCTACAGGACTAAAGAGCAAAATCGGACGAAACATATATATGGGAGCTATAGCTAAATCTTAACCGATTTTTTTCAAATTCAGCAATGTTGGTTCATGGATCAAGAAACTCTACCATTCTAAATTTCAAAACGATCGGATGTAAAATACAGCTTCTATAGGACTAAAGGACCAAATCGGACGAAAGATATATATGGGAGCTATATCTAAATCTGAACCGATTTCAACCAAATTCAATAGCGGTCTTAACCGCCGCGAAATACTGTAAACTGCAAAATTTCAGAACGATCGGAGTGAAATTGCGACCTGTAGTCGACGAACAACTTTACATGGACGGACGGACGGACGGACATCGTTAAATCGACTCAGTTAGTGATTCTGAGTCGATCGGTATACTTTAAGGTGGGTCTAGCTATAGTATTTTCAGGTGTTACAAACATCTGCCATGAAACAAACTTATAATACCCTGTACCACAGTGTGGTGTAGGGTATAATGAATAATTTGTAAACGTTGTTCTTGCGTATATCTCTCCATGACGAAATTGTAAACACTACTGAACACAATGAAAACCAAATGACAGATCATGACTTATTACAAATGGCCGAAACGTCACTTCAAAATCATATCATCCCTATTGGAAAACCCGTTATATTGATTGATTTCAGTATAGTTAGTAGATTCAGGAGAAAAAGTAAAAATTCAGATTTTGGGGATTTTTTCATTTATTTTGGGAATTGTGGAATTTAACTTTACCAACAAAATGATGTTGTGATTTCGTGTCAAGCTTTGTCCCAATCGGTTGTCTGGTTAAGAAAAGGCGGAAATATTTTCCTTTTGTCAATTCCTCGCACTGTGACGCGGGTGACATTTTCATGGTACGAGTATAACTTATAATTCAGAAAGTAGACCCTCTTATACAAACTGATATTAATATACAAATTATAGATTTCCATTCAAAATGTGTGTCTAATTTGCATTTGAAAAATAAACTCCAACTTTAAAGTAAAGTGAAAGACTTTCCCAACAATCATGATTCTATTCTCTCCTGCCTAAAATAAAGACCTTCATGTATTTCGCTTAAAAGTCACAAATGAAATATTCATTACGAAGCAGGCAAAACCAAACTAGCCTTCAGCAAACGTATGCTCTTTTAGCAAACTTGTCTCCCAACAAATGCGGTCCACATAATGGAGCATGCGCTCTGAAACCGGTTACCCGGTTAGAGATATGATATGGGAGCAATGAGAAATGTAACACTATTAACTGTAGACTTTAAAAATTGGAGCAGTAAATATTACTGGGAGAAGAGTCGTGTGTTTCACTACTAAAAAAATCTCTGAGAATTTCCGAACTCCTACACAAAAATGGTGAGTTGAAAAATGCAGCAAGAGTATCCCTACTCGCTCTCTCCCTCGTTCAATTTGTATGGCACCTAAATGAATCTCCTTTATCCTCTCATGACACTGTTCTCCTTAAGGTTTTTTTTGGTAGTGTTGCACTATTTGCAAGCATAGAATTCATAAATTTTGTAAGCAGAGTGAATTCAGTATTACCGGAATATTCAAACGATTTGGTACTCGTCAGCAATGAAACATAGTCGCGTCCATATCGCCTTATACATATATAAGACAACATTGACGAACTTTTGGGAGAAAGGAAACAAAACGGAATGAAAAATGTGAAAGAGACGAGCAGAAAAGAAAATTCCGTTTTGTTATCTAACAAGTGAAATTTCGGCGACAAAAAAACTTTATAGGTGTAAAAGAAAAAGATAAAAAACAAAATTTTAAGAGATTTAATAATACTTTAGGTTTCAAGCAACAAACTGCTCTAAAAAATGAATAAGAGGTGCTGTATTAAAAAACATTTGTAAATTGAGTGGCCTTTAAAATATTAAATATTTTCCAAAAAAATAAATCTCGTATATCGTTTTTTACAAAGTCAAAGGTGAGTATATTTCGTTTTTTTCCTGTGCAAGAGAGTTATATCACAAAATCGAAAATTACGCTTAAGGTCGATTTAAATCTTCTTCATAAAAGTATGTAACGCATGAAGGGTATGAAACAACTTGTGACTTATGTGGCACATACATATATTCGCATTTCTCAGGAATCAGTCTACTTATAGAGTAGTTTATAGGTATTAAATTGTGATTTATTTGTGTATGACCTTCTGCTAAAAGATTTAAATGTGACGCTCTTGCACGAAATGTGTAATATACATGTCAAAGATTTTATCATACATACACATATACTAAACATTAGTGACCTAATTTGTATTAAATGTTGTATTCTTGGTTATAGAGTAAATGCTGTGATTACAAAATTTGTAAAGTCTTTTTTCACACCCTCACTTTAGTGAAAGGACGTGAACATCAATTGCTACGAAAAATCAATTTAACATATCGAAGGTGTCAGCTATGATCCACTATATGTATAGAGGAAATTCTTTTCAGGAAATGGTAAGTCATTTGAAGTAATTCTGTCCGTTTGTCTGTCTGAAGAGCATAATAACTGTGGAAAGAAATAACCGACTAATTTCAAACATTGTCTTTAGTAACATTAATTTCCTATCTAAGGCTAATTTCGAAGATGGACTACATTGGTCCACACCTTCTGGTACCTTTGACATAAGGGGTTCATTTGTTTTAAGTACGTAATTTCTTACAACTTTTACGGGTATACTACTTAGCCGAATCTTCTACAGTTCCATAAATAATTTAAAA
This sequence comes from Eudasyphora cyanicolor, assembly GCA_963930755.1. Lineage (NCBI taxonomy): Eukaryota > Metazoa > Arthropoda > Insecta > Diptera > Muscidae > Eudasyphora > Eudasyphora cyanicolor. The sequence continues at coordinate 41,180,960 of OZ005738.1, forward strand.
GTTTATCCATTGCAAATGTTTTCATTAGCGGAATTCCACGCCACCTTGGGTGTCTCCACCCTAAAATAGATTTAGTAACTAATATGAATAGAGCATAACATTATTGCCAGTAAACTCAAACTCCTGCATCTTTGTACAGTGCCTTCCTTTATAGTCACTAAATTTCAGTTCAAAATTTGCGCAATTGCTAGTCCCCTGTTGGTACTTCCCATACAAAGGAACAAACTTCTATACAAATACAAACAAACACTTGAAATGTTGTATTGAAATATTGATGTGAGACTCTATAAAGTATATATGGTAATTCCAAAGCAAATGAATCAAAAAACACGCATTTTAAACAGTAGGAAAAGACTAAAGTCGGACGGTGCCGTCTATATGATACCCTCCATACCATCACTTTAGTAAAATGGAATAGCAATGAAATAATCAATGTACAATCAAGTAAAATTTGTTTACACAACTTACATTTGGCACGTCTCTGCCTCTGAAGTCAAATAGGACAAAAAAATATATATCGAGGGCTTATATTCAAAAGTGGCTATGAGTCATTTTCTCGAAAATGAGCTTTTGATGGAAAATTATTCTCTGATTTGGCGGTCATATATCATATAAATTTGGAAAATATTTTTTTCTAAAGCTATTTTTGGTGTAATATTTCTGATTTGGCTATGAATATAAAAAATAAAATAAAATGAAAAATTTTTAAAAAAGGAGCAGCATAAAGCCGGGGTTTGTAATTTCCTAGATCATACTGCAATTTATTATATTTTCTCTCTTTAAAGACTATCGCGATGGAATGCTTATTCGTTTTACAACCACTATAACTGGTCGAGGAAAAAATTACCCGAATATATCACAATTACCCTCTCTATCTAAATAACAGTGAATTTTGATAAAGAATACATTAACCTTCTGGTCACTGCTACACTGACCACTGTCAGTCATTATTTTACGCGCATATATTCACCGTTCATAGTACTTAATATTTACAAAGTTTTAGCTTTGTGTCATGTAAAAGGTTTCCGAAAGGACAAAAACAATATTAAAGATTTTCATATCGCGAGAACTAACCACGGGCCAAAAAACAAATATTTCAAAAGTTCGTGGTTTTTACAACACTCCTGTCTATGCTTATGCAAAGTTTCAGCTTTCTAGAACTTCAGGGGTCAAGTGGTCGAAAATCACACGGCGGAAAATCGAAAATCAAATCACTACGTCACTTCCCAGGTATAGGTCATCTGCCCACCAAGTTTCAAGAAAATCGGGCCAGCCTTTTGGGCGTGATGAAGGAACCAGCAAACAAACAAACGATTTTATAATATTATTATGATTGTTTTATGTTAAATGAATAAAAATGCGAATAATAGGGAGTTTTGAAATCTTTTTATTGGATCAATTTGTCATCATCTTTAGAGAACATTGTAGAAAAATAATTAATAATTATTCTTAAAACTAAGGAAAAAGCAGTTTTTCGCTCTCCTGAAAAATTGTGTTTTTGTTCAAAGCCATTTTTGAATATAAGCCCTCGATATATATGTGCTATGGGCGAATTATAGAATACATCTTCTATATGGCTAAAGGGCCAAATCGGACGAAACATATACATGGGAGCTATAACTAAATCAGAACCGATTTTCTTGAAATTGAGCAATGTTTTCCATCGATCAAGAAAATCTACCATGATATATTTAAAAACAATTAGATGTAATATACAGCTTCTATAAGGCTAAAGCGACAAAACATATACATGGGAGCTATATTTAAATCTGAGCCGATGTTTTTCAAATTCAGCAATATTGGTTTAGAGATCAATTAACTCTACCATCCTAAATTTCAATACAATTTTATGTAAAAACAGCTTCTATTGGCATTAAGGGTTAAATCGTACGAAACATATGTAGTTATTTATAGGAGCTATATCTAAATCTGAGCCGATTTCAACAATTTTCAATAGGGTTTTTTCCAGGTGCGAAAGACGCCTAACTGCAAACGATCATTTGCGACATGTACTTAACGAACAACATAAGATGGTCAGACGGACGGAAGGATAGACTTGGTTAAATCGACTCAGCTAGTGATTCTGAGGCAATCGGTACACGCTGAAAATAAATCGCGTCTGTAGTATATTGTCCCAAACATATTAAGCTTGAAACATATATATGTTTAGGGTACACTCTAAACATATAATATTTGGCACATACAAAAATTATATATTTGGGAAGATGTTGTATTAAACAAATCTTTTTTACATCCCAATATGTTTAAATTTGGGACTATTATTTCCGAAACAAATATTTATTTGCATTTAAGTATTCGGAAAATACATAAATTGTGTTAAATTTTTCAGTAATTCAAAGTTAATTTTTAAGAAATGTTAAATGCTCGTAAAATAATAATAATTGAAATCGTATAATCTTGGATCAAAATAAATTACTTGGAAGATTGACAACTAATGATGGCTTGGAATACTCAGTAATTTTAAATGATTGATTTAAAACGGATGTTAATAAACAAGGAACAATTGAAACTAAAAGTTTTGAAAATCTTTTTTAAATAAAACATATTTGGAGAAATTCCTAAACAATAATTTTATTTGTATTCATATACATTTTTTATTTGAGAAATTTAGTTTGCAAATACGTTTTGTTGTAATATATTAATATATGCTTTCCAAATATATTTTATTGATTTTTAAATAAAATTTATTTGCTCAGAAATATATAATATTTAAAAATTTGTGTTCCAAATATATTTTCTTTCGATTCAAACATATCAAACAACTCGATTTTGCCCCGTGTATACTTTAAGGTGGGTCTTGCAGTTGCATTTCTAGATGTCGCAAACATTTGCAATATAACGTGAAAACTTATAAACCCTTTTTAACAGTGTGGTGTAGGGTATATAAATGGCTTATTTCGATTTTTATAAAAATTAAAAATAACTCTAAAAGTTCTCATGAAATTCTTGTCGTTTTTAATTTTTCAAAACTCACTCAGGGATTTTTCTCAATATTACTATTTGCTAAAATTGTCATATCTCACATTTTTTGAAGATATTTATAACAATGAAAAGCTCTGCTACTCCTATTCCAAACAGTGGAATTAAATACTTATGTCCTTGTTGCAGCAGGTTGTCAAAATATAGAAAACTTCCGTAATTCTTGAATATTCTGGAAAGGTATCAATTCAAGTCCTTAATTTGTTTGGTACTTAACTCTTATGAACTGGCCACGAAAAACTCTAAATGAACCTAAAAGATAAAGCAATTTTGTTGAGTCAGTATTAGAATTTTCCTTGTATATTCTGCATTTTGTATACGTATATTTTGTATTGTCATCTTATAAACTTCTTGGTTTAAACCAAATTTTTTATGTGTTAATATACCCAGAATCTAGAATTCTTTGGGCTTTAAAAAGCTTTAACCTTTTGAGTCGCCAGGACCAGACAATGTTTCGTGGCGGAGCTAGAGCCAGTGGCTGATACAATTGCTTCCTGGCTAATAGAGTTATACACATATTGTATCAATCAGACTTAATTACCTGGAGAGATAAATTATAACAAAAGTAGTAGCGCTATATACCTGTTACAAGGCAATAGGAAAACGCTGGGGTCTGAACCGGCGTATAGTTTATTGGTTGTATAAGGTAGTAGTCAGACCGATAATACTGTACGGCATTGTCGGTCTGTTGGACAGCTCTGCTATGTGCATCACTGGAGCGCTGAGAACGTCTTCATCTGAGACACTAAATGTTATACTTCCCCTAATGCCGCTAAATACTTATTATAGCAGTGCAATATGCCGCATGTACTGAGATTAGTCTCAGGGAACTGTGACTTTTGTCGGGAAATGCCTTGCCTTCCGGGCACTATTAATTGCACTATGACTGAACCACTCTTTGACAAGAAGTATCTTACTTTGTACCTGATAAATCAGACTGTAATGGTCGTATCCCAGGACATATGAGATTCGTTAACTTCTATACAGACGGTTCTAAACTCAATTAGCATGTGGGCTTTTGTGTCTTTTCTGGGGAACTTGAGCTATCACTTATAAAAAGACTGCCTGTTCACTATAGTCTTTGCCAGGCAGAAATCTTAGCTATTAAAGAGATAGCGGAATAGATAAAAAATTAATGTTCTGACCAAACTCTGTATAAATATTTTCTCTGATAGCACCAAGCAAAAATAAAAAATTTGTTTGTGTGTAAGACCTAAAATCTTGTTCTTATAGATTGGGGCATACAAGTTTATGAAACCAAAACTATTTTTTATTCCCTCACCTTAGAAAGGGGATAAAAATTTGCTACGAACCAAAAGTGTTACACATGACCTAAGACCATAAATATGTTCGGCGAATATATAATAGTTTTGGGTCATTTTAAGTCGAATGAGCAATGTCCGTCCGTCCGTCTGTCTGCTGGCTAGTGCTCACGATATCTCTCGAAAGCTGTACCCGATTGACTTCAAATTTGGCATGTGGTAATATTTTCATCTATCTCCGGCTAAGTTCGAGGATGGGCTATATTGGTCCACTCCTTCTAGTACCTCCCCAACAAAGGGCTTACACTTGGTGAAATATTGATTATTTAATAACTTCTACACTACTTATTTGAATCCTCTGGAATTGTACACATAGTATTAGATTATTAGTCACTATTACCTCGAGAAAAATTGGCGAAGTTGCCACGTCCCTTTTGGTACCTCCCACACAAATGGACAATTTTGAACCAAAAGTTAAGACTTCAAATTTTGTACAGTGTAATGGTTTATTAGTACCTACAATACAATGAAAAATGGGCATTATTTCCACGCTCCTTTTGGTACCTCCCAAACAAATGGACAATTTTTTACCAAAAGTTACCAGCTTATAACTTTAATACCAGTGCATACAAGTACTTGAAATGTTGTGCAGTGTAAGCTTTTATAGTACCTAGAGTCCAGACAAAAGTAACCATTATTGGGACGCCCCTTTTGGTACCTCTCACACAAATGAACCATTTTGCATCGAAAGTAAACTGCTTTTAACTTTAATACCAGCAAAAAATACTTTAAAGTTATTAAATGCAATTTAAATTGATAAAATTTAAATAAAACAAAAAAATAAATAAATTCACTAAAATTTTTTTGAGACTCAAGGTGAGGTGATTCATATGTCGGTTTACCCGACTAAACTTTCTTACTGTTTTTTTTTTGGCAATTTTGTTTGGGAGGTATCAAAAGGGGCGTGGTAATAACGTTAAATTTTCACGGGACTATAGGTGCTGTAAAGACACTACACTCCACAAAAATTTAAGTATTTGTATGGACTGAAATCAAAGTTATAAGCCTTGAACTATTTGTGCAAAATGGTCCATTTGTGTGGGAGGTACCAAAGGGACAACTTCGACCATTTTTCACTTGAAAACTTTGTTAATTATTTATTATAATATTTTCAATCCCTAAACGAATTTGGAAAGAAGAGAATTAGACCTTTCGAAAGGTATATTTAGTTTATTTGAAGATATAGGAATGTAGGTTTATTTTAGAAAATCGGTTAATAATTAACAAAGTTATAGGCGTTCAAGTGAAAAAAGGCAAGCCCCTAAATCCGAATTTTTGGGGTGTCCGGGAAATTCCAAAAAAAGGTTCGTGTTTTACTCGTCAAGACCTACAGAAAAAAAATAATATCGCCTCATTTGCTTCTCATCTTGAGTTTATTTTGTCACACTGTGTATTCTATGTTTCCCTCAATTTTGACACTTCTTGGGGGAGGTACTCGAAGGAGTGGATCAACATAGTCCATTTATGACCTCAGTCTGAGATAGAAAAATGTTGACACATACCAAATTTGAAGTCAATCGGTTATCGTGCGCACCAACCAGACGGAAATTGCTCAAATGACTTAAAATGGCCCAAAAAGCATTTCCGTCAAATATTCTTGGGGTCTCTTAGACCACTCCTTGGATGTGTTACACTTTCGGCCCGCAGCATCTGATATACTTATAAAACCTAAGAAGCGCACAACAGGCCGAACCACTGGCTTAAGTGTATGTCCAGGGACATGAGACGTTTAAACGTTTCCTCTCTTCAACCTAACCTAACCTAAGCCTTGCTCATAAAGTGGCCGTATTAAAACCGAATTATGTTGAAATTTTCTTATTTCTACCAAAAGTGCTATAATTTCTACATTTATCCATAGATTTTCTTCAAATTGGCATTGTTTTCTTTGTTAGGATACTAACTTTGATAAATTGGAACAAACATGTATTTTGCAAAGTGCCAGCAAAAAAATCAAATATTTTCTAATTATTTTAACTACAGCTACTAAACTTCTGTCTCCACATAAACATTTCATTCCTAACATTTGTAGTCCACATAATTTCTTTTTATTTAAAGTGTATCCCGGTTTTATCTAGCACATACTTCAATATGGGCTAAATACTAAAGGCGCCTTTCAGGAAAATGGGAATTTTAAAGAAAATTTGTTTAAGAAAATAAATTACCATAAACATTATTTTTAAATATTTTTTCGACAAAAATGTTGTTGCATAGTGTAGTCTGTCTGCTATCAAGTTCATCGAAACTATATTACTGAAATCAAAAACTGCCCTCGACTGTCGCAGATCTCTTAACGAGATGGCTGAACAGTTCAATAATCACTTGATTTGGTTGATCAAGTTCCTTACACTCTCCAGGAGTAGTGGCATACGTGGGCATTCCTCTGGGGATCTGCAACCTCTTCTTGAGACCTAGTGCCCTTACGGCAACAAATTACAGGTGATATCTAGTCGAGAACAGCAGCACCTGTCATTTGTTGCTGTATATAAGTATATTCATACAGAGATTGAAGGTCCTGCGAAACAACTTTTGCAGAAGCAATGCCTCTCTCTCTTTAGAAGGAGGCATGCTATCCAAGGCTCTAATATTTTTGGGAGTTGGCAAACTTGGCCGAAGTTAAAATCTGCCAGCGGTTCAACGGCAGGGGCTTGGAGAAAGTTATGGTTATCCTTACGTGTCATGTCATACAGGCTGCCATTCTTATCCTAAACCTACACAGAATATTTAACAATATATAATATATATAATATTGGGGGTAAATTTCCACATTCAATAGACCAACATATATATCTCGTCGAGATCAAGCAGAACTTAAGTTATTTAAAATCTTTTTTTTTTCTTTTTCTATTCACTTTAAAACTGATATTTGATCACAATAAATGCAAGTGTGGATATCTTAATCATTTTTAGCAAATAATATATAAGCGAAGTATTTTTCATAAAGCTTCCATATGGATTTTAGAAATCATAAAAAAATATTTACATAAGGAACCGAAACTAAAAAAATGTTTTAATATTTTTCCAAGTAATTATAAACCAATATAGCTAATACGAGGGTGGTTGCACGAGTTTCCGATTCACAGAAAAGTGAATGAAAGGATTGCTGACGTTTTTTTTAATTTTATTTATATTTGCAGTCAGTGCCATTGAAACAAATTTCTCTTGGGACCACTTTACGGGACCTCTAAATACATCGCAATAATCAAAAACAACAACTACCTTCAAGGATTCTAAAGAATTTTCCCAAATGGACAAATGTGAAAAAATTACTATTTGAGCTGCGGCATTTTAAAAATAATCAATAAAACAAAACCAAATATTGCAGTTATGGATCGCTTTAACATTTGATGCCTTTACTGAGAAAAATAGGTGAACCATTCTACGTTTGATATAATGTCATTATCTTTGGCGGAATGTGGGACCACATATACTAAATAATATCAAACATCAGCATATGCTGAACATCGAAGACGTGCATTAAAATGGCTACAACGTTTATTCAATCATCGACAGAGATTTCATGCAGGACTGAAAAATTAATATGAATCTCCTTAGAAATAATACAATAAAAGGTAATTATGAAGGCAAAAAAGAGAATATTATTTGTTCGGAAACTTTTCAAACCACCCTCGTAAATGTTTTGAATTGTGAGTTAAAAAAAGAAAATAAGTTTTCCTTTGCGTTATGAATACTAAGCAGAAAACAAAAATAATATTTATGTAAACGTATGGTTTTCGAGATATAAGCATTTTAAGAGTAAAAAGAGTAGCCTTAAATGTGACCCTACAACTAGCATAGTAAATATGTCCACTTAAGTAATCGGCATACTCAAAAAGGCATACCCAAAAAGTTAAAGTTACCCGACAAAAATTAAAGAAAAACGAATGATTGTTTTTGTTGCATTTTTCCACTTAAAATCTGCATTACTACTATGTATGTATATTTGTTGGATCTCCACAGCGAAATATTTGCATTTCTCTTGGAAAACAAACACACAAAATCCTCGAAGAAAATAAATCTATTTCAAAAAACTGTTGTTTTTTGAGAATAGAGTTTTACTTCCGCTTGGGTGAATGGCTAGTGGTCCTTAGTTTCCGGCATATGTTTTTCGACAGCTTTTGACATGTTCCTTGTGATGTTATTTGTGGCCAAATAAACTTCAAGTATTTACGTTTGGTTTAGGGTCTTTGTTAGACGGTTTCCTCTCCATACTCGTTTATGGTCATCAACGATGAACTTTTCTATAAGAAAAGTCATCAACGATGAACTTTTCTATAAGAAAAGTCATCAACGATGAACTTTTCTATAAGAAAAGTCATCAACGATGAACTTTTCTATAATAAAAGTCATCAACGACGAACTTTTCTATAAGAAAAGTCATCGAAACGATGAACTTTTCTATAAGAAAAGTCATCGAAACGATGAACTTTTCTATACGAAAAGTCATCGAAATGATGAACTTTTCTATACGAAAAGTCATCGAAACGATGAACTTTTCTATACGAAAAGTCATCGAAACGATGAACTTTTCTATACGAAAAGTCATCGAAACGATGAACTTTTCTATACGAAAAGTCATCGAAACGATGAACTTTTCTATACGAAAAGTCATCGAAACGATGAACTTTTCTATACGAAAAGTCATCGAAACGATGAACTTTTCTATACGAAAAGTCATCGAAACGATGAACTTTTCTATACGAAAAGTCATCGAAACGATGAACTTTTCTATACGAAAAGTCATCAACGATGAACTTTTCTATAAGAAAAGTCATAAACGATGAACTTTTCTATAGGAAAAGTCATCAACGATGAACTTTTCTATAAGAAAAGTCATCAACGATGAACTTTTCAATAAGAAAAGTCATCAACGATGAACTTTTCTATAAGAAAAGTCATCAACGATGAACTTTTCTATAAGAAAAGTCATCAACGATGAACTTTTCTATAAGAAAAGTCATCAACGATGAACTTTTCTATAAGAAAAGTCATCAACGATGAACTTTTCTATAAGAAAAGTCATCAACGATGAACTTTTCTATAAGAAAAGTCATCAACGATGAACTTTTCTATAAGAAAAGTCATCAACGATGAACTTTTCTATAATAAAAGTCATCAACGACGAACTTTTCTATAAGAAAAGTCATCGAAACGATGAACTTTTCTATAAGAAAAGTCATCGAAACGATGAACTTTTCTATACGAAAAGTCATCGAAATGATGAACTTTTCTATACGAAAAGTCATCGAAACGATGAACTTTCGAAATGATGAACTTTTCTATACGAAAAGTCATCGAAACGATGAACTTTTCTATACGAAAAGTCATCGAAACGATGAACTTTTCTATACGAAAAGTCATCGAAACGATGAACTTTTCTATACGAAAAGTCATCGAAACGATGAACTTTTCTATACGAAAAGTCATCGAAACGATGAACTTTTCTATACGAAAAGTCATCGAAACGATGAACTTTTCTATACGAAAAGTCATCGAAACGATGAACTTTTCTATACGAAAAGTCATCGAAACGATGAACTTTTCTATACGAAAAGTCATCGAAACGATGAACTTTTCTATACGAAAAGTCATCGAAACGATGAACTTTTCTATACGAAAAGTCATCGAAACGATGAACTTTTCTATACGAAAAGTCATCGAAACGATGAACTTTTCTATACGAAAAGTCATCGAAACGATGAACTTTTCTATAAGAAAAGTCATAAACGATGAACTTTTCTATAGGAAAAGTCATCAACGATGAACTTTTCTATAAGAAAAGTCATCAACGATGAACTTTTCAATAAGAAAAGTCATCAACGATGAACTTTTCTATAAGAAAAGTCATCAACGATGAACTTTTCTATAAGAAAAGTCATCAACGATGAACTTTTCTATAAGAAAAGTCATCAACGATGAACTTTTCTATAAGAAAAGTCATCAACGATGAACTTTTCTATAAGAAAAGTCATCAACGATGAACTTTTCTATAAGAAAAGTCATCAACGATGAACTTTTCTATAAGAAAAGTCATCAACGATGAACTTTTCTATAAGAAAAGCCATCAGCGATGAACTTTTTTATAAGAAAAGCCATCATCGATGAACTTTTCTATAAGAAAAGCCATCATCGATGAACTTTTCTATAAGAAAAGCCATCAACGATGAACTTTTCTATAAGAAAAGTCATCAAAGATGAACTTTTCTATAAGAAAAGTCATCAACGATGAACTCTTCCATAGGAAAAGTCATCAACGATGAACTCTTCCATAGGAAAAGTCATCAACGATGAGCTCTTCCATAGGAAAAGTCATCAACGATGAACTTTTCTATAGGAAAAGTCATCGTTGACGAAATTTTCTATACGAAAAGTCATCAACGATGAACTTTTCTATACGAAAAGTCATCAACGACGAACTTTTCTATACGAAAAGTCATCAACGACGAACTTTTCTATACGAAAAGTCATCAACGATGAACTTTTCTATACGAAAAGTCATCAACGATGAACTTTTCTATACGAAAAGTCATCAACGATGAACTTTTCTATACGAAAAGTCATCAACGATGAACTTTTCTATACGAAAAGTCATCAACGATGAACTTTTCTATACGAAAAGTCATCAACGATGAACTTTTCTATACGAAAAGTCATCAACGATGAACTTTTCTATACGAAAAGTCATCAACGATGAACTTTTCTATACGAAAAGTCATCAACGATGAACTTTTCTATACGAAAAGTCATCAACGATGAACTTTTCTATACGAAAAGTCATCAACGATGAACTTTTCTATAGGAATGAAAGTTCAATGATGAACGATGAAAGTTCAATGATGAACTTTTCTTTAAGAAAACTCATCAATGATGAACTTTTCTAGTTGAATTGTCATTAGTCTTAAATTATCTGCAATTATTTTCATTTTCATTTCAAATTCTTTTTTCTCTTTAAATCCTTAGCTGATGTAATATTGTCGTTTAGGTCATATCCATTCATCTTAAGCCTGACGCATCTATTTCATCATCTATTTGCCTTTCTCGTGTGCTCAAATAATGGTACATTGACCTTTTGTTGTTTTTTAGTGTTTGGTTTTTTTGTGTAACAAATAATGTGGCTATCATTTTTTCAAGGCTCGTGTTCCTTGTTTCTTTAACATTCCTCATTTCATCTCATTCCTATAATGATTTTCTAAACAATGGAAAAGATTTTAAAATCTATATATGCTGCTAATGCATAGTGTGGGTTGTCCCACTTCGGAAGGACTCACTGTCTTCATTGATTTATCATCAATCAAATTGTTGTCTCTACGACAGGCTATGTCTCTTATATTAATTGCCATGGAAAGGGCCCTCAATGTTGCTAAAAATGGTATCTCTCTTGAGGATATTCGGCAAACAAAATTTAAGATTTTCAGGGGTAGTAAAAGCATTTAATACATTTTAGCATTTAAAACATTATCGAATGAAAAATTCTGCATTTAAGTTTTTATTTATTTAACTTCAAGACGGAATGCCGATGAAATTGAATTGCTATGCAAATATTATTTCTCTTTGTGCGTATATAATTCCTTTCGGATACAATAAATTCCTTTAACCTAATCCTGCGGCTTCCTTTGGTGGCCTATGTTTTATTTTCAATGTTTTATTTTATCGCCTATACTGCAAATTGTCCTATTCTCCCTTCGAAGTAATTTCTTAATTATTTCCGTTGTAAACGTGTTCAGGACATCGCGTTACGACTCCACCGCCCGCCCTCCTACCCTTCACGAAGAAAAGCAAGAATGCACCTTGGGTTGTTATTTTTATTTTGTTTTATTACCCTAACAAAAATTCATTTGAAATGTGAAAAAATGTATGTTCGCTGTTGTTGTCGGATCGTAAATTCGAGCGGAATTTTTGTTGAACATTTTAATTATAGAGGGGACTCAAATTTGCATGCTTTCGTTTCAAGGTGTAAAAGGTGGACGATATCAACAGAAAGTTTCCAGTTTATTTCAATTCAAATTATGGTAGTAAAATTCAATACAATTGTATTTTAAATATAGGGGAAAATCTATGATATTTAATAGGTCTTCGTAACATTTAATTGCTTTCACTGGAACTCAGTGCCAGAATATATCTCCACAGTTTATTTTAAATGGTAAAATCTAAAAATTCAATTCAAATTTTCCATGGAATACCTCATATTGTGTGGAAGGATTCCAACTGTGAAGCATATCATATAGCTATACATATTAATACTTTAATTTGTATATACAAATAATACGAACATGTTCAGGAAGGAAAATAATAATACATATAAAGATGGACATAGCACCACAGGTGTATTAAGAAATTATACTCCACGCAACTAATAAACTTAATAGAAATGGGGACACTAACTCATATTCATAGAATGCACGTACCTTAAAGGGGGTCCCAACAAATGCTGAGTGGCTTTATAGAGATCGTTAGATCACAAAGATTCGTTCACATTCCTCACACACAAAAGAAACAAGTAAGAAAGTTCAGTCGGGTAAACCGACTTATGAATTCCCTCACTTTGAGTCCCAAAAAAATATTAGTACATTTATTTATTTTTTTTGTTCTATTTAAGTTATTATCAATTTAAATTGATAATAATGATAATGCTATAAAAGCATTACACTGTATAAAAATTCAAGTATTTGTCTGCAATGGTATTAAAGTTATAAGCTGGTAACTTTTGGTACAAAATGGTCCGTTTGTGTGGGAGGTACCAAAAGGGGCATGCCAATAGCGCCCATTTTTCTCTGGACTCTAGGTACTATAAATACATTACACTGTACAATATTTTAAGCATTTGTATGCCCTGGCATTAAAGTTATATGCTGGTTAAGTTTGGTACAAATTTTTTCATTTGTGTGGGAGGTACCAAAAGGGGAGTGGCCACTTCGCCCATTTTTCTTGACGTCTTAGGGACTAACAAAATAGTACTATGTGTGAAATTTCAGAAGATTCGAGTAAGTAGTATAGAAGGTATTAAAGAATCAATATTTCACTAAAAGTTAACCCTTTGTGGGGGAGGTTCTAGAAGGGTGGACCAATATTGCCCATCTTCGAACTTAGCCGGAGATAGAGAAAAATATTGCCGCATACCAAATTTGAAGTAAATTGGTTACTCCTTTCGAGATATATCGTGCGCACCAGCCATCAGACAGACACACAGACAGACAGACGGACGGACGGATATTGCTCAAATGACTTAAAATTACCCAAACCGGATTTCCGTCGAACATATTTACGGTCTTAGGTCACTCCTTTGATGTGTTATACTTTTGGCTGGTAGCAAATGATATATAACCTCCTCTCTAAACTGAGGGGATAAAAGGATAATCAAATCTTTTTATGGGAATTATATAGATGAAGTACAAATTCCCAAATTTCAGGCAGATCGCCTAATAAATTTTGACGCACTTTGCCAAGAAAAAGAAATAAAAGAAAAAAAAAGAAACTTAAAACTGTTATAACTTCTTAAGCAAGAGTCCTAGAGAAAGAAATTGATTTCTTTTTTCCTTTCGTAAACTTTAAACGGTAATTTATCCTTAAACCACTTATAATTTATTTTCTAGAACTTTAAACCGCCGTAACTCTTTAAATGAGCATCCTATAAAGAAAAGAACGTAGATTTGTATATAAGGGAGAAACTACAGGGCCTCAAAGTTGGCCACCTCGAGTGAACAAAATGTGTAAGCGCTTGTAACTTTTGTCTTTTTCGACTGATTCATACCATTTTTGAGTGCAGTATACTATCCGAGGTCACAAAAAACTGTTAATAAATAAGAGTTTCTCGTATAGTTAACGGGACATAGCAATTGAAAATTGAATTTTTGACTTTTTTACTCGACCCAGTATTTTGTGAATATCGGAATAGAATATGCACCGATTTCTTTCACATCAACTTTTTTGAATTAGCAACAATATTTGATATACGATGAAACAAAAATCGATCCGATATACGCAATATACTAACGGGTGGCCCATCCAGCGGTTGCTTTTTGAACTACCGCCTGCCTCCTCGCAGCTGCGATTTGACTCCGTTGGACTATTTTTTGTAGGGAGCCTTTAAGGATAAGTGCTACGCCAACCATTCAGAGACGATTCTTGACTTGAAACACGAAATTGGAGCCATAGAGGGCCACACAAGAGAAATGTGTTGAAAAATTGGGCGACACAGAATGATCTACTGCAAGGCCCGCCGGGGCAACCATATGAATTAAGTGGTGTTCCATCATTTACGGGAATGTTGATGCATTTCAATAATGGCAAAATCATTGAAAACCAGTAAGGAAAGGCTAAAGTCGGGCGGTGCCGACTATATAATACCCTACACCACTCTCGTAATATTGAATAACTCTGATATATACATTTTGTAATTCATGTATAAATTGTTTACATAAATTTACTTTTGGGACATTTTACACTTAAATAATACCCTGTACCACAGTGTGGTGTAGGGTATAAAAACGATTGGATCTAAAGAGCCAAATCGGATGAAACATATATATGGGAGCTATAGCTAAATCTTTACCGATTTTCTTCAAATTCGGCAATGTTGGTTCATGAATCAAGAAACTCCTCCATTCTAAATTTCAAAACGATTGGATGTAAAATATAGCTTTTATAGAACTAAAACTCCAAATCGGAAGAAACATATATATGGGAGCTATAGCTAAATCTTAACCGATTTTCTTCAAATTCGGCAGTGTTGGTTCATGGATCAAGAAACTCTACCATTCTAAATTTCAAAATGATTGGATGTAAAATACAGCTTCTACAGGACTAAAGGGCCAAATCGGACGAAACATGTATATGGGAGCTATAGCTAAATCTTAACCGATTTTCTTCAAATTCGGTAGTGTTGGTTGATGGATCAATAAACTCTACCATTCTAAATTTCAAAACGATTGGATGTAAAATACAGCTTCTATAGAACTAAAGGGCCAAATCGGACGAAACATATATATGGCAGCTATAGCTAAATCTTAACCGATTTTCTTCAAATTCGGTAGTGTTAGTTCATGGATCAAGAAACTCTACCATTCTAAATTTCAAAACGATTGAATGTAAAATACAGCTTTTATAGGACTAAAGAGCTAAATCGGATGAAACATATATATGGGAGCTATAGCTAAATCTTAACTGATTTTCTTCAAATTCGGCAATGTTGGTTCATGGATCAAGAAACTCTACCATTCTAAATTTCAAAACGATTGGATGTAAAATACAGCTTCTGTAGAACTAAAGGGCCAAATCGGACGAAACATATATATGGGAGCTATAGCTAAATCTTAACCGATTTTCTTCAAATTCGGTAGTGTTGGTTCATGGATCAAGAAACTCTACCATTCTAAATTTCAAAATGATTGGATGTAAAATACAGCTTCTACAGGACTAAAGAGCAAAATCGGACGAAACATATATATGGGAGCTATAGCTAAATCTTAACCGATTTTCTTCAAATTCAGCAATGTTGGTTCATGGATCAAGAAACTCTACCATTCTAAATTTCAAAACGATTGGATGTAAAATACAGCTTTTATAGGACTAAATGGCCAAATCGGACGAAACATATATATGGGAGCTATAGCTAAATCTTAACCGATTTTCTTCAAATTCGGTAGTGTTGGTTCATGGATCAAGAAACTCTACCATTCTAAATTTCAAAACGATTGGATGTAAAATACAGCTTCTATAGGACTAAAGGGCCAAATCGGACGAAAGATATATATGGGAGCTATAGCTAAATCTTAACTGATTTTCTTCAAATTCGGCAATGTTGGTTCATGGATCAAGAAACTCTACCATTCTAAATTTCAAAACGATTGGATGTAAAATACAGCTTCTATAGGACTAAAGAGCCAAATCGGACGAAAGATATATATGGGAGCTATATCTAAATCTGAACCGATTTCGACCAAATTCAACAGCGATCTTAACAGCCGCGACATACTCTAAACTGCAAAATTTCAGAACGATCGGAGTGAAATTGCGACCTGTAGTCGACGAACAACTTTACATGGACGGACGGACATCATTAAATCGACTCAGCTAGTGATTCTGAGTCGATCGGTATACTTTAAGGTGGGTCTAGCTGTGTTATTTTCAGGTGTTACAAACATCTGCCGTGAAACAAACTTATAATACCCTGTACCACAGTGTGGTGTAGGGTATAAATATTTATATAGTCAAGTTATTAATAAATTCTACATTTATGGATCAAAATGACCCATATCCGCGGTATAGGTTAATTTAGTGTAAAGAAAGAGAATCAACAAGTTTGGATTCAATTGGTGGGACAATCGTCAAAATATTGAATATTTGTCAGTACTTGTAATACAAAATCAGCCCACATTTACACAAATCTGTACCTATCGGTTCTAAGTGCTGTTACTTTCTTTCTGCAAACTAAATGAACCTATACCGTGAATATGAGCCAATGGGAATATGTTGGTCTATAAATCGATACCTCCATTTTTCAGGAGAGGTGATCAAAGTTTGATGATTTTTTTAAATTTGTGTGGAATTCCTTTATAATGCAAATCGAATGGCCTGTACTGTTTTGTGAATAACCTTTGATTGGGTTGACGGATAAACACCAAATTTTGACAAAACATAATTTGGAATATTTAGAAATTAAAAATGCAATCTCCCTAAAAACATGCTAAGTCGACTTAGCATGTTTTAGAATGGAGGTATCGAAATCTGGAATTTATTTAGTAACTTGACTACAGCGCCACCTATTGGATCAGGATGTAGTTACACGTAGTGCAGAGGTGGCAGCCCCTGGCCGGTACAAAGAACCAGCCGCCACTCAGTGGTCCGGAAGCGTTTTTTACTGGCCAAAACTCTGTAACTGTTGAACCGATAGAGATATTTTAGTAATATTTTTTATTCGACAGATAATTCCTCAAGCTTTCTTTCAGTTTAAATTTCATAAAAATCGGTTAAGTAGTTATTGAGAAATTCAAGGTGAAAGTTGAACTTTTGAATTTTTTTAATATTTTGCATGGAATTGTGGGGTTTTTGTTCCTTTTTTTCTCTTTAATATTTAAAAAAGGTAATATGGGGATCAATGAACCATTTTAATAATAAATTTTGAAAAATTAAAAAAAAATTCCCACAAAAAATGATTTCCTCAAATTTTTTTTAAAAAATAAAAAAAGATAAATAAATGAAAAGATAACTAATGAAAATCGCTTCTGTAGTATATTGTCCCAAACATATTCAGCTTGAAACTCATATATGTTTAGGATACCCTCTAAATATGTAATATCTGCCACAAACAAATATTTTATATTTGGGTAGATATTGTTCTAAACAAATCGTTGTTTCCATTCCATTATTTTTTTTTGTGGAACTATTACTTCCGAAATAAAGATTTATTCGCATTTAAGTATTCAAAAATATATCGATACATTAATTGCAAGTTTAAGTTTATCATTAGTTCAAAGATAACTAATAACTGAATATTTAGAAATTGAAGAAGAATGCTTTAAAACAAACATTAATTCAATTTTTAACTGTAAGACATAACTCAAAATCAAGAAAAATTAAAACTGAAATTCGAAAATTTAACTGAGTTTTTAATTATTTTAAATTAGAGAAATTTCTAAACCATGTTTTTATTTGTTTGTAAAAACGTACTTTATTTGAAAAAAGTTAGTTTGCAAATATAATTTGTTGTAAAATATTAACATACGCACTTCAAATAAATTTTAATGATTTTAAAATAATTTTTTTTTATTTAGAAATATCTAATATTTAAAAATTTCAGTTCAAAATATATTTTCTTTCTATTCATATCAAAAAAAGCGATTTTGTCCCGTGTATACCATTTGTATTATTACCATAAAAAATTAACCCGTTATCGATAATAGTTTGCGAGAAATGACAATTTCATTCTACAAAAATTACGTTTTTTTAAATAACAAAAAAGCCCGCAATTACAAATATTTTGATCCAATTTTTTGGCTACCTTAGTTTTAATATGTTAACTATTGAATGGCATCAATATTTTAGAAATCGGTGATGAAAAAATTGGGGTTTTGGCCAGTAAAATTCACTTCTGGGATTGGGGAGTATTTACTTGGTTGCTACCGTCCCGGGCTTCCCAACCACCATCTTGTGGATAAGCTTCCACCATCTTGTGGATAAGCTTCCTCGCTAGAAGCGAGAACTTCTAGATCAAGGAGTAGTATGTCGTGTGGTCCCGCTTGTAACCAGGTACCACACCACATACTACACCTCTTTATCTGCCCTGCCAAACATACTCAACCTGAAATGATACTTTTCAAGGATACTCAATGATTGAGAGTGCTTTCTATATTTGACCACCCGTTATAACAAGGACATATGTACATATTTTATTCCACTGCTTTGAATACCCAGCAAAATTTCTCATTACCAAAATATCCGACGAGTAAGCAAAGTTCGATAATGGTAAGTACTTATTATTTAGCCACTTTTCTCATTATTTTAACATGGGGATGTCATTGAAGGAAAGTACTTCCCAAAAGCATACAAAAAGTAGCATAATAAGTACTTATTTGTAACATAAATATGTGCTTATATTTTCACGATTTTATGTACTCGAATAATGCATTACCAGTAAGTTATAAAATAAGTAGAAGATATGGCAGATATGTAAAAATGGCCATTTAAAGTGATTCTTTGCATATTGTCGAGCATATTTCTCGAAAAAATTTCATCATGCCAGATTCGAATTTCTGAACCCAAACCCCCTTGTGAAAAATTCTTCAATGGTCTAACATGATAATATATTCGTATATATTTATGGTATTTTCATTTATTATTTAAAAAAAATATGTTGAAAAATAAATAAATCTTGTACAGTAACCCACATACGAGTATAACCAAAATTGCATTATAGTAAAATTTGCCAAAATGATTTTGATAATAAAAAATCACTTATTTCTGTTGTTATTGTTAAGTCAATATTAAAAAGCCGAAAGTAAGATATTATTATTTAGTAAGACAGGGAATAATGGCAGGTATTTACCAAGATTTTGGTGGGGAGGAGTAGCAGAGCATTCCTTTGGAATTAATATCTTCAAAATATGTTAATATCTTCAAAATATGTAAAAAATCACTTATTTCTGTTGTTATTGTTAAGTCAATATTAAAAAGCCGAAAGTAAGATATTATTATTTAGTAAGACAGGGAATAATGGCAGGTATTTACCAAGATTTTGGTGGGGAGGAGTAGCAGAGCATTCCTTTGGAATTAATATCTTCAAAATATGTGAAGCGGTTAAGCAGATGACAATTTTAACATATCTCATTTTTGAGAAAAATCCCTGAACAATGAATGGAATGGATCTACAATGGATTATGAAAAACAAAACGAAAAAAAATATCATGCACACTTGAAGAATATTATGCCAAATTTTATCTGCTTTGGAATTACTCGTGATTCTTATTCCCTTTATCATTACAGCTTTAATATGTCCAATTTTAATTTTGAGTACGAAAACTGTTGCTACAAATAACCCCACATACAAGGGCGGTCGACATGACACATAGATGGCGGTAATAGTTTGAAAAAAATATTTTCGTGAAAAGTGGCAACCTTTTAAAACATATGTTTTAAGATTCAAGGCGTTGTTTAGTTGAAACCATATCAGTGAATTTGTAAACATGGAAAAAATTGGTCACCGATATGTAATACAATACTTTCATTTGAAAGGTCCCAGTACAATCAATATTAAAACCGAGGTAGATTCTACTTTGGGGGAGTGTACAACTATAAAATATTGGGTGGCAGAGTTTAAACGGGGCCGTACGAGCTGCCAAGACGGAAACCGCAGTGGTCGACCAATGGATGTGTCAACGCCATAAATGGTTAAAAAATGCGCAAAATGATATTAGATGACCGTCGGTTGAGGGTTCCAGAGCTAGCTGAAGTCATAGGCAGTTCAATAAGTGCTATAAATCACATAATCATGCAAAATCAATGATTTTGGCCAGACTTAGCTTCCATTCCTTTTTGTTTTCAAACTTAAAAAAATGGCTCGGCGGAAAAAGGTTTGACAGCAACAGAGAGATATTCGAGTATGTTGCGTGATAACTAATTTCAGGATCTAGACAGTTCTTACTATATACGTAAACTGTGTATCGAAGCTATTGAAAATCGCTGGAAAATGTGTATCGAACTAAAAGAAGATTATGTTTGGAAACAAAGAAAATGTTTCCCAAATTTGTTTTATTTTATTTGTTAGGTCGGCTAATTGGCACCGCCCTCGTAGATATCATGTGACTTGTACCTATTGACTAAATTCCCAAAATTCGGCCCGGTCAGTAGGAAGTATGTTGCCGCAGAGCACAAGAAATATACGGGGTTTTCAAATAAGAGTGATATGATTTGTTTGATGAAAAAACACACTTATTGTTAAGGAAATTCAAAAGTTTTTTGCTTCATGTGAAGTACAATCGATACAATTAAGTTCTAAATAAAACGTCATTCAAATGGCCTCCACGACTTCTTCTGCAGGATCGAAATCAAGTCGTATGTCATGAATGACACGTTCAATATTGACTTGTACAGCTTGAAGAGTCTGGTTTATTTCGAAAGACCAATGACTTCAAGTAACCCCACAAGAAATAGTGTAATGGTGTTTAACACCATAAAAATAAACAACTTCTTGAAATAATCGAATCTCCAAACTTTTCTTGCAACAATTCATTTCCAGTGTGGCACGTAGCCACAATCGGTCAATGGCAGCAAGATAGCTCTTAACGAGAGATAAAATATTGCTCATATTCTTAGCTACATTATTGCCAAATATAGTTAAGCGGTATCACAAAGTCTGATTTAGTTGTTGGACAAAAGCTGATGACACATTCTACGAGGGGACCACTGATTTTCAAAAAGCCCATAAAAAAAAATTGATCACCAATTTCGCCAAACCGAGTATAGGGTTATACTACGCTTTGATAGTAGAATCGAACCTATACTGTCAAGTCCGTGTATTTTTTTCACTGTTGAATAGTGTAATTATTACTACATTGCAATATACATAGATGTCATGCATTATCATTTTAAATTATTAGAAGTTACACTAGTTCGACAGACGAATCTAAAATTTAATTAAATTGCTATGTTTTTAAGGTCAATCAAAGCTCTATTTGGAGTTTTTCATGATCAGTTCGTAATAGTTTGACTCTTTAGTGCAAAATTAAGGACCTGAATTGACCTCCTGTCAACACAAAAAAAATACGTAAAATTGTTAAGATATGACAATTTTAACAAATGTTATTTTTAGAAAAAATCCTCAAAAAGGTGGCTTTGGAGATCTGTACCAACAAAACTACAACGAATTTTGAAAAATTAAAAACGCAAAAAAATCGTACGTTATAGAATTATTGTGTCAAAGTTTATTTAATCAAAAGGGATAATTTTCAAAAATTGTGTGTTTTTCGATTCATTTGGAGATATTTGTAGTTTTGACTTGTTTATTTGGGGTTAAGTTGGGGATTTTCTTGGGAAAATTAGAGGACATCAGCAATTTTTTTCTGGCAACCCTGCAGAGAATAGCTAAAAAAGCGTGTCTCAGCAAAACACTCTCTTCCCAATTTGCCACACTGATCCCATCTCGCTCATATTCAGCCTATTTCACATTTGGGACCAGTGGCAATGAACGAAGAGCCAAATTTGATCAAATGTGATGTGGTAAAAGCTCGCGGACGTATTAGAAAAAGGTTCAATAAAAAGTGTTAATAAACGTCGTCAAATAAAACAAACAAATTTTTAATCAAAATGCAAAAATAACATTGCTAATAATAAAGTGATTAAATGTGAAAAAAAAAATAACGGCGTGTGAAAGAAAATTGTTAAAGAACTTAATGCAAAACAGTCTTGCTACAAAACCCTACTAAACGCGCAATAACAACAACCTAAAATATGGCGAGCCTTTTGCATTTTTGTCTTTTCCCATATAAGCAAAAACACAACAAGACAGCAAGTGGTGCGACATATGTACATATTTTTGTTTTGATTCGATTTGAAATTAGCCTCAAAGAGATTTTGACGTCAGGTTTTTATATGCAAAAGCAAACTCAGCAGCTGTGTCAATAAAAAAGAGAGCGTATGTTTTTGTAATAACAGAGACAGTATTCTTTCATAGCTATGCCATTCGGCAGCAGTGGTAATAACGTGACGTCATAAACCTCCGGTAGGGTTTGCATCTCGCGATTACATGTAGATTCCTTAATGTTTTGTGGAATAAAAGGCTTTGTTGCTAAAAGTAAAGGTATCGTAACTGTGAATATTTATCATAAAAATCTATGAAAATACACATTAAATTGCAATATAAATTTTACATAATTTTTATTTTGTTGAAAATTAACATTAAATATCGTTTGAATACATAGGTATTTTCAAAGTCAAATTTCAGTTTCAAATAAATGCTAACGCAATTAACATTAATTTTTCATTTGAAGAATTAATTGCGTTCTGCAATAATTAATTTTCAGTGCATATATTTAAAACAATACAACAAAATACGTAGAATGGCATTGAAATGTCATATCGCCAGAAATATGTTATGAAACGATCAGCTGGAAACGATACATACACTTTTGGGAATAATGAATCTAGAACACTACACAGTACAACACATGATTTCGGGACTCAATTCTGAGAATAGGACGTGAAAGAAGCCTCAAAAATTAGAACTTCTGCCTCACTCGTTTAGTCAAGTTGGCTTAATTAATAATTTAATGGCCTTACGATTTTTTTTCACTTTTTCTATATTTTTTCTTGACATACCGTACGGAATATCTCTTTTGTGTCTGAAGCAAAGTTGTAAATATTGAATAGGAGAAAAAAACGCGGAGCAAACCTACCCGAAAAAATGCATCCAGTGCCTTAAAAATCGCAGAAATGCACACAAATTCATGAAATATCTGTCAGTAAGATATTGAAAAATACGTATACGTATAAAACAGTACATTATAAAACAGAACAAAACATTTTTGCGAAAATTTGGTTTCTTGCTAGGAGAAGCAGCTTCAAATCACGGACAAGACCAACAAATTTCACATTGAATAATTAAAAACTAATAAGAAAGTTCAGTTGGGTACACCGACTTAAGAATAACCTTTCCTTAGATCCCAAAAACATACGTATTTTTATACCCTACACCACACTGTGGTACAGGGTATTATAAGTTTGTTTCACGGCAGATGTTTGTAACACCTGAAAATAACACAGCTAGACCCACCTTAAAGTATACCGATCGCCTCAGAATGACTAGCTGAGTCGATTTAACGATGTCTGTCCGTCCGTCCGTCCGTCCGTCTGTCCATGTAAAGTTGTTCGTCGACTACAGGTCGCAATTTCACTCCGATCGTTCTGAAATTTTGCAGTTTAGAGTATTTCGCGGCTGTTAAGATCGCTATTGAATTTGAATGAAATCGGTTAAGATTTAGCTATAGCTCCCATATATATGCTTCGTCCGATTTTGCTCTTTAGTCCTGTAGAAGCTGTATTTTACATCCAATCATTTTGAAATTTAGAATGGTAGAGTTTCTTGATCCATGAACCAACACTACCGAATTTGAAGAAAATCGGTTAAGATTTAGCTATAGCTCCCATATATGTGTTTCATCCGATTTGGCTCTTTAGATCCAATAGTTTTTATACCCTACACCACACTGTGGTACAGGGTATTATTTAAGTATAAAATGTCCCAAAAGTAAATTTATGTAAACAATTTTTACATGAATTACAAAATTTATATATCAGAGTTATTCAATATTAGGAGAGTGGTGTAGGGTATTATATAGTCGGCACCGCCCGACTTTATCCTTTCCTTACTGGTTTTCTGTTGTTTTAGACGAGAGCCATGTTAATTGTACATAAAAATTGCCGATGGTCTCCGATTTTGATGAAACATGGTGGAAATGTTAAATATGATGCTCTAATATCGAATATAAAATTTTGTAGAGAAATCTTCAAACCTATGGGAGATATTTACATTTAAACATTAGAAATTGGGCAAAAAATATCGAAAAGTGCTTGCATTCGAATGCTCATAACTTTTGTTCTACGAGAGATATTTAAATATTTTGTTTTGACCTAGATTGCTAAATACTTCAGCTTCAACAAGTAAGAAAGTTTCAGTCGGGTAAACCGACTAAGGTATACCCTCACTTTGTGAGTAATGTAATATTGAATATTCCACGAATTATTCTGTTAGATTATATGGTAGGTACCAGAACGGGTTTAACAAATACATCTATTTTTCGCTGAATAGTAGATACTTTAAATACATTGCACTGCGCCGAATTATAAGCGTTTATTTGCACTGGTTTATTAACGTTATGAGATATTAAATTTTGGTATGATTTGGACATTTTGTGTGGGAGGTACAAAAAGGGGCGTGGTGATAACGGCCATTTTTTACAGGGCTATAGACACTTCAATAGCGTTACACTGTGCAAAATGTTGTGGCATTTACGTGCATTGGTACTCATGTTGTGAGCTCTTAACTTTTTGTGCAAAATTGTACCTTTGTGTGGGAGGTACAAAAAGGGGCGTGGCAATAGCGTCCATTTTTCACAGGGCTATAGACACTATAAAAGCATTACACTGTAGAAAATTTCAAGTATTTTTATACACTGGTATTAATGTTATAAGCTGTTAACTTTTGGTGCAAAATGTTACCTTTGTGTGGGAGGTACCAAAAGGGGCGTGAATCCACCCATTTTTCACTGGACTGTAGGCACTATAAAAGCATTTCACTGTACAAAATTTCAAGTATTTTTATACACTGGTATTAATGTTATAAGCTGATAGCTTTTGCTGCAAAATGGTGCATTTGTGTGGGAGGTACCAAAAGGGGCGTAGCAACTTGGCCCATTTTTCTCGAGTTGATAGCGACTAATAAACTAATGCTATGTGTGGAATTTCAGAAGATTCAAATAAGTAGTATAGCAGTTATTAAATATTCAATATTTTACAACATTTTAACACTTTGTGGGGGAGGTACTAGAAGGAGTGGACCAATATGGCCCATCTTCGAACTTAGCCGGAGATAGAAAAAAATATTACCACGTACCAAATTTGAAGTCAATCGGTTACTCCTTTCGAGAGTTATCGTGCGCACCAGCCAGCAGACAGACAGACAGACAGATAGACAGACAGACGGACGGACATTGCTCATTCGTCTTAAAATGACCCAAAACGAATATCCGCCGAACATACTTAGGGTCTTAGATCACTCCTTCGATGTGTTACACTTTTTTTCGTAGCAACTGATATATACCCTCGTCACACTAAAGTGAGGGTATAAAAATATTGAGGTGGATTATGTTTGGAAGCTGCATAACATATTTTTATACCCTCCACTATAGGATGGGGGGTATATTCATTTTCTCACTATGTTTATAATACCTCTAAATATTGATCTGAGACCCCATAAAGTATATATTCTTAATCGTCTTAAAATTCTAAGACGATTTAGCCATGTCCGTCCGTCTGTCCGTCCGTCTGTTGTAATCACGCTACAATATATAATACTTGAGCTAGGTGGCTGAAATTTAGTATAGATACTTCTTATAGCTGCAGGTAACTTGGGATTGGAAATGGGCGATATCGGTCCATATTTAGATATAGATCCCATATATAGCATCTAACTTGTTGTGAAGGTGTCTTATTCTTTTATTGATATCTCAAAAACTACCGGCGATGTCAAAATGATTTTCTGGACACATATGGCACAATATGGATTATCAACTGGTCGACATTTTTTCAATTTAAAAATATTACTTTTTAAAAAAATCTCGATTTTAATTAGTATTTTAAAAATAAAAATATGACCTCAATATTTCTGAAGCTGGAGTCTTAAGGAATCTAGGTAAAAACAAAATATTTAAATATCTCTCGTAGAACAAAAGTTATGATATTATATTTATTTTCGATATTAGAGCACCATATTTAACATTTCCACCAAGTTTCATCAAAATCGCAGACCATCGGCAATTTTTATGTACATTTAACATGGTTCTCGACTTTAATTAAATTATTATCAACTCAAATTGCTTTTAATAACTTTAATGTATGCACTGCCATTAAATTATAAGCTGTTAATTTTTGGTGCAAAATATTTCATTTGTATAGGAGATACAAAAGGGGCGTGTCAATAACGCCCACATTTCCCCGGACTCTTGGTACTATAAAAGCATTACATTGTACAAAATTTCAAGTATTTGTATGAACTGATATTAAAGCTATAAGCAGTCAACTTTTGGTGCAAAATGATCCATTTGTGTGGGGGTACCAAAATGGGCGTTGCAACTATGCCCATTTTTCTCGAGGTGATAGCAGCTAATAAACTAATACTATTTGTGCAAATTCAGAAGATTCGATTAAGTAGTATAGAAGTTATAAAAGAATCAATATTTCACTAAATGTTAATCCTTTGTGGAGGAGGTACTAGAAGGAGTAAACCTATATGCCTTAGGTCACTCCTTCGATGTGTTACACGTTCTTATATATCGCAGGACAGTGTTAATTCGAACGAGTCAAAATGTTCTACAAAAATATTTGCAATAAAAATCTGCCGTAAGTCTCTGAATACGCCAAAACTCAACTTAAATGTTAAATAAGTAAAAACATAAAATCTATTTGAGATTTAGCACCAATTGGAAAAATTAAACAAAAAAAATAATTTTAAGTTTTGTCTTATTTCTGGCATTTAAGTTGAGTTTTGGGGTAATCAGAGACTTATTGTAGATTTTTTATGGCAAATATTTTTGTAAAACATTTTGACTCGTTAAATTTAGGTCGTTTTAGGTCGACTTTTACCCTTTTCCACAAAAGGGACCAAAAAGACCCCTAGATTGACGAGCTAGAGGGTTAACATGTTCAACTAAAATGTTTCTCGTAGTGTTCTAAGTAATTATGCTGAACATATCCTATACCTAAAATGTAAGGATCACACGGCGCCCAATGCCGATTCATTTAAGCATGGGCAAAAATTGATATATTTATATATGTATATTCTTTATTTACACCATCTATCAGATACGTTGTCAGAACCTTGATATTTCCGAAAAGTTTAATTTTGTTCCACAGTGTTATTGCAAAGAATGGTCGTCTAAGTGGCCGCGATTTACCAAAATGTTTTTATACCCTACACCACACTGTGGTACAGGGTATTATGACTTTGTGCATTTGTCTGTAACACCTAAAAGGAGAAGAGATAGACCCATTGTTTATTATACCGATCGACTCAGAATCACTTTCTGAGTCGATTTAGCTATGTCCGTCTGTCTGTCCGCCTGTCCGTCTGTCCATGTATTCTTGTAATCAAAGTGCAGGTCGTATTTATGGTCCGATTGTGATGAAATTTAGCATAGTGCTCTTTTTTGGCCCAAGGACGATCCCTATTGAAATTGGTTAAAATCGGTTCAGATTTGGATATAGTCCCCATATATATGTTTCACCCGATTTGACATGTAAGCGCTGTAGAAACCACATTTTACATCCGATCTTTATGAAATTCGGCAGAGAGAGTTTTATTATTACGTGAATGAACTCTACCAAATTCGGAGAAAATCCGGTCAGATTTAGATATAGCCCCCATATATATGTTTCACCCGATTTGACATGTACGCGCGGTAGGAACTGTATTTTAAATCAGATCAGTACGAAATTTGGCAAAGATAGTTTTCTTATTACATGAATAAACACTGCCAAATTCGGGGAAAATCGGTTCAGATTTAGATATAGTCCCCATATATATGTTTCACCCGATTTGACATGTAAGCGCTGTAGAAACCGTATTTTACATCCGACCTGTACGAAATTCGGCAGAGAAAGTTCTCTTATTACATGAATAAACACTGCCAAATTCTTATCGCAATGCCCATTATCGTTTTGGTAGGTAGGTGTAGGGTATTATATAGTCGGCCCCGCCCGACTTTCTGTCTTTCCTTACTGGTTTCTAATTATGATTCATAACAATATAAGTAAAATTTCGCGAATAAAAGTAGAGTTTCTTGATCCATGAACCAACATTGCCGAATTTGAAGAAAATCTGTTAAGATTTAGCTTTAGCTCCCATATATATGTTTCGTCCGATTTTGCTCTTTAGTCCTGAAGAAGCTGTATTTTACATCCAATCATTTTGAAATTTAGAATGGTAGAGTTTCTTGATCCATGAACCAACACTACCGAATTTGAAGAAAATCGGTTAAGATTTAGCTATAGCTCCCATATATATGTTTCGTCCGATTTGGCCTTTTAGTTCTATAGAAGCTGTATTTTACATCCAATTTAGAATAAACAATTTATACATGAACTACAAAATTTATATTTCAGAGTTATTCAATATTACGAGAGTGGTGTAGGGTATTATATAGTCGGCCCCGCCCGACTTTAGCCTTTCCGTACTGGTTTTGATAATAAAACTGAATACTTTGTAAACGTTGTTTTTGTGTATATCTCTCCATGATGAAATTGTAAACACTACTGAATACAATGAAAAACAAATGCAGATCATGACATACTACAAATGGCCGGAACGTCACTTCAAAATCATATTATCCCTATTGGAGGACCCATACTAATGTATGAATTATGTATTAGCATATGCATATGTATGTACCCTTGTGTGTTTCCTAACAACACTGAAACGTTGTAATAATTTCCTAACCACTGGTTATTACTGAACCACACCCATTTAATAACAGCTTTCTTGGCAAGGTGACTTAACGTATGTATGTACTACTTATGGTCGGTCAGGCAATTCATAATCGCCCGACTCGAAGAATACTTGGAGGTAAAGTAGTCCACAAGTGTTGAACTTAATGCAAACACATACCGAGGTGTAAAGATGTTAATATGTACTCGCATATACTCGTAAGTGATGTGGACGATGATGATGATATACTCTGGGAGTGCACTTAACCCTTCTAACTTCATAGACATTTTGTTGTAATTCATATGGAAATCTAAAGTGTTTTTTTACGACTTCGTCGTCCTTCTTGACGTTAATACTTAATAACGATGGACGGCTACATCAGAAAGAAGAAAAGCGCTCACACATACGAAAGAGTTTAGCTAACAAAGTCATTAAATATTGAAATGCATTAAAAAGGGGACAGCTCGAACAATTTCATTCCTTCTCACTTTTTTTTCAGTATTTCTATTATTTATAATGTATTCATATTATTATGCTTATGAATATTTTAAGCTATATATTATTTATAAATGTCCATTTCCCTTCCTCTTATTCGATTTTTTCCCAAGACTTTTAGATGAATTACAAACAGACTTTTTTTATGCCAGTTGGACATTTAAGGGAAATATTAAAAAAAGTGAACCCACTTCTTTGCTATAGAAAATACTATTGTCACAAATTTTATAAAATTAAAAACAACTGTCAAAATAATGGGTGTTTTTAAAGGCGAAGAATATGGCTATTTGCGGTTAAAATAACCTCTAAAAATCGTGATTTCCCCTTATAAATCTGTCAATTTTTATTACTTTTAGGAATTGACTACTGGACATCAGACTCTGGACCTTTAAAGACATTGCAATATAAAGTAATTTTTTTTCAATTTTAGTATAATTTTCAGCGCATCTTTTACAAAATTGGAAATAATTCCTACAATTTTGGTAAAATAATTTTTTTTCTTGGCTCGTTATATTAATAATTGATCATAATCAAGAACTGCTGATCTCTATATTTAATTTGATAATTATAAACAGAAATCTAGAGATCAGCAGTTCTATAACAAGCCACGAAAAGAGAAAATTGGACCAAAATTGTAGGAATTATTTCGATTTGGGTCTATATTTAAATATGTACCAAATTTCCCAGTGTGCCAATTTCTCTGCCAAATTTAATAACAATCAGCTGTTATGTAAAGCTTCTATAGCACTTGGATAACAAATCGGAAGGAATATATACATACATTAATTTGAACCGATTTTCTTTAATCTTGGCAATATTCGTTTCTGTGTCAAGAAACTGCCCTTTGCCAAATTTCAAAAATGGGGGATGTACACTAAAGCATATAAGTAAAATAGGTATTACCGGTAAAAACGGTAGTAAGTTCGGCAGGGCCGAATTTTATATATCCTACACTAGGCCGGGTCAAAAAAAAAGTAATCAAATGCGAGGCGGAATATTAAAGTTTACCTCGAGACAATTGCAAAAACATTTTTTTTATTTTTTTTCTGAGATCGCTGAATCGGCCCAAAATCGGGTTTTTTATTGTATGGGTTACCAAAAAAGTTATCAAATCCGAGCCGGAATATGAAAACACAGCTGGAGATAATCGTAAACAAATTTTTAAAATTTTTTTCCGAGCCCGCCGAATCGGCCCAAAATCGTTTTTTATCGTAACTTTTGTGTTTGTAGCTCAATTGTGACATGCGATACATCAATGTATTGGTCTCGACGAGTACAACATTACCTCATAGATGCCACCGATGTACAACGTCATTTTCTAATTATGACTTAACTATTTTGTTTTTGAACAAAAGTGCGTAAACCCAAAGCAAAATGTTAATTTTTTTTTAAGCACTTTAATCCTATAGAAAACCAGTAAGGAAAGGCTAAAGTCGGGCGGGGCCGACTATATAAAACCGTACACCACTCTCGTAATATTGAATAACTCTGATATATACATTTTGTAATTCATGTATAAATTGTTTACGTAAATTTACTTTTGGAACTTTTTATACTTAAATAATACCCTGTACCACAGTGCGGTGTAGGGTATAAAAACGATTGGATCTAAAGAGCCAAATCGGATGAAACATATATATGGGAGCTATAGCTAAATCTTTACCGATTTTCTTCAAATTCGGCAATGTTGGTTCATGAATCAAGAAACTCTACCATTCTAAATTTCAAAACGATTGGATGGAAAATACAGCTTTTATATGACTAAAGGGCCAAATCGGACGAAACATATATATGGGAGCTATAGCTAAATCTTAACCGATTTTCTTCAAATTCGGCAATGTTGGTTCATGAATCAAGAAACTCTACCATTCTAAATTTCAAAACGATCGGATGTAAAACACAGCTTCTATAGGACTAAAGGGCCAAATCGGACGAAACATATATATGGGAGCTATAGCTAAATCTTAACCGATATTCTTCAAATTTTGTAGTGTTGGTTCATGGATGAAGAAACTCTACTATTCTAAATTTCAAAACGATTGTATGTAAAATACAGCTTTTATAGGACTAAAGGGCCAAATCGGACGAAACATATATATGGGAGCTATAGCTAAATCTCAACCGATTTTCTTCAAATTAGGCAATGTTGGTTCGTGGATCAAGAAACTCTACCATTCTAAATTTCAAAACAATTGGATGCAAAATACAGCTTCTATAGGACTAAAGGGCCAAATCGGACGAACGATATATATGGGAGCTATATCTAAAACTGAACCGATTTCAACCAAATTCAATAGCGATCTTAACAGCCGCGAAATACTCTAAACTGCAAAATTTCAGAACGATCGGAGTGAAATTGCGGCCTGTAGTCGACGAACAACTTTACATGGACAGACGGACGGACGGACGGACGGACGGACAGACGGACATCGTTAAATCGACTCAGCTAGTGATTCTGAGTCGATCGGTATACTTTAAGGTGGGTCTAGTTGTGTTATTTTCAGGTGTTACAAACATCTGCCGTGAAACAAACTTATAATACCCTGTACCACAGTGTGGTGTAGGGTATAAATATTTTTAAATTTTAGGGGTTGAAACTGCAGTTAGAGAAGTCTTCGTTAGAAAATGACTTTGTACATCAGCGACAAATATAGTACTTATCGAGGCCAACACATTGATGTATCGCATGTGACAATCAAGCTACAAACAAACGATACAAAACATTTTGGGACGATTCCGCGGACTCTGAACAATTATTAAAAAATGTTTTTGCGGTTGTCTCGATTTATGCTTTCAACTCAAAGTTTCGAATCCGTGAACTTTTTTTACATGGAGGCCAACCCGGTTTACCCTACACTATGGATTGAATTCAATTATATTACCGGACACAGAATATATTTTGGTTGCCTCAACCAAATTTTGGTAGTTCTGTCTACTATCATGCGATTCCAACAGGACAACCAACATTTTGGTTGTGGTATACATCTGCTTCCATGTTGACAACAATCATATTTGGTTGCGCCAACTACGAAAATGGTGGCTACAATTATCTGTTATATGTTGCCACAACCAACTGTTGTTCTGACAATTTGTCAGTCATATGCAATTAATTAAAAACAGTTTTCATTAATTTTTATTTTATTTATTGAACAAAAAACAAAACAATTCATAACATAACTAAAAATCTCTCTAAAATTGACACAATATTTTAGTACACGAGAGTACAAAACTTTTATGCAAATTTCGATTAACCTTGTGCTTTTCATCATGCAATTATTTTTGCAATTAATTTAATATTTATGTAAAACATTTTGCACAACATATTCTGCATTCCGAACATTAATATCCACACGATATTATATTTGACTACATACACCGTTCTTGAAGAACATGTTGAAGATTTATTCATGTCGAATAATTTTATTTTTTGTTTGTCATGTATCAGCAAAAAGAACAGCAACCAATCTTTCGGTTGCATTTCCCAAATACATTTAATTATTCTAAATTTGGGAAATTATTGGGATAACCAAAAAACGATTATTTAATAATATTTTTTCTGTTGTAGTTACCAATTATTCGTTGCAACAATAATCTTTGGTCGATTGATACAATTTATGTTGTCAAGAATAAAACATTCGTTGTCACAACCAAATATCGATCATATGGTACTATAATGAAAGTTTAAAAGTAGCTACCACAACTAACCGAGTGTCAATGAAAAAACAGTCTTAATTCGATTGATACAACCATAGATTTAGTTGCAAGCATTTTCATTTGATCGTATCCATGTTATTACTGTTGTTTCAACTATTTATATATAAATACAACCAGCACACGGTGTATGCAATAGAATTGTTGATGATAGTACTATTTTTTTATTGTTACTATCGAATTCCAACCAATTATTTTCCTGGGTGCGGAAAAAACCTTTGTACATATATGGAGCAAATCATGGAACGATCCTTTTTGGTTAAGCAAATTATTCAAAAAACCAGTAAGGAAAGGCTAAAGTCGGGCGGGGCCGACTATATAATACCCTACACCACTCTCGTAATATTGAATAACTCTGATATATAAATTTTGTAATTCATGTATAAATTGTTTACATAAATTTACTTTTGGGACATTTTATACTTAAATAATACCCTGTACCACAGTGTGGTGTAGGGTATAACAACGATTGGATCTAAAGAGCCAAATCGGATGAAACATATATATGGGAGCTATAGCTAAATCTTTACCGATTTTCTTCAAATTCGGCAATGTTGGTTCATGGATCAAGAAACTCTACCATTCTAAATTTCAAAATGATTGGATGTAAAATACAGCTTCTACAGGACTAAAGAGCAAAATCGGACGAAACATATATATGGGAGCTATATATATGTTTCATGGATGAAGAAACTCTAATATTCTAAATTTCAAAACGATTGTATGTAAAATACAGCTTTTATAGGACTAAAGGGCCAAATCGGACGAAACATATATATGGGAGCTATAGCTAAATCTTAACCGATATTCTTCAAATTTTGTAGTGTTGGTTCATGGATGAAGAAACTTTACCATTCTAAATTTCAAAACGATTGGATGTAAAATACAGCTTCTATATGACTAAAGGGCCAAATCGGACGGAAGATATATATGGGAGCTATATCTAAATCTGAACCGATTTCAACGAAATTCAATAGCGATCTTAACAGCTGCGAAATACTCTAAACTGCAAAATTTCAGAACGATCGGAGTGAAATTGCGACCTGTAGTCGACGAACAACTTTACATGGACAGACGGACGGACGGACATGCTTAAATCGACTCAGCTAGTGATTCTGAGTCGATCGGTATACTTTAAGGTGGGTCTAGCTGTGTTATTTTCAGGTGTTACAAACATCTGCCATGAAACAAACTTATAATACCCTGTACCACAGTGTGGTGTAGGGTATAAAGAACGCTGACATTTTTAGCCAAATTCTCCAGACCTCACATTTTTTAGCCAAACTCTTCATCTTAATTATCAAAAAAATGGGGTATTTACGGCTTTAAATAACATATTTGAAAGCGCCCTCTACACGAGGAGTCATTTTTTGAGATAAATGATCGGATGTTTACTTCATAAAAAAAGAGGAAGGTATGCTGTTAATAATGAAAAACAACATCAGCCAAATGGCCACCACGACCACGCTTACAGGACCATATCCTTTTCATGAAATTTGCCATAACCAAATCGAAAAGTGGCTGCCCTATGTCCTCGATAACCTCACGGATTCTATCTTTGAGGTCTTGAATCGACGCTGGACTGTTGGCGTAGACCTTATCTTTCACTTGGCCCCAAAGGAAGGAGTCGCAACGTGTTAAATCACAAGATATCGGTGGCCAATTGTGATCACCTCTTCGAGAGATAACACGGTCCGGAAACTTTTCTCGTACAGAGCAATGGTTTCGTTGCTTGTGTGGCACGTAGCACCGTCTTGTTGAAAGTAAACGTTGTCCAGATCAATACCATCCAACTCAGACCATAAAAAATCATTAATCATCTCTCGGTAGCGCAATCCATTCACCGTAACTGTTGATCCAACCTCATTTTCGAAAAAGTAATGTCCAGTCACACGTCACACGTTGAGGATGGAAAGGCTTCTCAACAATAACTCTTGGATTTCCTAGCCCCAAATGCGACAAATTTGCTTGTTGACGTAGCCACCGAGGTGAAAATGGGCCTCATCAGTCAAGATGATTTTGTATCGTTCGTATCGGTTTTTTGTTCGATCGTTTTGTATCGTTCGATGATCGTGTATCGTTCCATTTTTATACCCTACACCACACTGTGGTACAGGGTATTATAACTTTGTGCATTTGTTTGTAACACCCAAAAGGAGAAGAAATAGACCCATCGTTTATTATACCGATCGACTTAGAATCACCTTCTGAGTTGATTTAGCTATGTCCGTCTGTCTGTCTGTCCGTCTGTCTGTGCATGTATTCTTGTAATCAAAGTACAGGTCGCAATTATGGTCCGATCTCGACGAAACTTTACACATATCTTTTTTTTTGGCCCAAGGACGATCCCTATTGAATTTGGTTAAAATCGGTTCAGATTTAGATATAGCCCACATATATATGGTAGCCCCAATTTGACATGTAAGCGCTGTAAAAACTTTATTTTATATCCGATCAGTATGAAATTTGGCAGAAAGAGGTTTCTTATTATATGGATGAACACTGTTAAATTTGGAAAAAATCGGTTCAGATTTAGATATAGCCCCCATATATACGTTACCCCCGATTTGACATGTAAGCGCTGTAAAAATGTTATTTTATATCCGATCAGTGCGAAATTTGGCAAAGAGAGGTTTCTTATTACATGAAGGAATACTGCTAAATTCGGAGAAAATCGGTTCAGATTTAGATATAGCCCCCATATATATGTTACCCCCGATTTCACATGTAAGGGCTCTAAAAACTGTATTTTATATCCGATCAGTGCGAAATTCGGCAGAAAGAGGTTTCTTATTACATGAAGGAATACTGCCAAATTCGGAGAAAATCGGTTCGGATTTAGATATAGCCCCCATATATATGTTACCCTCGATTTCACATGTAAGCGCTGTAAAAACTGTATTTTATATCCGATCAGTATGAAATTCGTCAGAAAGAGGTTTCCTATTATATGAATGAACAATTTTAAATTTGGAAGAAATCGGTTCAGATTTAGATATAGCCCCCATATATACGCTACCCCCGATTTGACATGTAAGCGCTGTAAAAATGTTATTTTATATCCGATCGGTGCGAAAGTCGGCAAAAAGAGGTTTCTTTCTACATGAAGGAATACTGCCAAATTCGGAGAAACTAGATTTAGATGTAGATATAACACCCATATATATGTTACCCCCGATTTGACCTGTAAGCGGAGGTCGGAGAAAATCGGTTCAGATTTAGATATACCTCCCATATATATGTTACACCCGATTTGACATGTAAGCGCTGTAGAGACTGTATTTTATATCCGATCAGTACGAAATTCGACAGAAGGCGGTCTTTTTACATGAATGAGTATTCAGGGAAGATCGGTTCAGATTTATATTAAAGCTCCATATATATGTTCCTCCTGATTTGGTATCAAACCGCTATAGAAGTTGAATTTTACTTCCGATCATTAAAATTTTCCCGAAAGATGTTTCTCAATGTAGGAACGAATATTGCTTAATTTAGCGATTATCGTTTCAGAATTAGATAATATGTTTCTACCCATTTACCAATAATTCCAATTTATTATGGCAATGACCATTATCGCATTGTTATGGAGGTGTAGGGTATTACATAGTCGGCCCCGCCCGACTTTCTGCCTTTCCTTACTGGTTAGTAATGGCGTAGTTTCTACTTGTCAAATGTCAAAGAATAAAAGCGTTAAAAGTCACAGCTACCGAAATACCGGGTGATTCAAAATAACACCTCTTATTGGAAAACCCTGTATATATTTATTTTGCATGTTTGTGAGATTAGCCTGGACGTAAAGATTTTCTTCTGTGCAAAATATGCTCTATTTGCCGCAGCTATTCGGTCACTTATGCCGCCTTGCATACTATTGTCGTTTTTTAAGCAGGGCTCCCGAGTAGGTAAAGCTGGTAACTCCTTCAAAGTTATAGTCTCCAATTTGAAAATTTGTTTGTCTCTTGGATATTAAGGCGTGGTCAATTTGGATTATGTTGATGGTGCCTGGTATCTTCCATGTTCCCCTGTGTGTTAATTTGCGATAGGAAGTTTTTGCTGCTTATGAACAGGTTCATTGATTCTGCGAACTGGCAGAGTCAGAGCCCATTATTGGATGTTGTGATGTGTAATGAGTGTTTCCAGCTATACTTTGAGTAAAATCTTCTACTTGAGTAAAATCTTGGCGTTTGGGTGTCATATGCTGTAGAAACTGTCCTTAATTTCACCTTCATTGTCCTCAGTTAGAGCGTAATCAGATACAAAAGTGATGTTGTTGAATATACCTTTAACCCGTAGTTTAGACGTTATGTCGTTGTATGGTGTGAAGACGAGTACGGACTTCCGACATTCCCTTGACACAATAAATCAAGTTCAATTTTTTCCAGTCGTTTGTGCGCCGCTGTAGTACAAGCTAAAATCCTCCTTCTTTATCGCGCCACTACATGCCCAACGTAATGCCTGAATTGCTAAGATATCTATGTTTAATTTCCGCATTTGCATTGCAGCTTCTTGCATCGATCCGGGCTTTAGCATAGTTCTAACATTCCATGTTTCGGCGGTTAAATCATTTTTCCTTTGTGTGGGTCTGCATTAGAGTGATCAAAACCGGTTTAAAATAAACCGGCCCACCGGTTTTTTGCTTCCACCGTCCCCGGTTTTTCTCAAAATCATGAATTTCGAACAACCGGTGCAACCGGTTTTTTTCGTTTGTTTCCACCGGTTTTACGGGTTTTTTATTATCACTAAAATATTAAAAATTATTTACAACTTTATATACAAAATATCACAAATTAAGATAATAATATGAAAGATCTCCTTATATGGCCTAAAAAGACTCGGCAACTTTGCTAGAATCCGAAGCCATTAACCAAATTCTATACAAATTACAAAAATTTAAAGAAAATAAATGATTCATACGCGCAGAAGTTATGTGAAAAGTAAACGCATTCTCCCACTTCCAAACCGAAACAAAAACAAGTAAGAAAATTTCATTTGGGTAAACCGACTAGTGTATACTCTTATATATTTATATGTATACTCGTATATACCCACCTGCACTAAAGTGTGTATATAAAATATATATGTATAAAGATTTAATACCTCTATTAAATATTCTATTTAATATCCCGAAATATTAATATTTTCTTGACTGAACTACATAAGGCGAATTTCATGTCAAGTGAGTTAATTTTTAAAAGGGATGTCTTCTGTCGGGATGAAAATTGCACCAAGTAGCCCTATCAGATAGTAGTTATGAGACACAATTCCAACGAAATCGGTTAAGGACTTTCCGAGTTAGAGGGTGTCAAATATTGACATTTTTGTCAAACGGTTGTTTTTCCCATCTGAAATGCTAAAATGTTTGGTTGAACGTTAATTTTTTTTCAGAGGTTTATATTTATTTTGATAGATCAACAGGTCCCATCCCATTAATAGGTCACAAAGCTTTTAAAGGAAATTATCTAAGCTTTCTTTTGAGCAAAAAAATCAAAAATTAAAACATAGGTTTTTACCAAAATTTCAAAAAAGTTTAATTTTGCAAAAAAGTAATAAAAATATATTTGCTAATTTTTTTAAAAGGTTGAAAAAAATGCTATCGATTACACTTTTGGAAAATGTTTCTAAATACAATAGCTAATTAGTTATAAGTATGAGATAAAAGGACCGTTTGACTCAAATGACAATATTCATCACTATCCAACTCATAACTACTATCCAACAGGACTAAATTTGGTGCAAGATTCCTGATCAGAAGACATCGCTTTTAAAAATTTAATATTAAAAAATCGCCTTTTTTGTTATTAAAAAGGTAAATGTTTTTCAAACGGCAATTTTCATACTGTTTTGTTATGCAGAAAAAAACCGGTTCTACCGGTTTCCCCGGTTTTCTTCGAGGAAAAAACCGTCCACCGTTTTTTTTATAACTTAAATAAACCATCCACCGGTTTTTTATTTTTTCAAAAAAACCGGTTTTTTGATCACTCTAGTCTGCATCGGGTATTTGAGTTCGTTATTCTTTTTTATTTGATCCTTCTGAACAGGAAGGATTTGACAAGGAGGATTGTTGGTCCAACGTTCAACCCTGCCCCTCCCGGCTATCGCGGGGTATTCTTACTGGTGCTGTGAGTTTTGGTAAGTGGTAGCCAAATTGGCTAAGTGAAAAGGTCCCCTCTCAAATCAGGGACAGACGCCTACCAACATACCGCTTAATGTAAGACAGACGTTGATTGGATTTTGTGGTTTGCTGGATTTGGTCCGCGGTTTGTACTTGATTTCTCACCTACCTTACATTCCTCTATCCGCCACCTGAGGGCACGTCCGATGGGAGACAGGATCCACACGGATGTGTTTTTTTGTTAGGTCGAATAATTTTGGGACCGCCCTCTAAACCAATAAAGAAGTACTGCGATCCAGCTGAAATTTGACAGTATATGTTCTAATATGCCCTTAACTATTTTTAGAAAAAATTGGCCATGTCGTTCCATCTGTGGGTATATTCCTCGTATATCTTTGACTTCCGCGTTAATTTGCTCACATTATAGAAGCTATACTGTACAACCGATCGGGCTAAAATTTTACCGTTTATGTTTAATTATGCTCGGCCTAGAACGACTTTAGGAATTTCATTATATCCCAGCAAAAAATAAAAGAAGTACTTCCAAAAGAATAACATTATAAGTACTTCCAATTCATAAGTATGAACATTTTTTCGGCATTTAATGAGGTTCTTCTAAATAACTAACCAAAATGTAATTTCGGAATATAAATTATTAACCCAAGAATGCATAATTTTAAAACGATTGGATGTAAAATGAATCTTGTGAAGTGATAAAAGTCCAGATCGGAAGGAACATATGTATGAGGGCTATGATATATATGTAAAATACTGCGTCTATAGTGCTAAAGGGAAGAAATATATATTTATATGGCGGCTATATCAGAATTGGTGAATGGTTCTGGAAGCTAGTCGACTTTTTCATCAATTAAATTTCGTTTCAGTCGACTAGGTCGATAAATCGGACCTACAAGTCAACTTTTTCATAGCCGATTAAAATAACATAAAGTCATTTCAAAGTATGCTGATTTTCTTCGAAATATGTTAAATTTTGGAATTGTAGTACATTGGATTGCAATAAAAACTGAATTTATTAACAACACTTTATACTTTCCAAAAATGTTAATATAGCGTCACCATAAATGCCCAAGTGCGTAACCCTCAAAAAATGAAAATTCGTTTTTCGTCAAAAAATCACGATTTTATTCAAGAAAAAAAGACGTAACATCAAGTGCTCGTTTTTGATAAAGAACAAAAGGCGTAACTCACATTGTATTAGACAGAACGTACTGTATTCATCTATTTAACCTTTGTAGTTGTTCTCTTGTTGCTGTTTTGATTTTTGTAAATCGTGTTTGACACCTATTTTAGATGCAAAATTCTATATGGGTCTGTATTTAAATTTGGCCTTTATCTGAAGGGTATCCATTTTGTATCAAATTTCGCAGTGTTCGTGATTCTATAAACTAATCTCTGGCAAATTTAATAATGCTCTGGTGTAAAACATGAAAACACATTTTTCCAACCTTGCTAGTGACCGTTTATTCTCGGATTAAAAAATCCTTTGTGCAAAATATAGTACATTTGACTAAAATATGACTTCTATGGAGCTTAGATGCTAAATCGGAAGGTATACATCCATGCGAGTATGTGGGGCTATATGTAAATTTGAACCGATATTGTTCACACATATATTAACTGTTAAAATAAGACACTCTTTACCAAATTTCATGAACATCGAAAGGAAATTATATCTTCTATAGAGGGTATAAGCTAAATCGAAGGTACATTCATATATACATATTACGATATCTGGTTCTAAACTGATATTCAAATAGTTGAGAGATTTTTGATCGTTCGCCGTAGACGAAAGAAATACGGATTGTCTTTCAATTTCAATACGAATTGTCTTGTCCCAAAATAAAGATATGTACAAAATTTCTTTGGGATCGGACCATATTTGTGACCTGCACATAGATTACAAGAATGCATGCACAAACTGACATAGCTAAATCGGTTCAGAAAGTGATTCTAAGTCGATCGGTATAATAAAGGATGGTTCTATATATCTCTTCTCATTTTTGGTGTTAGAAACAAATGCATAAAATCATAATAAATTGTACCACAGTGTGGTGTAGGTTATAATTAAATAGTTTTAAAAGAAATTATGGTAATTAAATATGTACTATACCATACAATACATATTGTACCACACTGTGGTACTTTACTACTCTCTGAACCGGGCTACGGAAGTTTTTTTTTTGTGAGAATGTTAATTACACTATGGGGTCACACTTTTCAAGAGCCATCTACACCATACTGATTACAGACATCTTCAAATGTCCTAAACATACATACATATATATGATCGTTGATCTCTTTGGCCAATAGTATATTATTTATACGTTCCCCTCCCTATGTCAACATTTGTATTCCTTTAAAATATGAAAATATCTGGACCCAAAGATGTTAATAAGAACAACATACATTCATCAAATAAATACAACACCAAAAAAGCGAATCTTACAGTGCTTTAAAAGAGGTGACAAAGAAGTACTTCCCCGGCGCGACAACCCCTTGTTAAATTCATTGGTGAAAATCCAAATTAGAACAACTTCCGGATCATAAGTTGGGGATTTTTATTGCTTCTTTGGATGCTCTTTTTTTGCTGGGATGCTTATATTAAATGAATACTCTTAGCAATTTTCTTTTTATGACCTAACATAAATAAAATCCTTTAAAGTGCAAAATGCATAGCTCTCAAATGTTAATTCATACTACGCACTCTAATACATTTCTGGTTTCCATCAAACTGAAATTTAAGGAAGCACTAAATACAAAGCAGGACCACTGACAAATATCGGCAT
Organism: Eudasyphora cyanicolor; assembly: GCA_963930755.1. Classification (NCBI taxonomy): domain Eukaryota; kingdom Metazoa; phylum Arthropoda; class Insecta; order Diptera; family Muscidae; genus Eudasyphora; species Eudasyphora cyanicolor. Next base: position 41,223,089 of record OZ005738.1, read on the forward strand.
GGTTTTCCTTTCTCTCATTAAATTGTGATAAATTAACGTATAATTACAGGTTTGTATATTTTAAATAACATTGCACATTTCCAGCGGAAGCAAGTTAGGTGGTTTTGTTTGAAATTCAAAAGTTTCTTGGATTTGCTACGTAGGATGATGGACATAACTAAAAGGAAAACTAAGTAGGGGAAGACAATTCGTTTAAGTGTTGGCCATTTATTGTGTGGGTTGTAGAAAACCTAGCTTGGTTAAGGTTTAGCTTCGCCGTGCTCTGAGGCTCATAGTGAAAAGAAAATGTAATCGGGACCAAAACCATACAGACATAGGCACAAAGACACAACTACCAATTCAACTACATTAGAAAAAAGTTCTGAATTCCTCTACTACTCGTACCAAACATTTGCAAGGACTGAGTATCTCTCCTCTTCCTTCTTCAACACTTTTCTCTTCCCCCAAAGGATTATTTTTTGTTCACTCTTCTTAAAGGATGTGCCAAGTGGCAACATTCTTAAAACTAAATTAATTCGCACTCATTTACTATCATTAACTTTTCTATCATTTGGATGGAATAAGGTGTCTAAATTTGGTTTTTTCTAATTTAGTCTGTTCCTTTTGGTGTTTTGGTTTGGCAGTGAATTTGAAACGTTTTTGGAGTAGACTTACTGTCGGGCTATTCTTTATCGGTTGCTCTTGAAAGTTTAATGAACATTTATTAAGTTTATTATTAAGACAAAACAACAAAACAGGAAGATAACATTTATTTTAATACCTGCTTTCATTGCTTCAACTTTGTAGAATTTCTGAGGCTTAATACGCCAGAAGGTTAATAAGGTGTTAAGGCTATTTTAAAAAAAAAAAAAATTTTATTATTTTGGAGCAGCTATATAAGTGCTTATTCTATTCTAACAAGGTGGCGTGATCTATCATGTAGCCTGCATCTGGCTTTTGTCTTTCCTTACTGGTTTAAAGTCTCCTTTCTTAAGTCGAATATTTAAGTTTAATTTAAGCTTTTAACAATATTATAATTATTATGAAGTTTTCTAGAATTTAAATATTGTTTATTAACACAAATCACCAAATATTTATGTCATTTTATATATGAAGGTTATATCATAGAAACCATTCACAAGTAATTTACATCTCTTCTTTCAGTTATTCGCCATTTCTTTGCTTATGATATTTTCAAATAAATTGGTTTTGCTTCTCCCTTACAGCTCAATGAACCGCAATGATTCATCGAGTATAAATGTGCCAATGGAAGATGTAGTTGTCATTGAAAGTAGTGCTTTATAAGCATTTCTCCTTTGATTATTTTCTGGATCGAGTGTCATTTGAAGTGTTTCGCTGAATAAAACTGAAAAAATACTTTAAATTACTTTTACATTTAATGTCACACAACTATTCATTCGATGGTCTAGTAATCCCTTTAAGATATTCATTGTGGGGTTGTAATTTGAAATAGCTTGAGGATATTATGTGGTCGACAACACAAACTGAACTGGGATGTACACGCAACAAAATATCTACACATTTTAGACAGAAATTAATGAAGGTAATAAATAATTGAGAAACTTAACTTTATCCGGTTAACAAATTAGGTTTTAGTTATCAGAAATACGAAGTGTTTGCTGCAGAACAATTTACACATTTTTTAAGATTTCCCACCAAAATCGTTCGTATATTTTCAAGGACATTTCATACTTAAAATTAAGACAATTTGTTACTGTTAAGCTGAGTTTAGACGATTGCCAGATCGGCAAACATTATCAACCCTGTAAAAGTGATGCAAATATGCGGGCAATGTCAGATTGTTAGGCAAAGATGAATTGACAGTTCAGACGATTGCAAGAAAATATTACAATTTCATATATTTGCAATAAATTTTGTAAATATTTATATGCAGGATTGCCAATAAAAATACATTATAGACAGTGTTGCAAATAACATGATTTTCTGGCAATGGCGCCGTTGTCACATGCATAAGCTTCGAACATATAACAATCAGCAAATTATCTCGCAATGACTTTTCTGCTAACGTTGCAAAACAAAAATTGTATGTTCACACGATTGTAAATTCACAGGGTTGCATTTTTCCGCCATTTTTCTGGCAATGTTGTCCGATCTGCAAATCGTCTGTACTCACCTTTACGGTGCAAGGTTATCTGAGCTTCAGGATAAAATCTGCATAAAGGCAAACATTTGTATACCCTACACCATACTGTGATCGGTTCAGATTCAGATATAGCCTCCGTATATATCTATCTGCCGATTTTGAAAGCGATTGATCTGATCATCATTATTAGACAAACAACATTAATAAAACTTGACAATATTTCTTTATATTCTGCTCCGCGAGAATGGTGTAGGATAGAGTTGTGTACACTAAAAAAAAAGCGTACTGAAAATCAATGAATTTGTCGTAAAGTTTAAGATTTCGGCAATGATTTCGAGCCAAAGACAATCGCAATAAAAATAAGAATGTTTTATAGTTAATTTAAAGACATGAATAGCACTTGTTTTGAGGAGGCATTTCATAGAATCAAGAACTTTGTGTAATAAAACTAATTATGTTTGGTCTTAAAATAAACACGTTTTGGCGTAAATTTAAGTATGACACGTGCTGATTTGTAGTAAAATATCATACAATTTAAAACATTATCGTAATAAAATTTAAAATGTCTGTCCTTGATGTTAGACATTATATGTGTTAACTTCAAAAACACAACGTTTTATCTTTCTAAAAATTGGAATTGTTATATTTTTATTGGAAATACAAAAAATTTATAATACATATTACGGAAAACTTTGAACATTTTATAATTAAAAACAATATTTTAGTTGTCTAAAGACAAGCCCTCCAACGCACTACCGAAATATTTGATGTTTGTCCTTGTTCAAATATTTGGTATGGATTTGTAAATCTGTAGTGGGTTTAATTTCTCTATTTATTGTCCAAGAACAATTTGCATTGGAACCGACATCAATGATTTGAACAAGGAATTTGCCTGGAATTTAAATAGAAGACATAATAAAATAAATATTATGTAATTAGTTTTACATGTCATAGAATTTGTAGTTTTCAATTTGTGGATTTGTCAATGGATTTGTAAATCTGTAAAAGTGATGCAAATATGCGGGCAATGTCAGATTGTTAGGCAAAGATGAATTGACAGTTCAGACGATTGCAAGAAAATATTACAATTTCATATATTTGCAATAAATTTTGTAAATATTTATATGCAGGATTGCCAATAAAAATACATTATAGACAGTGTTGCAAATAACATGATTTTCTGGCAATGGCGCCGTTGTCACATGCATAAGCTTCGAACATATAACAATCAGCAAATTATCTCGCAATGACTTTTCTGCTAACGTTGCAAAACAAAAATTGTATGTTCACACGATTGTAAATTCACAGGGTTGCATTTTTCCGCCATTTTTCTGGCAATGTTGTCCGATCTGCAAATCGTCTGTACTCACCTTTACGGTGCAAGGTTATCTGAGCTTCAGGATAAAATCTGCATAAAGGCAAACATTTGTATACCCTACACCATACTGTGATCGGTTCAGATTCAGATATAGCCTCCGTATATATCTATCTGCCGATTTTGAAAGCGATTGATCTGATCATCATTATTAGACAAACAACATTAATAAAACTTGACAATATTTCTTTATATTCTGCTCCGCGAGAATGGTGTAGGATAGAGTTGTGTACACTAAAAAAAAAGCGTACTGAAAATCAATGAATTTGTCGTAAAGTTTAAGATTTCGGCAATGATTTCGAGCCAAAGACAATCGCAATAAAAATAAGAATGTTTTATAGTTAATTTAAAGACATGAATAGCACTTGTTTTGAGGAGGCATTTCATAGAATCAAGAACTTTGTGTAATAAAACTAATTATGTTTGGTCTTAAAATAAACACGTTTTGGCGTAAATTTAAGTATGACACGTGCTGATTTGTAGTAAAATATCATACAATTTAAAACATTATCGTAATAAAATTTAAAATGTCTGTCCTTGATGTTAGACATTATATGTGTTAACTTCAAAAACACAACGTTTTATCTTTCTAAAAATTGGAATTGTTATATTTTTATTGGAAATACAAAAAATTTATAATACATATTACGGAAAACTTTGAACATTTTATAATTAAAAACAATATTTTAGTTGTCTAAAGACAAGCCCTCCAACGCACTACCGAAATATTTGATGTTTGTCCTTGTTCAAATATTTGGTATGGATTTGTAAATCTGTAGTGGGTTTAATTTCTCTATTTATTGTCCAAGAACAATTTGCATTGGAACCGACATCAATGATTTGAACAAGGAATTTGCCTGGAATTTAAATAGAAGACATAATAAAATAAATATTATGTAATTAGTTTTACATGTCATAGAATTTGTAGTTTTCAATTTGTGGATTTGTCAATGGATTTGTAAATCTGTAGTGGGTTTAATTTCTCTATTTATTGTACAAGAACAATTTGCATTGGAACCGACATCAATGATTTGAACAAGGAATTTGCCTGGAATTTAAATAGAAGTTGTATAAAATAAATATTATATAATTAGTTTTACATGTCATAGAATTTGTAGTTTTCAATTATTTGCTTCACTTTGTAAATTTAGATCCCCACTACATTTTTCATATTTTCAAGCAAAGTTTATTGCGCGATCTAAAAAAAACTAATCTGAAAAGAAATCGAACAGAATAATTTATGTACAAAAAAGTGTCAAATAAATTTCATCATATCACAGTAAGAAAATTTTGGAAAATAAGAGATATATTTCAATCTTTCTCATACATATATATTAACGTTGAAGTATTTGGTACAGTTGTTCACTCTTCAACGACACAAATACTCATAATAGACCCATTCAAAAATTGTTTTACTAAACAATTTAAAAAATATATTATATTTATATAACAAATTATTAATTACACAGCTCAAGAAAAAAAAATAGTTTTGCTGTGGCACAGGATTTTGCAGCCTATTTGGATATATGAGATAATAAAGATCTTAGCCTTAAATGTAGTTTCTTTGAATTAGTTCTCGCAATAAATAATATAGAGAGTGCTACACATATTATAGCATAACTCGAGAATAATTTATACGGATTATTTTGGGAAAGTTTTAAATGATCCAAAATTAAATAGCCTTCAACTTTTTCAAACACAAATTTTTCATCCGTTCAGCTGTTTCGACGACATATTACAAGATAGTGCTAAAAATTCATATTTTTTTAGAAATTTTAATAATTTAGAAATAAACGCGTAATAAAAACAACGACAATAAAATGTTTATTAAATTTTCATAAAGTCTGATCGGTCATGATTAAGATTATATCATTACGAAAAAAACCAATGCATAACTTAAAAAGTTGTATCGAATTAATTTAATCTACCCCGAAATTTATTTCACCTTAAGACAATGTCCCGATCAAAAATTTCACAGAAAATCTCAAAAAAACGCTTCACTTTCTTTTTAATTTAGCCATAACTTTTGGAGTTGTGCATCGATTTCCTTCGGAATAGTTTCATTTTATCGTGCATTACGATACAATAATACAAATTTAATAAATGAATACTTTTACTTATATTACGCGTTTTTTTACAAATTTTTAGAATTTTCTCAAAAAATAGAGTTTAACGCAATCTCGTAAGATATCGCATAACGGATAAAAAATTGGTATTAGAAGAAATGTACTTAATTTTGCATTATTTAAAACATTCCCGAAATAATTCGTATAAAAGATTCTCGAGTTATGCTATAATATGTGTCGCAACCTCTCTAAATAGCGATTAATCGCGAGAACTAGAGGAAGTTCAAAGAAACTACATTTTAGGGTAAGAACTGTATTACATCTATATCACAATCGGCTGTGAACCCCGTGTCTCAAAAAAAAAGTTGGCCAGCGTATTTATAATACATTTCCATATTTCGAGAAATAATGTTACATTTTGCTTAATTTATGCGCTGTTAGCAGTTATTTTTAATAAATATTTACTATTAACAAAAGTGTTTTCCTAATTCCATAATTTGCCAATAATTTTTGCTTCAGTTTTATAATACAACATTTTAACATTTCTATAAATTTTGCTTATTGTCACTTTCAGTATTACAAAACCTGTTATTCTTATTTTGTTTGCCAAATTCGCTTTGTAGTGTTCGCTCATAATTCTCTTCACATAACATACTAACAATATCTCTTTCATAATTGTGTGTAAATCACCATAAATGACATACAGCCAAAACTAAGACACACAACATCTATCCCTTTTCCTTATCATCAAGCCACAACCACATACATGCATACACACATGTGAAATCTACACGCACGAAATCTATACATTTATGTATCCCTTTTTTGTTTCTTTTGTTGCTCCTATGCGATTTGCCAATCTATTTATGTCCACACTTTATTTTTTATTTGTTTCAGATATGTGTTTTCATTAAGCAAAAATAACTGTTACTGCCCATAATGAAATTATTTTCGAAATAATATGGAAAAGTAAAAAATATTTAAATAAAATTACACTTTTGTATGTACACGTACGTCTACTTACATATTTCCAGCAATTTCGTTTTCTTACAATCCGCGACGAAAAAAACCACAACCGTTTGCTTCTACCATTTCTCAATAACTGACGACGTAAAAGAAAACAAACGACGAGTTACTTCAAATTTTCAGAGAGCTCTTCAACATTCCATAACAATTATTGACTCGCACATTAACAAACATTTCTGATTCTCCGAGAGCTAGAATAATTCTCCGAAAGAGAGAAAGAATAATTCTCGGAGAAAGAGAGTTATTTTAAAAGTATGTATTCTTAAAAATAATGGCAAGAGTCATAAAATTTATTACCAAGACAACCTTTCCTTTATGGGGAGCTCAGCCTTAAATTTATTACTCAATTATCTCATACTGTCAATTAAGTCCGATTTGGCATTAAAACTATGACGTGGCTACGTCATTGTTTTAATGTAGAAAATCCTAAAAAGTATTGAAATATTACATAAAATAATGAGGATTGGCACAAATTTAATGATTTTTTTTCTTTAATTTAAAGGCTTACAGTTAAAGAAGGGCGTACACAAAACTAATGATTACATAGTGATTAATTCAAATTCAAAAAACTTTAGATTAAGGAAAATTTCGTAAAAAACATGTAAATTTTCACGATTTTAACGAAAATTGCGATTGAATTAAAGCCGAGGCCGCATACTTAATTTAAGAATGTGCCATCATTAATTTTATTACTATTTTTTTTTTTCAGTGTAGTTCGTGAACAAACTAGTTAAATTGAACTGATCATTTTACTGAACGGTGCGCACTAGTTCGCACAATTTGTTCATTTCAGCTCAGAAGTTCACCATGTCTTTTTTCTTCAAACATATCATTTTATTCTCTCTTTCCTTTTCGTTCTCACTTCTCAGCTGTTATATGTTGTTCCCGTTTGTATGTCATCATCAATATAGGATTTTACCTAAACAAGCGCGTTTGTACTCGTACATTCAACTTATTCTATTCATTTTCCAATCATATTCCTTAAATAGCGGCAGATTTGAACTGATGATCTACTGAACAAAATGAGCTGTTGAACTAATGTGAGCTGGTGCGATGAAGTACTGGTGACCTAAAGAGCTGTTGAACTAATGTGAGCTGGTGAACTGAAGAGCTGTTGAACCAAAGTGAGCTATTCAAGTAAAGAGCTATTGAACTAAAGTGAGCTGGTGAGCTATAGAGGTGGTGAACTAAGCTGGTGAACTAAATATACTCAACTAAAGTGAGCAATGTCTTAAAAGAACTAAAGCGCCCCACTCCTGTGTAAGGTATCATAATGTTCTGTGCCTATCAAATTTAGCCCTTCCATACTGGCCCAATTTGTATCTTCTTTTAATCGAAAGCATTTGGTTCTCAGATTGTTTAAACAATTTAATAAAAAATGGGGCAAAAGTGGGTTTGGCATTAATTAACATTTAAATTAGAAAGTATTGATGGCAGAAGTGGAGTTATTATCGAAAATGTACTAAAACTTAGCGGTATCGGATTAGTTTCCAAAGAAACTATTAACTGTAGAATAACGAAATTTGGACTGTAAGTTATTGGGATAATTAGCAATTTTACAAAAAATGGCAGCGTTTTGCAAAATTTTATAAAGATCTGATTTAAAACATAGCTTCTATAGAACTTAAATACATTAGAACTTAAATACTAATAAATCGATACTCTCATTCCAAAGTATGCAATGTAGAGTCAGCATGATTTCAGGGATATTGTGTTGTTAAATTCGATTCGAGTATATCCCAAATTAAATTCAGTCACAAGTTGGTGTTTATCCGTCAACCAAAACGAAAGTTATGTAGAAAATAGTAGAGGTCATTCGAGTTACATTATAAAGGAATGTCATACAAATTTCAAAAGTACATAAACTCTAACTATTTCCTTTAATCATATATGTGGATATATCTAAATCTGGACCGATTTTCTTCCACTTTGGCACTGTTATTCCTTAACTAAGGAGCTTATCTCTGCCGAATTTCGTTATAATCGGCATGATCTTTAGCGCTTAGATATCGAATCGGTAGGAACATATATGTGTGTCTATATCTGAACCGATTTTCTACTAATTTGACAGTGATCGTTCATAAATTAAAGTTCTTTTGTTGCCAAATTTTATAATGGTTTGTTGTAAAATACATATGTATTTTATAGAACAAGCTGGACCAAAATGACCGAAGGGGTTTGAGTTCATTATAACTTTTTATTTAAGACATAATTATTAAATTTTTTGTTAAATACTCGTTTAGTATATTAATGGAAATATCTGCCAATACATCCCAAACAGGATGGGCAGGACAACGTATGCTGGGCTAAATCACTTATCATATAGACATCATTATTTTCTACCAATAGGGGTGAATTTTTGCAGCTTTGGTTTTATTTTAACTACATATTCAAAATATGGTCCCTTACGCAATAAAAGACACAAATTTCAACACAATTTCGTTTTTATACGATGCACAGTCTCCTTAGAGGACGTTAACCAGCATCTTACGCAGGCGACGTTGGAATACTTCTGAGGGGCAAGAAGTCCAAACCTAGAAAAGCATAGAAGGCACATAACTGCACAACCAAGAGAACTGAATGTAAAGACAAAACAGATATATGTCTATTTACTCAATGTCTTCAAAGGAAAAACATCGTAGAAGTAAACTTGGATCGAAAACTGACTTGGAAGGATCACGCAAAAAGAACGAGCCTCCAAGGCAAACAAATGTTGGTCGTTTTTAAGGAAATAGGCTGCATTCACAGAAAGACGTCTACATGTGATGGATGAATGGATAAATCGAGATCACAAGTCGTACCATCAGCAGATATTAGAATTGGTGGTCGGTAGGGTAATCAAAAACCGCACCGGTTAACCGGTTAATCGGGTTCTCTTTAAAAACCGCCTATCGGTTTTCGGTTTTTCTGCATTTTCGAATAACTGGAACCGTCGGTTTTTTCAACTCGGTTTATTCGACTTTTCGGTTTTTTGAAACCATTATAAAATGATAAACAAAATATTATTTTTGAAATAGGAACCTACCTAAAATTTTGAAAACATCAGTATGAAAACCGTTGACTTCATTTGTGCATATCCATCGATTTCAAAATGCAGTTTTATATGTATTTATACTGCATATTTTATCGAGGGTCTAGGTGATTATTGCGGTATAGAAATTAATTAACAATCCTTTCTTATTGAAATGTAGGTATAAATAAAAATACATTTGTCCAGTTTCACATTTCGACAAGTTTTCATCTCTATAGTATGTTCAACTCAGAATCCGCTACTACTGATAATAGATGTATATAATCGGTTTGCCATTTGAGCCATTCATATGATGCTAAAACCTAAGATTTTGCCGATCTTCACTATTAGTCAAGTTTTATAAAAATCATAATCAATTTTTTTTAAAGAAATCTTTTAAAAATTTAACATAAATATTATAAATATCGCAGATATTATAATATTATATCATAAATGAAATCGAAACAATTACCTATTATAAATACTCGTAAAAATATGAAGTGTTTAAAATACAATTTTCAAATAAATCTTAATTTAATTGAAATATGGTTGCGTATTGAATTTGCACTACGCTTATTTTACGTCATCTAACAAAATTTTGAGCATTATTTATGCATTTTTTATTAAAAAAGAAAAAACCGAAAACAACCGGTTCACCGGTTTTTTATTTTCGGTTAAACCGAAAACCGGTTTTAGAGTTAACTTAATTTTCGAAGAAACCGAAAACCGTATTTTCAAAATAACCGGTTTTTTGATCACCCTAGTGGTCGGCCACATTCAAACAAAGGAAATCCCCGACCGCATTCCTGAAGTACGGCTTGCAGCTAAATGTGAATCATTTGTAAATTACAGACACTCCTGGTTAAACGGAACACTAGCGTATGTTCCCGTGGAATAAAATCCAAACTAGGGCAAACAGGACTGGGACTTTTTATTTATGCAACCAGAGGTCGAAATTTACTTCCGACTCCCAGACCATAACACTGTATTTCAATAAGATTTTCGGTAACGGAGTGTGTGAACTGGCTCGGTAATACCACAAAGCCTAAAGATGCGTCCGATAGTTTCAAATCCAGAATTGTGTTGGACTCTAAATGGCCAACTACCATAACCACCAAGGTTTGAAGACCTTTCATTGGTTATAATTGTCAAAACAAGTTATAACAGACTCACTTGGAATATATACTCCATTGAGATACGACACGTAAGGGAAAATATAAGTTATCCCTAGCCTCTCCAGATGAACTCATTTGTTTTGCTATGAAAATCTCAAAAATTGGAGGCTTTTAACATAATCTTAAATAATTAATTCCCCAAATGAGAGCCTACGGTTGCATGCTGCCTTCTCTAGAGAGCGGAGCACAGACACAGAACTGTTCGACTCTCTACTACTCCTTAGAAGACGACTAGTTCGGTTATCTGATCATTAGTAGAGGGACAGACGGGTTATATACTCCTTAATTGGCGACCAGTTGGAATATGAATAAGGTGGTTAAGTTGGGTTATATAATCCTTAACCGACGACATCTTTGGTTTGTAGAGGACCAGTTGGTTTATCTATTGCTTTATTGATGAGGACTGGTTGGGTTATTTAATCCTTAGTAGATAACCAGCTTGGTGATCTACTACTTAGTAGACAAGCAGTTGGGTTATCTATTCCTTAGTAGATGACCAATTGGATTATTTACACCTTAGTAGGTGAACAGTTGGGTTATTTACACCTGAGTAGGCGGTCATTTGGGTTATCTGCTCCTTAGAAAACTACCAGCTGGGTTATCTTTTCCATATTAGATGACCAGTTGGATTATCTATTCCATATTAGATGACCAGGTTATATTCTCCTTAGTAGACGACAAGTTGGATTATCTACTACATACATGTATACATGTTATCTTCTCTTTGTTGACGACATGTTGGATGACTGAAGTATAAGTTTAGCTATCTACTCCTTAGTAAAGAACCAGTTTGGTTATATACTCCTTGATATACGATAGGAGACGCCAGTTTATTTATTCCTTTGTTGTGTTATTTACTCCGTACTAGGCTGTCAGTTAGTTCATCTAATCATTAATTGACGACATATTTAGTTGTAGAAGGGAAATTGTGTTATCTACTCATTAATTGATGAGGACCAGTTGGCAATCCACTCCTTAGTAGACAACTAGTTTGGTGATCTATTCCTCAGTAGATTAACAATTGGATTTTTTACTCCTTAGTAGAGGACTAGTTGGATTATTTAAAACTGATTAGGTGGTCATTTGGGTTAAGTACTCCTTAGTAGAGGACTATTTGGTTTATCTACTCCTTATTAGATGACACGTTGGGTTATCTAGTTCTTAGTAGATGACCAATTGAGTTATCTACTTAGAAGTCTAGCAGTACAGGGTTGCCCATATTCGACGGACCCATGTTTTTTTAAAAAAAAATCAAAGAAAAAAATAAAAATTTGGCGGTTGGCAATCTTAATCATTTAATTTGTTCCAAGTAGATTTGTTTACATTGTTAACGTAAACCTTTGACTTCAAATATCCCCACAAGAAGAAGTCAGGCGGCGTCAAATCGGGCGAACGCGGTGGCCAGTCCAAATCACCACTTTTCGACATCAAACGGCCCGGAAACAAATTCTTCAGAAAATCGATTGTTATGCGACTTGTGTGCGGTGGAGCGCCGTCTTGTTGAAACCAGAACTGCCTCATACGCTTTCGACGAATAATTGGCATCACAAAATTGGTCATCATGTCGCGATAACGCTCCTGGTTGATGGTAACAGCATGGCCATTTTCGTTTTGGAAGAAAAACGGCCCAATGACCGTTTTCGCACTAACGCCGCACCAAACTGTGACTTTTTCGTCATGAAGAGGCAATTCTTGAATCTCCTGAGGATTTTCAGTGGCGTAAATACGGCAATTTTGCTTATTTACGGTCCCATTCAATGTGAAATGGGCTTCATCGGACATGATAGTTTTGTTCCAAAATTGCTCGTCATCATCGGCCATTTCGATGACTCGTTGGGCCCATTCCAATCGACGAGGCTTATCCGCAGGCAGCAATCTTTGCGTCAATTGAATTTTGTACGGGAACAAATGCAAATCAACGCGAATAATCCGTTGTAAAGTGGACCGAGCCATGCCCAACTGCTGAGAACGGCGTTTTTGGGATGTTCTTGGGGACCTCTCAACACTGGCTCGTACGGCAGCGATATTCTCGGCCGATCGCCTTGGTCGACTTTTATTTGGCCTCTTCGGATTAGAAAGAGCCTCACCAGTCGAAAATTTTTCGTATAAACGCTTAATGGTGTTCTTAGAAGGCGCACTTCTCACATTTTTTAATATTTTAAAAGCACGTTGAGTTTTCACAATTGACTTCTTCTGTTGAATGTAAATTTCAACTATTTCAGAGCGCTCGCGTGGCGTGTATTGTTCCATGGTAAAAATCAGCTTGGACTGACGCTTCAAACGCGGTATGTCATTAAGCGATCTGACATCTCTGTCAAAAGTTATGGCGTTGCCAGATGGGTCCGTCGAATATGGGCAACCCTGTATATGTATTCCTTCGTTAGGTTATTTACTCTTAAATAGGCGGTCAGTTGGGTTATCTTATCATTTTGTGACAACATATTTAGTTTATAGAGAACCAGTCGGGTTGTCTACACCTTAGTTTATGAGGACCAGTTGGGCTATCTACTCCTTAGTAGACAGCCAGTTTGGTTGTCTTCTCCGTAGTAGACGACCAGTTGGGTTGTATATTCCTGAGTATGCGATCATTTGCGTTATCTACTCCTTAGTAGAGGACCAGTTATGTTATCTACACCTTAGTAGACGACCTGTTGCGTTATCTATTGCTTATAAGATCACCAGTTGGGTTATCAACTCCTTAATAGGCGGTCATATGAGTTCTCTAATCCTTAGTAGACGACAACTTAGTATGCTGTCATAGCTGATGACATTTTTCTTTTTTTTGAGGACCAGGGTTATTTACACCTGTCATTTGAGTTATTTATTCCTTAGTAGAGGACAAGTTGGGTTATATTCTCCTTATTAGATGAGCAGTTGGGTTATCTACTCCTTAGAAGACGACCTCTTGAGTTATCTAGTCCTTAGTGTGCGATCAGTTGGGTTATCTAATCCATAGTTGATGACATCTTTGTTATGTTGAGGACCAGTTGGGTTATCTTCTCCTTAAATGAAAACATGTTGGGTTAACAGAGGATACATTGGGTTATTTACTCCTTTGTATATTGGACCAATTGGGCTACTTATTCCTTAGTAGAGGGCCAGTTGAGACCAGTTTTCGAAGTTAACGCACTAAATAGTAAACAACATGTAAATTATGATATGTCTGACAGTGGAGTATCAGGTACGGTAGGGATTCCTATAGACAGGTATTTGGATATTACTCTCCATAACGAAATTATTTTTTGTGATTGGGGGAACACTGAATTTAAATAGAATAATGAATATCTAGCTTGTGAGCAACTTATTAAATTAATTTTTATTATATACTAATTTGCATTAACGTCTTATTCCTCTAAACTGACAGAATCCACTCCTACACAGCTAAGGATTACAAGAATATTCTTAGATAATATTAACCATTCTCTGCTGCCAGAAAAATAAGTCCATGCTTCCTGAACAAATTTGGGCAAAGCTAACAAAAGTTCTTGTTGCTAAAGGCTTTTCTTTCTCTCTACAACCTTTTCTACCACTTCCTCCTTTTTTAATGTACAAAGACCTAAAATGAAAATAGAATGTAGGAATCGATTAAAGGACAAAATAATTATTATTTTATACGTAATAAAAAACGGCACAAAGGTTTATATTAACAAATCCCCCCAAACCCGATTTCAAAATACACACAATTAATTTTTAAGCCTTAGGGGGATTAGGGGGGTAAATAAGCTAAAATAATTTAAATTGCTAAATTAACATTTCCAAATCAATCCAAACCTCCAGGGCACAGAAACGGACTAAAAATATTTCTTTGCGTTAATTGTGAATGCCAACTTGCCTCATTCGTTTTTATTTCAACTGCAGATGACATTAAAATATTTCCCACCAAAAAAAAAATAATCAGCCATTCTTATTGATTTTCGCTTTCATTTTATATTTTTATACGCCCAGAATAAATAAAATAAAACTTCCTGTAAAAATGGTAAAATCATGAAATGGAAAGTCATAAAGAAAGTCGGCAAAAGGGAAAATCATTGATTCCCATTCAATATAATGTCGTTGTTGAATATGAAAATATGCTCGCAAAAGGCTCCGGGAATATTGACTTTAGGCTCACATTAAATGTGTATATGAGTATCAATAAAATTTAACGATGCCAATAATATTATTGCCAACAAAGGTGTTTAAGTATGAAGGGCTGGTGTTAATGCTTTGATGATATGATTGTAGAAGAAAAGGATGGGGAATTAAAAAATTAATTGTGAATGAAAGGTGTTTCTGTTTAGGAGAAATTGCATTTTATAAAATATCAATAAAATTTAACAATAATTTAATGAAAATGAAAATAATACAAATAATCACAATTATTAAAAAATATTTTTAATTTGGAATTTTGCTATTACAAATAATATAAACACGTGTTCCTAATTTTTCTATTCTGGGACAAAATAAGAAGAAAATGCAAGCGTGGAGATGCGGAAAATTAATGCGAATAATACACTTACTATACCACGAAAAAAAATACTTGTGTTCCAGAAGTCGTTTAAATAATTTTTTACAATTATATTTATCACGTTGCAGTCGCACCGGACACATTATTCTTTTGCACCAGTGCATATAAAAGTAATACAAATGTAAGTTTTGGATGCTCTCGGGATAAAACATATTTTATTTCAACCATTTTCCTACTTCAATATTCTCTCGTTATCGCTTAAAAACTTTCTTATAATTATAGCCGATGAAAAAACAAATCGTAAGCCAAAGATAACCATTTTTGAAGGGAATGGATCTAGTCAAAATTAAACACAAATGTTGAAAATTTAGCCTAATCAATGAAAATTTATAAGTAATATGGCGCAAAGAATTCAAATCCGGAGGGCCTTTGTGCAGGTGGAGGTGAACATGGATCTATGATGGCCGGTCGTGTAAATGGTTTTGGGTATCGGATCTATGGCGTTTAGGAAACATATTGGGAGAGAACTTTTTATTCTACTATAGCGTGATCCATTTCGAGGTTACGCACTTTTTTAAAGAAAAAAACACAGAAAATTCAAATTGAATGGGGAATGTTGATTATCATTTGAAAGAACATTCTACGGCGCAAAGAATTCAAATCCGGAGGGCCTTTGTGCAGGTGGAGGTGAACATGGATCTGTGATGGCCGGTCGTGTAAACAGTTTTGGGGAGAGAACTTTTTATTCTACTATAGCGTGATCCATTTCGAGGTTACCCACTTTTTTAAAGAAAAAAACACAGAAAATTCAAATTGAATGGGGAATGTTGATTATCATTTGAAAGAACATTCTTTGGCATTTATTTTTTGAAGATTATGTCTATCAAATGATGGCCGCGGCTACGTCTCAGATGGTTCATCTGTTGAGTCCAATTTTCGATGATTCGTTCGAGCATTTCGACTCGTAACTGGCGAACGACACGCGTGATGTTTTGCTCCAAGGCCTGAATCGAAGCGGGTTTGTCCGCATAAATTTTAGACTTTACATATCCCCACAGGAAAAAGTATAACGGTGTAATATCACACGATCTTGGTGGCCAATCGACCGGCCCAAAACGTGAAATTATCTGCTCACCGAAGTGTTCTCTCAATAAATCCATTGATTGATGCGATGTGTGGGGAGTGGCGCCGTCTTGTTGAAACCAAATGTCGACGAGATCACGAGCTTCAATTTCAGGCATCAAATAGTCGGTTATCATGGCACGATAACGATCGCCACTGACGGTTACGTCCTCACCGGCATCATTTTTAAAGAAATATGGACCGATGATTCCGCTACGTCGGATCGGGAATCGGTCAATGGCAAAAAATAGCTCTTAACGAGAGGTAAAATATTGCTCATGGGTGTCAAGGACGTGGGTCGACTGGAAAGTGTTTTTTTTTGGATTTAAAAATAATGGACTTAGCGCAATTGGCGAACGATTATTTTGATAATAAAACTGAATAATTTGTAAACGTTGTTCAGGCGTAAGTCTTTCCATGATGAAATGCCAAACAATACTTAACAAAAATAACATGACAGCACGTGTTCTGTCAAAAAAAAGGCTATTGAAAAAAGTATCTCTACTTAGATCACCAGTTATATCAAAACAAAGATTAACACCGAATAAAATAGAGGTTGCGCCACATAGTTTGGCATAACAAGAGAACCATTTATCCTAATTGGTTCAGGAAAGCTTTAAAGAATCCATAATTAAGTAGCCTTCATTTTTTTCGACATCAGTTTTTCATCATATCAGCGGTTTCAACAATATCTTACAAGATATTGCGGAAATATAATTTTTTGTGTTAATAATTAATAACAGTTAATCATTTTAATATTATATTTGTAACCTACACCACACTGTGGTACAGGGTATTATAAGTTTGTTTGTAACACCTGAAAATAACACAGCTAGACCCACCTTAAAGTATACTGATCGAATCACTAGCTGAGTCGATTTGTCTGTCCGTCCGTCCGTCCGTCTGTCCATGTAAAGTTGTTCGTCGACTACAGGTCGCAATTTCACTCCGATCGTTTTGAAATTTTGCAGTTTAGAGTGTTTCGCAGCTGTAAAGATCCCTATTGAATTTGGTTGAAATCGGTTCAGATTTAGATACATCTCCCATATATATTTTTCGTCCGATTTGGCCCTTTAGTCCTATAGAAGCTGTGTTTTACATCCAATCGTTTTGAAATTTAGAATGGTAGAGTTTCTTGATCCACGAACCAACATTTGAAGAAAATCGGTTAAGATTTAGCTATAGCTCCCATATATATGTTTCGTCCGATTTGGCCCTTTAGTCCTATAGAAGCTGTATTTTACATCCGATCGTTTTGAAATTTAGAATGGTAGAGTTTCTTGATCCATGGACCAACAATGCCGAATTTGAAGAAAATCGGTGCAGATTTAGATATAGCTCCCATATATATCTTTCGTCCGATTTGGCCCCTTAGTCCTATAGAAGCTGTATTTTACATCCGATCGTTTTGAAATTTAGAATGGTAGAGTTTCTTGATCCATGAACCAACATTGCCGAACTTAAAGAAAATCGGTTCAGATTTAGATATAGCTCCCATATATATGTTTGAAATTTAGAATGGTAGAGTTTCTTGATCCATGAACCAACATTGCCAAATTTGAAGAAAATCGGTTAAGATTTAGCTATAGCTCCCATATATATGTTTCGTCCGATTTGGCCCTTTAGTCCTATAGAAGCTGTATTTTACATCCGATCGTTTTGAAATTTAGAATGGTAGAGTTTCTTGATGCATGAACCAACATTGCTGAATTTGAAGAAAATCGGTTGAGATTTAGCTATAGCTCCCATATATATGTTTCGTCCGATTTGGCCCTTTAGTCCTATAGAAGCTGTATTTTACATCCGATCGTTTTGAAATTTAGAATGGTAGAGTTTCTTGATCCATGAACCAACATTGCCAAATTTGAAGAAAATCGGTTAAGATTTAGCTATAGCTCCCATATATATGTTTCGTCCGATTTGGTCCTTTAGTCCTATAGAAGCTGTATTTTACATCCGATCGTTTTGAAATTTAGAATGGTAGAGTTTCTTGATCCATGAACCAACATTGCCGAATTTGAAGAAAATCGGTTAAGATTTAGCTATAGCTCCCATATATATGTTTCGTCCAATGGGCCCTTTAGTCCTATAAAAGCTGTATTTTACGTCCAATCGTGTTGAAATTTAGAATGGTAGAGTTTCTTGATCCATGAACCAACATTGCCGAATTTAAAGAAAATCGGTTAAGATGTAGCTATAGCTCCCATATATATGTTTCGTCCGATTTGGCCCTTTAGTCCTATAAAAGCTGTATTTTACGTCCAATCGTGTTGAAATTTAGAATGGTAGAGTTTCTTGATCCATGAACCAACACTACCGAATTTGAAGAAAATCGGTTATTAGCTATAGCTCCCATATATATGTTTCATCCGATTTGGCTCTTTAGATCCAATCGTTGTTATACCCAACACCACACTGTGGTACAGGGTATTATTTAAGTATAAAATGTCCCAAAAGTAAATTTATGTAAACAATTTATACATGAATTACAAAATTTATATATCAGAGTTATTCAATATTACGAGAGTGGTGTAGGGTATTATATAGTCGGCACCGCCCGACTTTAGCCTTTCCTTACTGGTTTTGGATTTAAAAATAATGGACTTAGCGCAATTGGCGAACGATTATTTTGATAATAAAACTGAATAATTTGTAAACGTTGTTCAGGCGTAAGTCTTTCCATGATGAAATGCCAAACAATACTTAACAAAGTAACATGACAGCACGTGTTCTGTCAAAAAAAAGGCTATTGAAAAAAGTATCTCTACTTAGATCACCAGTTATATCAAAACAAAGATTAACACCGAATAAAATAGAGGTTGCGCCACATAGTTTGGCATAACAACACGCTGAAAAAAAATCGCTTCTGTAGTATATTGTCCCAAACATATTCGGCTTGAAACATATATATGTTTGGGGTAGACTCTAAGCATGTAATATTTGGTACACACAAAAATTGTGTATTTGGGAAGATGTTGTTCTAAACAAATATTTGTTTACATTCCAATATGTTTTTATTTGGGACCATTATTTCCGAAACAAAAATTTTTTTGCATTTAAGTATTCATAAAATACATAAATTGTGTCAAATTTTTCAGTAATTCAAAGTTAAATTTTTAGAAATTTTTAATGTTCGTAAAAAATAATAATTGATATCATATAATTTTGGATCAATATAAAGTACTTAGAGGATTGACAACTAATGATGGCTTGGAATACTCAGAAATTTGAAATGATTGATTTAAAACAGAAGGTAATGCTGCATATGGTATCATAACTGGGAGGTACAATTCGAAACCCAAGAAAAATTGAAACTGAAATATGAAAAACTCAGCAAAAGTTTTGGAAATATTTTTTAAATAAAATATATTTGCAAAAATTCCTACATAATAATTTTATTTGTATTTAAGCACAGATTTTATTTGAGAAATTTAGTTTGAAAATATAATTTGTTGTAATATATTAATATATGCGTTCCAAATATATTTTATTGATTTTCAAATAAAATTTATTTGCTAAGAAATATATAATATTTAAAAATTTGTGTTACAAATATATTTTCTTTCGATTCAAACATATCAAAAAAGGCGATTTTACCCCGTGAAGAGAACCATTTATCCTAATTGGTTGAGGAAAGCTTTAAAGAATCCATAATTAAGTAGCCTTCATCTTTTTTCGACATCAGTTTTTCATCCTATCAGCGGTTTCAACAATATCTTACAAGATATTGCGGAAATATAATTTTTTGTGTTAATAATTAATAATAGTTAATAATTTTAATATTATATTTATAACCTACACCACACTGTGGTACAGGGTATTATAAGTTTGTTTGTAACACCTGAAAATAACACAGCTAGACCCACCTTAAAGTATACCGATCGAATCACTAGCTGAGTCGATTTGTCTGTCCGTCCGTCCGTCCGTCTGTCCATGTAAAGTTGTTCGTCGACTACAGGTCGCAATTTCACTCCGATCGTTTTGAAATTTTGCAGTTTAGAGTATTTCGCGGCTGTTAAGATCGCTATTGAATTTGGTTAAAATCGGTTGAGATTTAGATATAGCTCCCATATATATTTTTCGTCCGATTTGGCCCTATAGTCCTATAGAAGCTGTGTTTTACATCCAATCGTTTTGAAATTTAGAATGGTAGAGTTTCTTGATCCACGAACCAACATTTGAAGAAAATCGGTTAAGATTTAGCTATAGCTCCCATATATATGTTTCGTCCGATTTTGCTGTTTAGTCCTGTAGAAGCTGTATTTTACATCCAATCATTTTGAAATTTAGAATGGTAGAGTTTCTTGATCCATGAATCAACACTACCGAATTTGAAGAAAATCGGTTAAGATTTAGCTATAGCTCCCATATATATGTTTCGTCCGATTTGGCCCTTTAGTTCTATAGAAGCTATATTTTACATCCAATTGTTTTGAAATTTAGAATGGTAAAGTTTCTTGATCCATGAACCAACATTGCCGAATTTGAAGAAAATCGGTTAAGATTTAGCTATAGCTCCCATATATATGTTTCATCCGATTTGGCTCTTTAGATCCAATCGTTTTTATACCCTACACCACACTGTGGTACAGGGTATTATTTAAGTATAAAATGTCCCAAAAGTAAATTTATGTAAACAATTTATACATGAATTACAAAATTTTTATATCAGAGTTATTCAATATTAAGTGAGTGGTGTAGGGTATTACATATATAGTCGGCCCCGCCCGACTTTAGCCTTTCCATACTGGTTTTATTATTTTATCGTCAAGCTTGATCGGTCATGAATAAAATGAGACCAATCGATGGATAATTTTAAAAGTTGTAACATCTCTTGTATTGCTTCTTCTACTACTTCCTTGAAGAGAGCTGTCTTAAATTAAGTTTATGTTCCAAGAACTACCCTTGCCCCCAGGGACCATATTTAGTACCCCATTTTTACCACTGTACCATGTTTAATCGTCTCTGCCCCACTGTATCATACTTAGAACCTTTTTTGGCACACTGTATCATATTTTCCCATTATACCCTACTGCACTATATTTTACTGTTTTTCCCCACTGTGTCCCTAAAAGAAAGAATTTCTAAACATGTTTTTTTAAAATATACACATTTTATATTCCAAGAGCTACTCTCGCACCCAGGTACCTTTATGCCACACTGTATCATGTATATATTTAGCACTTTTTTGGCCCATTGTACCAGATTTATCCATTTTAAGTCCACTGTACAATATTTAGCCGTTTTTATCTCACTGTACCCCAAAAGTATGAATTAAAAAAAAAATTCTTTCGTCAAGATTATGTTCCAAGATACTCTGACACCTTGGGACCATATTTAATACTTTTGACTGCACTCACCCATATTTAACTATCTATCTATGTCAGGGTTATGTTTCAAACGCTAACCTCGTACCCTGTGCCAATATTAAAGCTTTTTGCTTCATTGTTCTACTAAAAGTGTACATTTCGAAATATTTTTGAATAATATTTTTCCTTGAAAATTGCCAGCCATGAAATCAGGAACATTAACTTTTAGGTATTTTAACGTGAAATTATTATCAATTCGTATGAAAAATATTAGGAAAATATACAAAGTTGAAACCACGTCCTTTCCGTAGTGGCTTCCACATTCTCCGAAAAACGCCTCTAATTTATTCAATTAGCAATTCTGCTCGAAAGAAAATAATCCGCAGAAATCGAAAGTTTCCAGTGAATTTTATTTTCATACCTAAAAACCAGTGAAATGTAAAGTTGGCCGCAAATGAAATGAAAAAGCAGTACTAAATAATGAATGTTTATATTCCTCGTTGGGTAGATTTGCAAATTCTTATGAACTGTACTTAGCAATGATGTTATTAATTAAATTTGTATGAAACGAAAAGGAAACAATAGCTTGTGGTTTTTAATTGAAATTTATGCAATATTATAAATAACAAAATTGTTTTTTTTTGCAAAATACTAATGTATAATGAAATAAAATAAAATAAAATAAAATAAAAAAAAAAAGCAAAATAAAATAAAATAAAATAAAATAAAATAAAATAAAATAAAATAAAATAAAATAAAATAAAATAAAATAAAATAAAATTAAATAAAATAAAATAAAATAAAATAAAATAAAATAAAATAAAATAAAATAAAATAAAATAAAATAAAATAAAATAAAATAAAATAAAATAAAATAAAATAAAATAAAATAAAATAAAATAAAATAAAATAAAATAAAATAAAATAAAATAAAATAAAATAAAATAAAATAAAATAAAATAAAATAAAATAAAATAAAATAAAATAAAATAAAATAAAATAAAATAAAATAAAATAAAATAAAATAAAATAAAATAAAATAAAATAAAATAAAATAAAATAAAATAAAATAAAATAAAATAAAATAAAATAAAATAAAATAAAATAAAATAAAATAAAATAAAATAAAATAAAATAAAATAAAATAAAATAAAATAAAATAAAATAAAATAAAATAAAATAAAATAAAATAAAATAAAATAAAATAAAATAAAATAAAATAAAATAAAATAAAATAAAATAAAATAAAATAAAATAAAATAAAATAAAATAAAATAAAATAAAATAAAATAAAATAAAATAAAATAAAATACAGTAAAGTAATATAAAATTAAATTTATGTAATTCTTAAAAAACATTTCAGAATATAAAATTACAAGTTACAAAAAGATAAAACGTAAAAAAACCGTAACGCCCAGGAAATAAGTCTGGAGTACCAAAATTGAACCTTTTCCGCCTATTTCGATGTTCCTTTGTTTGTGGGCTAATGTGATGTGTTGGAAGTGAATTTTATTAAATAATCAAACTAAAAGTAAAATCATGAATTTGATGAAGTCTTTAACAGTGAACAAAATTAATATGTCTTGAAATCCGAAGATAATTTCGACAAATTAATATTTTCCAATAAATATACGTGTCTGGATGTGAGCGAGCGTAGGCGTTCCCCTTCGAAGCAATACACTATACCAAGAATGACAACAATAGCCATTGTTGGGTGACGTGTTTCCGTCACCGGAAACAACTCGAAAGTGGGTGATTACAATTGACTTCATTGTTCACCGAATCCCGGAAGTTTCTGACAACAAACAGACATACTGCTCGAATGACATCCAAATCGGTAATTAGAACAACACGTGTTTTCTAAGACTTCTTCTCACTTTACCTAATAGCCGAAACGTGTACGTTTCATTTATTGAACAAAAGAAATTTAATGCATCTTCAACGAAGAAAAGAGCTGAATAAAGGGATAATGAAACGTTAAATGAAAAAATGTATACATACTAGTATTAATACAACTCCTTGCGATAGACTGAATAAAGTTAAAAATTACACAGTGCGACATTTTTTCGGAATGAGGTTTCCATTTAAGACATCTCTGGACAAATGAATTTGGATTTAAGAATATAATTTATGACTTTGTGAAATAAAGGCAATGCATTTTTTGTGCAAAACTATTATTGAAAAGTTAATGTATATATTTAAGCATAGAACGAGAACAATTTGCCAACTTTGGTTCAAAAAAATTCAGAAATCAAAAGTTTACCAATGGTATATAATAGTGTAACTTTCGAAGTATATTTAATAATATGGCAATGGCAGCATTTTTTAGGAAGCGCCTAGGAAAAAAGTTGATTTGTGGTGTCCATCAAAACTCGGTGATGGATCATCTGAAATGAAAACTACCACAATTATTTGGTTAGATAATCGTTTTCCCCAGCCATTCCTGGGAGGGTTTTTCGATTTTTTTTTAAATTTTTGGGAACCCTTTAAAGTGAAAAACGCGATTTTTGAAGAAAAATTGGCTAATTTGTTATTGTAAAATCAAAAATATTAACAAATTTAAAAAAGCTCAGAAATAGTGTTCAAAATTTCAAAATGATCGGTGCAGTAGTTTTGAAGTTATGATGGACACCGACTTTGAAAACGTGGATTGTGGGAAAAACGCTTTAAAGTTTTTCTGATGTACTGAGCAGGCAGTGAAGCCGAACAAAATTATAGGCGCCGGCGGCGCATGGAAAAATAACGATCAGCGGCGGCGGCTGATCAAATTTCAACAATCGGCTGAGCCGATAAATTTCCGACAAACGATGGCGCACGAGTGTCAATCTCAGGCAAAAATGGCGATTTAAGATATTTACAATTAGATAAAAAAAACCTAAAATTAACACAAAAATTTAATAAAAGTTAGGGAAGTTTTAACGTAATGTCGAAAATCGGTTCAATAAATCTCTACTCTACTCTTTGTTGTGAAAAA
Source organism: Eudasyphora cyanicolor (assembly GCA_963930755.1). NCBI lineage: Eukaryota > Metazoa > Arthropoda > Insecta > Diptera > Muscidae > Eudasyphora > Eudasyphora cyanicolor. Next base: position 41,247,697 of record OZ005738.1, read on the forward strand.
GAATTTATTGCAAATGACATAGTGCCTGTTGTTTTCTCTCTAAAACTACGTAGACTTCGTAAAAATTGGTTCGGCCGCTCAAGAGATGTTGTAATTTCCGTAAAAGCCTAAACACGTATTTTTCAATTTCAAATCCCGTAAATATTATGGATTTCTCTATATAACTGATAGCGAGATCCATTTAGAAACTTTTATACATTTTTACGCAAAAATGAACTTCATTAAAATTTCTGACCCTATTGTACTGTCACTTTCCTAATTTTCATGGTTGCATAAAATAAATCTTTTTGACTCAGCAAATAAAGTTCCACGGCTGAGTTTCAGCCGATATGAGCCGCTGAAATCGGCGGCGGCTTCATAGTCTGGTACTGAGCCATGAGGCGCGGTTGCTTAGACTGCTGTATCTTCAATAGTTTTGCTCCGATTCATCTAAAATTTTCACACAATATTTTTAAGAGGTTCTCCATTCAAATATTAAAAAAATCCGTAAACAGTTTACAAACGTTACCCCCTTAACATTATCTAATACCACTTCTTCATCAGTTCAATAGTTTTGGAGATATCCAAATAGTTTTGACGAGAATATAAAACTTTTAAAATAGACTCTGTTTTCTGTTAATATCACACATTTCGCACACGATTGTTGCTCTTTTCAGCTATATAATAAATATTTTTTAATTTCTTATTTTGATGACTCCTGTTTTCTAATCCTTTATTTTTTACCAAAGCAAAATTACTTCAAAATCCCTAGACGTATTTCCGTAGAAAAACCTCTTTTCTGGACTGTTTCAATGCTATCCTTTGTGTACGACTTTTTTGCAAAGAATTATTTGTTCTTAATTCCTTATGCTTAAATCCTTAACCTTTGAAAAGTCCACAAAGTAATTGGTTAAATTATACTTTCCAAAAAGAAGACAATTTTTAAATCCAGATTAATAAAAAGGTTTTAAATATTTAAAAATCACATTGAGTGAATTGAATTGGGCAATTTGAAGAAGAACAAAAAATGTTTTGTTAAATGGCAATACTACCAAAAATTATTTGTTCAAATTGCCCAACAACGATGAATGTTGTCGACGAGAATATTAATTGTGTTCTTCTCATTTGGGTCACCCCAAACAGTTGTGGTAGACGATAGATGCAGTCACATATCCCTCGAATATGTAAAATATGGCGTAGCCCAAGAAGCTAACGCGACGTCACCATCGTAAGGTCACACGATCGAATCCTACTCAGATCAAAATTTTTTTTCTTGGCAATTAAACATAAACGTAAAAAAATACTTAGTATTAGGGTTTATATATTAAAATTTTTATTTGTTTTTTTTTTTTTCAAATGATCAATAATTCAATAATTATCTTAGAGAAAAAAAAACTAGTTACTAAGGCAAATTTCCATAAAAATGTCATCTTTTAGTAATGACACTTCAATTATATGCCTAACTGTAAGTCTCGCTCTGTTTAAAGAACCGAAATTGCATTCTATGTACTCTAGTTTTTGTTGTGGTTTGTCTAGCAATGCATTGCTTTGCAATGTTATTGTTGTAGAGTATAGCCCTTACTGTTGCTGAATGCATACATTCTTATGAGAACCTGCTGTTGCTAATTATAGCATCAATGGTGAATTAGAAAGATTTGGAGATGTCTGACTTAACGTCGGCTGCATTGTTACTGCAGCGAGTTTGTTCTTTCTTTTGGTTACCGACGTTAGTAAAAGGTACATCAAAGTCAAGCAGCTTCGTTACACATTACCATTTTTTATTACAAGTGTTTTTAAACGGTATTAGATCATGTTAATAAAAGTAATTGTTATCAATCCAAATCAATGAATTCCGAATACGGGTGCGGGCATTTTTGCGAAATCTAACCAAATTTTGGAATTTGAAAAATTGGTCAAGGTAAACTTTTGTAAAATTTTGCTTTTGCTCAAAAAAATAACCACCGTGATATAGGTTACGTAATCACCTTCGATCAGGCGTTTTCCCCAGCAAACTCATCATTTTACCCTGAGTTTAAGCTAAAGAGTTCACAAAATTCCAAATAAGTACCCGGGAATCTGCCAGTAACGTCATCCTCATTCCCCCAGAGTTTTATCGGACCGAGGGAATTGAGTAACCTGTAACTAGGCCGGTAACCAAAACGAATACGGCGAGTATCCATTGTTAAGGCTATCACAGTGACAAAGGGAAATTCAAACACTTCTACAATACATTTGATGCCATAACTTTTGATGATTCTCAAACGATGGGATAAATGCTGGTCAACATAGAGCAGCATCTGAAGACATCTTCTACAACCCTCTTTATGGGACGCACACACGAGTTGGATCTTATATAACGATCAATGACCTATTGATTCTAACCAAACACAAGCACCGATAACCGCAAGAGTTTTCAGCAATTACCTTACTGCTTCAAGACAACACCCAGCATCGCCAAGGAAAATATGAAGTTAATGATTATCCAGAAGAAATAATTTCAGTTCTACAATGCATCTCGATTCTCAGCTATAGATTAAGCTTTACATAAGTATCATTTAAGGAAAGGGTATCAACAAGATTTCACATTTCATCCATATATTGAACTTAGTTAAATCTTATTACAATTTCTATTAAACAGCACTACATCGCAGCATGCATCTGTTCATCGAGGCCTCGGAGTTCATCAGCAAGTGCCGTGTAATTTGGTGAGTGATTGATGTATTATTTTGTCTACATCTACATATATTCAATTTGTCATCGGTTTCAAAAGTTTATATGAAAGAAATTTGAAATCTTCAGTAATTATTTAGATCTAAACTAGACTCGGGAAATTTTTTTGTAATTGTAAAAAAAATACATTTAATAATTATCCAAAATTTGATCGTTTAGAAAAGAAGAAAATGGGAAATTAATGAAGAGAACCCATAAATAAATTTGAAGTACCTACTATTCGATTCTCATTCTTGGTAAGGATGTTAATTTTTACAAATTTAGAATTCATCTTTTTATTATGTTACCGATACGTTGGCAACATTAAATTGTCTCTTAATATACCCTCAATTCTGTTAAATAAGAAGATAATTTCGTTTACCTTTAATAGTAATTTAGATTTTACAGATTAATTACTGTTAACATTAAGATTTTTGTTATACAATGTTAAACTACCAAAAGTGAATATACATGAGACATGTACCCCTGTTCAGGAATGGGAGGTTTATTAAGGAAATTTTATCTGTCAATAAAATGTTGAATGTTTGAAATTATCAAAATGGAAACTTAAAACCTAAAGTAGTTTTCTTACGATGATGAGGTGAGCGAGAGGAAATATCTTCTGCGTTTGGGGTCTTAGATAAATGAATGCCACTAAGACCAAGGTTGGGATTGGGTTATGAGGCTGGAGCTCCAAAAACATCTGGAGAATCCGCATATAGGCATACGGCGACTGATATTTTTCTTTTCCTTCTTCATACCACAACTGACCAGATAGGGGCAATTAGCGTTTGGTCAGAAACAAGTCCATCCAAGTAATTAATTGTTGTTTTGTGTTAATAATCGGGAGTCTATAAAATTTTTGTTTATGTCCCGGATTGTATAAATTTTGAGGTCAAAGAAGACCCGAACCCCCCTCCCGACTGCTTGCTAGCGTTTCAATGGCTCCCATAGTCTTTTTTGATATGCATTCAACTTATCAATTAACATTTCCATCTATCCTACAATCCAAGTTCAATAATTGATAATACCACATCCATGGTAAGAAAAATAATTGACCCAAAAATATTTGTTGAACATTACACAGTTTTGTGAGCCATCACTACCCAGTGCTTTATCTTCTCCTTCGTGGCATCGGGAGGTTTCAAATTTTCTAAGTTTACCACTTGATGTTATCTCCTGTTTGAAGCCAAGCTTTTGGTCCGTTCATTACCAATCACTCCGCTGTATCCTGGAACTCAGGTTTATTGCTTTGATCGTCATTTGGCTAGCTGTGAGCTATCTGCAAATTCACACATCCCCTGATTGCTCGAACTTCCGCTTGAAAAACCGTGTTATGGTTTGGTAGGCGGAAGTAAAGTTCGACTTCTGGTTACTCAATAAAAGTCACAGTCCAGTTTTCCCCCAAGTTTGTAGCATCCATCTGTGTAGCAGTGAGTTCCGATGGGAACATGCGCTAGTGTCTGTCTGGCACAAATGATTCACAAGCCGTACCTCAGGAATTTGGTCGCAAATTTCCTTTTTTTTAATATGGACGACCAGTGATTTTAATATCTTCTGACGGTACGATTTGTGGTTTCGATTCATCCATTCGCCCATCATTTGTAGAAGTCTTGCTGTGTCTGTGCCTGTCTCACACGGATTTCTATTCATTTAATGTGCAGTCTACAACGCCCTCGTTGGTCGGTTTTTTAGGTTTTTAACTTAGACAGCACCTACGTTTAACTTTTTGCAATAACTTTACATTGAACTTGTTTGTCACTGATGTTCACCACACTATTGAGGCATAGGTTATTATTGGTTTAACCACGCCGGTGTAAAGCCAGTATGTCATACTTGGACATAGTCCACATTTTGAACCAATAGCTCTTCTGCATTGCGACCAACATCTATGGTGCCTATTTCTCCTATGGCATTCTTCCAACTCAGTTTCCGATCCAAGATTAATCCTACTTATTTATTTATTTATATGAATTACAATACAAAATCAATTTATATTCTAATTTTACGATCCAGGGAAAAGCCGGATAACAATGGCCATTTTTGAAGCGAAATACCAGAGCCTCTGGTGGGAATTGGACCCATGACCCCCAAAGCCATAAGCGAGCACACCAGCAACTCACCTACAAATTATTACACCTTGTTAGATATTAGAATTGTCTTGGTAAGGAAACGAGGCTCGTCGAATTTCGCAATCTTCGTCTTCCTCGTAAATAGACTTATCTGAGTTATGTTTGTGTCTACGTATTATGCTTTTGGTTGTGTCTATTTTGAGCTATTTACCAATGTTTTAATTTCCAAATAGTCCGAAAACGTCTTCACTTATCCTTTGATGTCAATTCCTGTTTCAGAGTCCACGAGTTTGCCTTGTCTCATATCTACTAGTAATCCATAGTGCTTCAAAAAATCGGCACCAATAATTGGATGCGAGACGTCTGCGAATACAAATTTCCATGGAAATGATCGTCTAAGTCCGAGTTTTGGGGATAAAAGTACGTCGCCGTACGTATTTATTGAGGTTCCATTAGCAGCAAACAGAATATACTTTTCGGGCCGAGAGCTGCCATTATTCAAGTGATTCATGGGTAACACGGAGATGTCGGCTCCCGTGTCGACTAAGAAAAGTTTTCTTACCAATTTATCGTATATAAATAGGCGATTTGCTGGTTGAATCCAGTCACTTGGTGGTTTCCCAATTTCTGTGAACTTTGAAAAACACATGGCTGTCGGCATTTATTAGCGTTGTCTCCAAAACGTCGGTGGTAATAGCATAAACCAGATTGGGAACTGTCACGTCTTCTGCTGCTTGATCGGCTTCTGGAATATCTGTTTTGCAATTGATGAACAGCCGCAGTCAATGTTTCAATTTGTCTTAGCATTTCCGCGAAATCAAATGTAGGAATGTAGGCTTGAAACGGAAATTGATGGAGATATGTCCGCGATTTTATCTGCCATCTTCGCTAGATTATCAAGGGATTCCAATGATGTCGATGAAATAGCTTGGGTATGTGTCGCAGCCTTCGCATCCACATTGTGCGCAAAAAATCATCTGTGACACCTCCGTTTGCAAGACTTCGCATTTCCCGGAGCAATATGGTTGGCTTTTTGTCTCCAATTTCCAGATTACTCAGGAGTTGCTTAATACGCTTTTCCTCCGATATGGAAAAATGTTCGATGAGACGTTTCATCAACTGGGTATACACATCTGCCGGAGGCTTCAAAACGATGTCACTTACATTTGTCAGCAACTCTGTATCCAATTCCGCTATAATTATGTGGAACTTCGTCTGCTCAGAATCAATGCGATATAAAACAAATTGAGCTTCCACCTGCACAAACCAAAGAGATGGATTCTCCTTCCAAAATCAAGGAATTGTCATTGCGTGTGACGGCACTGGAACAGATATTGCTCCATTCCGTCCAGCTGCTTCTCCACTTTTGTTCGGCATTGTTTGTGGAGAAAGCCAAATTTGCTTGCAGAAATTATTTTAGCGTCGGGGTCACCAATTTATCGGCGAGCGAATATAAAACACAACCGATAATTTAAAAAGATAAAAATATTCTCATATTTATTTTTCAATTTTCATTTGACAAACTTAAAACTATTTTCATAAATCTAGGCCTACTAAACTAATTTATAATTTTATTATGTACAGTGATTTCCTACATGCTACATTAAGTGCCTCTTCAGCCTTTAACATAATTGGGTTGTAATCCTTCCCCTTAGAAGTATTACAATGACTTCTACCTATCAGACTGGTTTAAGTCCTTCCTTGGAGAGGTTTCTTAGGAGACAGTGTATCGTCTACCCATGGAAAAGGCGATAAAATGCCCCCCTATGTAATCCCATATTTCTTAGCCTATGATTGATTCAGTTCTTCAGTGCCCCGTCAACCTGAAAATCGTCTTATGATTGGACAAATGTATCGTCTGCCCATTGTTAAAGACACAATAAATGTCTATACAAACGGCGAGTGTAACTGTTTCCACCGAAGGACTATTCTACGTGATGCACTTCTAGATGTAAAGCTCTTTCACTGATCTTTCCTTGACATAGGCGTGTTGTTTGAATTTCATCCGGTATTCTACTTTTGATCATGTAATTTATTAATCGTTCCATGGTCTTGAGCAGAGAAGAAGTTAAGCTAATGTTTCGATAAAACATAGGGTCGCATAAATGCCGTCCATGATTGCAGTAAAAACATCAGCCAAATGAGTTGATATCTATATAATTTTCAAGGAGTTCTGGAAAAATTCCGTCCGGTCCCGCAGCCTTTAAAGAAGTGAAGCTTTTGATAGCGCCTTTAACCATACTATCTGTTATATGTGTAATAGGTACTTGATTGAACAGGTTTTCGTCTTGTTGATGTTCCTCGTTTGGCCCAGAATTTCCAGCCGAAAAATTAATTTTCAATACAGCCATAATGGAGGATAATCTGCAGAATTCTTACCATTATTGGTAGCCGACAGATTAAGTCCCACCCAACAAGGGTGGAACTCCTCGACCGTATCATCGAGGAGCTGGAGACATTCGTCGGAGAGTCTGGAAACTCCTCTCAGCCTCTCAGTGTCCGAAACAAGCATTAGTCGTCGGCAATATATGGTACCGCCTTTGCGTTAGAGCCTGAAGTTCAAAATATTATTGGCGAGCATGGTTCTGCACTTCCAGACTGCTGTGTGGTAACCACTTTTGATACCTCACTTACCGTAGTGGGGGCTACATCTTGCTTGTATACCTTCAGGATTGCATTCTCTTAGCAACTTGAGAATGTCAGCCGAGTTGGATGGTTTTCAAAATCAGTCAACCATTCCAAAACCAAATCTTAATTGTTTTAGATCCTGTTCATAACTTCTAAAACAAACAAACAACACTAAATGTAAAATATTTTGTACGAGTATGCTTAAAATTAAGTTCCCTTTATGGAGGTGACAAGGAAATCAATATGATGTCTTGAAAATGTGCATCATTGTTTTTATTTATTAAACTTATTATATAAAACAATTTATTTGCAATTTTGCGAACCCTTTTTTATAAAAGCTATTATTGAACTGATGATGACAGTGCTAAGTTATGCGAAAACAGCTATAATGTTAATTAATTGGCGTTTAAATTAACTGATGCAGAAACACAATGGAAAAATTACAAAGAGTTTCCCCCATTTTTTTTAGAATAAAAAATATAAAATCACAAAAAAAGGGGGAGCAGAACTGCAGGACAAAATAATGGAAATTAAAATAAGTTTAAAATATTTAAACAAAACAAAAAAAAACCTGTAAGGAAAGGCTAAAGTCGGGCGGTGCCGACTATATAATACCCTACACCACTCTCGTAATATTGAATAACTCTGATATATAAATTTTGTATTTCATGTATAAATTGTTTACATAAATTTACTTTTGGGACATTTTATACTTAAATAATACCCTGTACCACAGTGTGGTGTAGGGTATAAAAACGATTGGATGTAAAATACAGCTTCTACAGGACTAAAGAGCCAAATCGGATGAAACATATATATGGGAGCTATACCTAAATCTTAACCGATTTTCTTCAAATTCGGTAGTGTTGGTTCATGGATCAAGAAACTCTACCATTCTAAATTTCAAAATGATTGGATGTAAAATACAGCTTATTCAGGACTAAAGAGCAAAATCGGACGAAACATATATATGGGAGCTATAGCTAAATCTTAACCGATTTTCTTCAAATTCGGCAATGTTGGTTCATGGATCAAGAAACACTACCATTCTAAATTTCAAAACGATTGGATGTAAAATACAGCTTTTATAGGACTAAATGGCCAAATCGGACGAAACATATATATGGGAGCTATAGCTAAATCTTAACCGATTTTCTTCAAATTCGGTAGTGTTGGTTCATGGATCAAGAAACTCTACCATTCTAAATTTCAAAATGATTGGATGTAAAATACAGCTTCTACAGGACTAAAGAGCAAAATCGGACGAAACATATATATGGGAGCTATAGCTAAATCTTAACCGATTTTCTTCAAATTCGGCAATGTTGGTTCATGGATCAAGAAACTCTACCATTCTAAATTTCAAAACGATCGGATGTAAAATACAGCTTCTATAGGACTAAAGGGCCAAATCGGACGAAACATATATATGGGAGCTATAGCTAAATCTTAACGGATTTTCTTCAAATTCGGTAGTGTTCGTTCATGGATCAAGAAACTCTACCATTCTAAATTTCAAAACGATTGGATGTAAAATACAGCTTTTATAGGACTAAAGGGCCAAATCGGACGAAACATATATATGGGAGCTATAGCTAAATCTTAACCGATTTTCTTCAAATTCGGCAATGTTGGTTCATGGATCAAGAAACTCTACCATTCTAAATTTCAAAACGATCGGATGTAAAATACAGCTTCTATAGGACCAAAGGGCCAAATCGGACGAAAGATATATATGGGAGCTATATCTAAATCTGAACCGATTTCAACCAAATTCAATAGCGATCTTAACAGCCGCGAAATATTCTAAACTGCAAAATTTCAGAACGATCGCAGTGAAATTGCGACCTGTAGTCGACGAACAACTTTACATGGACAGACGGACGGACGGACGGACATCGTTAAATCGACTCAGCTAGTGATTCTGAGTCGATCGGTATACTTTAAGGTGGGTCTAGCTGTGTTATTTTCAGGTGTTACAAACATCTGCCGTGAAACAAACTTATAATACCCTGTACCACTGTGTGGTGTAGGGTATAAATAGTATTTGTATAAATTTTATTTTTTTGAATTCTTTGAATTTACTTTGACTTAAGTTTTATGTGTATTTTAATAATTTAGATTAACAAATAAATAAAATAAACTGTTATTGTCTGCTTTCAGGCTCAGATTGTCAGTAGAAAAAAACTATGTCCTAGGTTTAGGTTTAGATTAGGGTGGCAGCCGTATTTTTTTACAAGCTCACATAGACCAGTTTAGGTCCCTAGTGTTACCACGGGCTGAAATGCCCCTCATCGAAACCAACCTGTTTGATATATAAATTTATCGATAGTACGAATATCAGTACTGGAAAGATCTGTTAGGCTGCCTAAAAAGGCCGACCCCAGCATGTCCAGTCGTCGTTTACTCAAAGCGGGACAGTCGCAAAGCAAGTGCTCAATGCTCTCCACTTCTTCCTTATCTCCACAGCTTCGGCAGACGTCATTGGAGTCAATACCCAATCTTGTGGCGTGTTCGCCGATCAAGCAGTGTCCCGTCAGAACCTGTACTAACGTAGACAATCGTTTCCTCTCTAGTGCGAGGAGATATTTTGACCTTCTCAGGTCATACCTTGGCCAGATTTGTCTAGCTACCCTGCAGGTGCCGATTTCTGTCCATCTTTCGTTGGACTGCCTGATTGCCTCTTGCCTAAGCCAAAGCTTGCACGTGGATAGTGGCGCACCAATATATGCAAATTCTTCGAGAATTTGTAATGTCGTCCCTTTCCTAGCAAGTTCATCGGCTTTGCAGTTCCCCGGGATATCCCTATGCCCAGGCACCCAAATGAGGTGTATATTAAACTGCTCAGCCATCTCGTTAAGAGATCTGCGGCAGTCGAGGGCTGTTTGTGAATTTAGGGATGTTGCCTCCAGAGAATTGATGGCAGCCTGGCTGTCCGAGTAAATGACAACGCCAGTGTTGGTTACTATGTTGCGACTCAGCCACTTGGCGACTTCCCATATTGCCATTATTTCGGCTTGATAGACACTGCAGGTATCTGGTAGTCTGTGAGCTATATCCAGACTAAGTTTTTCACAGTGTACGCCGAAACCAACCTTTTCATCAAGCTTCGAACCATCCGTGTAAAAGTGGAGATGGTCTCTATTACCTGGTATTCTGCCGACCCATTCATCTCTGGCGGGAATCATAGTGATGTAATTTCTCTCGAAGGTGTACACAGTTGGTATATAGTCCACTCGGTCGGTTACCATAGCACTACACTTTGATATCCTCATGTGACCATAGTTCTTGTACCTCCACATTGATAGGCAGTTTAATCTTATTGCCGCTTTGGTTGCAACTTCTCTCGCCACAATATTAATCGGCAGTATATGGAGTAGGGCCTGTAGAGACTCGGTCGCTGTAGTCCTTAAGGCTCCGCTTATGCTCAGGCAGGCAGTTCTCTGAACCTTTGTTAGTAAGTTGGTAATGGTTAGTTTGTCAGTTGCCGTCCACCATACCACAATACCGTATAACAGTATTGGACGAACTACTGCTATATATATCCAGTGGACGATTTTAGGAGAGAGTCCCCAACGCGACCATACAGCCTTTTTGCAGGAATATAAGGCGACGTTGGCCTTCCTTACACGTTCCAATACGTTAAGTCTAAATAACATTTTCCTATCTAGAATTATTCCTAAAAATTTTGCACTTTCCGGAAAGACTAGATCCGTTCCATTTATCCGAGGTGGAGGGTCCACATGTGGGACATTATTCATCCTAGTAAAGAGAACCAATTCTGTCTTGTTGGGGTTAACGCCCAAACCGCTGCTTCTGGCCCATCTAGCCAACTTGTTCAGAGCCACCTGTAGGATGTCTATGTCCTACTTTGAGGAGTCTAGGTGAGAGTGAAACCTTTGCAAAGAACTGTAAGTATTTTTAATAAGTTTGCGACCTTATTTTAAATGTTTTATAAAAGCTATGGCATTTTTATGGAAATATTTAGGAAGAGTAACTTTTTAATTACTCACTGTGTATAGCGAAGATATTTTAGGCAAATTTTTTCACACAAATTTTACAGGAACAAATTAATTAATTTTCTTCACATTTTTATCATTTATTTAATTAGTATATATTTCGGGATTTAAGAATTGAGAAACAGGAAATAATATTTCATGATATTGCCAAAAAGCTATGAGCTGTGGATTTTTTAAGGAAACATTTAGAAAATATATTTTTTTAATAACTATTTGTGTTAACATTTTTTTAATTACTCCCTGTGTATAGTGAAGATATTTAAGTTTTAAGGTCTTCCAGGAACAAATTAATTAATTTTCTTCATTATTTTGTCATTTATTTAATAAGAATATAATTGGGGAATAAAGAGTTGAGAGTTTGGTAATAATATTGCAGAATATTGTCAAAAAGCTATAAGCTGTGAAATGTTTATGGAAACATTTAGATGATATATTTTTTAATGACGCTTTGTGTTCTAATTTCATACTTCCGCCAATTAGGTTGTGCATATTTATATATTTAAAGTTTTTTACTTTATATATATGTCCTTAATCAAGATAATATTAAATCTACTTCTAGCAACCTCTTGCCAAACAAAAAACAAAATATCCTCATTAAACTCTCATATGACAAACATCAAAACTAAAGCATACTTTTTGCTGCTGACAAGTATCATCCATATGGTGCATACTTTTTAAAGTTGATAATCTACTGCTAGCATTTGTTTTCGTTTTTCAACTATTGTCTCTTGTCCTGATCCCAAAGCCGGATATATTTTCATAAGTTCATAAGCTTCTTGGCAAGTTTTCATAAAAAAAATATTTCTTTTAATTTTTGTCTTCCGCACACACTGAACTTGTTTTATTCTAGAAACTTTTTGTTTTTGTCCGCATTTCGTTTGTTTATCATCAACTTAAATTTTCCTCCCTCGTACTTAAATAATAAGCATTTGTTTTTTGTACAACTCCTTTGTAAATTTATATTTATGTATATGCTAAGGGTGGAGTCTTTGGGTGCCCAACCCACTCCCCTTCGCTGGTTATTTAAGTATCACTTGAGACATACAAAACCTCGGGTTCCATACATATGAGAGTGATTATATGAATGAACCCCCCTGGACCGATTCTTTTTCTGGTGTTGTCTTATTTGCTATTATGCTGTGTATAATTTGAAAATGAAGAAGGGGGATGTGGTGCGCATTGAGATGGCTTTATTATTTAAGTACCTAAAGGGTTCTTGAAGAAATACTTAGTTTCTGTGAAATCCATAAGGTATGCAATAACTTTTTATTAAATATCCTCAAAAAGTATGTTTTACGTTTTGTGATTGAGATCTCCTATAATTTTTGTTTCAAATACTGCATGTAAATAAATTATTTGCTGAATATCTACAGCGCTTGAAGGGGCCATGACAGAGGTCCCACCAACGTCGTTATGGTAAGAATTAGGAACAATACTACCATCGCCCAAAATTCCCACATGCAGTGCTTACTGACACATTTAATGAAATATCTTGCCTTGATAATGAGAGCACAGAATTCTAACATTTTAAATTCAAGCAGGTCCATAACTTCCTGAGCTGTGTACAATCTCTGGCTTAAACTTATCATGAGTACTTATTATCTCTTTATAAATGTAGATTTTGTTTGCGATTCAAGCGATCCTGGAATATATAAGGCGAGAGACTGATAGGCTTAACCTGACAAGGCTTCAGTTCATTGCCCTAGATATGAATACTACCGTATTCCCATGTCTTGTCTGAGTGATTTGAATCGTTTAGTGATTAAGCAGGGCAAGAACTTCTTGGAATGTACACAATCTCTGGCTGAAACTTATCATGAGTTCCTTATAGACATTTCCCGGTTTATAACTTTCCATGTTGTTAGATATTGAAGACGGTTGAGAGTGTTGTTGATAAGTCCCACTGGCTGACTGTTCAACAGATTATCGGCGTGTTGTCGGAGAGAGAGGCAGTCGGCAAGAGGGGGGGAAAACTCTCCCTGAACGTTTTGAGTTATTTGTGCACGCTCAAAAGAGAATTTGATGATAAGCTGCTTGCCTAGGGTAAATCTGGACTAAGTAAGGTGTTGTTGGTGGAGTGATGCCACGTCTTGTCTTTAAAAGAATGCAACAATGACAGGAGGGTTGAGAACTAACACTGTTCGAAGGATCAGTGAATAGGTTGGATCCGGTTGGACCAGAACAATCAATGTGTAGGTTGAGGGTTTTGCTGATAACTGAGGGAAGAAAAATGCGACATATTTATTGAAAGAGCAAAGCTTAAGCGATTGTCAACAACTGGATAGCCGAGAACAAATGTCTAGCTTTATCCGGGTCGAAGGAATACTAGTTCAAGGGTTCTACTAATAAGTGAAGTGTGGTTGATGGAGTAATGCGACGTATTCCCTTTAAATGACAAACCTCAAACAAATGCTAATTATAACGATAGGATGGCTGAAAATAAAGTCTGTTCGAAGGTCCAATGTGTAGGCGGGATCAAGCTCGAATAGCCAATGTGCAGATTAAATGCTTTACGGAGTAGGTAGTGATGTTGATCGTGTGATGTGTAATCACTATAAATGAACTAATCCAAACAAATTATAGCAACAAGAAGGAGCACTGTGTAGGTTGAACTCGCTTTGAAAGGCCATTGTGTGGGCTAAGGGGTTCGGTGATTACGGAACATAAAGGTAGGATGGCTGAAAAGAAATCCTGCTGAGAGCAACAACATATATATGATGGATCCGACTCGAAGGGCCATTGTGTAGGTTGAAGAGTTCGCTGATAAGTCAGGTGAGTGTGATTCATTGATGTGAATTTAAATGAACAAACCTCAAACAAATGATAGCAACATTGATTTCATAGTACCCAACAAATCCGGTTCGATGATGCAATGTATAGGTTGGATCCGGCTCTTAGAACCAATGTGTGGGTTGTATGTGTTTTCAACTATATTGTGTTTGTTGATTTTTTTTTTTAAATGTTGTCTTTGTAATTTGGTTAAGATTTTCAGTTGTTATAATGTAACTTCTGAACCAAAATCGTCGTCACTCCAAAATTTACACCATCGGAAGAGTACATATGGACCATTTTTTACAAAAACTTTAGGAATAAAATAGATCGATTCTGAGATATCGCAATTTTTATTTTTAGTTCCGTGAAAAGTTACCGAAATAAACAGTTTAAAAAGTCTGAATTTTTTATGTAAAGTACGCGGAAAAAGCTTTAAGAAATGATATTTTCTATTTTAAATTTCTTATGCTTTGTAGCATTAAAATTAACTTAAAAAAACCATTACAGAAGAAAAAAAACAATTTTTCTGAACTTTGACCTCTGCCTCCAATTTTACTTTAATTGATATTAATATTGTGGGATAGACAGACAGACGGATGGACGGACATTGCTCATTCGACTTAAAATGTCCCAAAACGAATATCCGCCGAACATACATAGGGTCGTAGGTCACTCCTTCGATGTGTTACACTTTTGGCCTACAATTACGCTTTGAATTAAGCCTACAATTTAACATTTCTATTTTTAGACTCGATTACTTTTGCTGATTTGGAATTCAGTTCTACATTAGAAAATCCTGAAAGAATATATTATATTCCACAGAGAAAAAATGCGCCAGTTCTACAGCTAATTCAGTAGTATGCAGAAAGCAATGCTTAATTGAGAATTGGCATTCGAAACCAGAAGTATTTCTGGGCGAGTCAGTTACATGTATAACCAGTATTTTTTAACTGGGGTATAGTTTGAGGCGCTTTCTTGTAAGGCGAGAGTGGTGGAATCATGAAATGTATATCCTTCAAAAATCCAACTATAAACAAATGTTAGTCGAACAACGAATTCCGTTTAAATGGCTAAACCTCAAACTAACGGTAGCAACAAATACAGGATGGTTAATAACAAATCCGATTTGAAGTACCAATATTTAGGTTGGATGCAGCTCATGCGACGTCCTTTCACCAATTGAACAAACACTAGTCCAAGGAGAGCAACAACGATCCAATCGTTGCATCGGTGTGTAGGTTAAACGCTATGCGAATTAGTTTGTGAAGATGATGGAGTGATTCGTATTCCCCTTTTAATGAAAAAGTGATATCCACAAAGATAGGATAGCTGAGATAAAGTTCTGTGTGAAGGACTATCTGTTGGATCCGGCTTGAAGGACCAATGTATTGGTATAGGGATTCGCTGGTTACGGAACGAAAGGGTAGGGTGCCTGAGCACTTATTCTGTTCGCAGCAACAATATATGTATGGGGTGGACCCGGATCATAGGACCAATCTGTAGGTTGAAGTGTTTGATGATGAGTGAGCTGAGGTTGATGGATCTATGTAACGTACTGCATTTAAATGAACAAACCCAAACGAATGATAGCAAACCCCAAACGAATGACAGCATTGTTCTTAACAAATCCGGTTCGATGGGCCAATATAAAGTTTGGATGCGGTTCGGGGGACCAATGTGTAGGTTTAGGTTAGGTTTAGGTTAGGTTTAGGTTCGGGTGGCAGCCGTTTTCTTTTTTATTTCTTCAGCTCACATAGACCAGTTTAGGTCCCTAGTGGTACCACGGGCTAAAATGCCCTTCATCGAAACCAACCTGTTTGATATACAAATGTATCGATAGCACGAATATTGGTACTGGAAAGATCTGTTAGGCTGCCTAGAAAGGCCGACCCCAGTAGGTCCAGTCGTCGTTTACTCAAAGTGGGACAGTCGCATAGCAAGTGCTCAATGCTCTCCACTTCTTCCTGATCTCCACAGCTTCTACAGAAGTCATTGGAGTTAATACCCAACCTTCTGGCGTGTTCGCCGATCAGGCAGTGTCCGTCAGAACTGATACTAACGTAGATAATATTTTCCTTTCCAGTGCGTGGAGATATTTTGACCTTCTCAGGTCATACCTTGGCCAGATTTGTCTAGCTACCCTACAGGTGCCGATTTGTGTCCATCTGTCGTTGGACTGCCTGATTGCCACTTGCCTTTTCCAAAGCTTGCACGTGGATGGTGGCGCACCAATATATGCAAATTCATCGAGAATTTGTAAAGTCGTCCCTTTCCTAGCAAGTTCATCGGCTTTGCAGTTCCCCGGGATATCCCTATGCCCAGGCACCCATATGAGGTGTATATTAAACTGCTCATCCATCTCGTTAAGATATCTGCGGCAGTCGAGCGCTATTTGTGAATTTAGGGATGTGGCCTCCAGAGAATTGATGGCAGCCTGGCTGTACGAATAAATGATAACGCCAGTGTTGGTTACTATGTTCCGACTCAGCCACTTGGCGACTTCCCATATTGCCATTATTTTGGCTTGATAGACACTGCAGGTATCTGGTAGTCTGTGAGCTATATCCAAATTAAGTTCTTCACAGTGTACTCCGAAGACAATCTTTTCATCAATCTTCGAACCATCCGTATAGAAGTGGAGATGGTTTCTATTTTCCGGTATTCTGTCATCCCATTCATCCCTGGCTGGTATCATAGTGACGTAGTTCTTCTCAAAGGTGCGCACCGTTGATATACATATAGTCCACTCGGTCGGTTACCATAGCACTACACTTTGATATCCTCATGTGACCATAGTTCTTGTACCTCCACATTGATAGGCAGTTTAATCTTAGTGCCACTTTGGTTGCAACTTCTCTCGCCACAACATTAATCGGCAGTATATGGAGAAGAGCTTGTAGAGACTCAGTCGCTGTAGTCCTTAACGCTCCGCTTATGCACAGGCAGGCAGTTCTCTGAACCCGTGATAGCAGGTTTGTGATGGTTAGTTTGTCAGCTGCCGTCCACCATACCACAATGCCGTATAACAGTATTGGACGAACCACTGCTATATATATGTATACAATGGATAATTTTAGGAGAGAGGCCCCACCGCGACCCTACAGCCTTCCTACAGGAATATAGGGCGATGTTGGCCTTCTTTACTCGTTCCAGTACCTATCCAAAATTATTCCTAAAAATTTTGCACTTTCAGAAAAGACTAGATCTGTTCCATTTATCCGAGGTGGAGGGTCCACATGTGGGACATTATTCATCCTAGTAAAGAGAACCAATTCTGTCTTGTTGGGGTTAACGCCCAAACCGCTGCTTTTGGCCCATCTAGCCAACTTGTTCAGAGCCACCTGTAGGATGTCTCTGAGGACGTTTACGAATTTGCCACTCACTGCGATTGCAACGTCGTCCGCATATGCCACGACCTTGCAGCCACAACGTTATAGATCTAGCAGGATTTCATTCACCGCTAGGTTCCAAATTAGTGGAGACAGTACTCCTCCTTGCGGGGTCCCTCTGTTTACATACCTTGTTAGAGTTGTGGACCCTAGACATGCTGTTATGCGTCTTCTGGTGAGCAGACTTTTAATTAGTCTAATCAAACTAGTGTTAACTTTTAGATGTGAGAGTGCCGCAATTACCGCATCGGAGTGAATGTTGTTAAAAGCCCCTTCTATGTCAAGAAATGCCACCATGGTGAATTCCTTGAAATGCAGGGACGATTCGATAGTGCTCACAAGTTCGTGCAGGGCTGATTCAGTAGACTTGCCCTTGTTGTAAGCATGTTGGTTCCCCGACAGGAGTTTTGTATCCAGGTTTTCCCTAATGAAATGATCTAAAAGTCTTTCCAGACCTTTCAATAGGAACGAGGATAGGCTAATTGGTCTGAAGTCTTTTGGCCTAGTGTGTGATATCTTTCCCGCTTTAGGTATGAATACCACTTTGGTATCCCTCCATCGATTCGGGACGTATGAAAGCCTGATACAGCCTACATAAATTTTCTCCAGCCAGGGGATAATGTACTTTAACATTTTCTGCATTTCTGCTGGAGTGATGCCATCTGGTCCAGGTGACTTGAAGGGCTCAAAGCTGTTAATAGCCCAGCTTATTCTGGATCTCTCAGTCAAGAAGCTAGCGACGCTCGCAGTCCACTCGCACTCTTGTTGGTCCTGCTGATCCTCGGGTTCTGTTACAATGTATCTTCTGAACCAAAATCGTCGCCACTCCAAAATGTACACCATCGGAAGAGTACATATGGACCATTTTTTAAAAAAATTTTAGGAATAAAATAGATCGATTCTGAGATATAGTTCCGTGAAAAGTTACCGAAATAAACAGTTTAAAAAGTCTGAATTTTTTATGTAAGGTACGCGGAAAAAGCTTTAAGAAATTATATTTTCTATTTTAAATTTCTTATGCTTTGTAGCATTAAAATTAACTTAAAAAAACCATTACAGAAGAAAAAAAACAATTTTTCTGAACTTTGACCTCTGCCTCCAATTTTACTTTAATTGATATTAATATTGTGGGATAGACAGACAGAAGGATGGACGGACATTGCTCATTCGACTTAAAATGTCCCAAAACGAATATCCGCCGAACATACTTAGAGTCTTAGGTCACTCCTTCGATGTGTTACACTTTTGGCCTACAATTACGCTTTGAATTAAGCCTACAATTTAACATTTCTATTTTTAGACTCGATTACTTTTGCTGATTTGGAATTCAGTTCTACATTAGAAAATCCTGAAAGAATATATTATATTCCAGAGAGAAAAAATGCGCCAGCTCTACAGCTACTTCAGTAGTATGCAGAAAGCAATGCTTAATTGAGAATTGGCAATCGAAACTAGAAGTATTTCTGGGCGAGTCAGCTACATGTATAACCAGTATTTTTTAGCTGGGGTATAGTTTGAGTCGCTTTCTTGTAAGGCGAGAGTGGTGGAATCGTGAAATGTATATCCTTCAAAAATCCAACTATAAACAAATGTTAGTCGAACAACGAATTCCGTTTAAATGGCTAAACCTCAAACTAACGGTAGCAACAAATACAGAATGGTTAATAACAAATCCGATTTGAAGTACCAATATTTAGGTTGGATGCAGCTCATGCGACGTCCTTTCATCAATTGAACAAACACTAGTCCAAGGAGAGCAACAACGATCCAATCGTTGCATCGGTGTGTAGGTTAAACGCTATGCGAATTAGTTTGTGAAGATGATGGAGTGATTCGTATTCCCCTTTTAATGAAAAAGTGGTATCCACAAAGATAGAATAGCTGAGATAAAGTTCTGTGTGAAGGACTATCTGTTGGATCCGGCTTGAAGGACCAATGTATTGGTATAGGGATTCGCTGGTTACGGAACGAAAGGGTAGGGTGCCTGAGCACTATGTAATGCAACAAAGTAAAGCGCTATATTTTTTTAATTTTTTTTTTAATTTTATTGCTCAAAAACAAGAAATGTCGGAAATATCATAAAATTTTAGAAACAGTTTAGATTTGTTCGAATTGGCCACCTTTGGCACGAATTATGGCCTTCAAACGGCCGACAAAGCCATCATACGCTGCACGAAAGTGGCTCTGTGGTATTTTGGCCCATTCCCGGCGAAGCGCCGTCTTGAGATGATCGATACTTTGGTATTTTTTTAGTGTGAACCTTACTCTCTAAAATGCCACAGGCGCAAAAGTCCAACGGATTGAGATCCGGAGATCTTGGTGGCCATTGTGCGGTAGAAATGAACCGAGGAACCTCCTTTTTAAGCCATTCTTGGTTGACGTGTGCTGAGTGCGATGGTGCTGAGTCCTGTTGGAATGTCCATGGTCTGCGGCCGAAATGTTTGTCTGCCCAGGGCTTCAATTCTGTCTTTAGGACATTTTCCCGATAATATTCGGCATTTAGTTTCACCCCATGGTCGATGAATACGAGCGGGGGGCGACCAACGGCCGTTACGGCGGCCCACACCATTACCATCGGCGGCGCTTGAGTTCTGGTGGCCAATCGAAGGTGTACATTTTCAGCTGACCTCTTTGGCAAGTAAACCCGATCATTTGTTCACAAACTGCTCAATTTGGAATGGCTTCTCATCGGAGAAAAGCAAATTCGGTAACTGGCCACTTTCGTGCAAGCGAAGCAACTCCTTGGCTCTTTCCAGTGTAACTTTTTTTTTGTGCATCGGTGAGCTCTTGCACTTTTTGGAACTTCAATGGCTTTAGTCCAAGCTCATTTTTTAATATGTGTTGTATCCGTTCTCGCGATATGTTCAGCTCACGAGCAATTTTTCTACCACTGCGGCGTGGATTTTGATCAAATATGGCATCTTCTCCTGGTGATTTATTTCGCTTGAGTTTCAATATAGCGCTTCTAATCTCCACAATGTGGGGTGCATCTACTGAGGGTTTTGCTGATTAGGGAGATAAAGTTGATGAACAAACCCAAACAAATGAAATAATCAACGATAGTATGCCTGAGAACAAATCCGATTTGAAACAGCAATATTTAGTTTGGATCCGCCTTGAAAGACCAGTTTGTGATTTTTTTAAGTAGTTCAGGAGGTATGCCATCTTCCCCTGGTGATTTATTCCTCTTGAGTTTCAATATAGCGCTCCTAATCTCCTCAATGTCGGGTGCATCCACTGATATCGAAATGTTACGGTTTGTATGGGTTTTTGTAGGAGTACGAGTATAACTGTCTTCATTGGTATCATGGTCGATATTGCTTATGTGCTCCAAATATTCGTTCCGTACTCGAAGTTGGTCATCTGTATTGGTGATTAGCTCTTATAATCTGAAATAATTCTTATTTTTTTGATAACCCTTTGCCACAGCGCAATGTTGGCAGCTCCAAGTATTTATTCCCCTGAAATTAGTCCATAATTTCTTCCTCTTTATGAAAGCAACCAACAAGCATCTGAGTTCAGATGGATGCAACGAAGATGTGGAGCAATAAAAACACGATTCAATATTTACTAAGAGTTGAGAGTAAAAAAATAAAACAAAAAAACAAACGCCAAAACAAGCAAAGAAAGCTAAGTGTTAAAGCGTAAGAGTTGATAGGGATCATATTTCCGTTTGTCTATGTGTTGCTATGTGTTGTTGTTGCCGCTGCTGCTGTTTGCTTAAAAAGGATATATCTGAAATAGTTATTTGTTGGTTTGCTTTTAGCTCAGCTCAACAAAGCAGACGAAGAGGGGATACATATTTTATGATACGTGGTTGCTTGTTTTGTTGCTTCTCATGATAGTCTAATGAAAATAAAATTAAAAGTAAAAATTTCTTCATTTCGAGTGAGCAAGCTTTGAGAAATTGTGGCACATTTTGTGGTTTAGTAATTTGGCACAAAATCATGGCATATTTTGAAGGAGGTTACATCACCAGAAAATAATAATTGCATACTTTTCGGGTATTTTTGGAAATATATGCGGGAATTTTGTGTATACTTTAAGGCGTTAATTGGATTTTATCTTGGCTTTGTATTACGGACGAGTTGCGAGGTTGCGTACTTATACGTTTTTATTAGGTTTATAATTATATTTTGGTGGTTTTATGACGATTCGCAGAAATTCTGAAGAATTGTGTGGTGCGAGTAATGAACGACTGGTAATGTTTAAAGATGTAGTAGCATTATTTTGCAAAATTTATTTACGTGGGAATTTCAGTTATTTAAGAAAGGTACAGATAAACAAATTCAGTACGAGTCACGATACATTTTACTTAAATTCATGTTTAGAAATGTATAAGAAAAAATCCCACAGAAATTTAAAAGCTATTTTATGGAGAAAATTAGGCGCATTTACTCTTGCAGAACCTCTGCAGTTTATGTATATATGTACTATGACTTTAGTAGACTTTAATTAGACTTTAGAGACTACAAAAAGGAAGAAAATTTCAGTCGGGTAAACCGACTATAGCCCACTTTGTGAGTAATTGTGCGACAGGCAGACAGACGGACATTTCTCAAATGATTTAAAATGTCCAAAACGGATTTCCGCAAGCATATTTAGGGTCTAAGGCCACTGCTACGATGTGTATACCCTCCTCCGCTAAAGTGATTACACTAGTATTCGCTTACTAAACATAAATCCTGACAAATTTATATTAAATGTTGTTTTATTAAACGAAACAAATATTATCCAATAGAGTATAAACAAGTAAAAGCGTTAAGTTCGGCCATGCCGAATCTTATATACCCTCCACCATGGATAGCATGTGACCTCACAAAATAACTCAAACCTAAAGAAAATAACACCGAAAACACCAAAAATATAGTAGATGAGAACAGTAGGAATCACAACAAGTTAGATGCTATATATTGGAGCTATATCTAAATATGGACCGATATGGCCCATTTGCAATCCCAAGCAACCTGCAACTATAAGAAGTATTTGTACCAAATTTGATCAACCTAGCTCTATTATTGCGCACTGTAGCGGACAGACGACGATTAAGAATATATATACTTTATGGGGTCTCAGATCAATATTTAGAGGTGTTACAAACGGAGTGACAAAATGAATATACCCCCATCCTATGGTGGAGGGTATAAAAACAATATTGGCTCTTAAAAATAATATGAATAATATAATATAATATTAATAAGGAATGAAGAAAAACTTGATGTATCCGTATTTCAAATTTATGGCACTGTGTGTATAATAAAACGAAACGCCTAAATATATGCAACATTTATTGAGAGCTATCTCTGTATTGGGTTGTAAAAGAATATCAATATCAAAATAGAATAAAAACAGTCTATCAAAATAGTAGATTTTAATAAATCCTTGTAAGTATACAAAGTTTATTATGGGATTTAGTATAGAATTGCAAGTGACAGATTCGCGAATGTTAGGCGTGTTTTATTTATTATTCTGCAAAATCAGTTTACTGCAGACATAGTGTTTATGATAGATTTCAATCAGTTCATAAAGAAACAACCCCTTTGAAATAAATCCCAATAGAAGTTAAGACAAATATGTCGCTGCATTAAACAACTACTAAATTATACAAATCTCATTAAAAAATATACACTGAAATAAGAGGGTACATTGAATGCTGAGTTATGCCGATTTTATGGAACTGCCCACTTATCAATTACGAGTATGAGGATATCTGAGTAGAGAGAACCATCAAGACAGCCGAGCACCTAATGGTCTAAATTGTTTTGCAACCGATATTCCCCAATCATATGTACGAACCTACAACCGAAGGTCAACCAATACCATTTTGTGGATTTTTGTTAACCATTTCTGTCGTGGACACCTCAATTGGTCGACCACTACGGAGTTCGTCTTGGCAGCTCGTACGGCCCCACTTAAACTCTGCCAGCCAATATTTTATAGCTGTAAACGAAAGACCAGATTCCCCCCGGTAGTATCTAGCTCGGTTTTAGTATTGGTTGGACTGAGACTCTTCAATGAAAGTATTGTATTAGATTAAATGGTTGTTAATGTTTCCTCCTTAATGTATGCAATACTTGAAGGCAATACCTCAAGTATGCAATGTGTTTAATTACTCTCAAGCGCTGTAAAGTATGCAACAGTTTTGTTATTTTAAGAAAACCACTCATCAAGCTTTGCTGTCCAAATATTTTCACTCCGTAATCCTAACGGAATTCCACTTATCGCTAAACAAACATTAATTAGTGAAAGTTTATCTGCGAAGTTTTCGTTCATGTCTAGTCTATTGCATTCACCACATGAACTCATTAAAAAGCGAAGAAAAACCAAATATAGTTTTTTCGGCATTTTTGTTGACCTTCTTTTTCGGATGTTCTTTTGCGTAAAGAAAGGAAAAAGTCAGAAAAAAAATAAAGTAGCGTTTCTAAAACTCGGTCAAATGCTAGAAAACCAATTTAAGTGTTTGCATAAAATTTGCTCCATCTGGCTGATATTGGGTTGTTTATTAAAGAGGGCAGAAAACATGTTGTTGAAAGTAGAGGACATTTCATACAAATGCTACTATATCTAATATTCTATACTGAACAAAAAGTAACTAAAGGTGATTTCGATTCTGAAAAAAAAAATCTGAAAAATATTTGCCCTTTTCAGATGGAACTGATGTAGTCCCTCGAATTAAACTTAGCTCCTATTTCGAAATTCCTAAATGTTGTATAAAAGTCCAGTTTTCGGGAAAAGGGCAACAAAAATGTTGCACTTTATTGCTGAAAAGAAATCACCATGAATATAAAATACGTTTCAATTACATTTTGCCTTAAAAACAGTTTGCACAGTAAACTCCTCCTTATTGTTCGTTTAGTGCAAGAGATAGTCATATTTCAAACTTTGAAATTTATTACAAGGACTATTTCAGCGTCCTGAAAAATGTGAATGATACGAGTATCATTCAACTCAATCTAGACGTCACCGCATGAATCAGTATAATCATTGATGTGAATGTTTTGCATGATCCTAACCAACTTTTTTATTTTCAGTGATATTGAGATGCCTTGATGAAATTGCTTGTTAAAAATCCGACAAACAATGAACAACTTAATTGAATATTTTTACATATTTCAAAATCATGCAAATTATTTTGTCACTAAAATTCGTTTCCAAAAGTTGCATAAAAATATATTTTTCAATCACAGAGTATTTTTTTGCTATTACTTGCGTTATTTCTAGGCATAAGTTCCATATAAATGCACGAGTACTTCACATGTTTCCGAAGTTCATAGTACTTGTCCAAATTCTATTCTTTTTAGTTTTAACCCCAAATGTGTGTTAATAGTAAAGTATAGTTACATGGCTTTTAGCTTCTAGGAGAGTTAACATCTAACTTAAAAACTGTTTGTTTTGCAATCAATGCCCAATTCGCACAGAAACAATGGAAAACGTGATCTTCAACTCAATGTCGTATCGTGGCATATACGGGTTGGCTGTATGCATATGTATGTATATTGCTTGTACGCTAGACAGCCGGATTCAGTTCGGTCTGGCAGAATCTTATGTACCTTCCACCATGGATCGAATAAATTATATACAATATTTAAGTAAGGGGAAATGGGAACTACGAACGTTTATTCATTGGTTTCGACAATGAATAAACTAACTTTGCCAATTTTCAGCCCGATCAGTAGAATTTTGTGGTTTCTATGATGTTAAGAAGTCAAACCGGAATGGACCTTTGTATGGGAGCTAATTCAAAGGCATGTTTGTAGAAGATGTATTGAGAAGTTAAGTTTTGAATTTATATGCCACGGAGCTGCGGGGCCTCGAAGCTGGCCAAATTGTTTAAGGGCGAGTAACTTTCGTCTTTTTCGTCCGTTTCATACAATTTTTTTGAGCATTCTGCTAATCGAGCTCTACAAAAATGTCTTTTAGAATCTAACAGTTATCTTGTATAGTTACCAAGATATCTGCATTTGAAAATTGATTTTTTCTTGTTTCCATCAACCCTGTCCTAATGTTTTGTGCACCGATTTCTTTCACTTCAACTTGTAGAATTGGCAACATTTTTCATTCATACTGCTATATGATGAAAAAGAAAATAGATCCTATAAGGCGAACTTATAAGGCGGAATGAAATTGAGCCCCAGGAAGATACACCGCAATATTTTTAATAACAATAACAAGTTTTTTTGGGGCTTAATTTAATTTTTTGTCTCCTTTTTGGGCCTTAATTTAATTTTTTGTCTGCTTTTGGGGCTTATTTTTATCTGTAAATTTAGGAGGAGAAAGTCTTAAATAGAGGCCGAAGGCCGTAGGCCGACCGCGCAGGAAAATATTTATAATTAGAAAATGGGCTCGTATACGTGTATTATTGCGTACTCCCCAGATTTACAAAGAGAAAATATCTTAGTTTTTTTTGTGTGTATTTTATTTCATGCTCTTTTCTTGATTGGGGTGTAATTTCCTAAAGCACTTTTGGTAACGCAAATAGGCCCTAGTTTGGGGCGTGAAAGTCATTTTCAATTTGTGCTGCATTTTTTGGGTACCACTTCCGGCCGCCAACTTATAAGTCAAAAGTTATAACTAGGGATGTAACGAAAGTGGCTTTAGCGAAAGCGAATGCGAATATTGAAATATATTTATTGCGAATGCGGAAGCGAAAGCGAATAGTTAAATATTCATTTTTTCAAAAGCGAATAATATTTTTTTTTGTTTTTGCGAATTTTGTGAAGCGAATATTCAAAAATTGATTAACGAATGCGAACAATTTAGATTCATTCCAACATTCTGTCATTTAAATGCAATGTAAGTATTGTAGTTGGGCAATTCCAAAGCAAATGTATCACAAATACACATTTTAACAATTACCGTTTTTATTTTAATAAAATTTGGCACGATAATTCATCAAGGGTGTATGGATTAGAAGTTACCATAGTCCAACTGTTGAATCTAATATTCTTTGTATATCTATATATGGGGCATTCCTCAAATGTCCCAGGTAAAAAATAAAAGTTGTCCGATTTGTCTGAATTTTTACTCGTTTATTGTTCAAGCATAGAAACTCGGAGAATGCTAATATTGGGTCAATCGAACAGCGATTGACCAAGTTATTGGACATTCAATTCGGAAAAAAGCAACGTTTGAAAATAGAAATTTTCAAACGCGTTTTTCACATACAAATAAAGATTTTAGAGCAGTGCGTCAAATGACACTCTGGAGGGATATTTCATGGACTCTCTTGCAGATAAACAACTATTGTCGTAAAGTTGCATTTTCGATCATTTTTTTTGCATAAAAAAAATATTTCGCAATATCAAAAATATATCACGAAATTTTTTTCTGCAATATTTTTAAAAGAATCTTTGACATGTTTGTTAGTTCATATCAAATTTGTGGAATGTACTTTTTCCACAACAAAAAGATATGATTTTTTTAAAAAAATTAGTTCGAAAAATTACAGTCAATGCTAACAAAGTTTGTTAAAATCAATACTGCACAGTATGTAAATCACATTGATACATCTCCAAAGCGTCAATACTTCACGATCCATGTACTTACATGTAGTGAACACTCAATGATCATCCGGTTTGATTAAATGTTTAGCTAGTGCCTTTGAAATTGGATTGAAGCTACTTCGTATTTCAAATAATTTTACCATTCAATAAATAAATTTCGTTTATATACGAAATTAAACGTATACATATACATAGAATTTTGATTTTTAGATAGCATTAAACGGCTGTTTTCATCCAATTCGAAAAAATATTTAACTAACTCTTCAGTTTTATAAAGTAATTTTCTATCGCATTTCGGCTTTGGGATTGCTAAAATTCCTTGTTCAGAACACAATTTCTTTGAAGTTCTTTTTCTTTTTTATCCAGCTCTGACAAAATTGAATCGCCATCCTATTCGCTGACTGGATTACGATACTTTTTACATCCAGTCCACTCAACGCCACTCTCACGATCTTCACAATTCAGATATTCAAATTGCTTTTTATATTTTGAAAGTTGAATCGAACATTTTATGCAAATTTTCGCTTCCTTTGGCAAATTAAAATTGCTCCACAGGTTTTCGGATATTTTGAGTACGGTTTTAGGGTTATGACTTTTAATCCCAAATGCATCGCGTTAAATATGGATTAAGTCTGCTGGACTCCATTGTTGTTAGAAGATGTATTGAAAAATTTAAATAGTTTTCTTTATACTCGTATACGTATGTATTTTCAATTAAAACTTGGTTTGACGAGGTCTGGTATACCGTACAGTGACAAAGTTTATAGAAATATATGTAAATAATTTTCTGATTTTTTAGAATTTTGTTATTTTTTGAACTAAATTTGCTAAAAAAAATCATATCTTTTTGTTGCGGATAAAGTACATTCCAAAAATTTGATATGAACTAAGAAACATGTCAAAGATTCTTTTAAAAATATTGCAGAAAAAAAATTTCGTGATATATTTTTGATATTGCGAAATATTTTTTTTTAATGCAAAAGAATTGGTCCAAAATACAACATTACGTAATTAGTAGTTTATCTGCAAGAGAGTCCATCAAATATACCTCCAGAATGTCATTTGACGCATTGCTCTAAAATCTTCATTTGTATGTGAAAAACGCGTTTGAAAATTTTCAATTTTGACAAAAAATATTGTTTTTTTCCGAATTGAATGTCCAATAACTTGGTCAATCGCTGGTCGTTTGACCCAATATTAGCATTCTCCGAGTTTCTATGCTTGGACAATAAACGAGTAAAATTTCAGGCAAATCGGACAACTTTAATTTTTTACCTGGGACACTTGAGGAATTTTGCCCCCATGGTGTAAGGTAGCCCTTATGAGGTAGTCCCAGAAATTAACTCGATTTTTTTAAAATCCGAACATTTACGCGCACTGTGGGGTAAAAAGGGATAAATGTGGTACAACGGCCACATCCAAATGGTTGGTAAGAGCTAGAATCGTGAAGTTTGCTGTGACAGTAGCTCTTGGGAAGTACACTAGAACAAGGAGCGATTTTTGTTTTTAAATTTTAGGAGCACAGTGGGACAGAAATTGATAAATATGGAACCACCGTCCACTTTAACGCCTAGAATTAGAATGGTAAAAATTAAGGCGGATCGGTGTAGTCAGTTTTTTTACTTTTCGGGACACAGTGGGGCCAAACGTGTAAAATAGGGTACAGTGGTTTAAAAATGTTAAATATGCTCCCATAGTTCTAGGTCTAACTGTAAGAGGCACGGCGGGGAAAAACGGGTTAATTATGGTGCATTGGGGCAAAAAAATCAATTTGGCAAAATTTTAACTTAAACTTGAGATGTGAAGAGCACAGTGGGTCAAAAACATTAAATAATGTACAGTGGTCAAAAATAGTACAGTGGTTAAGGGTTAAGTATGGTAGAGTGGGGACAAATTTGAAATATGGTACAGTGAGACAAAAAGGGTTAGATACGGTAGAGTGAGGCAAAAATGTGTTAACTATGATACAGTGGGGCAAAAAGGATTAAATATGGTACAGTGTGACAAATAATGGTTAGCTATGGTATAGTGGGTCAAAAAGGGGCCAAAAGGGGGAAGTATGGTAGAGTGGTGAACATTTTTAAATACTGTACAGTGAGACAAAAAGGGTTAAATATGGCGCACTGTGACAAAAAGGGTTATGGATGGTACAGTGGGGAAAACATAGTTATATATGGTAAAGTAGGACAAAATGGATTAAATATGGTACAGTGGGGCAAAAAGGATTAAATATGATACAGTGGGGCAAAAAGGATTAAATATGGTACAGTGCGACAAAAATAATTAACTATGTTACAGTGGGTCAAAAAGGTATTAAATATGATACAGTGGAGCAAATAGGATTAAATATGGTACAGTGGGGAAAAAGTGTTAAATATGTTACAGGGAGACAAAGTCTTTAATATTGCACAATGGGACAAAAAAGGGTTAACTATAGTACAGCGGTGAAAATATAGTTAAAAATGGTAAAATGTGACAAAATGGGTTTAATATGGTACAGTGGGTCAAAAAGAGTTACCTCGGAAATAGTGAGGCAAAAATGTGTTAACTATGGTACAGAGGGACAAAAATGATTAAAATGGTAGAATGTGACAAAAATGGCTGACTATTGTACAGTGGGTCAAAAAGGGTTAAATATGGTACAGTGGGAAAAAATGGTTAAACAACATCTGGAACATAAATATGAGATAAGAAGTCGCTTTTTCAAATGTTATGATTTTGGTTAAAGTTTTATATTACGGTGCAGAGTGGCTAAAAGGTGTTAAATATGGTTGAGTGTAGCAAAAAGGGTAAATGTGATACAGTGAAGCAAGAAGGGTTAAATATGGTACAGTGGGGTAAAAAATTGTTAAATACGGTAAAGTGTGGCAAAATGGTAAATGAGGTAAGTGGGGAAAAAGTGTTATATATAGTCCCAGATATGTATACAATTTCATACTTTAGGAGAACAGTGGAATAATAAAATATTGGAATAAGTTAAGTAGTGCAGTTTGCAGATTCATAACCAGAGTGCGATGCTTCTATGTAAACCATGGGAAAAAAGTTAAATAAGGCACGATATGGTAAAAAGTTAAACGTGTCACAGATAGGGGACATAAAGGGTAAAATACGGCATACGGTTGTGAATATGGCTCTTGGAATATAAACTATGATTTCTCTAAATGCACACTTTTAGTGGCACTTTTGGGGCAAAAACGATTAAATGTTGTACAGTGGTGCAAAAATTTTAAATTATGGCACATTGGGTTGAATGAGTGGAGCGAAAATGATTAAATATGATCCCAATGGCAATTGTAAGTCTTTCAGCTTAAACTAGGCATTATTTTACCTTTTCTAATTAAAACTTTTAAAGAATTGGTGGAGCAAACATTGTTTTAAATTGTATCAGGGTGTGAATGTAGCTATTGGAACATAAACTGGGGGAAAAAGGTAACATATGGTCCAAAAAATAGTTTTTGACGTTTAGAGGCACCGAAGGGAAAATGGATAATTAGCGTACCTTGATTCCAGGAACATAAACAAGATAATTTTCCCCATATGGAATAGTCATTTGTTTTTGAAAGAAAGAGGTATAACCATTCTACAGTACCCTAAAAAAAATAAATAAATGATGGGGCTGCGAAGCGCACCGGGTTAAAGCTAGTAAATATATACAAAATCATTTATAACTAGCTTACCCGGTGCGCTTCGCAGCCCCCATCTTTTATCTATTTTCCTCTTTCATTCAAAATGACATGATTATTACATATGGTGCAAAATTAAGAAGATTTGATTACTTTTATATATAAAATACGAACCCTAGTTTCATTTCTAGTTTATGTTCTAAGAGTTACCCTGACATCATTTTACAATATTTATCCCTTTTCCCACAGTACCTCTGGACGTTGAAAACTATTTTTTTTGGTTCATACGTTAGCAACTTTCCTCTGTTTATGTTCCAATACCTACATTCACACCCTGGTACAATATAAAACCATGTTTGTCCTACTGTGTCTATAAAGGTACGAATTTAAAAATCTAAAGTAAATCGCTCCGTTGTACCACATTTAACTTTTAGTGTGTAATTAATCACTTTGCACGATTGTACAATATTTTAAAATGATAATTGATATTTCAAGATACGTATTTTAACATTGGGCCATATTTTAACATTTTTGTCCCCTATCTGTGCCATTTATTTAACTTTTTCCCCACGTTTTAAGTAGAAGAACCTATTTGGAAAAGCAATTTCTTAGCTTTGGTTTATGCTGTAAGAGCTACCTTTGCACTCAAGTACCACATTCAACAGCTTTTGCACCACTGTTCCATATGAAACACTTTTTTATTACACTGTGCTTCTGAAGTGCGAATTTTTATACATATCTGGGACTATTTTGTTCTCTTTTTTCCCCACTTACCACATTTAACCATTTCACCGTATTTAACTTTTTTGCTTCACCGTACCATATTTAACCCTTTTTGCTCCACTAAACCGTATTTAACACATTTTTTCCCCTCTGTAACATGTTGAATAACTTTTGCTTGCCCCAACTGCATCATAAGTTTAACCTTTCTGCTCCACAGTGCTACTAAAAGCATACATTAAAAAAACATTCTTATTTCATATTTAACTTACCCTCTCTCCCTGCATCCATATTTTTACCCATTGTACTAAATGTACGCTTTGTGACCCACTGTGCTATATTTAACCTTTTGGGTCCACTGAATCAAATTTAACACCTTTTTGTCCTACTATATATTTTCTCCACTATATTTAACCATTTGTGTCCCACTGTACCATTCTAACACATATTTTTCCCCATTGTTCCATAGTTAAAGCTTTTTGCCCCACTGTACCATATTTAACCCATTTTGTCCCACGTTACCATTTTCAACTAATTGTGCCCCAC
Organism: Eudasyphora cyanicolor; assembly: GCA_963930755.1. NCBI lineage: Eukaryota > Metazoa > Arthropoda > Insecta > Diptera > Muscidae > Eudasyphora > Eudasyphora cyanicolor. The sequence goes on from OZ005738.1 coordinate 41,279,657, forward strand.
TGTACTATAGTTAACTCTGAATCATATTAAACCCTTTGTTTCACTGTACCATGTTTAACAGTTTTTGCCCCACAGTACGATATTTAACCCTCTTTGCTCCACTGTACAATATTTAACACAGTTATGCCCCACTGTACTATATAGTTAACCATTTTTGTCACACTGTACCATTTTTAACCCTTTTTGCCCCACTGTATCATAGTAAATAAATTTTTGCCCCACTGTACCATAGTTAACGATTTTTGCCCCACTGTACCATTTTTACCCCATTTTGTTACACCTTACCATATTTTACTTTTTGTGCCCACTGTAACCATTTTTGTCATACTGTACCATATTTAACCATTTGTGTCCCGCTGTACCATTCTAACCCATTTTTTCCCACTGTTCGATAGCTAAAGCTTTTTGCTCCACTGTACCACATTTAACCCAATTTGTCCCACGTTACCATATTCAACTAATTGTGCCCCACTGTACTATAGTTAACCCTTTTTGCCCCACTGTGTCATATTAAACCCTTTGTTTCACTGTACCATGTTTAACAGTTTTTGCCCCCACTGTACCATATTTAACCCTCTGTGCTCCACTGTACAATATTTAACACAGTTATGGCCCAATGTACTGTAAAGTTACCCATTTTTGTCACACTGTACCATATTTAAACCTTTTTGCCCCACTGTATCATAGTAAATACATTTTTGCCCCACTGTTCAATATTTAACGCTTTTTGCCCCACTGTACCATTTTTAACCCATTTGTCCCACTTTACCATATACATATAACTATTTTTACCCCACTGTACCATAGTTAACCCTTTTTGCACAACTGTGCCCCATTCAACTCTTTATCTCACTGTACAAAATGTTTACTCACTGTACCATATTTAACAAATTTTTGTCTCACTGTGCCGTACTCGTATTTAAAATGTGTCTCCACGCTAGCGTACTTAAACCTTTTTCCCCGACTTTAACATATTTAATCATATTTTCTCCACTCCACTATTTAACCGTTTTTGGCCACAGTGCTCCTAAAACCATATAAACTCTTCATATCTCATTTTTAAGTTCCAATTTTGGCAGATTGTTCCCTTTTTCCCCATGCTCCATAATTAACCCGTCGTGTCCCACTGTGCCTCTTAAAGTTAGAATTACTAAAAATCTCTTCCAATCTCTAGTTTATGTTCCAAAGTTACCCTGGAACCATTGATGCATGTTTGATATTTTTAAGCCACTGTAGTATATTTTACACATTTTGCCCCACTGTGCCCCGAAAACTACGAATACAAAAAAAAGCTTAATACCCCGATCAGTTGTCATAAAGACACCCCTCGCTTCAATTTTCACCATTCTAATATTAGGCTTTAAATTTGGCGGTGGTACCATATTTATACCTTTCTGTCCCACTGTGCCTCTAAATTTAAAAAAAAAATCACTCCTTGTTCTTGTTTACGTCCCAAGAGCTACTCTCACACCAAATTTCACGATTCTAGGTCTTGCCATTTCGATTTGGCTGTTGTACTACATTTATCCCATTTTTCCCTTTTTACCCCACTGTGTGCGTAAATGTTCGTAAGGGCTACCATCACACAATATTTCACGATTCTAGCTGTTGACATTTGGATTAGGCTGATGTACCACATTTATCACTTTTTACCCCACTGTGTGCGTAAATGTTTGAATGTCGAAAAATCCTGCCAATTTCTGAGTCTACCTCCTAAGGGCTACCCTCATACCAAATTTCAAGATTCTAGCTCATTTCGTTTAGATTTGGCGGTGGTACCATATTTATCCCTTTTTGGCCCATTTTGCGGCTAATAGTACGAATTTCGAAAAATCCCGCCTTATTGCTCGTCTACGTCCCAACAGCTACTCTCACACCAGATTTCACGATTCTAGGTCTTGCCATTTGGATTTGGCTGTTGTACCACATTTTTTCCTTTTTACCCCACTGTGTACGTCAATGTTCGAATTTCGAAAAATCCTGTCAATTTCAGAGTCTACCTCATAAGAGCTACCCTCACACCAAATTTCACGATTCTAGCTCTTGCCATTTGAATTTGGCTGTTGTACTACAGTTATCCCATTTTACCCCACAGTGTGCGCAAATGTTCGAATTACGAAAAATCCTGCCAATTTCAGAGTCTACCTCATAAGGGCTACCATCATACAATATTTCACGATTCTAGCTCTTCCCATTTGGATTTGGCTGATGTACCACATTTATCACTTTTTACCCCACTGTGTGCGTAAATGTTCGAATTTCGAAAAATCCTGCCAATTTCTGAGTCTACCTCCTAAGGGCTACCCTCATACCAAATTTCAAGATTCTAGCTCATTTCGTTTAGATTTGGCGGTGGTACCATATTTATCCCTTTTTGGCCCATTTTGCGGCTAATAGTACGAATTTCGAAAAATCCCGCCTTATTGCTCGTCTACGTCCCAAGGACTACCCTCCCACCAAATTTCATGATTCTAGCTTCAGCCGTTTGGCCTGGGCGATGATCAGTCAGTCAATCAGTCAGTCAGTCAGCCAGTCACGCAACAATTTTATATATATAGAAGATATTGACTCCACAAAATTGGTAATCTGTTGGGTCCATCAGGAATCCATTTCAAGTTTTTCATGGTAAATAATAGACTGACTGACCCTTTAGAACCAACAAAATTAAGGAACTTAATTGATAATGATCAGCGCAACAGTAGGAGCAACTGCAAAGATACTGTGGGGTGACCCAAATGAAAAGAAAACAAGAAGTCTTCTGAAACTAAACAAGATCGATCTTAGTAAGATGATGAGTGTTCTAACGGGACACTCAAGCTTCATCGCATATGACTAACAGGAAACGACGAATGCAGGGCATGCAGAGAAAACATCGAAACGATGGAACATTTTCTGTGTCACTGCCCGGCTTTCACACATGCAAGATCCCAACATTTCGCGTCCGACATATTACCAGACTTGGCTCATCTCAGAGAATACTGGAATATACTGAGAAAATTCGTGTCTAGTACCGATTTTCTGTAACTCGTGAGGTATAAAAAGATCATAAATAAGGAGCGCACAACAGGCCGAACCACTGGCTTAAGTGTATGTCCATCGACATGAGACGTTTAAACGTCTCCTCTCTTCAACCTAACCTAACCTAACCTAATTGATTCTTTTCCAGGATATTCAAGTATTACGGATGTTTTCTATATTTTTACCTCCTGTTACCACAAGGACAAACATATTTTATTCAACTGTTTTGAAGGGAAGTGTCAACGGTTTTAATTGGTATTAAAAACTTCAACATATGTGAAGCGGTTAAGAAGATATGACAATTTTAACAAACGGAAGCGAATACTGAAATATATTTTTGCGAAAGCGAATGCGAAGGCGAATATTTCAAAATTGTTTTTTGCGAATGCGAAGCGAATATTAAAAATGATGCGAATAATTCGCTTTCGCATATGCGAATGCGAATATTCGTTACATCCCTGGTTATAACCATTTGAAATTATATTTTCAAAAAAATAAATTTTTTCTAATTTTTTTGGGAAAAAAGTGTATGTCGTATTTTGGAGTTATAGAAGACGTAATTTAAAAAAAATATAAAATACATACATATTTCTATTCATCTTAAAGGAAACTTCCTAGAGAATGTCCTCTTGGAAAGAGCGTGACTAAAAGATTCACTGGTATGGTTGCCAAGCTTCACCAATATATACAATTTTTTTACACAAATTTCAAAAGTAATCCACAATTTCTCCCATCGCTAAGCTAAAATATTAAAACTTTTACATTTTTTATACGTGGTGTAGTGTTGCAAGTTTAACTGCAAACAGAATTTTGAGCCCGGCTTTTAGATACCCAGTAGATACAAGGACAAATCCCAAAATCACATTTATGGGGTTTTTGGAAATTGTGGGAATGCCTTTTGCAAATATAATGATTCTCGAACTATTATCGATTTCTGATATCAAGACCTACAAGATATGTCATTGAAGTATGTTCATTGTTTAATACAGGGTGGCTGATGAATATTGCTACATTAAGAAACTCAAATAACCTTTTTTTCAGTATATGGAATTCAGTTTTCTTTTATTCATGTTAAAGCTCATTAAATTTAATTAAATATAGCATATTTAGTTTTAAAAATAATGGAATTTAAATGCCCCCCTGCTCGTTGATGCATGTGCGGCATCTTACCAAAAAGTTGTTCATTACTGCTTGGAGAGTTGAAACGGGAATAGCCGCAATTGTTTCTCGAATGGATTGCTTTAGTTCATTCAAATTTGTTGGTTTTGCTTTGTAGACTTCCTGTTTGCAATAACCCCACAAGAAAAGGTCAGGTGCAGTAAGGTCAGGCGACCTGGGGGTCCAACGGAATGTGGAGTTTCTGGATATCAGCTTATTGGGAAATTTTCGCCGCAATTCTGTCATAACAGGCCGGTCTATGTGAGGAGTTGCACCATCTTGCTGAAACCACACAGAGTTGAAACAAATTCTCATTCGGCCTAATTCTGGATAGAAAAACTCTCTCAACATGCTCAAGTCACGGCCTCCAGTAACTGTAACGGTGTGGCCGTTTTCTTCGAAGAAGTAGGGCCCGACAATGCAGCGTGATGAAACTGCACACCACACTGTGATACGAAGTGGATGCAATTCCGTCTCATGGTGTATCTGTGGGTTGGAAGCACTCCATATTCGACAATTTTGTTTGTTTATGTTGCCGTTTAAATCGAAATTGGCCTCGTCAGACATGAAAAGACAGTTCAACATGTTTCCGTCCACTTCCACCATTTGAAGCATCTTCTGGCAAAATTCCAAGCGAATCGGGAAGTCTGCTGAGTTCACTTTGTTGGCCATTTGAATTTTATATGGGAATAACTCCAAATCTTTGTGCATAATTGACTGCAATGACTGTCTGCTTATACCCATTTGAGCAGATAAGGTTCTTGTCGAAACTCTTGGATTGTTTTTATGGCATCAGCTACAGCAGCGATTGTTTCCTCCGTCCGAACTGAAGGGTTTCGATGGTAAGGTCTTCTGTTGACTGTCCCATGCTCGGAAAAATTGTTAACAAGTTTCTTTATGGTCCATCTGCTCGGAGGATTGCCGCCAAACGTGCCCCTATACTCTCTTTGAACCGAAACTACGGACTTCAGTGCGTAATAGCGGCGGACAATCCAAATTCTTGTTTTAGTTATCCATTTTTGTTAAATCTAAAAATCAATCTGCAAAATAAAAAAAAATTAACCAGATTCATTAAATAGAAAAAAAGTTATTACATTTTTTTTTTGGTAGCAGCTTTCATCAGCCATGTTATGTATGTTATGGCTTTATTACAAGTTCGATCTACATTTGAAAATCGTTTTTTTTTTCCTTACTCTGTACATGGTAAACTGCAAAAGGAATTCTGACTACTACAAATGATTTTGGGGAAAAATTAAAAATTCTGTTTTTGAGGATTTTCGAATTTATTTTGGGAATTGTAGGATTTTCCTTGAATAATAATGTTAGAATAAGCTTCGATTTCTAGCGTCAAGAAGTACAAATTAAAAAAAAAATTAAACATAATATGTTTAACATATTAATTATATTCAATTCAATTGTTGTTATACGAATTTCAAATGGAATCATCGAATTTTAATTCACCTTTTTTCGAATTTCAATTGATCTTATTCGAAATTGAATTGTTTTTTTTCAAATTACAGTTGAAAATGTCTAGAAAATATTTTAAAATTTTGTCTTCAGATCACATTTGTTCCTTGGGGATGCATTTTTTTAATACAAATGTCTAGAATTTTGCGAATAAAATTTTTTTAAAATTGTAGAATATATTTTATTTGGTTAATGATTTATATTTTAACGTTTGACAAATACTTACCACTGTCATGTGAAAACTCAACTTGAATCATCCTTTTTAATTATTTCCCCCGATATAATTTGGAATTTTTCCTGCTTTATTTTCTTTTTCTTTCAAATATTAATAATCAAGCAATTGTAACCCCAAACAAATTTGGTATTACACATTACCTGCTGCTATAAGTTCTGCGTCACTTAAGAGTCCTCGCACATAACTTACCATTTTCCACAGCGTTTTCTCTCCCACCACCCTACACCTCTTTTTTCGAGTGACCCCATTACGCTCAACTTCAGACCATGAGTAGCAATTTGTCTATATCGTAATATTTTTTATTGTAACTAAACATGTTTTCCACTTATGGTTCTAAAGTATATTGTTGACCCCAAACCAACATAGCCGTTGGCAGGATTCCTGGGGTTCTGCTATGTTAATGCTAAACATACATACGAGTACAACACAACGCTGTAGTGTTGTTGAGATTTGCAAAGGTTTGCGCCGAAGTGGAACATTTGTGATAATTGTGACTACGTGTGAGCTGGTAGTTTTTGTAGTTTAAAAAAAAATTCAATTATTTTTTTATTTTATTTCATGTTAATGGTTAAACTGTTTTTAGCACTTGTCGCACTATAATTATGGGGTGATTTCGTAAAAGGCGCCAATTTAGCTAAGGTATAGAAACATGTTAGAAAATTTAAAGTGATTTCTTCTTTTTTTTTTAAAAAAGTTCGTTAGTGTCGCAATAAATTCCCTCAGAGTTCACAAACTTTTTTCCCACTCAATCCCCAAGATTTATTTTAGGCTACTGCCGCTTAGACCGCCTCTTTCCCAAATCCTTTGTAGTTTCTGCGTAATAGCAGATAGTAGAAAAAATCGTTTCCAAATCACCAAATAGCAATTGCAAATCCGAAGCATCCTTTACCGAGTGCTTTTTGGTCCTTACAACACTCACATCTGCTCCTTTTCATTTGCATAGCAACTCGCAATGAGGCACACATGTCGTGGTCCCAATGGCGTTACAATGACAATGGACGCAGTCGCGTGACACATCACTCTGCATACGCTTGTCTGATGTGTCGCACTCAGTGACAGCGGAAGGGAAACAAAATTTCGATTTGAGACCACATAATGACGTTAGTGAAGATGCATTCGATGGACCAGAACAGAGACCTCTGCTTAAATGCGCGCTTTTGCCTAGGAAATCACAGGGCATTGTGTGTAGACGTTAAATTTCGCCATTAGGAATGTAATGGAGTTTCTTTCTTGTGAAAACTCTTTTAGTTGCTTGTTGTTGATGGTAGGCCCGGAATTTTTCTTTTGTGAAATTCGGATTTTTTTTCCTGGAAATTTACAAAGTACAGTTTTGTAGGTTGCGTATGTTCGCGGCGGGACCAATAGTTCAATGGGAATAAATAGGACATTCTGAGTGCAACATATTCTTAAATTGAGAAGCCAGATGTAGATTTATTATACCTTCGCTTTAGTGAAGGACATTAACCACAGCCCAAAAGTATAACACAGCGAAAGAGTAACTTCATTTAATTAAACCAGTACCATTAATAGCAATCAAAAACTTTCAATGTCCAAACATTTCCTGAGTTAGAAAATTTCTAACTCTGGAATAAAAAATATACCGGATATAAACCAAGGTCTTAATACAGTAAATAAATGTTCCTTAAAGTTTTTCATTCTATCATTCCCAAAACTCATTTTATAAAAATATTCTCCTTAAATCCCGGTCATCGACAAGGAAACAAATAAAGGAGCAAACAATAAGTAAGAACAAATATTACTAAATTGCTGCAAATTATTGACAGACTATCACAAGTGATAGGACAACAATAGATGAATTTCCATTTTATGTCATTGGAATGAATGGATTCGATTCGTCGTTGCCCATTGTTAGTTGTTGTCTTCGATATCATTGCACAAATACAGCATTAGGTCAGTGCAAACGTAACATATAAGTACAAAGAAAAAGTTAGGCATACGTAACCATAACGTCCCCGTAGCGTAACAAATCTGCTGATCCAATCTTTCATATGTTTTTGCGACTCAATTCTGAGAATTGGACGTGAAAGTAGCCGCAAAAATAAAAACTTCTGCATCATAAGTTTATTCAAGTTGGCTCAATTAATAATTTAATGGCCATATGCGTAATATGTATAAGTATAAAACAGAACATTAAAAAAGAACTTTATAAAACAGAACAGACCATTTTTGCAATTTTTAAGGCACTGGATGAACTTTTATCGGGTGCGTGTGTTCCGAATTTTTTCTCCTATTCAATATCTACAACTTTGCTTCAGACACAAAAGAGATATTCCTTACGGTATACCGAGAAAAAAATTTTGAAAAAGTGCTAAAAATCCACCTTGAGCAAAAAATTCGTATGGCCATTAAATTATTAATTGAGCCAACTTGGCTAAACGAATGATGCAGAAGTTCTTATTTTTGGGGCTACTTTCACGTCCACTTCTAAGAGTTGAGTCCCAAATCAATGATCTGATAAATGCTGTACTGTTATAGCCAATAAAATGTAAACGGACGATCGAATCTACTGAAATTTGATGTATGTACTGAGACTTGCTGATACCTGAGCGCCTCAGGAAGTAATAGGTGTATTGCAACCCAGCCCTTGTCGCTGTAGTAGGGGCTTTGCTGTGGTGGACATGTATCTCACCTACACTCGTGGGAACTACTTGTAAAGGGTGGGCCATTTAAAATTTTAAATTTGAACTACTGATTACTTTGACTTGTGATTTGAGCCCTTTGGATTATTTTCTGTGGGCAGCCATTAAGGATAAATGTTACGCAAAGCATGCAGAGACAATTGAAGCGTTGAAACATGAAATCGAAGTTGCCATTGAAGAGATTCGACCCGAAACAATTGAAAATTTATTGAAAAATTAGTTTGATCGGATGAGGTACTGCCGAGTACAGTCGTGGTAGTCATATGAATGATATTGTGTTCCACTACTAAATGACAAAGGTCAACATTTCAAATAAAACCAGACATTTTGAATTACAAGTACTTTTTTATAGTCGATTCAAATTTTAAATTTTAAATGGCCCACCCTTTGTATAAAGCAAAGTCTACAACAACAAAAACGATGCCTCTGGGTTCTGAATCCAACCGCATTCAGGCGAAACCTTCTAGCTGGATTCTTCAATTGTCCTACAGCCCTCCGCTGGTCTTGACCCAAGCCGACCATACAAACCCGATAAAAAAAATCATACCAGTACACACAACGAGTGATACATGTCCGACCGTCACACACAGGCGCAACGAGCAGCGCATAGCGGGATTCTTCAATTGTCCGACTGCCCGTCCGTTGGTCTTGACCCAAGTCGACCTTACCGAAACCGATAAAAAAGACGCCCAAGTACGCATAACAATTGGTACAGTAAGAAGGGAACGTCATATCCGACCGTCACACACAGGCGCAACGAGCAGCGGATAGCGCTCAGAGCTCTGACGGAGTTGGAATGTTCTGAGGTTTCGACTCTTACCGAGAAGCAAAAAAAGAACTTACCTGGGTTATGAACGTCATTGATGCTTCTAAAGCCACTGAGTCGGCTGATAGCGCCAAGACTTGGACTGTGTTAACTGCTGGCAATAATGCCAAAGGAATCAAATCACCTGATGAACCCCTGCATTCGACAAAGGCTAAAGGACACAACGCCAACAGCCTTGTTGTTCTTAGAATCAGGCCAGACACATCATCTGCAACTATACATCAAGGGAGAGTACAGCTCCTGGCATTCGGTGATGGCAGGTCGGTAGACCTGTATAAGGCTGCTCTGAGTCGAGTGGGTTAGGCCTGAAGCCATGTTGGATGTTGTCGAGAAAAACGAAATACTTAGTCGCCCCAAAACCATCACCTTGATTCGAATCGGCTGACATTCTCGAGCTGCCAAAAGTTTGCAGTCCTGGTCTCCCCACCCGTAATTGGTAGGATTGATAAGGCGAATAATTCAAAGTGGCGGATCAACTTGATTCTTAATGCAGAGTCCATCCATAACTTATAACAGGCAATGGAACCATGAAGTATGGATTCGGGACAATAGTTCTGAAGTTATACAAGCAGGATGTAGCCGCCACTTTAGAATGTGAGGCATCAACATTTGTTACCACTCTGGAAGTGCCGAGCCACCAAAGCCAACAATTTCTGCACAGAAAGAAAAATGCCATACTAAATTCAAGTAAAAAATTCCTAATATAAGCCGAAATCGTACTTAAAAATTTAAGTACGTTCGTACTAAGTTTTTCTTAAAACAAGAGTAATCCAGCTCTAAAATCAAGCGCAGAAAGGCTTAAAATAAGTATATAATGCTTGAAACCAAGTAAACATTTCTTGAAAAGGAAAATAAATTATAGAGCACAATAAAATTACCCTCTCAACCACTCTCATTTAAGTGGTTGATTTTGGCTGACAACCATTTGTGGGCAACCATATCCAATACGTTTCTCGTTCAGGCAGTGTTTGCAAATACATTACTTGGCGTGATTTTTTTTTTTGAAGTTGTTAAAAATTCTTGTTCGTTTCGTTGATGCTATTCCTTATATGTTTCATATTTAAATCGAATAATTACAGCAAAAATTTTACTTTTGCTGTCAAGCAAATGTATTTAATTGGTATAATTAATATAAGTGGTCTATAGGTATAAAACGAACGAAAGGACAATAAATCAAATATGATCAGGCTTTAATCAAGTATTGGTTAGGCTTAAATCAAGAACGTTTATATCAAGTATTGAATAGGCTTAAATCAAGAACTGATCAGGCTTAAATAAAGTATTGGGCAGGCTCAAGTCAATCAAAATTTTCTTCATTGAAGCCAGTTTCGCACTCAAATCAATCCCATACAATTCTTAAATCAATCGCTTTATGCTTGAAATAAGAATATTTCGGCTTAAAATCAAGCCTAATCAGGCTAAGTAAGCGCTAAGATTAAGTTCAGAGCTTAAAAATCCGTACTTGATTCAAGTATTTTGTACTTGATTTAAGAAAAACCGTACTTACCGTAGTATTGACACCGCTACGGCTTGATTCAAGAACGGATTACTCAATTTTTTCTTTCTGTGTGGAGCCTCAGGATCTAACACAAAGGCGGTACCATATATCTGTGGTTTTCTGGCATAACAGCACATCTCAAAGATCAAAATGTTCAGGAGAGGCACAATACATTCAAAGACTTTTAAAGACCAAGACGTGAAAGTTCTCTCTTCTGCTGTTATGAAGTGTGTCTAACATAAAGCATACCTTAACAGAGCATTCTTTAACAGAGGAAAATGAAATGACAAAAAAAGGCAACTAAATGCATAAATAAATGGCACCTGTATGAAAAAATTAAAAAAAGTCCTCAATTCTAAACCTCTGTACGAATCGAATGACAAAGTCGGTCTGGATATTCTGGTCAACCACATCACTACGTCTTTTAATAGTTGCCTTGAATAAGCCTGTCCAAATCAAGGTACAATGTTAAAACGAAACCACAATGATGGGCTTCTGAGCTAGAGGCCAGGAAAAATATCTGCGACAGGACAACAAAGCAAATCAACTGGGGTCACTAATGATTGGGATACCTATAAAGATAACCTCAAAATGTATAATGTACACCTTCTGTGGATAAGTGGTAAATGTCTCAGACGCCGCAAAGCTGAGGAAGACACCTTGTACAGTGGGTTTTCTACAGCATGAGTATAACAAATAGCGGGCAGTCATTACAGATACTTCTCGACACACTCCCTGACAGAATTCGTGGAACAGCAGGACCAACAAGAAAGCGAGTGGACGAAAAACGTGGCTTAATTTTTGACCGATAAATCCAAACTAAGTTGAACGATTAACAGTTTTGAGTCGCTGCTGAACTACATCATGCCCAGCACTGTTGAATCGTCCCTACATTTCAAGAATTCACTATAGGGGCCTTTCTTGTTGTTGATAAATCCAAACTAAGTTGAACGATTAACAGTTTTGAGTCGCTGCTGAACTACATCATGCCCAGCACTGTTGAATCGTCCCTACATTTCAAGAATTCACTATAGGGGCCTTTCTTGTTGTTGAAGGGGCTTTTAACTACATTCAATCAGATGCGGTATCTGCGGCGTTGTCACACTTTCGTCCCCACATTTCAAGAATTCACTATAGGGGCCTTTCTTGTTGTTGAAGGGGCTTTTAACTACATTCACTCAGATGCGGTATCTGCGGCGTTGTCACACTTTCCTATAATCTTCCACTCATCTCTTTCCTAAAATCGTCCATTGGATATATATGTATGTATATAGCAGAAGTTCGTTTAATACTATGGTACGGCATTTTGTTGTGGTGGGCGACAACGGATAAGCTACCCACAGGTTTTTCCAACAAGAGGTGTTATTTTGGTATTCAAAGAAAAATGAAATTTTTTGAGATAAATGATCGGATGTTTATTTCATAATAAAGAGGGCGGTATGCCGTTAATAATGAAAAACAACATCAGCAAAAATGGCCACCACGACCATATCATTTTCATGAAATTTTCCATAACCAAATCGCAAAGTGGCTGCCCTATGTCCTCAATAGCCTCACGAATTCTATATTTGAGGTCTTGAATTGACGCTGGGCTATTGGCGTAGACCTTATCTTTCACATGGCCCCAAAGGAAGAAGTCGCAAGGTGTTAAATCACAAGATCTCGGTGGCCAATTGTGATCACCTCTTCGAGAGATAACACGGATCCAGAAACTTTTCCCGTAACAGATCAATGGTTTTGTTGCTTGTGTGCCACGTAGCGCCGTCTTGTTGAAAGTAAACGTTGTCCAGATCAATACCATCCAACTCCGACCATAAAAATCATTAATCATCTCTCGATAGCGCACCATTGACCGTAACTGTTGATCGAACCTCATTTTCGAAAAAGTAAGTTCCAATGACTCCGCCGGGCCATAAACCGCACCAAACAGTCACACGTTGAGGATGGAGAGGCTTCTCAACAATAACTCTTGGGTTTTCCGAGCCCCAGATGCGACAATTTTCCTTGTTGACGTAGCCAACGAGGTGGAAATGAGCCTCATCAGTCAATTTCGATGGAATTCCGGATCATTTTCATGCATTTCAAGGACACAATCAGCAAAGACACGACGTTGTTGATGATCGGCCGGCTTGAGTTCATGTGTTAACTGAACTTTATAAGCCTTAAGACCCTTAATGACGTTTGTGGAATGCCCAATTCCAAAGAACAACGAGAAAAACCTGGGTTTTCTTCAACACTTTCGGCTCAGCAGCAATATTCTCAGTTGTTCTTGAGCGACGTGCACGGGTTTTATTCTTCACATCAATAACTTGTCCCAACAGCTCAAATTTGTCCACCAATTTCTGTATTGTGGTCCGACAAAGTGCTTCACGACGATTCAAAAATGCTTTAGTTTTGCGAACTGTGACTGCAAGATTTTCACAATTTTTGTAGTGAATTTTAATAATTTCAATGCGTTGTTGAATCGTGTATCGTTCCATTTTTAGTAACAGCGTACTTTCTACTTGTCAAATGTCAAAGAATAAAAGCTTCAAAAGTGGCAGATACCGAAATACCGTGTGATTCAAAATAACATCTCTTATTGGAAGACCCGTAGTTCATTGGAAACGGACCGAGTGGACTATATACCAACGGTGTACAACTTCGGGAGTAACTTTTCCACTAAAATACCCTTCCAGAGAGGAATGGATTGGTAGAATGCCAACAGATATCAAGTATCTCCTCATCTATACTGATGGTTCAACGCTTGATGATAACTAAGTATTGAAATAGCTCAAAGACTATCATATATCAGCAGTGTCTATCAATCCGAAATTATGACAGTCGTCTTTACTCGGATAGGCTACCATTAAGTCTATGGATGTTATATACCTAAATACCTACAGTGTCTATCAATCCGAAATTATGGCAATAAGGGATGTCGTCACGTAGCTGAGTCGTGGCCAACACTGGCGTCGTCTTAACTCGGATAGGCTACCATTGTGTCTATGGAAGTCCAAAAAACCGGTTATTTCGAAAAAGCGGTTTCCGGTTTAACCGAAATATTACTTTTTTTAAAACCCGGTTTTCGGTTATTATTTTTTTTCGAAACCGTTTAACCGGTTTTTAGGCCGGTTTTTAAATAATATACGAAAGTGTTTAAAATGTCATTAAATGTTTATTGTAAAACAAAAAACAACTAACAATCATTTGTAGGAAAAATTAGTAAACAAAAATAGATTATTATTTCGTTTATTACAGGTTTAATTTTTTGGTTTACTTTCAATAGAAAGTATTATATTTCTGAAATTACCTTAAAAAAATAATAAATCATTTAGAATGTTTTTTTATGATAATATCTTAAAATTTAAAATTTAATTTAATTTTTAATCGATTTTTCTTTTAATTTGTTTATGTAACTTGACGTTGAAAAGGCTCACAAACGTTGATGTAGTCAATAATAGTCCGATCGTCATTAAAGCATTGTATAAGTAACACAGCTTCTCCGTTTTCTTCTTAAACATTTCAAAAAAAGTAAAGTCATCATACAATGTGGCTTGCCTTTCGTTTTTCGATTCGGTGTGTGACATAAATCCGAAATTAAATTATTTGACTCAACAATATAACAACTTATATATCAAACCGAATCAGAGGTATCTGGCTGTTCTGTCGCGATTTAACATCGCAAAAAAGTCGAAACTATTTGTCTTTCCGTTCTTAAGCGTATGCTTGAAGTGTTCTATGCTTCATGGACGACTTATTGAATGCTTTGCTTTACTTCCTGAATTTATTTATTACATCATGGATATCAGGAATAAAGCCAAAATCATTTTTAAGATCAGTGAATTCATATTCACTTTCGGAATATTGAGAACAACTGTCAGAATTATCCACCTCATCGTTGTTATTTGTTGCATATAAATGGTATCCACAACAAGTAGAAAAATTATATCAATACATTAATTTTTTTTAAACAATAAATAAAATACCGGTTAACCGACATGAAAAAACCGGCTTTCTCGGTTAACCGAAAATTACATTTTTTAAGAAACCGGTTACCGGCTTGGGTTGCAAAACCGGTTAACCGGATAATCGGTCCCGGTTTTGGACACCCTAGTTATACACCTAAATTCACAAACAGCCATCAACTGCCGCAGATCTCTCAACGAGATGACAGAACAGTTTAGTATATATATGTATGGCTATCCCGGGTATCCCGGGGAACAGCAAAGCTGATGATCTTGCTAGGAAAGAGATGACATTACAAATTATCGAAGAATATTTATAGAATAGTAGAGGTATTCAGGCAGTCCAATGAGTGATGGACAGAAATCGACACCTGTAGGGTACCTACAGAAATCTGGACCTGAGAAAGTCAAAATATCTCCTCGCACTATAGAGGAAACGACCGGACGCTGCCTGATCGTCTAATACGCCAGACAGTTGGTTTACCTGAGTGCAATTTTCTTGTTTCTTTCTGTTAAAGGTTTTGAAGTAATTGTAATTAAAACCCGTTAACTACTACAAAATGTTGAGTGAGGATCCTCAGTATTGAATTTTATATTGCAAAGCCCTGTATTCCCTGCAAACTTTGAGGCAAGCGGTTATTACCACCGGATTTTGGAGAAAAGTCCAAAATCTTCTGCCAAAAATTCATTCCTGAAGTAAGTAATCTTGATTTTTGCTTGCAAGGAAATATACGGATGTAATTAACCAATTATATTCCAATCAATGTAGTAAGATATGTCAGGAGCTTTTCAATATTTTCTTGTTAATGTTTGCAGACACAATGTTATAATTCAAAGACCGGTGCCTGTATTTTTGCACCGTTAAACATCATTGTCCTGATGACCGCTTTGCGTATGATTGACGGAGTGAATCTGGCATTCATTGTAGAGGGCGATTTGCGAAAAGTAAGTGAACAAAGTTCATTGTTTTTTTACTGCGTCGCTTACTCTTCTTGCCCCCTCTCACCGTTTCTATCTATCTGTGGCTGTAGTTGAGTGGTCGTTTTATTGTTTGCTTTAGCATAATAATAATGATAATGATGAACACAATGGTGACGACAACAAACACAACAACCACAGCAACAACAATAATAATAATGATGACGTCGATTATGTTGTTGTGCATGGTTATTCTGGTGCCTGGCTGTTCATGATTTTTCTACAAATGTATGTATGTATATTCATGCCCATTATACACGTTTAGTTTAGAGCAAGTGTACGGTTAGCCTTAATTTTAAACAACAAAAATAGCAGCGGCGATTGTTGTTGTTTTTGTTACTGCTTCCCTTGTTGTTGTTTGTTTAAGTGGTAAGGGCGATACTTAAGATTTCAAGTTGTTGTTCCTTTAACTTTTAAATGTCTTAAATTTGTTTCTTTCCTTTGTTTTGAGTTTTGTTTAACTGTTTTGGGGAGAAAACGAAAAACCCCCGAAAATAACTTAACTTTAAAATATAACAGAGAAGGGGTTAGGATGTGTAGGGAAAGACAATATCGAGTTTTTGAAATTTCTTTTATTGCAACAACATTACCATTTAACGAGAATACCCAGGGGACTTTTGCTGTGAACTTATGCACAAAAAACCAAAACAAAATTGTTGCCTACTTTTAGCTGCTTTAAAGTTAACAATTCATCACATACTTAGTGTAGACACACACACACAAATAAAAATTGTCTGTCTGGCAAGTTAACAGTTGATAATCTGGAACATTTTTATTTTATTAGTGTTGTAAAGTTATAAATTGTCTGAGAGAAAATAAGGGACTCTATAATAATATGTTCTTGAATGAGGTTTTATTGTTTTACTGCATGAATAAAATAAAATTTCCAAGTTTCCAAGTTTTGTAAAAATAAATCTTTTAAGAAATATTATAAAGAAAATAACGTAGACAATTCTATCTAAAACACTTATCCATAAAGTCTAAACTTTGGAAGATATGTACCGGGCTAATGAAAATTGATTTTCTTAACTCTCGAATTATCCTTTGAAATAAATTTCATACATATTGTAAAATAAAATTGTGTGTATTGAAAAGCAAAATATCTGAAATTTATTATTGTAAAATGTTTTTTTTTAAATCGTCAATATTTAATTTTTGTCGTATTCTGTTTGGCAACCAGAAGAAATTTTTAAAACTGGTGACAAATTAATACAAATGCCGCCAAATCAACTGTTTTGCGCCTAAAATTCTGCTATACAGAGAGCAGAGTTAAGTAGAATTTAATAAAACAAAAAAAAAATAAAATGCTAGCCGGTCAAATAAAAAACGCCTATTTACTCCTGAATGAAGTAAATTTGAAATTCCAACAACATTCGAGTCCGTCATCAACAATGTAACAAAATATCTCCGTCCCCAGTTCCGGCTAAATTCAATTGTAACAAAAGTTCTTAGAAAAAATAAAATGTTTTGTTTCTCTTGTTTAAGTTCTTAGGAATAAATCCCAAATAAAATTCTCTAACGTAATTTAAGTTATTCAAAGCCCTAAAGTATTTTAGAATTTAATTTAAAACAAATAAAGCCGCAAGATATGCTTTAGAACATTTTAAATGAATACCATTGAAAAGTATCAGAGAACAACAAGGAATGAGGAAATTTTGTACAAACTTTACATAATAATTACGATTTAATTATAGGGATTTAAAAATGTAATAGAGGTTGACTATAATAGGCGGGTTTTGTTTTTGGTTAGATACAAATGTGCTATTGTCAGTATTTTTGCGCCTAAAATTCGGCAACACGGACATTGTTGCGCAAAATTTAATGCAAAAACATGTTGAAATGCTGGTTCGTCAATAAAAACATACCTATTCCGTACACACAAAAGTTTAAAGTTAGCGTGGCAACAGTTGTTACCAGCTCACAAAGGCAATTGAGTCCCCAGTTTTCCATCATATGAACAAACGGTTTAATACATAAAGTTATCAATAGTACCGGTCAGATCTGTTAGATCTCCTCAGCACCTACAGAAGTCATTTCCCAAACACCCGGCGTGTTCGCCGATCAGGTAGTGTTCCGTCACAACTGATACTAACGTTGACAACCTTTTCCTTTTTAGTACGAGGAGATATATTGACCTTCTCAAGTCATGTCTTGGCTAGATTTGTCTAGCTTGCCTACAGTAGTCATTTTTGTATTCATATTTATGATATTTGACATATCGTTTCAGATATAGATAGAGGCCAAGATTTGGGACTAAATTAAAACTAAAAAACTGTCTCCTTGAAATACCCTTCTCTTTGGTTTTTTTTTTCTAGATAAGAAGTTAAACTTCAATCGTAACATTGTGCAAAGATCAAGATGACTGTGGTAGCGTTATAAACCTGCAAAATGGCAATAGGAAAACGCTGGGGTCTGAACCTGCGTATAGTGTATTGTTGTCTGTGGCAGTAGTCTGACCGATAAAGCTGAATGACATTGTCGTCTGAAGGACGGATCTGCAGAAATCCACCTTCAGCGCGATACTAAACAAAGTTCAGCGAATAGCTGGTGTACGTCAATATTTAATGAAATGTAATGCCGCTAGCAAAGCAGTATGCCACATTTACTGCTATTAAACATAGGGAACTATTGTCCATGAACTGCCACAATGCCTTACTATCCAAGCATTGTTGATTACTCTATATCTGAACCACTTTTTGATAAGAAGTATCTCACTCTTATACCTTATAGATCAGAATGGAGTGTTCGCATCCGTGGATATAGGAGATTCGTGAACATCTATACAGATGGTTCTAAACTCAACATCCTTTGGTGCCTTTCCTAAAGAACAAGAGCTATATATGCGTCGCAAAAAGATAACGTGCCCTCTGTCAGTTTCACCCGGCAGAAATCTTAGCTATTAGAGAGGTAGCAGAAATGCTGAAAATTAACGTTCTGAACAAAGTAGGCATCAATACTATCTCTGTCACCACTATATTTTTTCTTTTGGAATATTGTTGAGATTTTCTTTCATGTGAATACCATTTCGCTTTCTGTGGACTTTAGGGCATTTTTGGAAGCCCTAGGGCTGGTTGCGCCACTTAACATGTTTTTTGCATATTGAGGGTCTCTTTGGAGGCGGTGGTGTTTATTCTTTATTATTTGACATCTCAAAATTCGAACTAACTTTACAAAACACTTTGGGGGTTTTGATATACTAGTGGTGTACTATCACGTCCAAATAGTTTCCTTCGGAAAAGATTTGATGGCCCAATATTTGTTGCATACTGTAATCAGGCTGCTATCAAGTCCCTCGAAACTATATTCATGAATTCAAAAACTGCACTCGACTGTCGCAGATCTCTTAACGAGATGGCTAAAGCATTCTATATTCGGCTAAAGCTAAAGCTAAAGCTAAAGCTAAAGCTAAAGCTAAAGCTAAAGCTAAAGCTAAAGCTAAAGCTAAAGCTAAAGCTAAAGCTAAAGCTAAAGCTAAAGCTAAAGCTAAAGCTAAAGCTAAAGCTAAAGCTAAAGCTAAAGCTAAAGCTAAAGCTAAAGCTAAAGCTAAAGCTAAAGCTAAAGCTAAAGCTAAAGCTAAAGCTAAAGCTAAAGCTAAAGCTAAAGCTAAAGCTAAAGCTAAAGCTAAAGCTAAAGCTAAAGCTAAAGCTAAAGCTAAAGCTAAAGCTAAAGCTAAAGCTAAAGCTAAAGCTAAAGCTAAAGCTAAAGCTAAAGCTAAAGCTAAAGCTAAAGCTAAAGCTAAAGCTAAAGCTAAAGCTAAAGCTAAAGCTAAAGCTAAAGCTAAAGCTAAAGCTAAAGCTAAAGCTAAAGCTAAAGCTAAAGCTAAAGCTAAAGCTAAAGCTAAAGCTAAAGCTAAAGCTAAAGCTAAAGCTAAAGCTAAAGCTAAAGCTAAAGCTAAAGCTAAAGCTAAAGCTAAAGCTAAAGCTAAAGCTAAAGCTAAAGCTAAAGCTAAAGCTAAAGCTAAAGCTAAAGCTAAAGCTAAAGCTAAAGCTAAAGCTAAAGCTAAAGCTAAAGCTAAAGCTAAAGCTAAAGCTAAAGCTAAAGCTAAAGCTAAAGCTAAAGCTAAAGCTAAAGCTAAAGCTAAAGCTAAAGCTAAAGCTAAAGCTAAAGCTAAAGCTAAAGCTAAAGCTAAAGCTAAAGCTAAAGCTAAAGCTAAAGCTAAAGCTAAAGCTAAAGCTAAAGCTAAAGCTAAAGCTAAAGCTAAAGCTAAAGCTAAAGCTAAAGCTAAAGCTAAAGCTAAAGCTAAAGCTAAAGCTAAAGCTAAAGCTAAAGCTAAAGCTAAAGCTAAAGCTAAAGCTAAAGCTAAAGCTAAAGCTAAAGCTAAAGCTAAAGCTAAAGCTAAAGCTAAAGCTAAAGCTAAAGCTAAAGCTAAAGCTAAAGCTAAAGCTAAAGCTAAAGCTAAAGCTAAAGCTAAAGCTAAAGCTAAAGCTAAAGCTAAAGCTAAAGCTAAAGCTAAAGCTAAAGCTAAAGCTAAAGCTAAAGCTAAAGCTAAAGCTAAAGCTAAAGCTAAAGCTAAAGCTAAAGCTAAAGCTAAAGCTAAAGCTAAAGCTAAAGCTAAAGCTAAAGCTAAAGCTAAAGCTAAAGCTAAAGCTAAAGCTAAAGCTAAAGCTAAAGCTAAAGCTAAAGCTAAAGCTAAAGCTAAAGCTAAAGCTAAAGCTAAAGCTAAAGCTAAAGCTAAAGCTAAAGCTAAAGCTAAAGCTAAAGCTAAAGCTAAAGCTAAAGCTAAAGCTAAAGCTAAAGCTAAAGCTAAAGCTAAAGCTAAAGCTAAAGCTAAAGCTAAAGCTAAAGCTAAAGCTAAAGCTAAAGCTAAAGCTAAAGCTAAAGCTAAAGCTAAAGCTAAAGCTAAAGCTAAAGCTAAAGCTAAAGCTAAAGCTAAAGCTAAAGCTAAAGCTAAAGCTAAAGCTAAAGCTAAAGCTAAAGCTAAAGCTAAAGCTAAAGCTAAAGCTAAAGCTAAAGCTAAAGCTAAAGCTAAAGCTAAAGCTAAAGCTAAAGCTAAAGCTAAAGCTAAAGCTAAAGCTAAAGCTAAAGCTAAAGCTAAAGCTAAAGCTAAAGCTAAAGCTAAAGCTAAAGCTAAAGCTAAAGCTAAAGCTAAAGCTAAAGCTAAAGCTAAAGCTAAAGCTAAAGCTAAAGCTAAAGCTAAAGCTAAAGCTAAAGCTAAAGCTAAAGCTAAAGCTAAAGCTAAAGCTAAAGCTAAAGCTAAAGCTAAAGCTAAAGCTAAAGCTAAAGCTAAAGCTAAAGCTAAAGCTAAAGCTAAAGCTAAAGCTAAAGCTAAAGCTAAAGCTAAAGCTAAAGCTAAAGCTAAAGCTAAAGCTAAAGCTAAAGCTAAAGCTAAAGCTAAAGCTAAAGCTAAAGCTAAAGCTAAAGCTAAAGCTAAAGCTAAAGCTAAAGCTAAAGCTAAAGCTAAAGCTAAAGCTAAAGCTAAAGCTAAAGCTAAAGCTAAAGCTAAAGCTAAAGCTAAAGCTAAAGCTAAAGCTAAAGCTAAAGCTAAAGCTAAAGCTAAAGCTAAAGCTAAAGCTAAAGCTAAAGCTAAAGCTAAAGCTAAAGCTAAAGCTAAAGCTAAAGCTAAAGCTAAAGCTAAAGCTAAAGCTAAAGCTAAAGCTAAAGCTAAAGCTAAAGCTAAAGCTAAAGCTAAAGCTAAAGCTAAAGCTAAAGCTAAAGCTAAAGCTAAAGCTAAAGCTAAAGCTAAAGCTAAAGCTAAAGCTAAAGCTAAAGCTAAAGCTAAAGCTAAAGCTAAAGCTAAAGCTAAAGCTAAAGCTAAAGCTAAAGCTAAAGCTAAAGCTAAAGCTAAAGCTAAAGCTAAAGCTAAAGCTAAAGCTAAAGCTAAAGCTAAAGCTAAAGCTAAAGCTAAAGCTAAAGCTAAAGCTAAAGCTAAAGCTAAAGCTAAAGCTAAAGCTAAAGCTAAAGCTAAAGCTAAAGCTAAAGCTAAAGCTAAAGCTAAAGCTAAAGCTAAAGCTAAAGCTAAAGCTAAAGCTAAAGCTAAAGCTAAAGCTAAAGCTAAAGCTAAAGCTAAAGCTAAAGCTAAAGCTAAAGCTAAAGCTAAAGCTAAAGCTAAAGCTAAAGCTAAAGCTAAAGCTAAAGCTAAAGCTAAAGCTAAAGCTAAAGCTAAAGCTAAAGCTAAAGCTAAAGCTTTTTTCTCTGTTACAATGTCATTATTAAACTGTTTGGTCATCATTGCATAAATTTAAATATCTGCCCCAAATAACAAAACTAAAATGTATTGCCTACATTTTATGCATAAAATAGTTAAGATAAATATTGCCTACTTTTAGGAAGCCGAAATTTACCCATATAAACACAATGTTGTCGTTTTTATATGATACACTTTACCAATTGCATATATGTTGGGCTTGTAAGAATTCAACGAAATGTTGCATACTTTTAGGAGGCCGCAATTGACCCAAATCAACACACAATGTTTACGACGCATGAAAAACTCTACCTGTGTACATTGTATACAATAAATAACTTTACCAGCTTTCTTTTTAGGGCCCGACACGCATTTGCCCGAACAATTTTTCATACAATCCGAAAACATATTGTCGCTTCTATAAATTTAATTTGACTTTTAAGAAAATATGCTTTAATAAGCATATTGGGTATAAAATTGCAACAATTAACTAAAGTGCAATATTTTGAAGTTGCTTGCATTTTGACCAATAGAAACATACGCACACATACACTCGTGTACATTATTGTTAAGTGCATAGTTTTAGGAAAATTAAAGCATACATTTAAGTGAGCACACAATACATACCTTCAGGAGAATTAGGAAAAAATCTTTCTATTGAGATGAGGTTGGCTCGTAATAAAGTTTTTCAATTTTTAGAAAATGTTTTTGAATCTCAATACACAGAATGTTTGTCTAGGTATGTGTTCATTTAATCCTTTACAATATCCTCTTGCTTGCCATCTCTATGCTTAGGTATTATGTAGCATAATTTCAAGAGTCAAACTAATGCTGGAATTTGTTTTTCCTTGAAAATGTATGATCTACTTTGGGGAGTTGCCTTTTCTTTAGCCTCAAGTAATTAAATTGAAAATTCTTTGTATTTATTAACACTTGCATTGTTATTGGGTTTCTCTGTAAACCTACTAAATGTTCTAAGATTTCCGAAATTAACAATTTTGCAGAAAGATTAAAAACATTTTAAGATTATTAAAAGTTTATGTATACTTTTGGGGGGTTTACCAAATGCTCATGTTTGTTAGAAGAATGAAAATGCTTGAAGTAATTTCACTTTAAAAGAATACGAAAATTTAAAGCGATTTTATTATTGTTCTTTTTGAGAAATACTTTGTGTTTAGAAAGAAATATGAATGAATATTTTTAAGTTATCAATTTATATATTTTCTGTTGACATCAAACAAATGAAAGTCATTGTCCTTATGTTTACTACAATAACTTTGCATCTTAAAGGATTATTTTCATAAAAAGGATGCTTGGGAAATACCTCAAAGTTAAACGATTTCAATTTGAAATCTATTTCATTTTCGAGTTGAAAAACCTTTGATTGGTTGCTTGGTCTTTTTCTTTGTATAAAACATGATTTTCCTTTCAATTTTCCTAAGTCTCTTCATTTTCATTTATTTTGAAAAGCTTTTCTTTTTTGGGAGAATAACAAAAACCTTAAAAACATACATTCAGAAAAAAATGTTAAGTTGGTTGGCTTTTAAGTTTATTCAATTGTTTTCTTTTGATTTTTTCCATTTCAATTGTAGAAAAGTTTAAAAAACTGTTGAAGAGGTAAATTATTTTCAGACTTTGCTAGCTAGCTTATTGACAATGCTTAAAGACATTAACATTACCTTTTTAAACACAACAAATTACATTGGAACAGTTTTTATAGGAATTGTCTTTAATGGATCTTAATTGAGTTCAAGCCAAAAATCTTTGTAATGTTGAGACAAAGAGAGAACTACTTTCATTTGTTGACTTCAGCTTTATAAAAAATAGGAAAGAAAAATGCTAACGCCATTTGGTGAAGCACGCTGATAGCATGCACAGAAAATCTTGTTCACATATGAAACAAATTTTACCCTGCAAGAACAATTTAACAACCGTGTATGCACGGTCGTCTAAGAAAGCATGTGAAGTTATTGCACGGGTCGAAAAGTTCCACCATACAGTTTCAATCATGGTTTGATGGGGTGTCTCTTACGATGGGGTCACTGACTTGTATTTCTGTGGACAAGGAATCAAAACATTGTACAAAAATGACCAAGAAACCATTTTGTAAGCTGTTGTGAAACCCTATTCCAAAACCAGACATGGACATTCCAGTATTATTCTTCGTCAGCACATAAGGCTAAAATGACCCAGACATGGCTATAAACCAATTTGTCAGCTTTCATTTCTTCTGATGAATGGCTCTCTGGCAGCCTTGATTTAAACCCACTGGATTACAAATGTGGGCAGGTTTAGAGGACAAAGTATCCCACAAAAGATACCCCAATATCGATTCTCTTAATATTACTTTGATTCGTACCCAAAGGGACGAGGTGCCTGCGGCTATTGATGATTGGTCAGTGCGACTTAATGCATGTGTGAAGGCCAAAAGCGGACATTTCAAATGAGTGCTTGTTTTTGTATACAATATACATATGTCAATAAATATATACAATAAATTTGGTCCAAAAGGATTTATTACTTTTAATGTTACAGCATAAAATGTGTGTATTTATGTCCCTACTAAGTATAAAGTATTTTACAACTTTTTATACCCTACACCACACTGTGGTACAGGGTATTATAAGTTTGTTTCACGGCAGATGTTTGTAACACCTGAAAATAACACAGCTAGACCCACCTTAAAGTATACCGATCGACTCAGAATCACTAGCTGAGTCGATTTAACGATGTCCGTCCGTCCGTCCGTCTGTCCATGTAAAGTTGTTCGTCGACTACAGGTCGCAATTTCACTCCGATCGTTCTGAAATTTTGCAGTTTAGAGTATTTGCGGCTGTTAAGATCGCTATTGAATTTGGTTGGCAGATTTTCAAGATGGCGTTTTTTGACACTCCTGAGGAAATAATTTTTAAATATTTCTCTATCTAAAAAAATTGTTTTTAAACAATTTAATATTTATATTTTGTTGTTTGATCGTTATTAGATGTTCAGCTTTTGCATAAAAGTAACTTATGATACACTAATCTTTTGATTTTATTCACTTCCTTCCGAATTTGCTCATTTAACGTGGTATTGCAAAAATAAATAAAAAATGGATTTTTGCGGTTTTGGTCTTCATTAGAAAATGAGTTTAAAAATTAATCCCAATTACAGTCAAGTGGACTTGATTTAAAAATTATTTCCTCAGGAGTGAAAATCAAGAAATTTTCTTGGAACTTTTATTGGAACTATTTATATATTAGAACAAAGTACATTTGCGTTCATAAATAAAATATATATTTACACACAAACAAAGTTATTGTTTAGAAAAATTTGTAAAATATATTTTATATAAAACCAGTAAGGAAAGACAGAAAGTCGGGCGGGCCGGACTATATAATACCCTACACCTCCCTAACAATGCGAAAATGGGCATTGCGAAGAGAATTTGGCAGTGTTCAGTGTATGTAATAAGAAAACTCTCTCTGCCGAATTTCATACTGATCGGATATAAAGTAAGGTTTCTACAGCGCTTACATGTCAAATCGGGTGTAACATATACATTGAGACTATGTTTAAATCTGAACCGATTTTCACCGAATTTGGCTGATTTTCCCCCATATGTGTGCAGATTTTCAAGATGGCATTTTTTGACACTCCTGAGGAAATAATTTTTAAATCAAGTCCACTAGACTGTGATTGTGATTAAATTTTAAACTCATTATCTAATGAAGACCAACACCGCAAAAATCCATTGTTTATTTATTTTTGCACTAATGAGCAAATTTGGAAGGAAGCGTATAAAATCAAAAGATTAGTGTATCATAAGTTACTTTTATGCAAGAGCTGAACATCTAATAACGATCAAACAACAAAATATAAACATTAAAATTTTTAAACCCAATGTTTTTAGATATAGAAATTTTTAAAAATTATTTCCTCAGGAGTGCCAAAAAACGCCATCTTGAAAATCTGCACACATATGGGGAAAAATCAGCTTAATAATCTAAAAGTATTTCAAAAAAAATTAATTATATCCGAATCCGCGAAAATTAATTTTTTGTGATTATTTTCGCGTTTATGAGGTCAGATTGCAAATTTTTGCGAAAAACGATTCAACCATTCGAAAGCCCATGAAAAAATCCTCATCATTCGTGTCACAAAACAATCTTATATTTGGTGGTTGAAGCACAAGAAATAATCAAACAACAACACCTTGGCTTGAAGAGTAAATTTTGGACCACCGCCCATGCTATCAATATTCAACGAAAATTTCCAAATCTTGGCGGATATATTATTTGTATATAGCACCATTCATAAACAAAATTTGAACAAAATTGGACAACCTTTATTTTTAGGCAGGACATTTTTCATGAATTTCACCATATATGTTTCGTCCGATTTGGCCCTTTAGTCCTATAGAAGCTGTATTTTACATCCAATCATTTTGAAATTTAGAATGGTAGAGTTTCTTGACCCATGAACCAACACTACCGAATTTGAAGAAAATCGGTTAAGATTTAGCTATAGCTCCCATATATATGTTTCGTCCGATTTGGCCATTTAGTCCTATAAAAGCTGTATTTTAAATCCAATCGTTTTGAAATTTAGAATGGTAGAGTTTCTTGATCCATGAACAAACATTGCCGAATTTGAAGAAAATTGGTTAAGATTTAGCTATAGCTCCCATATATATGTTTCGTCCGATTTTGCTCTTTAGTCCTGAAGAAGCTGTATTTTACATCCAATCATTTTGAAATATAGAATGGTAGAAATTCTTGATCCATGAACCAACACTACCGAATTTGAAGAAAATCGGTTAAGATTTAGCTATAGCTCCCATATACATGTTTCGTCCGATTTGGCCCTTTAGTCCTATAAAAGCTGTATTTTACATCCAATCGTTTTGAAATTTAGAATGGTAGAGTTTCTTGATCCATGAACCAACACTACCGAATTTGAAGAAAATCGGTTAAGATTTAGCTATAGCTCCCATATATATGTTTCGTCCGATTTGGCCCTTTAGTTCTATAGAAGCTATATTTTACATCCAATCGTTTTGAAATTTAGAATGGTAGAGTTTCTTGATTCATGAACCAACATTGCCGAATTTGAAGAAAATCGGTAAAGATTTAGCTATAGCACCCATACATATGTTTCATCCGATTTGGCTCTTTAGATCCCTATATACCCTACACCACACTGTGGTACAGGGTATTATTTAAGTATAAAATGTCCCAAAAGTAAATTTATGTAAACAATTTATACATGAATTATAAAATTTATATATCAGAGTTATTCAATATTACGAGAGTGGTGTAGGGTATTATATAGTCGGCCCCGCCCGACTTTAGCCTTTCCTTACTGGTTCGACTATATTTTTTCTCCGTGTATATTTAGAAGGTGACATGTGTTTTGTTTTTTATACCCTACACCACACTGTGGTACAGAGTATTATAAGTTTGTTTCACGGCAGATGTTTGTAACACCTGAAAATAACACAGCTAGACCCACCTTAAAGTATACTGATCGACTCAGAATCACTAGCTCCGTCTGTCCATGTAAAGATGTTCGTCGACTACAGGTCGCAATTTCACTACGATCGTTCTGAAATTTTGTAGTTTAGAGTATTTCGCAGCTGTAAAGATCCCTATTGAATTTGGTTGAAATCGGTTCAGGTTTAGATATAGATCCCATATATATCTTTCGTCCGATTTGGCCCTTTAGTCCTATAGAAGCTGTATTTTACATCCAATCGTTTTGAAATTTAGAATGGTAGAGTTTCTTGATCCATGAACCAACATTGCCGAATTTGAAGAAAATCGGTTAAGATTTAGCTATAGCTCCCATATATATGTTTCATCCGATTTGGCTCTTTAGATCCAATTGTTTTTATACCCTACACCACACTGTGGTATAGGGTATTATTTAAGTATAAAATGTCCCAAAAGTAAATTTATGTAAACAATTTATACATGAATTACAAAATTTATATATTACAGTTATTCAATATTACGAGAGTGGTGTAGGGTATCATATAGTCGTCCCGCCGACTTTAGCCTTTCCTTACTGGTTTTTTTTATAATACTCGTTCTTTTTGGAATGAACACAAAAACAAATATTTCGAATGAATTAAAATTTAAATAATTTGGAAAAGGCCTCAAATCTTTATGGCACTATGTAACAACAAAAACCAGTGCGGAAAGGCTTAGGTCCGGCCGTGCCGACTGTATGATAACCTACACCATTAAGATTGGGTAACAATAATTGGATCTAAAATACATACATCTTTTATAGGGCTTAAGGGCCAAATCGGATGACACATATGTATAGTGTGATCCAAGTAGATATACTTTTTTCAATAGTTTTTTTTGACAGATCACGTGTGAGTCGTGTCATGCCGCCATGTTATTATACCCTCACTTTAGTATGACGAGGGTATATATCATTTGCTACGGAAAAAAGTGTAACTCATCCAAGGAGTGATCTAAGACCCTAAGTATGTGCGGAGGAAATCCGTTTTGGGTCATTTTAAGTCGATTGAGCAATGTCCGTCCGTCTGTCTGTCTGTCTGCTGGCTGGTGCGCACGATAACTCTCGAAAGGAGTAACCGATTGACCTCAAATTTGGTATGTTGTAATATTTTTTTCTATCTCCGGCTAAGTTCGAAGATGGACCATATTGGTCCACTCCTTCTAGTACCTCCCACACAAAGGGTTAAAATGTTGTGAAATATTGATGAAATTCCACACATATATATGGGGCCTATAGTTAAATAAGAATCAAATTCGGCAATGTTGGTCCATGGATTAAGTAACTCTAACATGCTAAATTTCAAAACAATTGAATGTAAAATACATCTTATATACGGCTAAAGGGCCAAATCGGACGAAACGTATATATGGGAGCTATATGTAAATCTGAACCGACTTCAACTAATTTTAATATGGTTCTTTTCTGGTGCGAAAGACCCATAACTGCAAAATTTCAGTACGATTGGAGTGAAATTGCAATCTGTACTCAACGAACAACATAAGATGGACAGACGAACGGAGGGACGGACTGACTTGGTCAATCGACTCAGCTAGTGATTCTGAATCGTTCGGTATACTTCAAGGTGGGTCTAGCTGTGATGTTTCTAGGTGTTACAAACATCTGCCATGAAACAAACATATATTGCCCTGTAACACAGTGTGGTGTAGGGTTCTACCAACCTTTTGCAAAAATAATAACCTTAAAATTCTTTCGTTTTAGTGGAACGAAACTTCAGAAAATCTTCTCTTTAAGATTTCATAAAAATCTGTTGTTGCTTAAATGCCAACTCAGATAATACTTAAATACATACGGGAGTTATATAAATCTGAACCCCGTTTCTTCATAATCGCTATTGTTCATTCTTGGATGAAAAACCTATTCTCCTACAAATGTTATAAAGATTTATTGGAAAATACATATGGCTTCCACAGGATTTAAATTTAGTATCAGTAGAACATATACATACATATGTATATCTAAATATGAACCGATTTTATGCTCGATACTATGGTAGCTTTCTGAGAGGTAAATGGAGCCTGCAATAATATAAATCCAGCCGCTATAATTATGGCTTTAGCAATCCAGGGGTGAAGAGCATAATTTCTTTCTTTGCTTAGAGTCAACTGACCTGCATAGATTTGTCCCCTTGGGGATATTGAAATTACATATTCTGAAATCGCAAAAATACTTATGTATTTTACTTGGCAGAAAGTTGTACTTCAAACCCAAAGCTCTGGAAAGAAAGTTCTAAAATATGTGTTTTCCATTTTTATATATATAGATAGATAGATAGATAACCGAAGAAAAGATGGTCTAAAGCCAAGATAATATCCTAGCGACACATCAAAAACACCCAAAAACATTTTTTTGTATAAATTGTGGCATACTGTTATATAAAATCAATACCAAAAATTTTTTTATGGATAAATTTTTTTTAAAATTTTTTTTTATGGATACATTTTTTTAAAAAAAATTTTTTATGGATAAATTTTTTTTTAAAAAATTTTTTATTATAAATACTAATATCTCTGAAGATACCCTTAGTATTGGCGCAATAATTTTTGGAGTATATGCCCGATCAGGTCGACTTATACGTTAAATTGAAGCTATTAATGTGGGCTACCAATGTTGGAAATATGTCTTTCACTTAAAAACAGTGGTTTAGTAACAGTCATTAAATAATTGGATAAAGTAGATTTTAAAAAAAAAAAAATAAAAATTTCCTGGGGCGAAAAAAACGTAAAAAATAGAAAAAAAATCAAAAAAAAGCTTGCATCCTAGCGAAGAAAATAATGCCTATTTCAAAAAAATCTATGGATAAATGTAGAAATTATAGCCTTTTTGGTAGAGGTAAGAGAATTTCAAAAAATCTTTTTTTTAATTTCTGTTTAAATAGCGATTTCATTTGTTACATTTATTTATATTATGTGCATTTGAGTTTATTTACATGCACAAGTTTCATTAGAAGTAATTGTGAGTTCTTTGTTGACGTTTGTAGATTTCGGAATCGGTTTCTCTAATGAGTAACTTTTACATCTATCCATAGATGTCCATCTATCAAATAGACAGTGTTTTCTTCGTTAGCATGCTGGCTTTTTAAAAATGCGATAAAATATGTTTTTCGATTTTTTTCTATTTTTTATGTTTTTTTTTTGTACCAGGAAAAAGTGAGGCATAACACGGCTCAATCAGGCTTATACTTGAAAAATTGTGAATCTGAATGAATGAGGGAATTTAAAAAAAAAAATTTTTTGAAAAAAAGTTTACCATAAATATTTTTTGCAATATTTTTTTGTGTTTGTGGCACTTAATTGCACCAGAAACTGTTATCCACATCCCTTGGACAAAAATTTTCTGAATGAATGAGGGAATTTAAAAAAAAAATTTTTTGAAAAAAAGTTTACCATAAATATTTTTTGTAATATTTTTTTGTGTTTGTGGCACTTAATTGCACCAGAAACTGTTATCCACATCCCTTGGACAAAAATTATGTTGCATAGTGTAATATACAAAATTTTTATATTTTCTTTATATACTTGATGGGCGTCATTGAAACCAAATTATCTTCGATAGACGGCATTGTCGCTCATAGTGCCGCATACGAGATTTATGTGAAAATGTCATCCACGATTTCTCATGACTGTCTCACAATTGTCTTTACCGATTTACACACCTTCAGGAATGTCTTAAAGACATGAACCTTCTAAAACATGTGTTTTAAGTTTCAAGGCGTCACGTTTAGTTTTTTTTTTTGAGCACCCAAAAGTAAATCATATCAGTGAATTCGTAAATATGGACAAAATTGGTCACCGAAATGTAATACAATACTTTCATTTGAAAGGTCTCAGTTCAACCAATATTAAAACCGAGTTAGATTCTACTTTGGGGTGCTACTCCTTCGTTTAAAGCTATAATATGTATATTCGGGTGGCGGAGTTCAAATATGGCGGTACGCGGTGCCAAGATGAACACCGTAGTGGTCGACCAATTGAGGTGTCCACGCAATAAATGGTTAAAAAATCCGCCAAATGGTTTTAGATTACCGTCTGTTGAAGGTTCGTGAGCTAGCTGAAGTCATGGGCATTTCAAAAAGCTATACATCGCATATTGAAGGAAAATGAGATAATGACAATCAAGACAATGCACCAGTTCACACATCCACTATTGCGATGGCCAAGTTGAGAAATAAACAACTATTTTCCCAAATTTGTAGTGTTCTCTTTATAAGGTCGGCTAATTTTAGGACCGACAGCGTATATGGTGACTATATTAAAACATAGATCGATGTGGTTCTTTTTTTGCTCTATGGACTTATTGACAAAATCAATTTCCAACAGCATTTAGCACAAATTTGGAAAACATTTCCATATGTATGACCAGTTGAACTCCTGATTTAGAGTTTTTTTACCCGTTTCCACAAAAGGGACAAAAAGACCCTAGTGAGGAGCTAGAGAGTTAAAATGTTCTCATAGTGTTTATACCCTACACCACACTGTGGTAGAGGGTATTATAAGTTTGTTTCACGGCAGATGTTTGTAACAACTGAAAATAACACAGCTAGACCCACCCACCTTAAAGTATACCGATCGACTCAGAATCACTAGCTCGATTTAACGATATCCGTCCGTCCGTCTGTCCATGTAAAGTTGTTCGTCGACTACAGATCGCAATTTCACTCCGCTCGTTCTGAAATTTTGCAGTTTAGAGTATTTTGCGGCTGTTAAGATCGCTATTGAATTTGGTTTAAATCGGTTCAGATTTATATATCTTTCGTCCGATTTTGCTCTTTAGTCCTATAGAAGCTGTATTTTACATCCAATCATTATTTTGAAATTTAGATTGGTAGAGTTTCTTGATCCGTGAACCAACACTACCGAATTTGAAGAAAATTGGTTAAGATTTAGCTATAGCTCCCATATATATGTTTCGTCCGATTTGGCCCTTTAGTTCTATAGAAGCTATATTTTACATCCAATCGTTTTGAAATTTAGAATGGTAGAGTTTCTTGATCCATGAACCAACATTGCCGAATTTGAAGAGAATCGGTTAATATTTAGATATAAAGGTCCGCCAAATAACTTGTTTTTTAAAATGCTATAAAAAAACTACTGAATATTTTCTCAAATTTCTTTTTTATTTGAAAGTACAATCCTTCCGGTTACCAATGGAAAATAATTTCATTCAAATGGCTGCCTCGGCTGGCCATGCAGTAGCCTACACGATCGGTCCAATTTTTAAGCACATTATCGATTGTGTGCAGCTGTATTTTACCAATGGCTTCACGAATATTGTCCTTTAAAGCGTCAATTGTCTCTGGCTTGTCGGCGTAACACTTATCTTTGAGGGCACCCCACAAATATTAGTCTAACGGTGTCAAATCGCAGCTCCGAGGTGGCCAAACGACATCAGCTCTGCGGCTAATAATGCGATCTTCAAAAACAGGGCGCTAAACATCGAGTGTAGCTTCGGCTGTGTGGCACGTAGCGCCGTCCTGTTGAAACCAAATGTTGCCAATATCCTCCTCTTCAATTTTTGTGAACAAAAATTCGTTCAACATGACCCGATAACGATCGCCATTGACTGTAACGGCCACTCCTTGTTCATTTTCGAAGAAAAATGGCCCAATTATGCCTTTGGACCAAAATCCGCACCAAACAGTGACTCGTTTTGGGTGTATCGGCTTTTCAATGTATGCGTGCGGTTTTTCTGTGCCCCAAATGCTTGTTTATATACCCGCCAAGATCAAAATGAGCTTGATCTGAAAAGATGATTTTTTTTGGCAAAATTGGCATCTTCTTCTTCGGCATATTTCCCAGCGTTGTTCAAGCGTATACACAACCATATTCGTTCAGCGGAAGGATAAAACTAATTATCTGTCAAATCAGACATGAGCTAAGTGTTACCATTCACGAAATAAGCACTAGTTGAAAAAAAAACGTTAGATTGCGGACCCTTTAAATTCCATACATATCTTTCGTCCGATTTGACCCTTTAGTCCTATAGATGCTGTAGTTTACATCCAATCGTTTTGATATTTAGAATGGTAGAGTTTCTTGATCCATGGACTAACATTGCCGAATTTCAAGAAAATCGGTTAAGATTTAGCTATAGCTCCCATATATATGTTTCATCCGATTTGGCTCTTTAGTCCTGTAGAAGCTGTATTTTACATCCAATCGTTTTTATACCATACACCACTCTGTGGTACATGGTATTATTTAAGTATAAAATGTCCCAAAAGTAAATTTATGTAAACAATTTATACATGAATTACAAAATTTATATATCAGAGTTATTCAATATTACGAGAGTGGTGAGGGTATTATATAGTCGGCCCCGCCCGACTTTAGCCTTTCCTTACTGGTTTTAATAATATTTTTGAACACATCCTATCCTATCCATATCTAATATAGGGATCACAAGGTTTCCCATCCTATAAAGTGGGAGGAATTAAAAAAAGGGCAAAATAATTCGGCCGTTTTTTTTACCAGACAATATATTTCGGCAAAGTTGACATGTTTGTAGAAGAGGTAGAAGAGGTATTAGAGAATTTAAGTTTTAAATTTGGGTCCCCTATGTTATACGGGGGTGGAGCGACAGGGCCTCAAATTTGGACACCTCGGATATACAAAATAAATATTTAAGCGAATGTTACATTGTTTCTGTTGTCTGTATCAAGTAGGTATACAAAAGACTTTCAACACATAAGTGTTTTATCATAAAGTTCCCGAGATATCTGCGTTTGAAAATTTATTCTTTCTTTTCCCCGATCCGGTCTTAGTCTTTTGTGAATATCGGAGCAGAATATGTACCGATTTATTCATCCTATATAAACTTCTCTGAAATTTCTATATGATAAAAAATCGATCCGATATCCCCAACCAACCAAAAGTTAAAGCCATTTGAGGATATATTCTAAAAAATGATTTTTTCTAATTTTTTGCGATAAAAGTATATGATGTATTTTGGAGCTATAACTGAAATTATATAAAAAAATCATAACATATTTATATCCAGCTTAAAGGAAACTTCATAGAAAATGTTCTTCTATCTTCAACGTATTTTTTTAACATATAACAATATTAACCAAAAATTTTTCGATTATATGTTAGCCACAAAATTAAACTTACCATTAAGTTTATTTAAAATAATCTTGGGTTCGCAGCTACAGTGTAGATATGCTACTAAATGGAGCAAATTTTAATTTTTAATGAATCCACGAATTTCCTCTAAATCTCCACAAACAATTCGAAAAATCTAAAATGGTAAATAGCTGGTAACGAAATTGGATTTTACTATTAATATCAACAATTTTACCACTTTCCCAAAAACTATTTTCGAAGAAATGCGATACAATACCTTTATCCTTTTTATTTCGGCTGACACGTGCGAAAGAATATACATGAGTGTGTGTGTGCCAATGTCCTAGTAAAACGCAACGTGTGCCAATATTGTCAAATGTTTTATTTTATTTAACACCGTTTGAGGCAATGTTGTCCCTCGGGCAATGTGACAGCGATTGTTGTTGATGGCGATGGCGGTGGTGGTGGTGTTGATATTGAATAGTATAAAAGGTTTGCATTCACAGCCATACGTTGTGGTGTTCTACTTAATCCTTTGTCTCCCGAAAGTGTTGACAAATAAAAGGGTTTTTGCTTTTTGGGATACTTTTAACAATATTGTTTTGTTTTGGATTGTTGTTGTTTTTGTCCAACCAAACCATTTCACACACACTCTCGTATTTCCTTTCCCCCTTTCAAAAGAGAAGTGCGATTTTTTTCTGACAACTTTCTGGCAATTTGTTAAATAAAGAGCTTTTTCCTTTTCCATATCATATAACCAGTTTACCTGGTCTCTAATGCCTCCCCCGGGGGAGGAAATAATCATCAGGATGATGGGGCTTACAATTGAACGATTATCTTGGGTTAGTATACACTGATTTAGTGAGGTTCCGTTAAAGTTGTTGCTTAGCTTTGGAAATAGTCTAGGAAAAATATTTTAAGGGATGGAAGGGAATAATTTGAGGTCAACCCATATCGTTTCATTTCTTTATTGACCAGAATAGGGGGGTAGTTATCAAACATACCACAAAACAAAGATCTAAATGGATGAAATTCCTTTAAGGGTGATTAATGAATGGGAGAAAGACGTATGGCTTTCGGTGGGATATTTTGCCAATTTTAGCAGGGTGCACGTTTTCGGATAAGGACGTGTTGCTTAGCATATTTGCTGATCCAGCAGACGTTCGTCTGTCTTACTGATAAGCTCGAACAATGGTCTCCGTATAAATGAAGATATTTTGACTTGAAGAAGATTTATACAAGTTTCAGCGATGAAATTCTTACACTTTTATAAAATTTTCTTTAAAAAAAGAACGAATCAAACAAAAGGTATATTTTCCAATATTTAACATTTTTGACCACTGTACCATATTTCGAATTTTTTCCTCAAAGAAATATATTTAACCTTATTTTCTTATATTATATATTTCATGATTATGTTTCAAGAGTTACCCAGGCAACCTGCGACCCTAGTTCTACTAAAGGACCATTTGCCTCTCATCGGAACGCACTTGTTCCATACACAAAGATTTCATTAATACGATCATCGATACCAGCGAGATCTGTCAGATTTCCTCGAAAGGCCGACCGAGTATACCAATTATATATGGGTCGCACACACGCAAAAAAAATCGTTTCTGTGAAACGAAAAATTATACAACTACAATTCTCGTTTACGACGACTGAAATTCTTTTGGTCAGAACAAAAACTTGCTTACGCGAAATAAGTTTCTGTCATAACAAACGAAATTTCAGTACCGACAAACGAGAATTGTAGTTGTCTAATATTTCGTTTCGCAGAAACGAATTTTTTCTTTGCGTGCAGGGGGAAAAATTCGATTAATTTGGGGGAGCCTTCGGGTCCGGATTTTTCTACCCTCACTTTAGTGTGACGAGGGTATATATTGTAACGGCGGATCAATTCAAGGATCCACAACATTTTAAATAACAACACACTACTTTCCAGGGCACGAAATCCAGATTTTATTTATTGTGTTTTCTTTGTTCAACAATTAATGTTTCATGTATTTATACAAAATATTTCATGAGTCAATCTATGTATGGGGGTATGGGTACGAGTCCTCTAGTGCGCTGGTATTTGCTTGTCCCAGATGCCGATTGGTTGTCGATGAGGTTTGCCGGGAAGGCTATCAGTATTGTCTTCAATATGGTTCTGACACATGCACGGTTGACAGATGATGTGGCGTGGACCAGACTTTCGGTATAATGGAGTGGTATTGGGCTTCGACGACAATCTGTGAATGGGACGGACTGCGGACTATTCCACTTGTCGTTCAACTTGGTTGGTAGCTCCGTTGATTCACACCATTGACTAAGAAACGTCGACACCTTATACCACTGGCTATACAAAGTGAACAAGAATAATATTCACAGCATGGCCAAATCATACTAAAATTGAGCTCCGCTAAGTAGCTAAACACTGGCGTACACATTTTTTTACATTTCGCTCTAGTTTCCACACTTTATACATATACAGTGTTGCTGAATGTCTCTACTGTCTACCTTATGGGTTATAGCTTCCCGGAAAATAACTACCATATTAACTTATATACGCTCTAGGCTGCCGACTTGTTCAACACATTTAGTCGAATTTTGGTGCGGAAGGGTATATACTAGGCCGGTTCGATTTGTGGGGAGACAAAAAAAGTCGCCAT
This sequence comes from Eudasyphora cyanicolor, assembly GCA_963930755.1. NCBI lineage: Eukaryota > Metazoa > Arthropoda > Insecta > Diptera > Muscidae > Eudasyphora > Eudasyphora cyanicolor. Next base: position 41,316,818 of record OZ005738.1, read on the forward strand.
TGCTCAGTGAAAATCGTATTCTAGGGATCAAAATAAGAAACTTTGCCGAAGGAACCATACCTCTAAAACGAATTCTGATGTCCCGGAATTTGGGTCGAACTTTTGGGTAGGGGCAAATTTTGAAAAATCCCACTTTGACCCATTTAGAGTGCTCCAATCGAGTCCAAATGTATGACCGACCCCCACTAACTTTGGAGGCCCGACCCACCCATGCCAGTGGCACACCCCCTGGAACCCCCTGGGGGTTCCATACATTTGGACTCGATTGGAGCACTCTAAATGGGTCAAAGTGGTATTTTTTCCGGGACATCAGTCAAAGTGGGATTTTTTCCGGGACATCAGAATTCGTTTTAGAGGTATGGTTCCTTCGGCAAAGTTTCTTATTTTGATCCCTAGAATACGATTTTCACTGAGCACTTCACTGAGTGGGGGTCGATCATACATTTGGACTCGATTGGAGCACTCTAAATGGGTCAATGTGGGATTTTTTCCGGGACATCAGACTTCGTTTTAGAGGTATGGTTCCTTCGGCAAAGTTTCTTATTTTGATCCCTAGAATACGATTTTCACTGAGCAATGGTCGATTTTTAAATCGACCCGCCCTAGTATACACGTTATCTTCTGAGACACAAAACAAAGAAGTGGCCTACGACCTCATATTGGTTTAGGTTAAGAGTCGTCTTGTCAGGCACATTGTGTCTCTACATGCAGAGGTGTAAGGAAAACATACGTTTTTCCAAGGCCCTCCCGTTGAACAAATTTGATTGCTTTAGAATGATCAAGATTCATTTCTCAATGAAATGAGTGCCTAGTGTAGCTCTGCGTGCCGTCCAACAATGCAATGAACCGTCGATAAGTGAGACGTCCGGTTTCGATAACGACAGCAGGGTGTTGGTTCTTTGGGTAGTCAGACAAGGCTACATCAGCCTGGAATATATGCAATTCCTGACACTATCTATGTCTCAAGAAGAGCTTGTAGGTTGCAAGATGTATGACCACTAGAGTAGGTCAGATTGTAGGGGCCGAACAAATGTTCAAAGGCGCATCGCGATTCTTGTGACTGAAATGCTACCTATTTTATATGTATTGAAATTTATTTTTGAGCTATGGGTTATTCGCGATGCGCCTTTGAACATGTTTCCTCTATTTTTGAATATTTTGGAAAACTACCTATTTTGAAAGAAGGGGGGCAAAGTTTCTTGGAATAGAACCACCGAACAAGAATCGCGATGCGCCTCTGTTGCCCTAATGCCCTCAAATTTTAGTTCGCCTGGAGCGTGTAAGGTCTTTCCTGGTCTTCCAAGTTCATCAGCTATGCAGTTCTGGTATGTCCCTGTGGCCGGGCACACAAATCCGACAGTCAAGGCTAGCTTTTAAATTCAGGAATGCCACACTATCAGATAAAATATTGATACCGACTTTAGTCAGACAAGAATATTAATTCTAAGCAGTTCTGCCACCTCTATGTATAATAAAGATGTATTAGGTATATAATAAAGACAAGCCTCTTGTCAAAAAGGATTTCAGTCCTGAAAGGTTAAGCAGCGGTTAATGTAGTGTAACACTTAGTGCCTCAATTTGGGTTGTACTCAAATAAACTATAACTAGAATTCATAGAATTTTAAGTTGGTGTCATTGGTGTGTAAAATGCAAATTAAATTTGCAGATGCATGGGATGCAATTAAATACGTTAAGGACGCGAAAATAAAACCCTGATAAGGCTTTAAATTGAGCCTTCATTTGTAAAAATCCGTACAAGCGTTCAGAAAATACATAACTCGAAACGTACGCCTTTTGAGAATATTTTCCTATTTTCTCAGATTTTAGATGCTAATAACATCTGGAAAACATTTTTGTATTTTTTTTTTCGCCAACTATAAAATGTTTTATTTTGCGCAGAGAATCGATATGCAAATTTATTTTGAAATCGGGAATGGTGACCCAAAAAAGGTGTTCGGTTTGACATGGAATGAACGAAATAGCGCATTGCTTTCTCCAGAATATTGGATTTGAAGTTTAACTTCATGTCTAGTAAAATACCTAGGTAGTTTGCCCTTTCAGAGAAGGGAACCCTCAGGAGACAGTTTCAACAGTTGGTACCTTAAAATTCTGATAGTAGAAAGGAACTAGTTCTGTCTTGGTCGGGTTCACAACGAGACCATTGTCGCGGAAGCCCATCTGTTGGTATAATGATGGAATGAAGTCTCTAAGAGTGCTCGGAAACTTCCCTGTAACCAAAATTTACACGTGCTCTGCACTGACAATAACCGTATAAGACATTCCACAGGCAATAACCGGAGAAATCAAAATCCTTTTTATGGTTACCTTATAATTCTGATAGTGGAAAGGAACGAGTTCTGAATTGGTCGGGCTCACAACGAGGCCATTGTCGCGGAAGCCCATCTGCTGGTATAATGATGGAATGATGTCTCTAAGAGTGTTCGGAAACTTCCCTGTAACCGAAATTGCCACGTGCTCTGCATTGACAATAACCGTATAAGACATTCCACAGGCAATAACCGGAGAATGCAAAGGATGCGTCGAAGGACCTTGGACCGATAAATCTATGGAGGCCAGTTAACCCTAAGCTTGCTGAAATTAGTCTCTAGCCCTACAAGAGGCTGCGTTTATTTTATTGAATGTCCCCTCAATATCTAATCTGTATTTAGCGGACATATGTCCTCCAATAAAGCTTACTAGATCATGTAGGGCCATCTCGGTCGATTTCCCTTCCTTACGTGCTTTTTTATACACACCACCAAAGCATTGGGGGTATACTCATTTTGTCACTTCGTTTGAAACGCCTCAAAATATTGAAACCTCATAAAGTATATAACGTCATACAATTCAAATATGATTTAGCCGTGTCCGTCCGTCCCTCTGTTGCAATCACGCTGTAATCTGCAATAATTGAGATAGATGAATGAAATTTGGTATAAATATTTCTTATAACTGCAGGTTGGTATATTTTCTTATCCAAAAATCCAAGAAAATCTATCGTCTTATTTCCTGTATATGTCTATATATAGAAGCTACAGCATAACAATGTCGATGGTCTAGTTCCAAAAATATCTAAGGTTAAATTGCACTACTCAGAGTTCTTCCACGATAATGACAAATTTAACATAATTCCTTTTCACTAGATACAGACTAAATACTCCAAAGGAAACGACAAAAACCCACCAGATGATTCTGACCGCTGCAAGCCTACTAAACTACCCGGATGACTCCGACAAGCCCATGGGGTTTTTAGGTTTGTGCTTTGTTTGTTGCTCAAATTCCAATTAAAAGCAATTTAACATGAACACACTATCACTTTGACTTTCTGATATCATTTGATGGGCGGTCGGTCCGTTTCTGTTGCACCATCGAAAGATGTGTTGCAATATAACCAAACAACAGAAAAAAGCACACACTCACGCCGACAATCCTTGGAGCTGTTCGCTGTGATGACTGCCGACTTTCGAGGCAAGTTTTTTTTTTGTTGTGTATGCAACATCTGTTGGACTACCAACTGTTAAGCCATGGATGGCTACTACTACTACTGCTGTGGGCCATAACTTGCACTATCTTTGGCATGTCCAACAACTTTTCAACTGACTTGGACATATCTTGCAAACATGCAACAGCTTTGCTCCACTCCTCTCCCGGTTCTCCTTTACTTAGACTACCTAGACTTATGTTGGAGCCCAAAAAGGAAAACCAGTTGGTACCATATCCCAAATATCATCATCATCGTCGTCATCGTCTTGCCATTGCATCGTGTGGTAATTGGAGATTCATTGCGGCAAAAAGTTGTATTCCTGCATGCCGCCTATACGCAAAAAGTTCTTAAATGCGTTTTTGTTTCTGTACTTGTTTTCGTTTTTGTTTCGATGGAGGAGAAGTCTTGGCCAGGCTTATTTGTGTCAACCAAACACAACTGAAGATAGAAGAAACCAACATGAATCTGCACTTAAGGCTAATTACTAGAAGAGAGCCTACAACAAAATTCTATGAAATCTAGTTGACTAGTCTTATCAGTCACATTGCAAATTCCTTTCGTTTCTGTATGTGCTACATACAACAACATGGATTAAAAAGTAGACTAGATTATTTTAGTAACGTTTAAAGCGAATATTAGTTAATTAAATTTATAGCTACATTTGTTCTAAATATAGAATAATAGAATATAAGAAAGTTTGGACTCTTGTGCGGGTAAGGAACGTTGGAAAAACGTCGACTCTAGTATAGAGGAAGACCACAGAGGTCGACACTAGGGATGTAACGAAATTGACTTTAGCGAAAGCGAATGCGAATATTGAAACATGTTTCTTGCGAATGCGAAAGCGAATAGTAAAATATACATTTTTGCGAAAGCGAATGCGAGTAACACTTTGACGATTTAGTACCAGTAAATTTAAGGAACTGAACCGATACTTTTCCAGAATATTTAATTATTAAGAATGTTTTCCATATTTTTACCTCCTGTTACCACCAGGACAAACATATTTTTTCAACTGTTTTGAAGAGAAGTGGCAGAGGTTTTCATTGGTATTAATATATTCAAATTGTGTGAAATGAATAAGGAGATTTAACATTTTTAACAAATGGAAGCGAATACTGAAATATATTTTTCCGAAAGCGACTCTAGTATAGAAGAAGACCTCACAGGTAGACTCTAGTATAGAGGAAGACCTCACAGGTAGACTCTAGTAAAGAGGAAGACCTCACAGGTAGACTCTAGTGTAGAGGAAGACCTCCCAGGTAGACTATAGTATAGAGGAAGACCTCAGAGGTCTACTCTAGTATAGAGGAAGACCTCACAGGTAGACTCTAGTGTAGAGGAAGACCTCCCAGGTAGACTATAGTATAGAGGAAGACCTCATAGGTCTACTCTAGTATAGAGGAAGACCTCAGAGGTCGAATCTAGTATAGCGCAAGACCTCAGAGGTCGACTCTAGTATAGAGAAAGCCCTCAGACGTCGACTCTAGTATGGAAGAAGTCCTCAGAGGTCGACCCTAGTACAGGGGAAGACCTCAGAGGTCGACTCTAGTAAAGAGGAAGACCTCAGAGGTCGACTCTAGTATAGAGGAAGACCACAGAGATCGACTCTAGTATAGAGGAAGACCTCAGAGGTCGACTTTACATAGTATGGAGAAATGCCTAAAGTGGACTCTAGTATCGATGAAGACCTCAGTGGTCGACACTAGTATAGACGAAGACCTCAGACTTCGAACAATTCTAAGAGGCAATGCTTCACTCGGAGATAAACAGTTTAAATATATTTTACAATTAAATCATTAAACAAATGTGAAGCAGATTTTTTATATCGAAATTTTGTTTAACTTCAGGAGCAAATAAAATGTGTCTTTTCCATATTTTTTAACAAGATGTTGCAAATACTCGTACTACATCCATACAGGGGTCCAACTGACTAATTTACATTGTTCTCCTTCCTTTTCATGTTCTACATTATGTTCTGTAGCAAAAAAACAGGTCAAAATGCTAAAAATCCTTCTACAAAAAAAAAAGCAACATTTAACAACGGCGAAACAGAAATCCAGAGAATATGTAAAAAATTCTCATGGCCACAACAACACACAACTGTTGTTGAGGTTCGGCTGGGTTTTGGGAATGCGATATGTCATGCTTTCTTTTGAGGCCTTAACTTTATGTGTATGTCCTTATTTAAGTTAAATTGAAATCATTTAAGAGGATCTAGAAATATTGTACAAGTCTTTAAATTTTGATAGAAATTTAGAGACAGTTTTTGTGGACAGTGAAGTAAATAGATTTATATAAAATGCTTTAATTCGAAAATCCATAAATATATTAAAGCTATAAACAATAAAATCTATGTAAAACAATTTGCAAATATATACTACAGCGCATTAAGTAAAAGAAGGGCCTCCTCTGCCCCTTAATATATTTCTAAGAATTGTATACGAAATGAAGCAAATTTTTCTATTTTTGAAGAATTTTCTGCTAAGGCTTCCTTATCCTATTATCCTATTATTAATATCATAAAATCGTTTGTTTGTTTGTTCCAGCATCACGCCTAAACGGCTGAACCGATTTTCTTGAAACTTGGTGGACAGATAGACCAATGCCTGGGAAGTGCCACAGGCTACTTTGATTTTCGTTTTTCCGCCAAGTGATTTTCGACCACTTGACCACAGAGGCTTCTGTTAAAGCTAGAGAGCTGAAATTTTGCACACACATAGACTGGAATCCTCTTATAAGATACAAAGTTAAAACTTTGTATATACGAAGTACTATAAACCGCAAATATATGCGCGAAAAATTATTTTGAATTATCTGAATGTGGTCATTTTAACTGTGACTTGAACAATTTTCATTATTTCTCTGATTCTAAAAGTTCCTTAAGAGTCAATGATTTACAAATTTATATGTACAGACTGATCTCAATGGAGTTGCGAAAACAACAATTCGATGTCCAGTCTGAGGTCAAACCGGACATAAAACCGCGTCTTAAAATTTGTAAAGCCTTTTCAAAATATATCGCTCACCACTTACTGTGGTAACCTATCTAACATTGTCAATTCGGTCACTTCTCCGACTGTGGTCAGTTTAGCAGTCACCAAATCAATTTCCACACTTTCTGTACTTTAATAGTCCTTTAAGAGCTATAATCCTGATAATTTATGTTTGTATACTGATCTCCAAGGGATGCGATTTTACACCAAGCGATTTTTGACAGCTTGACCATTACGGTACCTTTAAGAAGTAGGAAGCTTTAAATTTTGCTTTGGTATAGACTTGAGTGTTGTATACCCTTCGGACTATTCACACAGTCGTTTTTGACACGTAGTTAGTTGTCGCGCTATCAAAATTTTAAATATTTTTTGTATTTCAGAAGCGCCTACACAGATAAAATAATATGTAGTACTATACCCGAGAAATGCAATTTTGAATTCTACGATAGTGGTCAGTTAAGCAATGACCAAAACCATTTTCAATCTTTACTGGATTTCAAGATTCTTTAAGAGTTTTTCATTCTTTCACTACATTAAAAATCCCATAAATTGCACTCTCATAGACATGAGTGTTGTATAAACCACGGGCTACTCACGTAGACATTTTTCGGACAGTGGTGAGTTATAGCGCTATCAATTGTTTTCGTCCTTTCTGAAGCCTCTAATAGGACACAAAGTTAAAACTTGGTAAATATAATAATTTTGAATTCTCTGACTGTGGTCAGTGAAGAAGTGGCCAAAACAATGTTCACTATTTTACAGATTGTAAAACTTCTAACCCTTGTTCAAAATATATCTCTCACCACTTAATGTGGTACGATATACATATATAACGTTGTTAATTCGGTCAAATCTCAGACTGTGCCAGTGTAGCAGTGACCAATGCAATTTCCACTCTTTCTGTACTTTAAAGGGTCCAAAATGGCAATGTTAATACTAATTCAAGCTACTTTTGGCCGCTTGACCGTTGCGGCTCATATAACAGGTAGAAAACTAGAAACTCCATTGTGGTATAGCCTACGGACTATTAACATAGTCGTTTTTTTGGACAGCGGTCAACTCTCGCGCTTAAATTATACAAAGATAAAATAATATGTAGTATACACAGGAAAAAAACAATTTTGAATTATTCTTCCACTACATTTCAAAATTTTTTAAGATTTTTTCATTCTTTCAATAAAAATCACATACAGATCTGTGGATCATATACATATGTGCATAAAACAATCTTCAAGAAAATGCGTCGTCCGCCCTGAGGACAAGAGGTACACAAAAACGGAGACATAATGTTCAAAAGTCTTTTCGAAATATATCGCTCGCTATATACACCGGTAATATTTAAACAAAAATGTATACGAGTATATCGAAATTTGAAGCATACATAGTATATTATGCATTTGTTTCTCAGTCACTTATTTGGTGACCTCTTGACCACTGACCCCATAAAAGTATTAATTTGAAAGTTTGCACACATATCGTACATTTGAGGTTGTGCTTTCATATTTACAGAATTTTTTACTGTTGTCAGTGAATTTGTTTGAGTTTTTGAGAGCATCTGGAGTAGACTGAGAGCATCTGGAGTAGACTGATCCTGGATGTTAAACAAATTTTTAATGCTCGGCGTATGATCGAAGGTATTTGTAAACCAAAGGTTTTAAATACGTATTTTTATATAAATTTTGCTATAGCCAACATTTGTTTTTAGTTTTTGAGTCCTTATTTTTTATTCAAAATCAAAAATAATACTCATGTTTGGATCACTGTTTTCAAAGGCAACCCGGGCATCGCCGGGTATTTAAATGCTAGTATTTACATATAAGAAACATTCCTAATTAAAATTCAGACTGTTAAGTATAAGAAGTCTTTACATTAAAATTAAGGACGTCCTGCAGAAAAAATTTAAAATGTTGCCACAACTTTTTCTCAATGCCCGTTTTAATTTTACATCAAATAAAACTACTTTGTATTGTATATAATCCTTTAAATTATTTGCGCCTTCCATTAATATACGATTATGTAACAAAACTCGTACTCAATGCCTTACTTTGATAGAAGGAAGGGAAATGAAAATGTTTCCCAAATTTTAGTTTGAACGTTCATCCTTTAGTTCCTGTATACCTTCGACTTTTTTCTAGCTAAGTTCCTTCATAAGCAAAATCATCCTTTTAACCATCCATTTGGTTCTTAACATAGTTTCCCTCAATATTCAATTAAGTTTATGTGTTCTATATATTCCTTCTGAATTAATTAACAGCTACATTTGCATGAGCATAAGTTTATGGATATACAAACGGATATTAGGGGGGAACGTATTTTAAATCGAAAAGGTAGCCATTATGGACGACAGGAAAGTTGTCTTTGCAGACGAAAGGTAAGTCGTCTTCATAGACGACAGGTAAGTCGTCTTCATAGACGACAGGTAAGTCGTCTTCATAGACGACAGGAAAGTCGTCTTTATAGACGACATGAAAGTCGTCTTTATAGACGACATGAAAGTCGTCTTTTTAGATGACAGGCAAGTCGTCTTTATAGACGACAGGCAAGTCGTCTTTATAGACGACAGGCAAGTCGTCTTTATAGACGACAGGCAAGTCGTCTTTATAGACGACAGGCAAGTCGTCTTTATAGACGACAGGCAAGTCGTCTTTATAGACGACAGGCAAGTCGTCTTTATAGACGACAGGCAAGTCGTCTTTATAGACGACCGGCAAGTCGTCTTTATAGACGACAGGCAAGTCGTCTTTATAGACGACAGGCAAGTCGTCTTTATAGACGACAGGCAAGTCGTCTTTATAGACGATAGGAAAGTCGTCTTTATAGACGACAGGAAAGTCGTCTTTATAGACGACAGGAAAGTCGTCTTTATAGACGACAGGCAAGTCGTCTTTATAGACGACATGCAAGTCGTCTTTATAGACGACAGGCAAGTCGTCTTTATAGACGACAGGCAAGTCATCTTTATAGACGACAGGAAGGTCGTCTTTAAGGACAATTTTAGCGTTGTCGGTAAATGCAAATATCATCCATCCTAATATAGAGATGTACGTTTGCTTACTTCTGAACACACATTTCTGTGTCATAATTTGCAAATGTTTCAGTTTTTTCGTTCTTTTTTTCTCTCCTCTCATGCAAATACTTCCGCAAAACACTTTAATTTTTCGACATCACTTCTGGGTGCTGCAACATACGATTAATATCAGCTTCTTTGCTTGTGAGTTTTTCCTCTACTAATGACATTTAATGAAAAACTGTCGAGGAAGTCAAACGGAACAAAAGTTACTGAAGAAATTATTCGAAAGAATTTTCTTACGCCAACTGTTTCTCTTGATTATGATACATTAGAGGGGGTAAATTTAAAGAAAAAATATACTGGCGATAAAAAATAAAATCTATATAAGTAGGAAAGGAATAAAAATAACTATAACAATTCTGATTTTACCAGTTTTTACTATTTTATTATTCGGCGATACACTCTCGCGAATTGTTGAATAGTTTTAAAATATTTAAGGAAAAGGATACATGTTTAAAAAATCAACTAGTCCCACTTTTATATCCACATTTGTTTATGCGAATACGTGAATATATTTATGCAGTCGTATCAACATTTTATTAAATGTATAAAACGATGAATTTTGCTTTTCATAGTGTTTTCTTGGTTGAGTGTAGAGACGAAGGAGGAAATAGGTCGTAAATATTGTACTTTGTAGCCATATTAGTTTTCTCACTTGAATATTTATACGAAATATGTCAAAATCACACTTGTCTTTTAATTTATACAATAATTTGCTAACAGGTTACACATTTATTTGGATAAATTAATGCGCTAAGGATGTTGGAAGGGAGGTTAGTTACTAATAGTTTTGAATGTTCCAAAATTGGTTCTTGAACAAATTGTTCTAAGATTTAATTTTCTTGAACTAATGTGCTTTTAAAACAATTTGCTATTTGAAAGAAATTTATATACGAGTATGTCGATTATTTGCAATAAGGTTTTTTTTCAAATCGGCCTTTATTCGGACGAAAAGGAAATATGATTGGCCTATTTCTAAGTCTTTAAAATGACCTAGAAATATTTTATAAAGTACTCGTAGCTCAAGTAATGTTTGGTCATTTTTTATTCATACTTGTATGATTTATTTCAACAATCTCTCAGTTTATAGTTTATATAGAAGTATTTCGAATTGAATTCCTTTTAAACACATCCTTTAATATCCTCCCCGTTTTTATGTTTTCTTTTGTGTAATTTGAGTTTTTTGTTGCTTTAATTACTTTATTTCAGATAATGTTTCCTTTCGTTAGTTTTATCTGTTGATTCAATTGCAACATCGTTTTCTGTCCTTGATGCAAAGCAATCTGGTTTTACAAAGTTTCGTTAGCCTTCAATGCAACAGATGTTTTATATACAGAAAATTTTAGTTCAAAAAGAGAACATGTATATCTCTACGGAGCATCCGTAATTTCCTTTTCTGCAATGAATGCTACCACTGCTGAAAAAGTTTCAACTAATTAATTGGATATCATCGACGACTAACATGGTTAGTTTAAGGTTTGGGTTAAGACTGGCAGCCTGTATAACAGGCTCACTTAGACAATATAGCCCATTGCCTTAGAAAGCTCAAAAGTTGGTAGATTCCAACATCAGACAAGTTAGCTAACTCCCCAAAGAAATGAGATCCTAAGGTTGCATGCAGACTTCTGTAGGAAGGGGGCACAGACACAAGCGTTCTTTTGAACACCTGGTTTATGTAAGGTAGTTCGTAGTCTTGCAAGTTCATCTGCCTTGCAGTTCCCTGACATGTCCCTATGGCCCAGCACCAATATCAGGGTTTAGCCATCTCCTTAAGAGATCTGCGACATTCGAGGGCTGTTTTATACCCTCCACCATATGATGGGGGTATACTAACATTGTCATTCCGTTTGCAAACATCTTGAAATATTGTTCTGCGACCCCATAAAGTATACATATTCATGATCGTCGTGAAATTCTAAGACGATTTAGCCATGTCCGTCTGTCTGTTGAAATCACGGTAATAATAGAGCTAGGTTGATCAAATTTGTTAGAAATACTTCTTATAGTTGCAGGTCATTTGGGATTGCAAATGAGCCATTGTAACGACGTAATTTATCACTTTGAAGCTGGGATAGGCTCAGTGGGTCCAGGGTAGTTACAAACATTTATATTCGCGGGTGGCAGAGAGAATAACACAACATCACTATTTTTATTCGCTTGTCAGAGTCTTTATTATATTCCTATTACACAGTCACATTATTTCACAAACGCAGTTTTATTAGATCACTTAGCGATGTAGAACGGCGGCTATTTTGCTCGATTTCGGTAGAGCGGCGTTGAATGTGCACGGTGGCGACGGCGAATCCCTTATTTACCGTGTGGTGAAGAACCGAAATGTGGCACACGTTTTACGATGAGGTATAGGCAATACCGGGAAACCCAATTTAGAGCGACCGACGGCCTTTCACCACGGCTATCCGGTGGAGTGGAACTATCGATCGAGTGCAGGTGAAACCAATACACTCCACCGTGAGCTCTGTCGGCAGACACTACAAACGATTGGTGGGGATGAGTAGTACTGGTAATGCCAAAGTACTCCTTATCGCCAACCCGTCGCTAAGTTTTGGTTTAGTCGAGTTGCTGCTTTATTATTGGTGAAACCGAAATAATTAATTAGCAACCTAATCCTCACCGAACGACAACTACCCGCTGACCTCCTAGACGTCGTTGTTTGGCCTTTTATACTTTTGCGACATGTACTAACACCACCTCAGTGTCGGCGCCCCTAGTGCCAGCTGGCAGCCTCGTCATATGTAGGGTTGCGTGGAAAGATCATGTAGCTAATCACCACCAGATGGCACGGTGATGTATCCATTTAGTGGAACGTCCGTTACTATTTCAAATGATTGTTTCTTATCCAGTCACAGATAAATTAAATTTTAATTCAAAATCAAGTTAAAACTAGGAGAAGGTGATAATAATGATGACAATAATAAACTTAAACTTAAAAATTCTATAAACCAAAATATAATTAAATGTGTACTGGATACAGTTGTAAACAAAAACGAGAGCAACGACTTTTGTTGCTACACCATATCGGTCAATGTGTTGGTATAGCTCCACTATAGAGGTCACTCGCAATTTTGCTGAAACTTTGTACTTTGTATTCTATTTTGACTACAATTCATCACAGTAAAAATTTAGAAAATCGTTCAATTTTTTTTTATAGTCACCCTATAGATGTCGCTCCAAAATAGGCTTATTTAAATCATAAATACCACATTTTCTAAGGATTTTAAGCGAATCTTTGCAGTTTGTGTTTCATTTAGACAAGAATTTATCACAGCAAAAAATTTTTTAATCAGTTCATATTTTGTTATAGTCCACCTAAAGATGTCGCTCCCAAAAAAGCTTGTTTAAGCCACAAATACCACATCTTCTAAGCAATTTAGCTGAAACTTTGCAGTTTGTATTCTATTTTCGAAAGAAAATTTAGTCAGTTTATATTTTGTTGTAGACCCCATGTAGAGGTAGCCCTCAAATATGCTCATTTAAGCCATAAATACCACATTTTTCAGATGAAGAGTTTGGCTAAAGAATTTGCCAGCAAAGATTATTCCAGTAATAGAATTGAATGCAATTCATGGTGGAGGGTATATAAGATTCGCCATGAATTCAGGAATATAAATTCCAGGGACTTGATAGCTGCCTGACTATCAGAGAAAATGTTTATACCGACTTTGTTCAGCACAATAATTTTCAGCCATTTCCCTATCTCTTTAATAGCTAAGATCTCTGCCTGGTAAACACTATAGAGATCACGCAGTCTTTTTGCAAGTGATAGCTCAAGTTCCTCAGAAAAGACACCAAAGCCCACTTGGTTGTATGGAATATACTCTATAGAAGTTTGCGAATATCCTATGCCCTGGGATACGACTATTCCATTCTGATCTATCAGGTATATAAGTGAGATACTTATTGTCAAAAAGTTGTTCAGTCATAGCGTGATCAACAATGCCCGGAAGATCAGGCAATATGTCCAGGATGATATATCCGTAGCAGTATCTGCAGTATCCGCAGTACCTGCGGCATATTACATTGTTGTTGTGATTTCTGCTATATTGGTTTCCAGGCCAAGGGAGGTGGCGGCTTCCACTGGGTCCAAAGAGACCTGGGCACAAGTTGAGTAGGTTTGGCAGTGCAGTTGAACATGTATAGTGGGGTCCCTGGTTACATGCGACCCAATACGAATTGAGGCGGCTAGACCTGCCAGATTTCAGTTGGGCCAAACCTACTCTTGTCCGTCGTGGTAATTCCATGTCCTCTAAACCCACTGATAGCACGACATTCACTCTGTAATTATTCAACGCTTCAGCGACTGTGTCAGAGCGTATGTCAGAAAGGGCTGCTTGTAAGTTCTTTAATCTAGAAGTTCTCTCTTGTAGCGTTGGACCTTGCGCTCTACATCATGAAGGTCTTTCCTGGTCTGCCTGACGTCGCACGGGTATAACCTTCGTCTCCTAATGTAGCTGATCCACAGAAGACATAAGAAGGCACACCATCGCAGTTCTTAGGGTGGCTTTCTGGCATATCTGCAGGTTCTTCACTGCGTTTCGCTCACATTCGGTAACCACAATGTTGCTGCATAGTTAACGACAGACCGACCTATCGCTTTGTAAGAGGTGAACAAGGATTATTTGTCGATTCCCCAAGTGCTGGCGGCTAGCGACTTGAGAACCTTGTTCATACTTCTCGTCTTATTGCAGATAGCTGTGGAATGCGCATTAGACTTGAAGAGGCTATCAAATGTGACACCAAGAACCTTGGGGTAATTGATAGTCCGAATTCTTGTGCCATCGACTATCACATTGAGTTGCTCCTTCACTTGCGCTGTCCATGCAGTAAACAGTGTGGCAGATGATTTGGTGATGGATATCGTCAAGTTACTCGCAGAGAAGAAATTGGCAATCTCAGGCAGGTTGACATTCAGCCTTTCACATATGTCATCGATCAAGGGTCCCGAAGCCAGAATCGTACAGTCATCAGCATACGATACATTTTCAACGCCGTCAGGTGTTGGTGGAATTGCTGAAATGTAGAGGTTAAACAGTGCCGGAGATATCATCCCACCTTGGGAAACTCCCTGTTTCACTCTACGATGTCCGACTGGCGCCCATACATATAATTAACGGTCCAACGTTGCAAACAATTCGGGGGGACTTGATGGTGATGTCCTCAAAAAGCGCGGCATTAAATGTAGCCCGCGATGCATATATCAGCCATTCGATGAACCTTGTTTAGTATAGCGCAGATGGTGGATTTCTGTAGAACTATTCACCAGACGAAAATGCCGTACAACATTATTAGTCTGACTACTGTCGTAAACAAACAAATAAACTATATACGGGTTCAGACCCCTGAGTTTTCCTATTGCCTCTATATCTTATGAAGCTACCATAGTGTATTCCTCAATAAAGGTGAGCACGCCATGCAGAGCGTTTTCGGTGGATCAGCCCTACCTGTAGGCGTGCTATTGATTGGACAGTAGCTTGTGATCAGTCTTAGATGATAGACAAATCGGTCGGTAATACTTAGCTGCAGTCTGGGATGGCTTTCCCGCTTTTGGGATGAAAACAACCTTGGTTTCTCTCTATTTTGTTGGTATGTAGGCCTGATTGATACCACATGTTTATATATCTCTGAACCAGAGAGCAATTGTAAAAGCCACTGCCTGTAGCTCAATTTCCCAACATATGGCATGCATTGACAACAATACGCACGATCAGGTCTTTATCCTTTTCGGTTTCGTTTTCCGCTCCTACAAGAGATTACAATGCACAGGGTGGCGTATCAGTGACTTGTGCCATATAAATTTAAACCCACGGAACATGGGAGTTTTCTTACTCAAGGCTGGCTGCTACCATGTCTTCGTTACTAACAGAAGGAAGAAGTTACAAAATTAAGATTGTTTTTGGTAAGAATTCAGGATCTACATCTTTCATTACCTGTACCTGGAAGCAAGCCAAAGGCTGGCATCCTAAGCCCTCAACCATATATTCTCTCAAGATTCGGCATACAGGAAATATTGCGTGCCTTCAAGAGCACTGACTACCGTGTTCCTTTTGTAAGCCGGCTGTTCTTCAGGAGAGCGCAGACTATTAACAGGCTGTTGTATGGATGTTGACCAAGTATCCTATTCTTCAGCGGTACTGCGTGTCCACTTAGAGATTCTCTCTGACAAACATACAGGCCGTGTTGGTAGACGCAGAGCGTATATTACTGAACCTATTAGTTTTATACGTCACTGATGTATTTGATTAAGTATCCTGTTTTTCAGCGGTACTGCTTGTCCACTTAGAGATTCTCTCTGACAAACAGACAGGCCGTGTCGGTAGACGCAGAGCGTATATTACTGAACCTATTAGTTCTGCTTCAACACAGTCGGGAGCCGGCGCCGGCAGCTCCATCAGAACGTAGAAGGAACCGGAGCACAGTGCGTTTTCAATCTCTCTAAACTTGTCCTTGTGGATGTTGCCGTCTTCCTCACCCTTGTTGATGACAGTCAGTACCAAGCAGTCCTTTGCAACGTCAGCAAAGGACCCTGGACCAGCTTTACCACTGACTACTTTGGTTATTTTGGGAGGCGGCGGTTCGTCAAGAGAGCGCAGCCTTTTAACAGGCTGTTGTATGGAAGTTGATGTTCTTCAGCGATACTTCGTGCCCACTTTAGAGATTCTCTCCATCCAGCATCACTGTTGGTCTGAAATGCAGGGTCGGCTTTTTTAAATTTTCTTTAAAGTGTAGCCTTCAACATATTACTGAAACTATAAGTATTATGCGTCAGGAGGCGGCCCCGGCATCACCTCCAGAACGTAGAAGAGTGTTTTCTCTATCTCACCCCACTTGTCCCTGGGGATGTTGCCGTCTTTCTCTCCCCAGTTAATGACCATCGGTACCAAGCTGTCCTTAGTAAACGTTAGTGAAGGACCGTGGACGAACGTAAACAACTTTTGTCGTTTTGGAAGCAATTGGTCGGGGAATCGGTGCCATTCAAACGTTTTGTGGTATTGAAGTTGATCAAGTCTGCCGTTCTTCAGCGATACTCCGTGCCCACTTTAGAGATTCTCTGCACCCTGCTTCTCTCTTGGTCAGAAATCTTCTTCAAAGCGCAGCGGTAACACTCAACATAGCGCATATTACTGAACCGTATATGTTTTATGCGGCAATGATGCTTCGACAAAGTCGGGAGCCGGCCCCAGCAGCTCCTCCAGAATGCAGAAGGAGGAGCTGCTGGTCATTTGGGATTGCAAATGAGCCATTGTAACGACGTAATTTATCACTTTGAAGCTGGGATAGGCTCAGTGGGTCCAGGGTAGTTACAAACATTTATATTCGCGGGTGGCAGAGAGAATAACACAACATCACTATTTTTATTCGCTTGTCAGAGTCTTTATTATATTCCTATTACACAGTCACATTATTTCACAAACGCAGTTTTATTAGATCACTTAGCGATGTAGAACGGCGGCTATTTTGCTCGATTTCGGTAGAGCGGCGTTGAATGTGCACGGTGGCGACGGCGAATCCCTTATTTACCGTGTGGTGAAGAACCGAAATGTGGCACACGTTTTACGATGAGGTATAGGCAATTCCGGGAAACCCAATTTAGAGCGACCGACGGCCTTTCACCACGGCTATCCGGTGGAGTGGAACTATCGATCGAGTGCAGGTGAAACCAATACACTCCACCGTGAGCTCTGTCGGCAGACACTACAAACGATTGGTGGGGATGAGTAGTACTGGTAATGCCAAAGTACTCCTTATCGCCAACCCGTCGCTAAGTTTTGGTTTAGTCGAGTTGCTGCTTTATTATTGGTGAAACCGAAATAATTAATTAGCAACCTAATCCTCACCGAACGACAACTACCCGCTGACCTCCTAGACGTCGTTGTTTGGCCTTTTATACTTTTGCGACATGTACTAACACCACCTCAGTGTCGGCGCCCCTAGTGCCAGCTGGCAGCCTCGTCATATGTAGGGTTGCGTGGAAAGATCATGTAGCTAATCACCACCAGATGGCACGGTGATGTATCCATTTAGTGGAACGTCCGTTACTATTTCAAATGATTGTTTCTTATCCAGTCACAGATAAATTAAATTTTAATTCAAAATCAAGTTAAAACTAGGAGAAGGTAATAATAATGATGACAATAATAAACTTAAACTTAAAAATTCTATAAACCAAAATATAATTAAATGTGTACTGGATACAGTTGTAAACAAAAACGAGAGCAACGACTTTTGTTGCTACACCATATCGGTCAATGTGTTGGTATAGCTCCACTATAGAGGTCACTCGCAATTTTGCTGAAACTTTGTACTTTGTATTCTATTTTGACTACAATTCATCACAGTAAAAATTTAGAAAATCGTTCAATTTTTTTTTATAGTCACCCTATAGATGTCGCTCCAAAATAGGCTTATTTAAATCATAAATACCACATTTTCTAAGGATTTTAAGCGAATCTTTGCAGTTTGTGTTTCATTTAGACAAGAATTTATCACAGCAAAAAATTTTTTAATCAGTTCATATTTTGTTATAGTCCACCTAAAGATGTCGCTCCCAAAAAAGCTTGTTTAAGCCACAAATACCACATCTTCTAAGCAATTTAGCTGAAACTTTGCAGTTTGTATTCTATTTTCGAAAGAAAATTTAGTCAGTTTATATTTTGTTGTAGACCCCATGTAGAGGTAGCCCTCAAATATGCTCATTTAAGCCATAAATACCACATTTTTCAGATGAAGAGTTTGGCTAAAGAATTTGCCAGCAAAGATTATTCCAGTAATAGAATTGAATGCAATTCATGGTGGAGGGTATATAAGATTCGCCATGAATTCAGGAATATAAATTCCAGGGACTTGATAGCTGCCTGACTATCAGAGAAAATGTTTATACCGACTTTGTTCAGCACAATAATTTTCAGCCATTTCCCTATCTCTTTAATAGCTAAGATCTCTGCCTGGTAAACACTATAGAGATCACGCAGTCTTTTTGCAAGTGATAGCTCAAGTTCCTCAGAAAAGACACCAAAGCCCACTTGGTTGTATGGAATATACTCTATAGACGTTTGCGAATATCCTATGCCCTGGGATACGACTATTCCATTCTGATCTATCAGGTATATAAGTGAGATACTTATTGTCAAAAAGTTGTTCAGTCATAGCGTGATCAACAATGCCCGGAAGATCAGGCAATATGTCCAGGATGATATATCCGTAGCAGTATCTGCAGTATCCGCAGTACCTGCGGCATATTACATTGTTGTTGTGATTTCTGCTATATTGGTTTCCAGGCCAAGGGAGGTGGCGGCTTCCACTGGGTCCAAAGAGACCTGGGCACAAGTTGAGTAGGTTTGGCAGTGCAGTTGAACATGTATAGTGGGGTCCCTGGTTACATGCGACCCAATACGAATTGAGGCGGCTAGACCTGCCAGATTTCAGTTGGGCCAAACCTACTCTTGTCCGTCGTGGTAATTCCATGTCCTCTAAACCCACTGATAGCACGACATTCACTCTGTAATTATTCAACGCTTCAGCGACTGTGTCAGAGCGTATGTCAGAAAGGGCTGCTTGTAAGTTCTTTAATCTAGAAGTTCTCTCTTGTAGCGTTGGACCTTGCGCTCTACATCATGAAGGTCTTTCCTGGTCTGCCTGACGTCGCACGGGTATAACCTTCGTCTCCTAATGTAGCTGATCCACAGAAGACATAAGAAGGCACACCATCGCAGTTCTTAGGGTGGCTTTCTGGCATATCTGCAGGTTCTTCACTGCGTTTCGCTCACATTCGGTAACCACAATGTTGCTGCATAGTTAACGACAGACCGACCTATCGCTTTGTAAGAGGTGAACAAGGATTATTTGTCGATTCCCCAAGTGCTGGCGGCTAGCGACTTGAGAACCTTGTTCATACTTCTCGTCTTATTGCAGATAGCTGTGGAATGCGCATTAGACTTGAAGAGGCTATCAAATGTGACACCAAGAACCTTGGGGTAATTGATAGTCCGAATTCTTGTGCCATCGACTATCACATTGAGTTGCTCCTTCACTTGCGCTGTCCATGCAGTAAACAGTGTGGCAGATGATTTGGTGATGGATATCGTCAAGTTACTCGCAGAGAAGAAATTGGCAATCTCAGGCAGGTTGACATTC
The DNA here is from genome assembly GCA_963930755.1 of Eudasyphora cyanicolor. Classification (NCBI taxonomy): domain Eukaryota; kingdom Metazoa; phylum Arthropoda; class Insecta; order Diptera; family Muscidae; genus Eudasyphora; species Eudasyphora cyanicolor. The sequence continues at coordinate 41,336,517 of OZ005738.1, forward strand.
AGCCTTTCACATATGTCATCGATCAAGGGTCCCGAAGCCAGAATCGTACAGTCATCAGCATACGATACATTTTCAACGCCGTCAGGTGTTGGTGGAATTGCTGAAATGTAGAGGTTAAACAGTGCCGGAGATATCATCCCACCTTGGGAAACTCCCTGTTTCACTCTACGATGTCCGACTGGCGCCCATACATATAATTAACGGTCCAACGTTGCAAACAATTCGGGGGGACTTGATGGTGATGTCCTCAAAAAGCGCGGCATTAAATGTAGCCCGCGATGCATATATCAGCCATTCGATGAACCTTGTTTAGTATAGCGCAGATGGTGGATTTCTGTAGAACTATTCACCAGACGAAAATGCCGTACAACATTATTAGTCTGACTACTGTCGTAAACAAACAAATAAACTATATGCGGGTTCAGACCCCTGAGTTTTCCTATTGCCTCTATATCTTATGAAGCTACCATAGTGTATTCCTCAATAAAGGTGAGCACGCCATGCAGAGCGTTTTCGGTGGATCAGCCCTACCTGTAGGCGTGCTATTGATTGGACAGTAGCTTGTGATCAGTCTTAGATGATAGACAAATCGGTCGGTAATACTTAGCTGCAGTCTGGGATGGCTTTCCCGCTTTTGGGATGAAAACAACCTTGGTTTCTCTCTATTTTGTTGGTATGTAGGCCTGATTGATACCACATGTTTATATATCTCTGAACCAGAGAGCAATTGTAAAAGCCACTGCCTGTAGCTCAATTTCCCAACATATGGCATGCATTGACAACAATACGCACGATCAGGTCTTTATCCTTTTCGGTTTCGTTTTCCGCTCCTACAAGAGATTACAATGCACAGGGTGGCGTATCAGTGACTTGTGCCATATAAATTTAAACCCACGGAACATGGGAGTTTTCTTACTCAAGGCTGGCTGCTACCATGTCTTCGTTACTAACAGAAGGAAGAAGTTACAAAATTAAGATTGTTTTTGGTAAGAATTCAGGATCTACATCTTTCATTACCTGTACCTGGAAGCAAGCCAAAGGCTGGCATCCTAAGCCCTCAACCATATATTCTCTCAAGATTCGGCATACAGGAAATATTGCGTGCCTTCAAGAGCACTGACTACCGTGTTCCTTTTGTAAGCCGGCTGTTCTTCAGGAGAGCGCAGACTATTAACAGGCTGTTGTATGGATGTTGACCAAGTATCCTATTCTTCAGCGGTACTGCGTGTCCACTTAGAGATTCTCTCTGACAAACATACAGGCCGTGTTGGTAGACGCAGAGCGTATATTACTGAACCTATTAGTTTTATACGTCACTGATGTATTTGATTAAGTATCCTGTTTTTCAGCGGTACTGCTTGTCCACTTAGAGATTCTCTCTGACAAACAGACAGGCCGTGTCGGTAGACGCAGAGCGTATATTACTGAACCTATTAGTTCTGCTTCAACACAGTCGGGAGCCGGCGCCGGCAGCTCCATCAGAACGTAGAAGGAACCGGAGCACAGTGCGTTTTCAATCTCTCTAAACTTGTCCTTGTGGATGTTGCCGTCTTCCTCACCCTTGTTGATGACAGTCAGTACCAAGCAGTCCTTTGCAACGTCAGCAAAGGACCCTGGACCAGCTTTACCACTGACTACTTTGGTTATTTTGGGAGGCGGCGGTTCGTCAAGAGAGCGCAGCCTTTTAACAGGCTGTTGTATGGAAGTTGATGTTCTTCAGCGATACTTCGTGCCCACTTTAGAGATTCTCTCCATCCAGCATCACTGTTGGTCTGAAATGCAGGGTCGGCTTTTTTAAATTTTCTTTAAAGTGTAGCCTTCAACATATTACTGAAACTATAAGTATTATGCGTCAGGAGGCGGCCCCGGCATCACCTCCAGAACGTAGAAGAGTGTTTTCTCTATCTCACCCCACTTGTCCCTGGGGATGTTGCCGTCTTTCTCTCCCCAGTTAATGACCATCGGTACCAAGCTGTCCTTAGTAAACGTTAGTGAAGGACCGTGGACGAACGTAAACAACTTTTGTCGTTTTGGAAGCAATTGGTCGGGGAATCGGTGCCATTCAAACGTTTTGTGGTATTGAAGTTGATCAAGTCTGCCGTTCTTCAGCGATACTCCGTGCCCACTTTAGAGATTCTCTGCACCCTGCTTCTCTCTTGGTCAGAAATCTTCTTCAAAGCGCAGCGGTAACACTCAACATAGCGCATATTACTGAACCGTATATGTTTTATGCGGCAATGATGCTTCGACAAAGTCGGGAGCCGGCCCCAGCAGCTCCTCCAGAATGCAGAAGGAGGAGCTGCTGGTGCCGGCTTGGCCCTGGAAATGTTGCCGACTTCCTCTCCCCCCACTGATGACCACCAGTGCCAAGCTGTCCTTAGCGACGTTAGTGAAGGACCGTGGATCAACATAACCACTGACCACTTTAGTCCTTTTGGAAGACGGCGGTTCTTCAGGAAAAGGCAGATTTTTAACATGCTGTTGCATGGAAGTTGATCAAGTCTCCCGTTCTTCAGCGATACTGCGTGCCCACTTTAGATATTATCTCTGATTTTAGGTCAGAGATGTAAGGTCGGCTTTCTCAAGTCTCTCAAGAATCCTGAGAACCAGACACCTCGGTACATATTCCCTTGAAGGGAATATGTGCGTTTTAGAAGAAGTCTTTGGACATCGAGGCTTGTTGACGGACCTAGGTGTAGCTCCTCGTGTCTCAGTTGTCGTTACCGTTTTCATTGTAGTTGTGTCGTTGTCAGTTTTCGTATTCGTAGTCCACCATTTTGTTGTTTATTTAGTTTCATGTAGTTCCCATGAGTGTGTGGGGTAGGGAAGTTCTAACACATAATGGCCTTAAAAACCTGACAAGGACTGAGTCGTTGCTGAGGACTAGAGTTGTGCAGTTTCTGAACTAACTACTTCAATTGAACGGGTCACTTTACTGAACTAAAAAGCTGTTGAACTAAAGTGAGCTGGAAAGCTAAAGAGGTGATGAACTAAACAGGTGTTGAACTAAATTGAGCTGTTGAACTAATGAGCGCTGGTGACTTAAAGAGCTGTTGAACTAAAGAGCTGTTGAATTAAAGTGAGTTGTTGAACTAAAGTGAGCTGTTGGACAATAGTGAGCTGGTGAGCTAAAGTAAACTGGTGAGCTAAATTGAACTGGTGAGCCAAAGATCTGTTGATATAAATTGAGCTGGTGTGTTAAATGAACGAATTGGATCGCTCAATAGAAAGAAATAAAGTGTGTGTGTTAAATGAACGAATTGGATCACTCAATAGAAAGAAATAAAGTGTCCAACTCTACTGAGGACATGTTGGACGTAATTTGGATTTAACCCCTTCATCTGTACCGCATAGTGCAAACAGATAATGACTCGAACAGGACATTTAAGGAAGTCATCGAAACGATGGAAAATTTTATTTGTCAACGCCCAGCTTTCGCTCATACAAGATCGGGATCTTCTACTTCGGGTTTGACACATTACAACATCTGACTCATCTCAGATGATCTGTCGGAAAGGTCCTGAGGAGATTCGTGTCAAGAACTGATTTTCTATAATTCTATAGGATTAAAAATCATAGATAAGGCCGATCCAGAATTCTAAGTGTATATCCCTGGACATGAGACGCAACTCTCTTTTAAAGAAGTCTAACCCCTTTATTTGTCCTTTGTTTGAATAAGGAAGAATAAAATGTCTTGGAAATACAGTTGCAGGATCCTTTAAAAAAAATTATCTTTAAATTAGCTGTGTTCGATTTGATGTTTAAATTCAGATGGAAATATTGCTTAACTATTAAACATCCCTTACACTGTGTAACACATATTACAAACAATTTCCCCTTGCTATCCTTTCATTCAAATCATCATATCCCTAAAAGGAGGAAATAGGAGCAGATGAAGCAAATATGAAAATTAACAATGACAGAGCTAAAGCAAAGCAAAAAAAACAGAAACGTATCACTTTCAAAGTGTTATGCTAACGACGCTAATGCAACAGTAACGGCCATTACAGAGGATGATCAGTATAAGCGACAACGACCACGGCAAGGACAACCAGTGAAATAATGTGCAGCAAGGATAACAATGTAACGCTGCTGTCACAGGGAAACAGTGAGCAGTGAACAGACGGACGAACAATTGTACTTAAATTGAAATGACAGACTTCGGATGACAAATGTTGTCAGCGATTGTGATGGATGAACCTAAACTGGAACAATACGTAGTTATTTTCAATGGGGTTTCATTTACGATTTGCCGCTGATTTCGTTTCCTGCTCCTCCACTCGAGGTTCTGTTGTTAAATTTTCCATTATGACAACGCGAGTAGTAGAAGTGGAAATGGTCATTTGTAAGCAGATTCCCACTGATATGCATTTTTGTCCAGTTGCTAAGAGGATGTTAAGGGATTGGGTTATATGTACAATTGCAGAAGTGCTAAAGTAGCTGGACTGTTTTCAAAGAATTGCTGTAAGATGGGGATGATTGGAAATTGTGACATCAATTGAGTTTTATAATATGAACCAGAAGAGTATACCAAAGAGGATTAAGAGAATTATGTTTCCAAAAAGTAAGTAATGTTAGGTTTGTTATCCCAAGCCGCCCCTGAACATTAATCATTTTGTTAAAAGCCCTGGCAATATATATTGTATTTTAATCCAAAACTAAATCCTAGTATATTCTAGAAATAACCAGAAAACTATCGATTTTAAAAACTAATATAAATTTTAACATTTAAATCCATTTCACTTTCCCTTAAACCTATTTCAACAACAATTTAAAAAATCTTAACTATTGTTCTGCTGTAGTGTCATAAAAATTGTTTGTTGTTCCGCACAGTGCTGCCAAGTGTTGGTGCATGGAATATTATGTTTGGGTGCTCCTTTACGCGACTTAATGTTTACTCTGATGCGTGTGTGAGACTGAGTTTAAGGGGGGGGATCTGTATGTTTGTTTGCCTTTTCTTCCTCTGTCCGCTGCGCCTCAATGTGTATGTATGACCACGTTCCATGGGTAACAAGCTAAACCCAACAGCTAACACCATTTATAACCGCATTAACAATGAGTCGACATACCTACCTGGGTGACTATGACAGCGCCGAAAAGAGAAGGAGAAAAAAACCGGCATAGCTCGAAATATGCAAATGAACGGTGGAGCAAAGGCTATACTTTTTGGTATCCACCGCGCAGAATTTTCCAAGAAATTAAGTCTATTTGATGAATAATACTGCGCAGCAATGAAAAAAATCGCGGACTTGACAGTATACCCGTAGGTTTGATTATACTACCAAAGGGTAGTATAAACCTATACTTAGTGACACCGCTTAACTATATTTGGCTATAATGTAGCTAAGAATATGCTGAACAACCTTTGTTAACTTTTCACCAGCCCTCTAGCTCCCCCACATAATGTTAATTTTTGGCTCTACTTTAATAAATCGTAAAAACTACCCATAAAAATGGGGAGGACAGGGATAAAATATTGTACAAAAAGGTTGGCCATAAAATTTCACTATATATGTCAGAACACACCAAATCCCAAAACTTAACACAAACACCAGCAGTCATATTGCAGTTAAACTCCTCGTTACTTGTATATTTACTGCTTCGACTATGGGGCGTATGAATAGCATTGCTGCACGAATATTCCAAAAGGGTGTTTTTGACTGGAAGTTGACTTTTTTTTTGTTTGATAACTTTTAAGCTTTTGTGTTTTCTGACATATATACTTAATTTTTATGGCCAACATTTTTGTACAACGTATCAACTGTTGTACAGTTTAATTAGTTCTAACGTTTCGGAGTCTTAAAGAAGGAAATTTAATTTAAATGTAATAATCCTTCAAGTATACAAATCTGAATATAAAAAATCCTCGATTTATAGAAGTTAGAGTCTTGAAATGTTTAATGTAATTTGGAGTCTAAAATCTCCTCGATATATAGAATTCGGAGTCTAAGAAGAATCGCAGTCTTACCAACTCTCGATTTACAAAACTCGTCCTAAAAAATCCATTTTATAGAATTCAGATACCTAGACATTGCCGATTTTTAGAATTCGTACTTCCATAAATCCCCAATTTATAGAATTCGGAGACCAAAAAATGTTTACAGAAATTGGATTCGTAAAACAAACTCCAATTTATGGAAATCGCAAATTCGGAGTACGACATTAGAATTCGAAAGCCCAATTCGGGTTCCCAAAAAATCTACAATTTATGTAATTCAGAGTCTTTAAACTCGGAAGTCTTATAAATTCCGGATATTAAAAAGATTCTACAATATAAAGAGTTCGCAATCATAGAGATATCCCATTTATGAAATTCAGATTCCTTCCGATTAATATAAATCATTATCCTAAAAATTTTCAATTTATAGAATTAGCGTTCCCAAAAAATCAACTATTAATATAATTCGGGCTCTTAAAACACATTATGAAATGCAGATGCCTTCCGATTTGGAGTCTTAAATCACTTCTAGTATTTAAAGAATTCGAAGACTTATAAATTCTTAATTTGTAGAATTCGGAGTCTTGTAAATTCCTGATTTATACAATTCGGAGTCTTAAAAAATTATCTATCTAAAGAATTCGGATTTCTCAAATAACCTAAAATTTATAGAACTCGCAGTCCTAGAAATCTCAGAGTCCTAGATATGTTTAATTTATAGAGTTCGGAGTTCGATTTTAGAATTCGGAGCCATTTGAAGGCTTCGGAGTCTTAAAAATACCACTTTTGAAAGGCTTCTAAGTCTTAAAAAATTTGCAATTGTTATAGGATTCGGAGTCCTAAAAAATCCACGTTTGTTATAGGAATCGGAGCCCTGATCATCCACGTTTGTTATAGGATTAGAAGTCTTAAGATTTCACTTTTGTAGGCTTTGGAGTCTTAAAGAATCCACTTTTGCATAACATATCAACCGTTGTACAGTATAATTAGTCCTAACGTTTCGGAGTCTTAAAGAAGGAAATTTAATTTAAATATAAATAATCCTCCAAATATACAAATCTGAATATAAAAAATCCTCGATTTATAGAAGTTAGAGTCTTTAAATGTTTAATGTAATTCGGAGTCTAAAATCTCCTCGATATATAGAATTCGGAGTCTAAGAAGAATCGCAGTCTTACCAACTCTCGATTTACAAAACTCGTCCTAAAAAATCCATTTTATAGAATTCAGATACCTAGACATTGCCGATTTTTAGAATTCGTACTTCCATAAATCCCCAATTTATAGAATTCGGAGACCAAAAAATGTTTACAGAAATTGGATTCGTAAAACAAACTGCAATTTATGGAAATCGCAAATTCGGAGTACGACATTAGAATTCGAAAGCCCAATTCGGGTTCCAAAAAAATCTACAATTTATGTAATTCAGAGTCTTTAAACTCGGAAGTCTTATAAATTCCGGATATTAAAAAGATTCTACAATATAAAGTGTTCGCAATCATAGAGATATCCCATTTATGAAATTCAGATTCCTTCCGATTAATATAAATCATTATCCTAAAAAATTTCAATTTATAGAATTCGCGTTCCCAAAAAATCAGCTATTAATATAATTCGGGCTCTTAAAACTCTTTATGAAATTCAGATTCCATCCGATTCGGAGTCTTAAATCTCTTCTATTTAAAGAATTCGAAGACTTATAAATTCTTAATTTGTAGAATTCCGAGTCTTGTAAATTCCAGATTTATATAATTCGGAGTCTAAAAAAATTATCTATCCAAAGAATTCGGGTTTCTCAAATAACCTAAAATTTATAGAACTCGCAGTCCTAGAAGTCTCAGAGTCCTAGAAATGTTTAATTTATAGAGTTCGATTTTTAGAATTCGGAGACATTTGAAGGCTTCGGAGTCTTAAAAATACCACTTTAGAAAGGCTTCATAAAAAATGTACAGTTGTTATAGGATTCGGAGACCTAAAAAATCCAGGTTTGTTATTGGAATCGGAGCCCTGATCATAGGATTAGAAGTCTTAAGATTTCACTTTTGTAGGCTTCGGAGTCTTAAAGAATCCACTTTTGTAGGCTTCGAAGTCTTAAACAAATCACGTTTGTTTTTCCCATAACAAACGTGATTTGTTTAAGACTATAGTTATTTTAAATAAAAATACGGAGTTTTATAAAATCCACTATTTCTAAATATAGGAGTATTACGGAAACCGCTGTTTCTGAAATTCGTAGTCTTATAAAATTCACTATATAAAAAGTTAGCGTTCTTTAAAAATCCACGTTTTATAAAATTTGCAATCTTAAAAAGTTCACTATTCTTAAAATTCGTATTCCGAGTTTTACAAAACAATTACTTTTGTAGTATTCGTATTCCATTAGTTTCAGAATTCGAAGGCTTAAAAATTCAACATTTTGAGGCTTCGAAGTCTTAAAAAATTCACAGTTGTTATAAGGTTGATTCTTTTAATAAATCGACCATGGTTATATAAATATAAATTCGGAGTCGTATAAATTCAACAATTTCTAAAATCCACGATTTATTAAATGATTCGGAGTAGTGAATAAAAAATCATTGTTATATGATTAAAAAGTCCACGTTTTGTAAGACTCAGAGTCTTAAAAGCCACAATTGTCATCAACCATCCACACTGCTGTTGGATTCAGAGTCTTAAAAATTTACGTTTGTAGTATTTGGAGTCTTGAAATGTTCGCAGTTTGTAGGAATCGCTGTTTTTAAACTTCCATTATTTTTATAATTCGGAGTCTTAAAGATTCCACTGGTGTAGGCTTTGGAGTCTTAAAAAATGCACGGTTCTTATAAGAAAGGAGTCTTAAAAAACCTGCGCTCCTTATAGTATGATGTTTGAAAATTCTAAGTTTTAAGAAAGGAGTCTTAAAAAACCTGCGCTCCTTATAGTATGATGTTTGAAAATTCTAAGTTTTGTAGGCTTGTTGGATTCGGAATAATGGAAATTCCATGTTTTTTTAATTCGGAGTTGTAAATTCAGAATTTTATTGTTTTTGGATTTGTAAATTCTAAGTTTTGTTGTTTTTGGAGTTGGCAATTCTAAGTTTTGTTGCATTCGGAGTAATGGAAGTTCCACTTTTTGTTGGATTTGGAGTCTTGAAAACTCTACGTTGAAAAATCAAGCTTATGTAGGATTCGATTTATATTTTTTAGTCTTAAAATTCGTATCACATTGTCGTGAGTTTTTCCGCCAATTTTGTAATGGACTTATTTTCATATTGTTCCACTGTCTGTCTCCTTTCGCGTTGCACTCATAAATGTACACAGCCATAAGTACACGGTAAACATTTACCTAAAATGCACAACACACTCCGGCAAACGCATACACGGATCCGCAGACTCTTACTCTCGCATACACACCTTTTTGCAATGTTTACGTTGCCAAGGATAACATTGCAACGTTCTTTGAGATTGTATGGGTGCGTGTGTATTTCCATGCAGCTGTGTGAGTGTATATGACACGGTTTATGAGTAATGTAAACTTTTGTTCATGAAGCGCAGGAAAATCATACACACACGCTATGATCATACAGACCCACACACGCGAGCCAGTGCACCCCTTTCGGTGTTTCAGAAAACTAACCCACTAACAAACAAACTGCTTCTAACCTACACAGGGAAAAATTATTATTAAAGAAAATAAATTAAGGAAATTGGCATGAGTTCGATACAAGGACAATAATCATTAAAACGATATAGTTTATAGTTAAACCTTAGACTAAGAATATTTTATACAAAATGAGACAAATTATTTTAATTTTAAAGATTTTTATTGAATTTAAGACGAAGTGCAATTTTTGTAAATTAATTGTATTATTTTAATTTTATAATATTATTTTTTTTCCGTGTACTTTCCATCTCCTGCGAAAACTATCACCTCCTTTGCGTTTGAGTATGTCTGTTCTTGGGAGAGTAATTATGTGCCATTTCTTGGTTTGCCGCCTGTTCTTTTTTTCGGGCACAAGAAAAAAATATGTTTATTTTTTGAGAGCGAAAAAGAGGTGCGGTGTTAGAACAATATTTATCAACAAGATGATGAGGGGAATATAATGGTGAGGATGAGCAAGGAGTGGATTTAACGCATGGTAAGTGATAATGAGATATTCGGAAACACAATGGAAACTACTAAACTGTGGCAAAAAACTTAAATACTATTTGAACGAGAAAGTAATAGGAGATTATACAGATTTCAAAGTAGTTATAATGCACATTTATCACCATTTGAAAAAAATTAAAAGTGTTGAATGCGAAAGGTTCAAAAGAGGGAAGAAATTATAAATATTATCGGTTATCTTGAAAAACTATCCTACGAGAAATTGGACCGCAACAATACGAAATGTTTGATCTGTCCATTAAGTACAGGGATCGGCCCGCAGATTGTCTCTTTTATATGAAAACAACAGGTAATTTCAAAATGTCTTTGTCAATGAAGATGGTGAATTGCCACCTTGTGACAAGTCCATTCAATGGTCTACAAGAATGCCTACAGTTTTAGCCTTCAAATGTGACTTAAGTAGGCTGTCTACTTAAGTCACATTTGAAACCAACCAAATTTTTACTATTTTTCGGAGAACTTCGGAAACTAGTCCCAACCGATGTTGTCTACTCGAACTAGATAACCCAAGTTAAATAGATAACCAAGACCCTTCAATATCAGACAGCCTAAGTCACATTTGAAACCATAAAATGCTTAATATTTATCGCTGAACTTCGAAAACTAGTCCCAACCGGTCCTATAATAAGGAGTAGATAACCTAACTAGTTGTATACTAGAAGTAGATAACCCAAGTTCCGGTCAACTAAGGAGTAGATAACTCAACTGGCCATCTCCTTAGGAGTAGATAACCCAAAATGTCGTCTACTAAGTATTATATAATCCAACAAGCAGCGTCCTAAGGAGTAGATAATTAACCAGTTAATCTAACAAATGTCAGATAACACAATGTGTTGTCAGCTAAATCGTAGATAACCCTAGTTACGGTCAACTAAGGACTAGATAACCCAACTGGCCATCTCCTTAGGAGTAGATAACCCAAAAAGACGTCTACTAAGTTGTATATTATCCAACAGGCTGCCTACTAAGGAGTAGATAATTAAACAGGTAATCTAACAAATATCAGAAAACACAATATGTCGTCGATTAAATCATCAATCATATACCAAAGAGTAGACAACCCAATTAACCCTATACTAAAGAGTAGATAACCCAACTGGCCGCCTACAGTGGCATAGGTAACTGAACGTATTGATCTAGAAGAATAACTACAGTAATTGTCATAAGTCACATTTGAAACCAATTAAATTTTTACTATTTTATCATTGAACTTTGAAAAATTATCCAATCGGCTCCTCTACAAGGAGTAGATAACCCAGCTAGTTGTCTACTGGATGTAAATAACCCAAGTAGCACTTTCCAAAGAAGTAGATAACCGAAGTGGTACTCTCCAAAGAAAAAGAGGCCGCAACAAGCCGCATACTACGGAGTAGATAAATTAACTGATGCTCTACCAAAGAGAATATAAACAAATTTTGCGTTAAATAAGACGTAGATAACCCAACAGATCCTCTACCAAAGAGCAGATAACTCTACCAAACCTATTTAAGGAGTAGATAACCCAACTGGCCATCACAACGGAGTAAATAACTTGACTTTCTGGTATACCTACAGTAACTGGACCTTCAATGTAAGACGGCATAAGTTACATCTGAAAGTAATTAAATGTTTACTAAATAATCATTGAACTTCGAAAAATAGTCCCATATTTTCCTCTACTAAGGAGTAGACAACCCAGCTAGTGGTATACTAGAAGCAGATAACCAAATTTGTTGTCAACTAAGAGTAGATAACCAAATTTGTTGTCAACTAAGAGTACATAACTCAACTGGTCCTCCCCAAATAAGTAGTTATCCCAAACTGTCGTCTACTAAGATGTAGATAACCCAAACTGTCGCCTACTAAGAAGTAGATAACCCAACAGGCAACCTACTAATGAGTAGATAACTCAACTAGTACTCTACAAAAGAGCAGATAACCCAACTAACCCTTTGCTAATGAGTAGATAACCTAACTGCCTTCCTACAAAGGAGTAGATAACTGAACATTTTCTAAGCAGTAAATAATCCAACTGATTTTTACTAAGTACATAGTACGAGTAGATAACCCCACTGGCCCTCTACTAAGAATTGTAAAACCGAACTGGTCCTGTAATAAAGAGTATATAACTCAACTTATCGTACACTAAATTGTAAGTCTAACTTTAGACGACAATTAAGGAGTGGATTTCCCTGGTGCAGTCGTATGACGACATACAACATCTAGCAATATTGTCACTAAAAAGTACATAGCCCATCTAGTTGTCTAGTAGAAGTAGATAACCCATTTTACATAAACTAAGGAGTAGATACATCAACTGACCTTCTGCTAAGGAATAGATAACCCAAACTCTAGTCCACAAAGCAGTAGATAACCCAACAGGCCGCACACTAAGGAGTAGATAACCCAACTAAGGAGTATATAAGCCAACTGGTAATCTACCAAAGAGTAGATAACCCAATATGACGTCTACTAAGAAGTATAAAACCATCTACTAAGTAGTAGATAACCCAACTGGCCCTCTATTAAGTAGTAAACTAATCTGTTAAGGAGTAGATTACCCAAGTGACCATCTACTAAGCAGTAGAAAAAAACTGGCATTTCAACTGAGGTGGAGATAGCCCAACCGGGAGTTATAAACCTAATTAGTCGTATACTAAATAGTACATTACCCAACTGACCCTTTACTGCTCGTAAGGAGTAGATAAAATAACTAGCCGTTTATTAAGGATTAGATAACCCAATTTCACTAAGGCGGAGATAACCCAACTGAGAGTATATCCTACCCACCTAGACGTCTGTTAAGGAGTACATTACCCAAGTGATCCTCTACTGAGGAAAAGATAAACCAACTGACCATATACTAAGGAGTTGATAACCTAACTGACCCTTTACTAAGCAGTAGATAAGAAAAATAGTCGTGTGTTATGGAGTAGATAACTCAACCAACCGACCTTCTAATAGGAAGTAGATGACCCAACTGACCCTGTACTAAGAAGTATACCCAACTAGTCGTCTGTTAAGGAGCAGATTTCCCAAGTGACGCTCTACTAAGAAGTAGATTACGCAACTAGTCGTCTGTTAAGGAGTATACCCTCTACTAGGGAGTGGATACCCAACATACCCTTTACTAAGGTTAAGAAAGCGCAACTGACCCTTTACAAAGCAGTAGATAACCCAACTAATCGTATGTTAAGGAGTAGATAACCCAACTAGTCGTCTATTAAGTTGTAGATTACCCAACTGACCCTCTGCTAAGGAGTAGATAACCTAACTGACCCTCCACTAAGGAGTTGATAACCCAACTGACTCTTTACTAAACAGTAGATAAGCAAACTAGTCGTCCGTTAAGGTGTAGATAACTCAACTGACCTTCTAATAGGGAATAGATAACCCAACTAGTCGTATGTTAAGGAGAAGATAACCCAACTAGTCGTATGTTAAGGAGAAGATAACCCAACTAGTCGTCTGTTAAGTTGTAGATTACCCAACTAGTCGTCTGTTAAGTTGTAGATTACCCAACTGACCCTCTACTAAGGAGCAGATAACCCTCAATTAAGGAGTAGATTTCCATGCTGCAGCCGTATAATGATGCATCGAAATCACCAACACTATTCCAACTAAGAACCCTAAAACATTTACATCCCCTTAACGATCAACTTTAGTTATTGAAATCTAAAGTTAATGAAAATTCAATCAACACCAAAGCAACAAGGCAATTAATTTGCTCCCTCTTAACAAATACACGGAATAGTTTCTAAAATTGTTATTTGTCTGTGTCTGCGTCCTAACTATCGTACATTTGATTGGGTTTATTTGCCATGTTAAATTAGTTAAGTTAATTTAAGATTAAACTTTAGGGATTTCTCGAATGCCAGAAAAGAACTAAACCAAAATCAAAGGAAGAAAAACCATCAGACACTTGAATAAATATTTGATAGACTAAACTGAAAGTGGATTTGGTTATTTTTGGGATGGTAAGTGATTGCAACTAAGTGAAATGTTGGAAAGATTTATTGAGAGGAGAAACGAATAACTAATAATTGGAAATTCAACAAGATGCTGGAGGGCAATATGCAACGAGAAGGAGACATTTGGGATTTCGGATAAATACATTTTGTCTGCAGCGGAAACTTGTTAGCACAATAAAGGTGTTTTGTTTGCACTTAAACAAATTGGAATTGACTTGTACAATGTACATGCATGGATTATTTATCTAAGGGAATATTTGTTAAATTCAACTTATTGAGGGATTTATACAATATTAATATTAAATAAATTTTGTTACTTTACAAATACCCATCACAAGGGGATTCCTATCACGAAAGGTCTATGGAGACTGTCGGTGGTGAAAATATTCCGTTGACACAGTCTGTCAAATATATAGATTACTGATGTAAAATCATAATGTTAACTTGCATAATTAAGCACCTCCAAAAGTATTCGGATTTTACATAAAATTTCAAGAAAAAGTACCAAACTATCTTTAACTCTAAACTCAATTTTGGCTCTCCGAATTTTCAAAACAAATTTAGCTGGGTAATCAAAAAGATGAGTCATATATGGTATAATTTTGGTGTAAGATCGTGCATTTTAATCCAGCCTAAACATTTTCTAGTAAAGTTTTCTGAAGTGGCATGTCTACACCAAAAAGCTCCGAACAACTGATGCCCTCAAAGATAACATCTTTAAAGTTCAGTCGGTTCTATTTGGCAGGTTCTTAAAATTTGAAATTCTAAAAATTCCAATAGAATTGTTCTATACAAAAATTCCAATAAATTTTTTTCTATAAAAAATTTCAACAGAATTTGTTTTTTTTTAAAGTTTTTTTTTTTTTTTTAAATTTCAATGGAATTTTTCCCATAAAAAATTTCAATAGAATATTTTTATGGAAAAAATTTGTATAGGCAGAAATTCCAATAGAATTTTTCTATAAAAAAATTCCAACAGAAATTTTTTGTTTAAAAAATTTAAATATAATTTTTTCCTTTAAAAAAATTCTATTAAAGAAAATTTCAATAGTATTTTTCTATAAAAAAATTCAACAGTATTTTTCTGTAAAAAATTCCAATAGTATTTGTTCTATGAAAAATTTGCAATAGTTTTGTTATAAAAAATTCCAATACTTTTTTTTCTATAAAATATTTCAATATGTTTTTTTCTATAAAAATTCCAATAGATTTTTTCTATAAAAAAATTCCAATAGATTTTTTTCTATAAAAAATTCCAATAGATTTTTTCTATAAAAAAATTTAATAGAATTTTTTCTATAAAACAAAATCCAATAGAAATAGAAATTCTTTTGGAATTTTTTCTAGAAAAAAATTCCAATAGAAAATTTTCTAGAAAAAAATTCCAATAGAAAATTTTCTAGGAAAAAATTCAAATAGAATATTTTCTATAAAAAATTACAATAGAATTTTTTCTATAAAAAATTACAATAGAATTTTTTCTATAAAAAATTACAATAGAATTTTTTCTATAAAAAATTACAATAGAATTTTTTCTATAAGAAAATTCCAATATAATTTTTTCTATAAAAAAATTCCAATAGATTTTTTTCTATAAAAAATTCCAAAAGAATTTTTTCTTCAAAAAAATGTCAATAGAATTTTTTCTTTAAAAAATGTCAATAGAATTTTTTCTTTAAAAAAATGTCAACGGAATTTTTTCTTTAAAAAAACTTTAATGGAATTTTTTCTACAAAAAAAAATTAATAGAATTTTTTCTATACAAAAATTACAATAGAATTTTTATATACAAAAATTCCAAAAGAATTTTTTCTATAAAATATTCCAAAAGAATTTTTTCTATAAAAAATTCCAAATGAATTTTTTTATAAAAAATTTTAAAAGAATTTTTTCTATAAAATATTTCAAAAGAATTTTTTCTATTAAAAATTCCAATAGAATTTTTTCAATAAAAAATTCCCGTAGAATTGTTTCGATAAAAAATTTTAACAGAATTTTTTTTAAAATTTGAGTAGAATTTTTCTTTTAAAAAAATTCCAATAGAATTTTTTCTATAAAACAATTCCAATAGGATTTTTTCATTCAAAATTTTTTCTATAAAAAATGTCAATAAATCCAATTGAATTTTTTTTTAAATTCCAATAGAATTTGGAGTGGAATTTTTTCTATAAAAAGATTTCAATAGAATTTTTTCTATAAAAAAATTCTAATAGATTTTTCTATAAAAAAATGCTACAATTGAATTTGTTCTATAAAAAATTCATATAGAATTTTTTCTATAAAAAAAAATTCCAAAAGATTTCTATAAAAAAATTTCAATAGAATTTTTTCTATAATAAAATTCTAATAGATTTTTTTCTATAAACAAATTCTAAAAGATTTTTTTCTATAAAAATCAAAAATAATTTGTTCTACAAAAAAATTCCAATAGAATTTTTTCTATAAAAAATTCCAATAGATTTTTTTCTATAAAAAAATTTCAGTGATTTTTTTTTCTATAAAAAATTCCAATAGATTTTTTTCTATAAAAAAATGTAATAGAATCTTTTCTATAAAACAAAATCCAATAGAATTTCTTCTAGAAAAAAAAATTCCAAAAGAATTTTTTTAGAGAAAAATTCCGATAGAAAATTTTCTAGAAAAAAATTCCAATAGAATATTTTCTATAAAAAATTACAATAGAATTTTTTCTACAAAAAATTACAATAGAATTTTTTCTATAACAAAATTACAATAGAATTTTTTCTATAAAAAAATTCCAATATATTTTTTTCTACAAAAAATTCCAATATATTTTTTTCTACAAAAAATTCCTAGAATTTTTTCTTTAAAAAAAATTCAACATAATTTTTTCTTTAAAAAATTTTAATAGATTTTTTCTTTAAGAAATTCTAATGGAATTTTTTCTACAAAAAAAAATTTAATAGAATTTTTTCTATACAAAAATTCCAATAGAATTTTTATATACAAAAATTCCAAAAGAATTTTTTCTGTAAAAAAAACCAAAAGAATTTTTTCTATACAAAATTCCAAAAGAATTTTCTCTATAAAAAATTCCCATAGAATTTTTTCGATAAAAAATTTTAAAAGAATTTTTTCTATAAAATATTTGAAAAGAATTTTTTCTATTAAAAATTCCGATAGAATTTTTTCGATAAAAATTTTAACAGATTTTTTTTTTAAAATTTGAGTAGAATTTTTCTTTTAGAAAAATTCCAATAGAATTTTTTTCTATAAAACAATGCCAATAGGATTTTTTCATTAAAAATTTTTTCTATAAAAAAAATTCAATAATTTTTTTTATAAATAAATTCCAATAGAATTTTTTTTATAAAAAAATTCAATTGAATTTATTTTTAAAATTCCAATAGAATTTGGAATGGAATTTTTTCTAAAAAGATTTCAATAGAATTTTTTCTATAAAAAATTCCAATAGATTTTTTTCTAAAAAAAATTCCATCAGAATTTGTTCTATAAAAAAGCTACAATTGAATTTGTTCTATAAAAAAATCCAACAGAATTTGTTCTATAAAAAAATTCCAATAGAATTTTTTCTATAATAAAATTCTAATAGATTTTTTTCTATAAACAAATTCTAAAAGATTTTTTCTATAAAAATCAAAAATAATTTTATCTACAACAAAATTCCAATAGAATTTTTTCTATAAAAGATTCCAATAGAATATGTTCTATAAAAAAGTTACAATTGAATTTGTTCTATAAAAAAATTTCAATTGAATTTGTTCTATAAAACAATATAAAAAAATTCCAATAGATTTGTTTCTATAATAAAATTCCAAAAGATTCCAATAGAATTTTTTCTATAAAAAAATTCCAGTAGAATTTTTTCTATAAAAAAATTCCAGTAGAATTTTTTCTATAAAAAAATTCCAGTAGAACTTTTTCTATAAAAAAAATTCCCATAGAATTTTTTCTTTAAAAAAATGTGAATAGGATTTTTTCTATAAAAAATTCCAGTAGAATTTTTTCTATCAAAAAAATAGAATTTTTTCTATAAAAAATTCTAATAGAATTTTTTCTATAAATTCAATTTCCATTAAAAAAATTCTAATAGAATTTTCTATGAAAAATTCCAATAAAATTTTCTCTATGGAAAAATTCCAATAGAATTTTTTCTGCGACAAAACTTGACACGCTTGTAGAAGAGATATTAGATAAGTAAGGTTTTAAATTTGAACCCCCTACGATATATAGTGGCGGATCTACAGAGCCTCAAACATGGCCAACTCTATTATGTATACTTAAATTAATTTTCTCTCCGACATTTTTGTATTTCAGAAAAATTACTTTACTTTCAATTTCGCTGACCACCGACTTTTGCAAAGTAATTTTGCTTAACTGCGAAAATGATTAAAATACATTCAAGTCATCACTCTGGCACTTATCATTCACTGCTTGACTCCTTTAAATGTCCTCAGAATATTCTTCGTTTACACACTTACATACTTACATTTTAATAATCCACCGCCGTAGTCGTATTTAAACTACATTAAAAATGATATCTCGATGGCAAACAAAAGTCGGCGTCATTATTACAACCAATACCAGAACATGTCGTCTCTCCATCATTTGTTCGATATTTTTCTCTCGTTCTGTTGTGTTGAGTCTTGAATCCTGAATTGTCGTCGTTGTCCTCCGCTTGGCCTTAATATCATTGTAATATTTAAACAAACAAGAATACAAAAAAATTATGACGATTGTCCCATTGTCATGTCTGCAATTTGCCTCTCTTTTTCATTGTCATTCGTCGTCCATTGTTTTAAGTAAATTTTGCAGAACTGTTTTTCTTTGTTATGGGTTTTTTTGTTCTTTGCCCGACTATAAAATTTACTTAACATTTGTTTTGTTCTTGTTTTCTCTCTACTTGATTCAGGCTTGGGAGTTTGGGACATGATTGTCCTGTGAAGTCTCTTGACTTCAGCAGCTTTTTTAATTCTGCTTTCTTATATATTTCCTTTATTCTCTTGGTTTAACCTTTTTATTTCAGTTACTGCATTTACTACACTCATTTGCATTTTGTCCTCTTTTAACGAAGACATTAATGGGGACATGTGGGGATTGTGGCCGAGAAATAAGAAGGTAATAATAGGGGGGGCATATTTAAGACGGCTCTGATCTCCCGCAAAAATGTAAATAAGCAAATTCTGTTTAAGACATCTTAAATACTCGTATAAAACTGCAGTTTTTTTACTCGTGTTCGCAATGGATTTTACTCATTTTTAACCTTTTTAGACTCCACCATACCACTTATCGTTTTATCGTTCCATTTGCACCTTGAAATTTTGATCTGTGACCCTAAAAATATATTTATATGTGTTCTAGGCCGTCTTAAAACTCTAAGACGATATAGCCAATTCCGTCTGTGTATAGAAATCACGATACAGTCCCTAATAATAGAGCTAGGTCGATGAAATATATTTTGTCCCACTGTCGCATATTTAGCCTACATTAGTATTGAATACCAAGTGCGACCTTTGCACCAACATTTACGATTCTAACTCTAGTAGTTTGGATTTTGCGATTGTACAATAGTTTTCCCTTTTTACCCCCATTGTGTTCCACTTAACCTAGTTAAAGTAAAAATTTCCGAAATTAACTTCTATTTCCGAAGTATCCACACAATTTCGAGATTGTATCTCTAGAAATTTGAGTATAGTACCATATTTATTCCTTTTTGTCCCAAAATGACTCTATTCTAGACCTAATTGTAGCTCTAGCTATGTATAAGGATATAGCGGTGGTGCCATATTTCTGTGTTTTCCGGAATAACAATCTATGTCAATAAATTTTGATTCCTGTATTCTGGCACAAATGTATTCGGCCAATCTTTAATCGTATCTATCGATCCATATATCGATACCCCCATTCTAAAACATGCTAAGTCGACTTAGAATAGTTTTAGGGAGATTGCATTTTTAATTTCTAAATATTCCAATTTGTATTCAGTCGAAATTTGGTGTTCATCCATCAACCCAATCAAAAGTTATTCACAAAACACTACAGGTCATTCGATTTGCTTTATAAAGGAATTCCACACAATTTTAAAAAAATCATCAAAACTTTGATAGCATCTCCTGAAAACCTACCTCTTTGCACTTAGCATAGTTTAGAATGGAGGTATCGATATGGTACTTATAGTTATGTCAAATTTTTGGTTAATTTTTCCAACACTCAACTAAACACATTTAGTATCAAATTTACTGCGAGAGAAAACGTATTTTGGCTCTATTGAACATTTTGAAATGTGTTTTTATTCTATAAAACCATAGATTTATTCCTTTGTATGCCCCATTGTTCCATATTTAAGCCCCATTTGTACTACATCCCCAGTTGATTTGCGTTTCTTCCACACTTTACCCTTTCTATCCCCTTTGCGACCAATTTAACCCTCAAAAAGTACGATATTTGAAAAATTGGACATCGCAAGAGTTAAATTGTGCTTAATCGTCCCTAGCAAAAATGGGGTACATCAGCCCATATAAAGGTCCTCACCGATGACATTTCTTGACTCTGTAGAGAACAAATTTTTAAAAGAATCTTCCTGAATTATAAGAATTTATATTTTTATACCCTACACCACACTGTGGTACAGGGTATTATAAGTTTGTTTCACGGCAGATGTTTGTAACACATTAAAATAACACAGCTAGACCCACCTTAAAGTATACCGATCGACTCAGAATCACTAGCTGAGTCGATTTAACGATGTCCGTCCGTCCGTCTGTCCATGTAAAGTTGTTCGTCGACTACAGGTCGCAATTTCACTGCGATCGTTCTGAAATTTTGCAGTTTAGAGTATTTCGCGGCTGTTAAGATCGCTATTGAATTTGGTTGAAATCGGTTCAGATTTAGATATAGCTCCCATATATATCTTTCGTCCGATTTGTCCCTTTAGTCCTATAGAAGCTGTATTTTACATCCAATCATTTTGAAATTTAGAATGGTAGAGTTTCTTGATCCATGAACCAACATTGCCGAATTTGAATTGAATTTAGCTATACCTCCCATATATATGTTTCGTCCGATTTGGCCCTTTAGTCCTATAGAAGCTGTATTTTACATCCGATCGTTTTGAAATTTAGAATGGTAGGGTTTCTTGATCCATGAACCAACACTGCCGAATTTGAAGAAAATCGGTTAAGATTTAGCTATAGCTCCCATATATATGTTTCGTCCGATTTGGGCCTTTAGTCCTATAAAAGCTGTATTTTACATCCAATCGTTTCGAATTTGAAGAAAATCGGTTAAGATTTAGCTATAGCTCCCATATATATGTTTCGTCCGATTTGGCCCTTTAGTTCTATAGAAGCTATATTTTACATCCAATCGTTTTGAAATTTAGAACGGTAGAGTTTCTTGATCCATGAACCAACATTTCCGAATTTGAAGAAAATCGGTAAAGATTTAGCTATAGCTCCCATATATATGTTTCATCCGATTTGGCTCTTTAGATCCAATCGTTTTTATACCCTACACCACACCGTGGTACAGGGTATTATTTAAGTATAAAATGTCCCAAAAGTATATTTATGTAAACAATTTATACATGAATTACAAAATTTATATATCAGAGGTATTCAATATTACGAGAGTGGTGTAGGGTATTATATAGTCAGCACCGCCCGACTTTAGCCTTTCCTTACTGGTTTAATTTAATTTCGTTTATTTACAGTCAAAGGAATTACAGTATTCCTAACAGACTATGACTTATATCTTTCGTAAATGTTTATATTGGACCTAATCGGCCCTAGTAAACTTGGTGCACTTCGGTCGATGTTTTGGTATAATCCCCATATAAAGTTCCCCACTGATGTAATTTCTTGAGGCTGTAGAGGATGCAGTTTTCAATAGATCTAGCAGAAATATAAGAATTTATAATTTATATTGGACCTAATAGTCCTTAGTAAAAATGGTGTACATCGGCCGCTATATAGTGCTCATATAATAGTCCCCTCCGATGTCACTTTTTGACTCTATATATAACACATTTTTCCATTGATCTGGCAGAAATGTAAGAATTTATACATTATATTGGACCTAATTGTCCCCAGTAAAAATGAGGCACATCGCTCAATGTTTTGGTACAGCCCTCATATAAATGTTCTCTCTGGTGTATATTCTTGAAGCTCTAGGGAACATCTTTTTCTAATGACCTAGCTGAAATATAAGAATTTATAATTTATATTTGACCTTAGAATTTATTCTTCATACTGGGCCTAATCGTCCCTTGTAGAAATGGGGTACATCAATTCATAATGACATCCACCGATGTCTCCTCTTGACGCTCTAGAGAACACATTTTTCAATCGATCTAGCTGAAAGATAAGAATTTATAACTTGCATTGGACCTAATGGTCCTTAGTAAAAATGGGTCCATGTTTTGGTATAGTCCCCATATGAAGCTCCACACCAATGTCACTTCTTCACTCTCTAGATAACACGTTTTCCCACTGATATGGCAGAAATTTAAGAATTTGTACCTTATATTGCGCCTAATTGTCCCCAAAAAAATGAGGCACATCGCTCCATGTTTTGGTACAGCCCCCATAAAAATGTTTCTCTGATGTCACTTCATGGGGCTCTAGGGAACAAAATTTTCTATTGATCAAGTTGAAATTTAAGAATTTATAATTTATATTTGACCATAAAATGTATTCTTTATACTAGGCCTAATCGTCTCGTGTAAAAATGGGGTACATCAATCCATGTTTTGGTAAAGTCCCCATATTTAAGTAAAGGTACTCTCCGATGTCTCTTTTTGACGCTCACGAAAACACATTTTTCAATCGATCTAGCTGAAATTTAGAAAATGTATACTTTATGTTGAACCTAATCGTCCCTAGTATAAATGGTGTACATCGGTCAATATTATGTTATAGTCCCCATATAAAGGTCCCCACCGATGTCACTTCTTGATGCTCTAGAGAACGCGTTTTCCACTTAATCTGGTTGAAGTTTCAGAATTTGTACTTTATATTGAACCTAATTTTCCTTGGGGAACATCGGTCTTTGTGTTGTTATATCCTTCTTTGTATTGTTATATATAGACATTTTGGCGTTCTAGGGGTCGTTATTATGCAATAAATCGTCTGTAGTGAAAGTGGAATACATCGGTCCATGTTTGATAACATAGTACAACACATGATTTTGGGACTCAATTCTGAGAATTCGATGTAAAAGTAGCCCCAAAAATAGGAAGTTCTGCATCGTTTGTTTAGTCAATAAATAATTTAATGGATACACTTTTTTCGGGTAGGTTTGTTCCACATTTTTTCTCCTATTCAACATCTACAACATTGCCTCAGACACAAAAGATATATTCCGTACGGTATACCGAGATATAACCGTGTTAAAATATAGTAAAAAGAGTCCACCTTGAGCAAAACAATTCGTATGGCCGTTAAATTATTAATTGAGCCAAATTGACTAAACGAATGATGCAGAAGTTCTTATTTTTGGGGCTCTTTTCACGTCCAATTCTCAGAATTGAGTACCAAATCAATGAGCTTGGAAAATGCTGTACTGTGTCAGTATTAGCCCCTTATGAAGGTCACGTTTTTTAAGCTATGTGGAATTTAGAAATGTGCTCTATTTAACCTGCAACAGTTCATAATAATAACACTATGCAACAAAATTTTTGTCGTAGGCCTGTGCATAACATTTTCTGGCGTTATATGTTGTCCTAAACACAAAAAAATATTAAAAAAATATACACGTATGGTAATTTTCTTTTTTTAAAAAAATGTTCTTAAAAATTCCCATTTTCTTGGAAGGTATCTTAAGTAGTTGGACTATATTTTTTGACGTATATGCTCCATAACGCCGGCATACACTTTAAATTGAAGGAAATTAAAACGAATACACATACTGGTAAAGAGACATTCGCGCGAAAAAATAAGTGTAGTAACTGCCGTTAAAATAATAAGAAAAAAATTGATTTTATTCAAAAAATCGTTTTTTGCAGTTCCGAAAAACTATAAAATTAGAAAAAAAATCGCAAAAAATGTGTTGTTCCAATTTGTGAAAGCCAGAATCCTAACGAAGGAAACAATGCATATTTGAGAAGAAGGGTATATATCAGATGCTGCGGGCACTCCATCGATGTAACACATCGATGGAGTGACCTAAGCGACCTCGAGAATATTTGAGAAATGGCCGTCAGCCGGTCCGTCTGGTTGGTGCGCACGCTAACTTGAGAATATTTGAGCAATGGCCATCAGCCTGTCCGTCTGGTTGGTCCGCACCCTAACTTTCGACAGCATTAACCGATTGCCTTAAAATTTAGTATGTGTCAATATTTGTATCCCCTCATCCCCTTTTGGTACCACCATACAAATGGACTATTTTGAACCAAAACACCTTATAAATTTAATACCAGCACATAGAAATACTTGAAATATTGGACAGTGTAATGGTTTATAGTACCTACAGTCTAGTTACAAATTGGCGTTGTTGCCATGCCCCTTTTGGTACGTCCTACCCAAAAGTATCATTTTGTATCAAAAGTTAGCAGCTTATAATGTTACTAAACCTACAGTCCAGAGAAAATTTGGCGTTATTGGTACACCCTTTTTGGTACCTCCCACATAAATGGACCATTTTGCACCAAAAGTTAACAGCCTATAACTTTTAATACAAAAATTTGTACAGTGTAATGCTTTTATAGTACCCATAGCATATTAAACCAGTAAGGAAAGGCTAAAGTCGGGCGGGGCCGACTATATAATACCCTACACCACTCCCGTAATATAAAATTTTGTAATTCATGTATAAATTGTTTACATAAATTTACTTTTGGGACATTTTATAATTAAATAATACCCTGTACCACAGTGTGATGTAGGGTATAAAAACGATTGGATGTAAAATACAGTTTCTACAGGACTAAGGAGCCAAATCGGATAAACATATATATGGGAGCTATAGCTAAATCCTAACCGATTTTCTTCAAATTCAGCAATGTTAGTCCATGGATCAAGAAACTCTGCCATTCTAAATATCAAAACGATTGGATGTAAACTACAGCATCTATAGGACTAAAGGGTCAAATCGGACGAAAGATATGTATGGGAGCTATATCTAAATATTAACCGATTTTCTTCAAATTTGGTAATTTCTAAATTTCAAAATGATTGGATGTAAAAAAAGCTTATACAGGACTAAAGAGCAAAATCGGACGAAACATATATATGGGAGCTATAGCAAAATCTTAACCGATTTTCTTTAAATTCGGCAATGTTGGTTCATGGATCAAGAAACTCTACCATTCTAAATTTTAAAACGATTGGATGTAAAATACAGCTTCTATAGGACTAAAGGTCCAAATCGGACGAAAGATATATATGGGAGCTATATCTAAAGCTGAACCGATTTCAACCAAATTCAATAGGGATCTTAAAGCTGCGAATTACTCTAAACTGCAAAATTTCAGAACGATCGGAGTGAAATTGCGACCTGTAGTCGACGAACAACTTTACACGGACGGACAGACATGGTTAAATCGACTCAGCTAGTGATTCTGAGTCAATCGGTATACTTTAAGGTGGGTCTAGCTGTGTTATATTCAGGTGTTACAAACATCTGCCGTGAAACAAACTTATAATACCCTGTACCACAGTGTGGTGAGGGTATAAAAATGGGCGTTATATTTTTTTTTTAATTTCCCTATTTTAACAATATGGGTCATAATTTATACATTCGTTATACATAATTTCTACATTCGTTAGGATGCTGGCTTTTAAGAAGTGGTACCAATTTTTTTTTTGCGATTTTTTCAATATATGACGGTTTCTTTTCATGCCAGCAAAAAAAAAATTTAATAAAAAATCTAATATTTTCTAATTGTTTTAATGACAGTTACAAAACTTCCGTCTCTACGTGAAAGAGATGTTGTACGCATTTCTATCCCTCATAATTTCCTTTAATTTAAATGGAATTCCGGCTTTATCGAGCTTAGACTCGAGCTTATATAGTCCAAATACTAAAGATAACTACCATGAAAATTGGAATTTTTGAAGAAAAAAATTTAAGAAATACTTTACCATAAAAAAAAAATTTGTTTTGGTTTCATAAATTGTATGTCTCAACCTATACAAAAAAACCTTTAAGGTCTCGGGCACAATTTTTTGTTGTTGTTGCATAGTGTTATGGTTCTACGCGCATTCTACGCCCAACAATGGTGGAAGGTATTATACAGTCGTCCTTGCTCGACTTTGGTCTTTCCTTACTGGTTATATACATATACGATATGTATATATCCAGTAGTAGTATATACATATGTACATATATATATACTACTATTTGTTCAAAAGTAGGATGGGGTTTACGCCACTTTAAAAATAAACAGTTCAGATATAACCCACATTTAAGAAGAAGATATATGTAAGTGTCTCAATTAATATAACAATTTCATGACTTTTAATATACTCAAAGAACTCAGGGAACAGACACTTATTTCTCAAACCATGTATGTTATACGATACTATATTTAATATAAAATTTTTATTCTGCTTAGATACAATAGAATTATTTTTTACTTATAATATTTCTCAGTTTTTATACCCTCACTTTAGTGTGACGAGGGTATATATCATTTGCTACAGAAAAAAGAGTAACACGTCGAAGGAGTGACCTAAGACCCTAAGTATGTTCGGAGGAAATCCGTTTTGGGTCATTTTAAGTCGAATGAGCAATGTCCGTCCGTCTGTCTGTCTGTCTGTCTGTCTGTCTGTCTGTCTGTGTGTCTGCTGGCTGGTGCGCACGATAACTCTCGAAAGGAGTAACCGATTGACCTCAAATTTGGTATGTGGTAATCTTTTTTTCTATCTCCGGCTAAGTTCGAAGATGGGCCATATTGCTCCACTCCTTCTAGTACCTCCCCCACAAAGGGTTAAAATGTTGTGAAATATTGATTCTTTAATAACTGCTATACTACTTATTCGAATCTTTTAAAATTCCACACATAGTATTAGCTTATTAGTCGATATCAACTCGAGAAAAATGGGCGAAGTCGCCACGTCCCTCTTGGTACTTCCCACACAAATGCACCATTTTGCACCAAAAGTTAACAGCTTATAACATTAATAACAGTGTATAAAAATACTTGAAATTTTGTACAGTATTATGCTTTTATATTGCCTACAGTCTAGGGAAAAATGGGTGTTGTTGTCACGCCCCTTTTGGTACCTCCCACACAAAGGTACCTTTTTGCACCAAAAGTTAACAGCTTATAACATTAAAACCAGTGTATAAAAATACTTGAAATTTTGTACAGTGTAATGTTTTTATAGAGTATATAGCCCTGTGAAAAATGGGCGTTATTGCCACGCCCCTCTTTGTACCTCCCACACAAATTGACAGAATAATTCGAGTAATATTCAATATTACATTACTCACAAAGTGAGGGTATACCTTAGTTGGTTAACCCGACTGAAACTTTCTTACTTGTTTTAATTAATATTTGATAAAATTTGAAAATAGTCTATGTTTAAATCTGCAGCCTCTTCACCATATATATCCTTCAGAGCCTCTATGCCCCTTTCGAGCCGCACATAAGAATCTTTTGATAGTTCCAGTGGAAACTTTTGCCTTCTATAATGAGTATATCACCTCGAACTCCTACACGGAGGAAAATCGCAATTTTTGATATGTTTGAATTCAAAGAAAATATACTTGGAACCAAAATTTTTAAATATTATATATTTTTGAACAAATATATTTTATTTAAAAATCAAGAAATTTTGTTTGCGAAACCGCGAACTTACTGTCACAAATAAAATATGTGTTTACAAACAAACAAAGATATTGCTTAAAATTTATCCAAATACATTATATTCAAAATAATTTTAAAAGATTGTTGACTCGGCAATTTTTAATTTTGTTTTTCCTAGATTTTGTGTTAAATGTCGTAAGCAGCATTTTCTTTTGTTTTAAAGCACTTATTTTTAATTTATAAATAGTCCAATTGTCAATCCATCAATTTGTCGTTACCCAAGATTATACGATTTAAATTTTAATATTATTTTTCAAACATATAAAATTTCTATAAAATTAAACCTTAAATTTCTAAAAAAACTGTAGACTTTCCTTTAAATTAAGACATCAATACATTGCCAAAATACTTAAATACAAATTAAACATTGTTTTGGAAATATTATATCCAAATAAAAAAACATTGGGATGAAAACATAATTTTGTTTAGAACAACGCCGCATAGTGTATTATGAGCGGCAAAAACTCGTAATTTTCATGAGGCCCAATCGCAACATTTTTGATTTCAATCTGTAAGGAACATTCCAATTAACTAAATCTGTAAAGATTTTGCCGATATCTTGGCAAAATATCGCGGTACAAGCATTTGAAATTCATAAATGGTACAATGTTTGCAAAGTTTATCATTTAAGAGAGTAATTTGCGAGCACATATCTCATAAACTGTAACACGCATTGGATCTTCGTTTAAGTCATACTATACAGAACCTTTTGAAGTGTTTTTTGCAGTAAAACAAATATAATTGTGTTGTTATTTTCGTACTTGCGTACTTGGTTTACTTGCAAGTTGCCAAAAATCAGGGTCTTTCATTTTCTCCAGGATAAAACTATACTTCCGAGGCCGACCGAGGTCTTGTCATTTACAAAAATTGATAAACTATGGACTTAGTTAACCATTGCAAAAAGAAAATTCTGCCTATACCTGCCTATGTTGATTTATTTAACGAAATGGTAAAACCTACTCTGCAAAAAACAACCCAATATTTGTTATTTTTAGTCCATGTTGCTATGTATTGAACAACATTACCAAAGCATACCTTAAGGGGCAAATGATAAATTGACCGCACATATATTCATCATGATTTTTTGTGCAAATGTTGAGCTAATGTATTACGCTTTAGTTATTTACTTTGTTCTATGTACTGATTTACATCGATCAAAAGATACAAAGCGTTTTATAAAAAAAATTCCTGTAATTTCCAACATCGTATAAAATTGAAATTGATATATGGGCGTTGGGCGTGGCACTTCCAATTTTTTTAATTAATGAGGACTCAAATACAATCTCTACTAGCGATCTGTAATAATATAAATGCTAAATTGAGAAAAATACTAAGATTTTTAATTTTAGGTTATGTGGGAAGTGGGCGTGGTTATGGGCGGATTTAAACAAAAAATTGGTTTTTTGCTAATTATGCGAAATGTACAAAATTTCAAAGCCCTAGCTCAATTCCCTCTAATTTTTGCCGCGTCTTGTGTGAAAATATTCCACTGTGCGCCGTCACAAACATATTATATTTGTGAGTGTCAAATATTATATATTTGGAGTGTACCCTAAACATATGTATGTTTCCAGCAGAATATGTTTGGAACAATATACTACAGAAACGATTTTTTTTTCAGCGTGTACCCTTTTCTCTTTATTTAGTTGCTTTACATCTTTTTTCATTTGCAGCATAACTTTTTTGTTCTGTCTTCGATCGGTGGGTAAGTCTTTTTCAATATATATGTATAGCTTTTCCTGACAGATTCTTAGTATGTTTGACAACGTCGGTTACATTGGATATGGTTTTGAACTCAACCATTACATTAATTTTGCCATGTCTCTCAGATATTTTTCGTGTTTGTTCAATGTCAACCAAATTTTCCATCTTCATTTCCTTCAACAAAACTTGTTTAACTGCTTCAATTGTTGAATTGTTACTTCTCAATCCTTTGAATATCAATCTCTTGCATAGCATGCGTTCTTCTAGCTGTCTCATTCGTCGTTGATCTGCATCTCGAGATTCTTTAATCATCTTAATTTCCATTTGTAGGTTTTTGTTCTCTTCGGTAAGTCTATTCACCTCAGTTGCTACCCCTTCAATACGATCCTTGATGTCATTAATATCATCTTTTAATGGAAGACTACTCAGCTTCTCATCCAAGAGAACGGACATAGAATTTTGCATGATCACCATGAGATCTGTGATACTCATTTTTCCAACTTCATTATGGCTTTCTGGAGTTAACTAATTGTTTCTGCGTTTTGTACTTTGACTTTCGGAACTCACTGTGCTACTTCTAGATGGAGTTGAAAGATTGTCCTGGCCGGACATACTTTTAGGCTGCAAAGCTAATCACACAGAGTTGTTGCTTATAAAAGTTATGATAGTCTTAGAAAAGATCTGGCCACACTAGTGAGCACAAAACCAATATTTTTCAGAGCGAGAAGTTTGTTTGTTTACAGATTCTCTGTTTATTTATATGAGTGACTTCGTCGAGTTTCAACTTCCAGTGGTTTTATAATACTATGTGGATTTTGTGAAAATTTAACAGATATATTATTCACTAAGTCGATTCAGCACAATGAATTCTCTGACTCTCGATGAGTTGCTGTACGTTTATTTGAGTGTCTATTACGAATTTGGAACACTTAAGCTTGTTTTTGCCGGTTTTTTGGGTTTGTTTTGGAGCGTAAGTAAAGCACGTCCGTCGCACACCAAATACTCTCTCTTACAGTGTAATGCTTTTATAGTACCTAGAGTCTAGAGAAAAGTGGCCGTAATTGGCACGCCCCTTTTGGTACCTCCCACACAAACGGACCATTTTACACCAAAAGTTAAGAGCTTATAACTTTAATACAAGTGCATATAAATACTTGAAATTTTGTATAGTGTAATGCTTTTATAGTAGCAAGAGTCAAGAGAGAAATGGGCGTTATTGACACGCACCTTTTGGTACCTCCCATACAAATATACATTTTTGTACCAAAAGCTAACAGCTTTTACTTTAACACCAGTGCATACAAATACTTGAAATTTCGTACAGTGCAATGCTTTAGTACCTAGAGTCTAGAGAAAAGTGGCCGTTATCGACACGCCCCTTTTATTTTCATTTTACAAAAAAAAAGTTAGCAGCTTATAACTTTAATACCAGTACATACTTTAAAGTTATTAAATGCAATGTAAATGGGTAGTAATTTAATTGAAACACAAAAATAAATAAATGTACGAATGTACCGACTGAACTTTCTTACTTGTTTTATATATATATTTTTAAAGATATGGGACATCTTCTGTGCAAATCTTCACAATGATTGAAATTTCTTTATGTGTGTCCTTAACATCCCCTCTTTGGCTATTTTTTGACAGTAGACATCGCCCTTTAAGTCTCCTCCCCTCCTAAAATATTTCTTTTCAAAATTCTTAATGAATGTTTTCAATTGTGAATAATTATGCCACTCAGATATGTTCACCTACTCACACTTTTAATGAACTCTCGTCCTGCTATTCTCTCCTTATATTGGAGGTGTGATAGTACGGTAAGGCGATATCATTTGAAGTGCGAGCCTATTTTGTGATTTTCTTTGAAGGAAATGTCTTTATTGTCTTAAATGTGTAAACAATAATGGTAATGCCTACATTCAATTGTCTGCAATAATATATTCAGTCAAATGAATGAATGAATCCTAACAAATACGATACACACATATGTATATACATACATATGTATGTTGACACCTTTTAATGGATGTAAAATCTACATGTAATACGAGTAGATATAAATGCAAATTTTGACATTTAATTCCTTGATGCATGATATTTTTATTATCCTAGAGGTTTGAACTTCAATTAGGCATTTGGGTATGAGGGTGATTGAAACCTGAATAATTAGTTGCAATTGAATAATGGAATAATTAATTGCAAATAATGTCAGGTTTGCCATAAATTTTCGACAGAATATTAGTCATTGTTTGCTGTCGATGCCACTCTTTCTTTTACTTCAAAAGCTAGACATTCGTTCATATATTTCACCTTTTCATGACCTTATTAAAATATGAACTGAAGTAGTTAATTTTTATTAGAAGTGCTTTTGGACCAAGGTAAAGGTAACCTCTCAAATTTCAACAAGATCAAATAAGAAATCTTGTCTCTAGAGCACCAATAATTCAAATAGATATAGAACTTTCTAAACATGGGCCTACACGTGCAGTGGTTACTAGAAAGACGGGTTTTGTGCAAAATAAAATATAAATTCTTCCATTTCAGAAAGATGGATTAAAAATGTGGCCTCTAGGACATGAAGAATTGAAGCTCGAGGGACCTTTATATGGGGATTATATCAAAATATGGAAAAATATGACCTCGTGACAAATTCTTTGCAAAAATATGGTATCGGAAAAGACCTTTATAGCAGTTATACTTGATATGTAAAAGGATTTAATCTTATGTTGTGGAGAATTTTGATGCATAATGTAAATAGCTAAACGCTTACATACGAGTATTTATACATATTTTAAGACTCATTAGACTTATTCACATAATTGTCTTTTTCTAGATATTTTATTTTCACTTTCCCTTGGTTCAGGTTAAAAAAAATATACACTTTTAATGCTTCTGAACTCCCTTTTTCGCATCCTTCTTTGTTGAATGCATAATTTATGAATTACCAAATATGACAAGAAAAAGGGTTTTATTTTTTAAATTTCTCACAGAATATAATTCATAAGGTTTCTTTTGAATTTTAAATGTGAAAACTTTTTTCTTGAATGATTATTAACCTAAGGACATACATACTTATTCTTGACATTCTTAGATTTCTTAAATGCCATGAAATTGGGGTACTTTTTTATTTTCGAATATCATTATTAAAAAGGAAAGTATTAAAAGATGAATTTAATTGCAATATTATATTGTGATAGAAAATGGCAGTAGCTAGAATAATGAAAGAATGGCCAAGTTGTCAGAGACAATCTTTTCTTAAGGAAAAGTTGTCAGAGACAACATTTTCTTAAGGAAAAGTTGTCAGAGACAAACTTTTCTTAAGGAAAAGTTGTCAGAGACAAACTTTTCTTAAGGAAAAGTTGTCAGAGACAACCTTTTCTTAAGGAAAAGTTGTCAGAGACAACCTTTTCTTAAGGAAAAGTTGTCAGAGACAACCTTTTCTTAAGGAAAAGTTGTCAGAGACAACCTTTTCTTAAGGAAAAGTTGTCAGAGACAACCTTTTCTTAAGGAAAAGTTGTCAGAGACAACCTTTTCTTAAGGAAAAGTTGTCAGAGACAACCTTTTCTTAAGGAAAAGTTGTCAGAGACAACCTTTTCTTCAGGAAAATTTGTCGGAGACAACCTTTTCTTAAGGAAAAGTTGTCAGAGACAACCTTTTCTTAAGGAAAAGTTGTCAGAGACAACCTTTTCTTAAGGAAAAGTTGTCAGAGACAACCTTTTCTTAAGGAAAAGTTGTCATAGACAAACTTAAGAAGTTAAGCTTTTCTTAAGGAAAAGTTGTCAGAGACAAGCTTTTCTTAAGGAAAAGCTGTCAGAGACAAGCTTTTCTTAAGGAAAAGTTGTCAGAGACAAGCTTTTCATTTAGAAAAGGCTGTCTCTGACAACTTTTCCTTAAGAATAAAGGTTGTCTCTGACCACTTTTCCTTAAGAAAAGATTGTCTCTGACAACTTTTCCTTAAGAAAAGGTCGTCTCTGACAACTTTTCCTTAAGAAACGGTTGTCTCTGACAACTTTTCATTAAGAAAATGTTGTCTCTGACAGCTTTTCCTAAAGAAAAGGCTGTCTCTAACAATTTTTCCTTAAGAATAAAGGTTGTCTCTGACAACTTTTCCTTAAGAAAAGGTTGTCTCTGACAACAAGTTGTTTTCTTAAGGAAAAGTTGTCAGAGACAACATTTTCTTAAAGCAAAATTTTCAGAGACAACCTTTTCTTAAGCAAAAGTTGTAAGAGACCACCTATTCTTATCGAAAAGTTGTCAAATGCCACCTAGGAGACGTTTTCAGAAACCAACAAAAACCTTATAAAGACAATCGTTTCCCGATTTATATTTCGGAATTAGCTTATTTGACATTCTACTACTATACCTACCAATTCAGACATAAGCATATGTACTCACCCAATCGTGAATTTAATATTTCGTTTATTCTTTCACTGCTGTCATTGAAGTGAGTTCAGATTTATCCGTAAATCTCCTGTTCGTGAAAGCATTCAGCTATCCATTCAATCATTTATTTATTCATATGCAAATATCACTTGCAATTTACGCTTTTTGGAAACTGAAAAACGTACCCGCATTGCAGGATATCAAACGAGATATGTATGTACATTGATGTTCTATACAATGGCAGACAACTGATTGGGGTGGAGATTTTGGATGCATGAAAAAGGCAATATTCGAGTACTTCACATAGATTTTCAAAAGCCCTTCGTTTTTATCTCTTTGAAACTGTCGCATAAAATATTTACAATTGTCTAAAGGATGAGTATTCAGGAAAATCTGCAAAATAAAAATTAAAACTAAAATTGATTTCCAATAAAACGTGGGAATGAAAATTCCTCCGCTCGTTTCTACAGTGAGAAAAAATGTCCTAATTTGAAAGACGTGTTGAATTTCAAAATAAGTACAGCTCTAACATAAAAAGATGACATTTTCTTTGAAATAAATAGAAACGTTCTAATTTTAAACATGGAATTTACTTCTTGAAAATATTGTGATTTCATTGCCTTAATATCTTTAAAATGCAGACATTTGTATCTCAGTGTAGCATTGAAACTCTAAAGGAACAGCTCCTTTTTATAATTGGCTCTTTATCGGAAATTTCTTTTACTCCTTTAAACTCTCAGTCTTCCTTATTATCTTCCATTTTATGCACTTCTGCATTCACATTTATCCATAAAAACATTGTTAATCAACAATAAATAAATCTTCTTAGCCCGTCTCTTTCATATTTACATTCTTCTTCTTTTTTGCACATAAAAGATTTATTTGATATTTATTTTCATAATTTCCTATCATTTCACATTTATTTTCCACAATAAAAAACCGCCACATGCCAATAAACCCTAGACAGTGAGAATGGTATATAGCCGCAAGGACGTCAGCAGGACATTGAATGGTAACAGATTTTTTTACAAAAAAAAAAAAAAAACTTTTATTCTTTTTGTTTCATTTTCTCGTATAGTGAAGGAGTTACAGCCAAAAGGAGTTTCACCAAACACGATCACTTTGTGGGAGTTATATTCATCTTAAGTTTTACAATGAATATTAAAATTTCCTCAAAAATTAAGTACTCTTAATAAGGAGTTATAATCATTTTAAGTTTTTTTACGAAAAGAGTGGAATACTAACTTCGCAATTCAATTTATCCAGAATACACTGGATAATTGGCAGTTTTGGAATTCTTAAATTGCCTGGACCAGATGATATTTCGCCAATACAGATCATATACCCAGCAAAAAACCAGTAAGGAAAGGCAGAAAGTCGGGCGGGGCCGACTATATAATACCCTACACTTCCCTAACAATGCGATAAAGGTCATTGCGATAATAATTTGGAATAATTGGTAAGTAGGCAGGAACATATTATCTAATTCTGAGCAGATAATCGCTAAATTAAGCAATATTCCTTCCTAAATTGAGAAACATCTTTCCGGAAAATATTAATGATCGGAAGTAAAGTACAACTTCTATAGCGCTTTGATACCAAATGAGGAGGAACATATATATGGAGGTTATACATAAATCTGAACCGATTTTCCCTGAATACTCATGTAAAAAGACCTCTTTCTGTAGAATTTCGTACTGATCGGATATAAAATACAGTCTCTACAGCGCTTACATGTCAAATCGGTGGTAACATATATATGGGGGTTTTATCTAAATCTGAACCGATTTTCTCCGAATTTGGCAGTATTCCTTCGAGTAATAAGAAACCTCTTTCTGCCGAATTTCGCACTGATCGGATATAAAATACAGTTTCTACAGCATTTACATGTCTAATCGGGGGTAACATATATATGGGGGCTATATCTAAATCTGAACCGATTTCCCTCAAATTTGGCAGTGTTAATTCATGTAATGAGAAACCTCTTCTGACAATTTTTTTACTGATCGGATTTAAAATACAGTTCTACAGCGCTTACATGTCAAATCGGGGGTAACATATACATATATGGGGGCTATATCTAAATCTGAACCGATTTCCCTCAAATTTGGCAGTGTTAATTCACGTAATGAGAAACCTCTTTCTGTCATTTTTTTTACTGATCGGATATAAAATACTGTTTCTACAGCACTTACATATCAAATCGGGGGTAACATATATATGTGGGCTATATCTAAATCTGAACCGAGTTTCTCCGAATTTGGCAGTATTCCTTCATGTAATAAGAAACCTCTCACTGCTGAATTTCACACTGATCGGTTATAAAATAAATTTTTTACGGCGCTTACATGTGAAATCGGGGGTAACGTATATATGGGGGCTATATCTAAATCTGAACCGATTTCTTCCAAATTTACCAGTGTTCATCCATATAATAAGAGACCTCTTTCTTCTGAATTTCATACTGATCGGATATAAAATAAAGTTTTTACAGCGCTTACATGTCAAATCGGGGTAACATATATATGGGGGCTATATCCAAATCTGAACCGATTTTAACCAAATTAAATAGGGATCGTCCTTGGGCCAAAAAAAAGATATGTGTAAAGTTTCGTCAAGATCGGGCCATAATTGCGACCAGTACTTTGATTACAAGAATACATCTACAGACGGACATACAGACGGACATAGCTAACTCGACTCAGAAAGTGATTACAAGTCGATCGGTATAATAAACAATGGATCTATCTCTTCTCCTTTTGGGTGTTACAAACAAATGCACAAACTCATAATAATAATAAAAGAAGTACTTTCAAAATAATAACATTAGAAGTACTTCCAAATCATAAGTATGAAAATTTTTTCGGAATTTAATGAAGTTATTCTAAATAACTAACCAAAATGTAATTTTGGAGTATAATATAATTTCAACACGATTGGATGTAAAATAAAGCTTCTGAAGTGATTAAAGCCCAGATCGGAAGGAACATATATATGAAGGCTAGGAAATATATGTGAAATACTGCTTCTATAGTGCTAAAGAATAGAGGAGACGTTTAAACGTCTCATGCCCATGGATATACACTTAAGCCCGTGGTTCGGCCTGTTGTGCGCTCCTTATTTATGATCTTTTTATACCTCACGAGTTACAGAAAATCGGTACTAGACACGAATTTTCTCAGTATCTTCCAGTCATATTCTCTGAGATGAGTCAAGTCTGGCAATATGTCGGACCCGAAATGTTGGGATCTTGCATGTATGAAAGCCGGGCAGTGACACAGAAAATGTTCCATCGCATGCATTGCATTCGTCGTTTCCTGCTAGTCCTATGCGATGAAGATGTGCTTGTAAGCTTGAGTGTCCCGTTAGAACACTCATCGTCTTACTAATATCGATCTTGTTTAGTTTCAGAAGACTTCTTGTTTTCTTTTCATTTGGGTGACCCCACAGTATCTTTGCAGTTGCTCCTACTGCTGCGATATTCCACACAGTTTTATGAGCCATCACTGCCCAGTGCTTCAACTCATTTTTCGTGGCTTCGAAAGTTTTCCAATTTTCCAAGTTTATTACTCGAAGTTCTATGCCCTTTGAAGCCAAGTTGTTTGCCCGTTCATTTCCAATCACTCCGTTGTGTCCTGGTACCCAGGAAATACGATTACGGCTGAGTAATCATTTATCGTTCTTTTAAAGTCCAACACAGTTCTGGATTTGACCCTTTCCGATGTTATTGCTTTAATCGCCATTTGGCTATCTGAGAAGATGTCGGCATATTTAGGCTTTGTCGTGTTACTGAGCCAGTTCACACACTCCGTGATTGCTCGAACTTCTGCTTGAAATACCGTGTTATGGTCTGGGAGGCGGAAGTAAAGTTCGACTTCTGGTTCATCAATAAAAAGTCCCAGACCCGTCCTTCCTCCTAGCCTGGGCCCATCAGTGTAGCAGCTGGTTCCCACTGGCGCATGAGCTAGTGTTCCGTTTTCCCAGGAGCGTTTGTCTGGCACGAACGAATCACAGGTAGCTGTAAGCCGCACTTCAGGAATGCGGTCGGAGATTTCCGTTGTTTGAATATGACCGGCCAGTGATTGTAATATCTTCTGATCGTACGACTTGTGGTCTCGATTTATTCATTCAGGGCTGCCTCATACTTGGTTGGATGTGCAGTATAGTCTCCAACGCTTTTGTTGGTGCAGTTCTAAATGTCCCGCTTATGCCTAGACAGCACATATGTTGCAATTTTTGCAATGGTATTACGTTGTACTTTTTGTCCATTGATGTCCACCACACTACAGAGGCCTAGGTTATTATTGGTCTAATCACGCCCATGTAAAGCCAGTGTGTCATATTTGGACGTAGACCCCATTTTGAAGCTATAGCTCTTCTGCACAACGACCAACATCTGTGGGCCTTTGTAACTCTTTCTTCAATATGATCTTTCCAGTACAGTTTCTGATCCAAGATTACTCCCAAGTATTTTACCTTTTTAGATATGACAATATTCTTATCCAGGAATCGGGGCACGGTAAAAGGATGAATCTTAATTTTTCTTGTAAATAGACATATTTCTGTTTTGTCTGGGTTGACATTTAATCCCCTTGGTTGTGCCCAGTTATATGCTATGTTAAGTGCCTCCTCAGCTCTTCTGCATAGTTGGTGTGGATGTGTGCCCCTTAGAAGTATTATAACGTCGTCTGCATAACAGACTGGTTTAAGTCCTTCATTGGTGAGGGCTTTAAGGAGACTGAGTATCGTCGTAACCCATAGGAGAGGCGATAAAATGCCCCCCTGAGGTATACCACGATTTACCTTGTCTCTGATTTTTACGTCATATGACCCACAAATAATCCACCTATTCCTTAGCATATTGTTGATCCGGTTTATCAACGCCCGGTCAACCTGAAACTCGTCTAAGGACTGGTGTATCGTATATCGGTCTGAACGTTGTTAAAAGCGCCCTCAATGTCTATACAAAAGGCAAGTGTGTACATGCTTCTTAAGTTCATATTTTGTGACCTATGGAGAAACGTGGCGAAACTGAAATGAAAATACTACCCAAGTAAAGCGAAATGGGTTCTAGTTATTGACCGTGTAAATTGAAATCTGCCTTATAATTTATTTTAGTAAATACTCTTTTTTGGTTGAGCTGTACATAAAATATACTCGTATATGTTTTTATTCTGTTCTGATACGATGGTGTGGGGCATCATATAGTTGGCTCCGCCCAAATTTTGGTTTTCCTTACTGGTTTTCAAATAAATTTTTGGAAGATGTTGACAAATACTTGAATTATTCTCTGAACCGAGGCTACGGAAAATACATAGCGCCGCACCAATGTGCTATGTATTACAGTGTAGAATAAAAAATACTTTTTTATAACTGAGAATGTTGACCATTTGCGAAAATGTTACTAGAAGTTGCCAGCCATACCATACGAATTACAAACATCTTAAAACGTCATGAACATACATACACGGGGCAAAATCGGCTTTTTTGATATGTTTGAATCGAAAAAATATACTTGCAATACAAATTTTTAAATATTATATATTTTCGAGCAAATAAATTTTATTTGAAAATCAATAATATGTATTTAGAACCCATATGTTAATATGTTAGAATCAAATATATTTGCGAACTAATTTTCTCAAATAAAGTATGTGTTTAAATACAAATTAAATTATTGTTTATGAATATTTCCAAATATATTTTATTAAAAAAGATTTTCAAAACTTTGCTGAATTTTTCGAATTTTAGTTTTAATTTTTTCTTTGGTTCCGAATTATGCATTTCTATTAAAAATGGAATACTTAGCATTAACTTCTATTTGAAACTATTTTTTTTTCCAACTATTCCAAGTCATTATTTTGAATTATAAAGAAATTTTACTAACATTAAAACTTTCTAAAAATTACCTTTCAATTGCTGACAACTTAAAACAATTAATGAATAGATATATATTCACGCAAATAGATCTTTGTTTGGGAAATAACATATCCAAAAAAAATATTAGGATGTAAACATAGTTTTGTTTAGAACAACATTCTCCCAAACATATAATATTTGTGTGTGTCGAATATTGTATATTTGGAGTGCACTCTAAAAATATATATGTTTCAAGCAGAATATGTTTGGGACAATATACTACAGAGGCCATTTTTTTTCAGCGTGTATATATGATCACTTTGGCCAATAGTAAATTAGTTATACCTTCGCTTCCCTATGTTAGGAAGGCTCAACATTTGTTTTCTTTAAAGAAGAGAATTACATCGGGACCCAAAGATGTTAAGAACGACATACATTCATCAGATAAATACAACACCCAAAAAGCAAATCTGACAGTGCTTTAAAAGGTGTGGTGCAAAAGTGGTGACAAATAAGTAATTCCCCGGCGCGACAGGCCCTTG
The DNA here is from genome assembly GCA_963930755.1 of Eudasyphora cyanicolor. NCBI lineage: Eukaryota > Metazoa > Arthropoda > Insecta > Diptera > Muscidae > Eudasyphora > Eudasyphora cyanicolor. The sequence continues at coordinate 41,376,831 of OZ005738.1, forward strand.
TTAAATTCATTGGTGAAAATCCAAATTAGAACAACTTCCGGATCATAAAAATTTGGGGATTTTTATTGCTTCTTTGTATAACTTCTTTTAATAACTATTCATAATACATAAGATCATCTTATGTGTTCTATTCGTCACATTAAATTTTAAGATTTAGTCAGCAAAAAATATTTAAGTAAATTCTTCCCAATCCAATGTACAGATTTGTGTACTTTTACGAATATAATCTCGGAATTTCAATTGACCTCTTTCGAAATTAAACATCGAATTTCAATTGATCTTATTCGAAATTGAATTGATTTTTTCGAAAACAATTGAAAATGGTGTAGTGCTCCCTCATAAGTATTTATTTGGTATTAAAAAAGTACATTAATTCTTATTCAAAGTCCGTTTGCTGTAGTCCCCCACACAAAGGCTATATACACAAATGAAAAGAGATGGCATCCGAAGAGATATTAATGCACTTATACGACGAATAAATACATTTATGATTGTACAAAAAAAACATACATTCGTACATGCGAGTGCATACATACATACACATAAATATGCCTTACTTGTGTCCGCATGCATCTCATAAATATTTCAATTGCATCCGTAGTCACTATATATTCCATGCAACATTTTTTTCTCTTCATACATACATATGTCCGAGTAAGTGTGCGATCGTCAGACGAGTATACTCAGAAACGACATAGCTCCCTCTATCTCTCGTAACTTGTCCTCGTAACTCGTCCGCACACACACAAATAAAGCAGTCTTAAAGTTCCGTCCATACACCATTTTTAATGTAGTTATTGATAGTCGTGACTGATGCACTCGCGTATGACTGCACAGCCACTACAAAGACATTTCAATGTTGCCTGAATGTTTATGTGATGATGAAGGGGGGGAAAGGGGAGGGTGGGAGTGAAAAAGAGAGGAAAACAAGCCGTAGTATTGGAGAGACCTATGATTGCCATCTTGATGCTGATTACACTGTATGTCATACATACATAAAGCAAAATTGAAAGCATAAAATATTTATGCCAAAGACATGACATGTTCCTCCCGCCAGAATTGAATTCATATTATTTTCGCTCTGTTTTTTTGCAATTTTTAATGCGATGAGCAATAATACTGCAGATGCAATAAATAAACTTATTATTTTTCTTGCAATAAAGACACAACTTTGAGGGGAAATAATAGAAGATAATTACCTTAAGGAATTTTTGATATAGTTAGCTATACAATCGTCAGAAATAAAGGTTTTTTAAAACGATAGGGTACCAAAACCCGTATATAAAATTCAGTTCAGACTTAAGATTTTGTGAGAGAAATAAAAAAATGTCAACCCCGTTCTCTGAAAGAAAAATATTTCCGAACTAATTTTCCAATTTAATTAAATAAAACATTGAAATGGATTTCAGATTGTTAGATTTCAGTTTGAAATCGGTAATGGAATCATCATTATTCTGGAAAGATTTAACGAAAATAATAGGTTTTTTCTATACCTGTTTTAAGTGTTGTTAAACTAACGCTTCCAGGAATATTTCTCCAAAACTCCTACTTTCCTCAAATTCATAATTCACTAAATGTCGCTTAATTCATATGTATCATTCGATTTGAATAGTTTTCAATTTTCCACCAAATTCACTTCACTTATCCTAAGGGAATTTTACAGACAATAATTACCAACTATAATTAAGGTAATCAAATGCACTACTTTTGCGGTTTTATGAGCTCACAAATAGCTCGTAAACTGCTGAAATTTAGCTAATGCAACAATCATCCTAAAATCATTATCAGATCCTCTGCTGGATAATTGCCATTAGATGATTGTCGTTCACAAAACCGACAAATGCTTGCAATGGCTGCGGTCGTAAAACTGTCATTGTAGGAGGCATATGCATAACGCCGGAGGGAACGTCAATGTCATAAATTATACATGAGCAGAGGAAGCGACGAAATGAAATGAATTAACTTAAGATAATGGAATGTCCTAAGCGATGTGTATATGTCCGTATGTGTGTGTGGTGTAAAGTATTGCAATTTAAGAAATTTTGGAGAAATTTTCATGATTTTGTAAGAAATTACAGTGATTTTAAGAATTTTTCGAAACTGACTGAAATCCCCAATTATGAAATCCAATCCGCAATTATACCATATTCTATAAATTAAAATAAAAGATTAAAATATTTCCCTTCATTTTGTTTTTTATCTTCTTACATTTATCGCAGTAATATCCTTTCGTCATCCTTTTGTGAAGTATCACTTTACCTTTAGGGCGGCGTGGGTGTAAAAGATATTTACTTTGCACAACAAAATGTCAAGAATGGAATAACGTTTTGCATGTCATGTTCTTTTAATGGAAGTTGTCATATTGCGTGTTAAAAACAATTGTGAAAATCAATTGCAATTTTTCTTTTTTTCTCTTTTTTAGTTTGTATTCACACAGCAACAAAACTACTTGACAGTTGATGGGTTTATGGAAATTGAAAGAAATTTTGGCTTCAATGAAAAAACATGTTTTAAATGGAACCAAATGCAAAATAAAGCAAAACAAATTGTTTGACAGACGGACATAGCTAAATCGACTCAGAAAGTGATTACAAGTCGATCGGTATAATAAACAATGGATCTATCTCTTCTCCTTTTGGGTGTTACAAACAAATGCACAAAGTCAAAATACCCTGTACCACAGTGTGTTGTAGGGTATAAAAAGGGAAATAATTCCGCCCTTCTCAACCAGACAACTTATTGTGACACAATTTGGCATCGAAGAGTAGAAAGAATTTAAAAATTTAAGGGCGCTCTTCATCCCCTCACCATAGACACATCGAAGGAGTGACCTAAGACCCTAAGTATGTTCGGCGTATATCCGTTTTGGGCCATTTTAAGTCGAATGAGCAATGTCCGTCCGTCTGTCTGCTGGCTGGTGCGCACGATAACTCCCGAAAGGAGTAACCAATTGACTTACAATTTGGCATGTGGTAATATTTTCATCTATCTCCGGCTAAGTTCGAAGATGGGTAATATTGGTCCACTCCTTCTAGTACCTCCTCCACAAAGGGTTAACATTTAGTGAAATATTGATTATTGAATAACTTCTATTTTACTTATTTCAATCCTCTGAAATTCTACACATAGTATTAGTTTTTTAGTCACTATTACCACGAGAAAAATGGGCGAAATTGCCACGCCCCTTTTGCTACCTACCACACAAATGGACAATTTTGAACCAAAAGTTAATATCGCGTGTTTTTTTTAGGGGTATAGAACTTCGAATTGAAATAAAACACAAGAAAATCGTTTTAAGGTCCATCAATTTGGCTTTATTGGAAGGATAATTTTATGCCATTAATGTTTAAATATGATTTCGGGCATGTGGCCGCCGCGGCTGGCTCGAATAAAGCCAATTCTACAGGTCCAATTTTCAACCACTTTTTCGAGCATATGGGGCCGTATGTCGGCAATAACGCCACGAATGTTGGCTTCCAATTCCCCTAACGTTTCTGGTTTGTTGGCGTAGACGAGCGACTTCACATATCCCCAAAGAAAATAATCCAATGGTGTCAAATCACACGATCTTGGTGGCCAATTGACAGGTCCATTCCGCGAAATTATGCGCTCATCGAATGTTTCCTTCAATAAATCGATTGTGTGCGCTGTGTGGCATGTAGCGCCGTCTTGTTGGAACCACAACTCATCCACATTCATGCCATCCAATTCGGGAACAAAATAGTCGGTTATCATGGCTCTATACCGGTCTCCATTAGCTCTCCACAGCTCCAATTGCTGTGCACGGTGGCGAATCGATTCATTCGGGTCCTCTTCAACACTTTGCTCTACAGCGGCAATTGTTTCTTCGGTGCGCACTGTTCGACGTCTCTGCGGATGCGTATTATCACATAGAGTAAACGTAGTGCGAAAACGATCCATGGTTAACCGAATTAATTGCTCTGATGGACGATTATGTCGACCATAAAATGGACGGAGCTTGCGGTAAACTTCGCGAACTGAACCATTATTTTCGAAATAAATTTGCACGATTTGCAAGCGTTGTTCTTTTGTCAACCTGTTCATTATGAAATGGCAAACCAAACTGAACATAAATGACATTAGAGTTGCCAGATTTGACCACAAAATGCCAGTTATATCTCTATTCGAAAAACAAAGCTGTAAAAAAAACACCCGGTAGCTTATAACATAATTACCAGTGCATACAATGACTTGAAATTTTGTACTGTGTAATGGTATAATAGTACCTACAATGCAGTGAAAAATGGGAAATATTGCCACGCTCCTTTTGGTACCTCCCGCACAAATGGACCATTTTGTACCAAAATTTACCATAGCATAACCTTCATACCAGTGCATACAAATACTTGAAATTTTGAACAGTGTAATGCTTTCTTAGTACCTAGAGTCCACAGAAAAATGGGCGTTATTGGGACCGTTTGGTACCTCCCACACAAATGGACATTGTTGTACCAAAAGTTAACAGCTTTTTACAGTAATACCAGTGCATACATATACTTGTGTCGATTTAAGCATGTCCGTCCGTCCGTCTGTCCATGTAAAGTTGTTCGTCGACTACAGGTCGCAATTTCACTCCGATCGTTCTGAAATTTTGCAGTTGATAGTATTTCCCAGCTGTTAAGATCGCTATTGAATTTGGTTGAAATCGGTTCAGATTTAGCTATAGCTCCCATATATATGTTTCGTCCGATTTTGCTCTTTAGTCCTGTAGAAGCTGTATTTTACATCCAATCCTTGTGAAATTTAGAATGGTAGAGTTTCTTGATCCATGAACCAACACTACCGAATTTGAAGAAAATCGGTTAAGATTTCGCTACAGCTCCCATATATATGTTTCGTCCGATTTGGCCCTTTAGTCCTATAAAAGCTGTATTTTACATCCAATCGTTTTGAAATTTAGAATGGTAGAGTTTCTTGATCCATGAACCAGCACTACCGAATTTGAAGAAAATCGGTTAAGATTTAGCTATAGCTCCCATACATATGATTCGTCCGATTTTGCTCTTTAGTCCTGTAGAAGCTGTATTTTACATCCAATCCTTGTGGAATTTAGAATGGTAGAGTTTCTTGATCCATGAACCAGCACTACCGAATTTGAAGAAAATCGGTTAAGATTTAGCTATAGCTCCCATATATATGTTTCGTCCGATTTGGCCCTTTAGTTCTATAGAAGCTGTATTTTACATCCAATCGTTTTGAAATTTAGAATGGTAGAGTTTCTTGATCCATGAACCAACATTGTTGAATTTGAAGAAAATCGGTAAATATTTTGCTATAGCTCCCATATATATGTTTCATCCGATTTGGTTCTTTAGATCCAATCGTTTTTATACCCTACACCACACTGTGGTACAGGGTATTATTTAAGTATAAAATGTCCCAAAAGTAAATTTATGTAAACAATTTATACATGAATTACAAAATTTATATATCAGAGTTATTCAATATTTCGAGAGTGGTGTAGGGTATTATATAGTCGGCCCCGCCTGACTTTAGCCTTTCCTTACTGGCTTTGTTTGGATTTAAAAAAAAAGGACAGCATAATTTTCAAATGTGAACGGAAAGTTTATTTTTGCTCTAGCTCCTTAACGGTACGTTGGATCGGGAATCGGTCAATGGTAAAAAGATAGCTCTTAACGAGAGCTAAAATATTGCTCGTGGGTGTCAAGGTCGTAGGTCGACTGAAAAGTGTATCTCTATATCTCTCCATGATGAAATTGTAAACACTACACATACAATGAAAAATAAATGACAGATCATGGCATATTACAAATGGCCGAAACGTCACTTCAAAATCCCTATTGGAAAACCCGTTACATTTATCGGCCAATGACTTGCATCATTTCCACAAATGAAGTGAACTTACCTCCATTCTTACTTGTTTCACTTTTATTTAGTTTAAAATGCAGTCGATATATAACTATATGTTCATATACTGCATCCACAGATTTTTCATCTTCATATATTTCTTATGCCTTTCGTAACGTACATCACTTCTTTATGCTTCCCCCCTCATCACCAGCTTAAAAAGCTTAACTCAATTCACTTCCCTATTAAATTGTGTATTAATTTTTATATACACTGCCAGCTAAAGTACTTAGCTTCCATAAGCAATTTCATTCGACATTCCTTCATATCCTCCAATAATACTCGTACATAACAGAAAGCATTACATTTTATATGCTTTGAGCGGCAACTCAATGAATTTTACGCATGACATAATATCAAATTGAAATTAATTAATCTTGAGAATTATTTGGCAATAAAAATGTGTCTGAAGTGAAAATGAAATGAGTGGCATACATTTTACACAAGCAAAATGTGTGTGTCTTTGATCCAATGGCGCCGTGGCACAAAAGGAAATATGCAGACAAGGACGAAGACTTCGGTGGCGAAACGGCGTATATTTATACGAGTGGTTATTTATATGTATATATGAAGGATAAGGACTTTTGTGTAGCTGTTGGTGTGTGTTGAATTGTTAAGTCTTTTGAGAGGTAAATGAAAATTGCATTCATGCATAAGATTAAAACAGATCAAACTGACAATTAAATTTCAATAAGTAAAACTGAATAAAATTTAAATAATTAGAAACTCTTAGGCAATGAATGGTTAATTTCATCGATATAGAGCATTTTAATTAACATTTACTTCTGAATAGTTCTCAAAGTCTATTATCAAGACACAATTGTAGAGACTGAATAAAATAATTACATATAAAATTGCACACCTACATTTCCAATCTTTTCAAACGAGCAAACATTTTATAATTACAATTTGCACACGAAGATACCGCAAAACTCTTGGTTGATTGCATAAATGGTTTTAATTGGCTTAGAAAATCTACATATTTTGGTAACTTTATCATTGTAACAACACAAAGCGTTCACGCAATATAATGGGAAACCAAAATATCATAGCTCAGACTATATTATTGAATGTTTTTCTTTGTCACATCCGGTTTATTGAGATGTTTACATACAAAATTGGCTGGGAAATCTAATATGAAAGATTTGTCTGTCTGGGAAAAAAAAGAAAATTGAAATGGCAAAGTAAAAGAATCTCCTTTGTCCTGGTATTCGACCATTCCATTCTGATCTATCGGTTATAAAAGTGAGAAACTTCCAGTCAAAAATTGTTCAGCCAAAGTGTCATCAGCAGTGCCCCGAAGATCGTTCATTGTGTTCATTAGTCTAATCGCAGTACATGCGGTACATTGCACTGCTATGATATCTAGCGGCATTAAATGTAAAGGCTGGTCCAACAATAATGCACGATGTTAATTGTGAGTCACACCTTAACGTCAAGTTTTTTGCCCAACTTAATTTGACATTTCTTTGTTTCAGTGTTTGACAAACTCAACCATGGAGAGGTACACAATTGAGCAAAACGTTAGGTTAGGTTAGGTTGAATAGAGGAGACGTTTAAAACGTCTCATGTCCATGGACATATGTACACTTAAGCCAGTGGTTCGGCCTTATGTGCGCTCCTTATTTCTGATTTTCCTACCCCACGGATTACAGAAAATCGGTACTAGACACGTATTTTCTCAGTATCTTCCAGTCATATCCTCTGAGATGAGTCAAGTCTGGCAATATGTCGGAATCTAAATATCGGGATCTTGCATGTGTGAAAGCTGGGCAGTGACACAGAAAATGTTCTATCGTTTCGATGTTTCCCCTGCCCTTGCTGTAGGCATGCTGTTGATTGGACGGTAGCCTTTTGTCAATTTAAGTTCAAAGGCATCTATCTATTAATCTCTGCCGGGTTTTAAAGATAAATGACGGTAGACTAACCGGCCGGAAATTCTTAGCTCCTGTATGGGACAGCTTTCTCGCTTTTGGGATAAAAGCATATTTGGTTTCATCCCCAACTTGTTAGTATATATGCCTGATTGATATTACAAGTATAGATTTCTCTGAGCCGGGGAGCAATTGACCAGCCACAGCCAGTAGCTCCACCAGCGAGACTTTGTCTGGTCCTGACGACTTAAAAGGTTTAAAACTTTTGATAGCCCAAAGAATTCTAGATTCTGATGCCTGCACTTCAAGGGAATCCTCAACTGAAGTACTCAATACCTCATCAGAGCAGCCCGGGAAATTTTTTTCAGGAGCACTCCCAGCGATACCTCACTGGACGCAGTCCAAGAACTATTGCCTTTCTTGATGTATCGTAAAATTTTACTTAAGAAATTGGATGAGCTTTCTACGGCACTACAGATTTATGTTGAGCCTATATCAACTCAACTATCTCATTTTGTGTACTGCTTGAGTTCTCTCTTATATGTGTCCCAGTCCTGTGGGGCTCTGGTGTCCTTTGCCTTGTTAAAAAGCTTCCTATAGCATTTCCTTAATATAACTATTTGAGACGACTAGCTTGGAACATGAGGCTGGTAGCGAGCCATTAACGGCTACGGTGACTCGTTCCACCATTTCTTCTATACATATGCCCGACAGTTTGAATCTTCATTTCAGGTTTGTTTGAAGCCACCTGTTAAATGTGTCTCTAAATATACCCCAATCTGCATTCCTATTATTGTGTGGGAAGACGGAATTATGAGGCTTCTCAATAATGCTAAAGCAAACATAACTATGGTCGGAGACAAGGGTGGCATCGAGCACCTCTAGTCTGTTGCTAGTAATTAAGGTAGGTTTATCTATTACAAATCACAAGGCTACAGCTTATAATATAATTGACAAGTAATTCGTCTTTTTGTAGATGTCGGTACGTGACACATTATGATTATTATTGATTAGGTTTTTGTTATTCTGCTTTACCGCTCCTACCAGTGATTTTAATGAACAGTGTGACGTCTCAGTGTCATGTGTCATATAAACGACAGCCAAACGAATATGGGTGTTTTATAATAACATTAAATAATATTTAAAAAGTAAGTGACTGTCCTGAATTTATCGCTCCAAAAAAATAGCTTATTCACTTAAAATTTTTTTCGCGTTTTCTTTGATTTTTACAATCCAAACGCCCATATACCCGTATGCATGCATGACATGATTTACATCCTCTATAGAAGCTTAAATTTACAGTTAACCTCTGCGCCGAATATGGACAATATCGGTTCAAATTTAGATATAAATATAACACAGAGCAACAAGTGAACTCTTTTTTTAAAAATACATGGACTGGACAGTATAGGTTCGAATGTACTACCTAAGGGGGGAATAACTCTATATACGGTTTGACGAAATATATGGCTTTTTTATGGGCCTCAAAAGATTCTGAAAATCAGTGGACCCCTCGAAAATAATGTCATTAGTTTTTGTCCAACAGCTAATGCAGATTTCGTGATACCGCTTACTTATATTTGGCAATAATGTAGCTAAGAATAAGCTGATAAAGATGGTTAACTTTTCACGCTATTTTGAAAAAGTGAAGGAAAAAATATTTTTTCACATTTTTCAGCATAATATACAAGGACTCCTATTTTTTACTAACAATTTTTGCCAAAATTGTAGCCACAGTAAATCTGAACAACTTCTGTGAATATATATATATATATATATATATATATATATATATATATATAATCTGAACGTATTTATACATATATATAATCTGAACCTATTTTGGCACCCTAAATAGCTTGAAACCCCACAATGTATAAAGAAATTTTAATATTTCACTATTTTGTAACTCTAAAACAATTTTTTTTTGGTGTATTGTATTCAGCAGCAAATGTAAAAATTATGAAGGTCAATATTTTTGTGAAACATATTAACCCTCTAGCTCCCACACATAACGGTAATTTTTGGCTCTATTTCAACAAATCGTAAAAAACGCCCTTAAACCACCTAAAATTTTGAGTGCGGGGATGATATGTTCTACAAAAATGTTGGTCATAACATTTTACTATATATTTCAGAACATATACAGGGTGGCTGATATGTCTTGCAACCAACTTCAGGTTGCTATGATTTCTAAACCGCTAGTCTGATAGCTGACAGATTTATTTCAGTGACAGTTCATTTTATTGTTTACAAGCTTACAAAAGCATTTTGATCTATTGCATTCAGAAAAAAAGTTATTCGTGATGGAATTCAAGCGTGATAGTGTGATTGCTTTATATTTGGGTGGAAAAACACAAGTGGCTATCGTTAGAGCCCTCCAGCATTTAAATGTGAATAAATCTTTTGTTTCTCGTACCATTTCTCGTTACCGTGAGGCAGTGTTGCATCGCGTCCAAAAAGTGGACGAAAAAAAACGGTAACAACACCAGAAATGATCCGAAAAGTGAAGGCCAGATTTGATCGAAATCCACGCCGCAGTGGTAGAAAAATTACTCGTGAGCTGAACATATCGCGAGAACGGATACAACACATATTAAAAAATGAGCTTGGACTAAAGCCATTGAAGTTCCAAAAAGTGCAAGAGCTCACCGATGCACAAAAAAGTTAGACTGGAAAGAGCCAAGGAGTTGCTTCGCTTGCACGAATGTGGCCAGTTACTGAATTTGGTTTTCTCCAATGAGAAGCCATTCCAAATTGAGCAGTTTGTGAACAAACAAAATGATCGGGTCTCCTTGCCAAAGAGGTCAGCTGAAAATTTACACTTTCGATTGGCCACCAGAACTCAAGCGCCGCCGATGGTAATGGTGTGGGCCGCCGATGGTAATGGTGTGGGCCGCCGTAACGGCCGATGGTCTCTCCCCGCTTGTATTAATCGACCATGAGGTCAAAATAAATGCCGAATATTATCGGGAAAATGTCCTAAAGACAGTATTGAAGCCCTGGGCAGACAAACATTTCTGCCGCAGACCGTGGACATTCCAACAGGACTCAGCACCTAAAAAATACCAAAGTATCGATCATCTCAAGACGGCGCTTCGCCGGGAATAGGCCAAAATACCGCAGAGCCACATTCGTGCAGCGTGTGATGGCTTTATCGGCCGTTTGAAGGCCATAATTCGTGCCAAAGGTGGCCAATTCAAACAAACCTAAACTGTTTCTAAAATTTTAGGTTATTTCCGAAATTTTTTTGCTTTTGAACAACTTACTTTGTTGCATTACATATCAGCCACCCTGTATATAGATGTCGCTCACAAAAATGTTTATTTAAGCCGTAAACGCCACATTTTCTAAGAAATGTATCAAAAACTTTGTAGTTTGTATTCTATTATTAGTTTTTATATTGTTGTAGTCCCCGTGAAGATCTAGTTCCCAAATTCGTTAATTAAGGCAATAAATACAATATTTATCTGCGTTCGTTTTTTTAATAATTTGCTTAAACAAAAAAGGCCGTTTCATCATTTTCTCCATATCCAAAAATTTTTCCAGTAGTAGAATTGAATGCAATCCATGGTAGAGGGTATATGGCTGAACTTAACGCTTCTACTTGTTGATATTTGTGACAAGTTTTGTGCTTGGGTGTGTTCTGACAAGTATAGGAAAATTTTATGGCCAACATTTTTGTAGAACATTTCATTAGAGTTGTGTAGTTCGTGAACGAACTAGTTCAATTGAACGGGTCACTATACTGAACTGAACGAACTAGTTCACACAACTCGTTAATTTCAGCTCAGTAGTTCACTATGTTTTTGAGCTGTTGAACTAAATGAACGAACTAGTTCACTCAATTGAACTGAACTAAAAAGAGCGATCACTTAAAAGAACTATAGTGCCCAACTCTACATTTCATTCCCGCCCTCCTGATGAATAGTACAGAATAGTGCAGTACTAACATTTTTGAGGTTCCCAGACACGTTTAGATTGAACTGAAATGTTCACAAAAGTTGTTCAGATTTGCCGTGCCTACAATTTAGCCAATTGTGTCTAGTGAAAAATTAGGAGTCCTTATACTGAAAAGAGTGAAAAAAAATATGTTTACCTTTACTTTTTCAAAAAAAGTACAGAAAAACATTTTTTTTGCATAAAATTTTAAAAGAATTTGTTCAGCATATTCTTAGCTACATTATTACCAAATATAGTTAACTGATATCACCAAGGCTTAATTAGCTGTTGGAGAAAAACTGATGACACCTTTTTCGAGGGACCCACTGATTTTCAGAAGTTTTGAGGACCATAAAAAATTAATCACCAATTTCACCAAACACCAAACAGTCTGTATTTCACTGTTGCACAGTGTTATTTATATAATAACTCAATATGATCATCACAATAACAGTTTATGCGGATTAAGTTGTTTTCGCTGGCTATACATACATCAAAGTGCAATTTCCCCGCAATCATCTGTCACACAGTCTCATATATATCTCTTTAGTATTTTCCCTGCACAATAACATTTCCAAGAATCGTGTTATTTTGTTACATGAAACTCATCTCTCTGTTGAAGTTCCTTTTAAGTTTCCTTTATAAACACTTCCTGGAATGCCAACACTAATGTTACCTATTCAGCATAGCTTCACTCTTCGCCTGGCCTTTTTATTTAATATGACAAGTGAAGTTTAAGTTATATCTGCTTAACCATGGTCATGTTTTTGTTAACGAGAAACACCTGTTTGCCTCCCATTTTTTTGTTGATTTGCATTTTTCTGGTGTCCGTTTAAATGTCATGTCCTGTAACCGGTTTGTGCTTGGTTTAGTACAAATAAATAATGCTAAGTGGAATTATGGAACATGTTTTTTGTGGTGGAGTTGGCTTTAAAGCTTTCCCTGTAATAATATACATTTATAATGAGATGAAGTTTTTTTTTGGCAACACAAAACTTGAAAAAAATTGGTTCTGTGGATAAATTGAGTATTTTTACGAATATGACACATTTTATTCTTGAACGATCCAACCGTCTATCCTTCAGTATTAAAGGTGCATTTGATAACTTTTGAAACAAGTGGCCGTTTCGTCAGGTCAAATAAGACGTAACTCCAGAATCCAGAACTTACTTTCTGGCTTTTTCTGCGTCAAACTAAGATGTTCCACACTGGCCAAATCCTTGGTGGTAACCTTCCATTCTAAACTCTACTATACCTACTTAAATCAATCCAATATTATTTTTAGAAAATCTGTCAACTAAATCAAAAGATTTTTAAAAAACAGTATTGGTCAATCAAGGATTTACATTATAAAGGAATTCCATATAAATTGCAAGTATTCGCAATCTTTGAACTCCTCTTTTGGAGAACTTGTCTCTTCGACTTAGCATAGGATGGAAATCGAAATAAATATGTCTTCATACACATGCATTCAGCCCCACATATTTTATTAGTCGGCCATGATGTCGTTTGTATACAATCGAGTGTTTGTTTACTGATAATTTAAATGTTTGATGAGCTTACAAAAAGTAATTAGTTAAAGTAAATGCCAATGTTCGTGTGTATGTGTGCCCGTGTGTGTAAGTATTTCTTATCTGCAACACAACGCAAACATGTTAAGATACCACAACTACCGCCACCACCAACACAGGAGGCACATAAATTATTGCATATCTGTGGAATGGGTTGGCGTATAAGTAATATTTATTTATCGCCCGATAACAATCATACGCACTGTGGGCATCCATTAAATTAATGGAATAAGAGGGTGGTTAGTGGCATACGAATGTATATAAATAGGTGTATTTTAATGGAGTGAGTTTCCTCCCCAGTTGAGTTACGTATATTATGAAGATATTAGTTCAAGTAAGGTGCTATCAATTACTTATGACATTGTGGTCAATAGCATTATATGATAGCTGCTCCCGTTTGAAGTCTTTACGACTGCAAAATATTTAATGAGGGGAATATGGCGATGGAAGTGATAGCGGTTAATAGAATATGTGTGAACTAATAATCTGAGTTGTAGACTCTCATTTCGAACAGTTATGTTATAGAAAATAAGGTCTGATTGAGAGCAATTTTCCTATATAAAACTGGCTATTATTCAGAGAAATTTTCCTATAGATGACAGGCTCTGATTCAGAGCAATTTTCTTATAGTAAAAAGGCTCTGATTCTGAGTATTTTCCTATAGAAAAAATGGGCTCTGATTCTGAGTATTTTCCTATAGAAAAAAATGGAGCAATTTTCCTATATAAATTAGGCTCTGATTCAGAGCAATTTTCCTATAGAAAACAGGTTCTGATTCAAAGCAAATTTTCCTACAGAAAATAGGCCTTGATTCAGAGCAATTTTTCTACAGAAAATAGGCTCTGATTTAGAGCATTTTTCTATAAAAAATAGGCTCTGAATCAGCGTATTTTCGTATAGAAAGTAGGCTCTGATACAGAGCAATTTTCCTAAAGAAAATAGTGTCTGATTCAGGGCATTTTTATATAGAAAATAGGCTCTGATTCAGAGCAATTTTTCTATAGAAATTAGGTTCTGATTCAGAACAATTTTCCTATAGAAAATAGGCTCTGACTCAGAACAATTTTCCTATAGAAAATAGGCTCTGACTCAGAACAATTTTCCTATAGAAAATAGGCTCTGATTCAGAGCAATTTTTCTACAGAAAATAGGCTCTGATTCAGAGCAATTTTTCTGCAGAAAATAGGCTCTGATTTAGAGCATTTTTCTATTTAAAAAAGGCTCTGAATCTGCGTATTTTCCTATAGAAAAAGGCTCTGATACAAAGCAATTTTCCTAAAGAAAATAGGGTCTGATTCAGAGCATTTTTCCTACAGAAAAAGCTCTGATTCAGAGCAATCTTCCTATAGAAAATAGGCTCTGATTCAGAACAATTTTCCTATAGAAAATAGGCTCTGACTCAGAACAATTTTCCTATAGAAAATAGGCTCTGATTCAGAGCGATTTTCGTATAGAAAATAGGCTCTGATTCAGAGCAATTTTTGTATAGAAAATAAGCTCTGATTCAGAGCAATTTTCCTATAAAAAATAGGCTCTGATTTAGAGCAATTTTCCTAAAGAAAATAGGCTCTGACTCAGAGTACTTTTCCTGTAGAAAATAGGCTCTGATTCAGAGCAATTTTTTATAAAATATAGGCAATTTTCCTATAGAAAATAAACTCTGATTCAGAGCAATTTTCCTATAGAAAATAGGCTCTGATTCAGAGCAATTTTCCTATAGAAAACAGGCTTTGAATTAGAGCAATTTTCATACAAAAAGTAGGCTCTGATTCAGAACAATTTTCCCATATGCTTTAAATATGCTTTGACTCAGAACCATGTTCCTACAGAAAATAGGCTCTTATTATTATTTTCCTGTAAAAGTAGTCTCTGATTGAGAGCAAGTTTCCTATATCAAATAGGCTCTAAATCAGAGCATCTTTTCTATTCAAAATAGAGTATGATTCAGAGCAATTTTCGTATAGAAAATATGCTCTGATTCAGAGCAATTTTCCTATAAAATGGCCTCTGCTTCAGAACATTTTTCCTATAAAAAATGGTCTCTGATTCATAGCAATTTTCCTATCAAATATAGTCCTCTGATTCATTGCATTCTTCTATAGCAAATAGGCTCTTATTTAGAGCAATTTCCTATAGAAAATAGGCCTCTGATTCAGAACAATTTTTCTATAGAAAAATAGGCTCTGATTCAGAGAAATTTTCTTAGGAAATAGGCTCTGATTCAGAGAAAATTTCCTATATAAAATAGGAGAAAATAGGCTCTATCTCAGAGGAATGCAGAAAATAGACTCCGATTCAGAGCAATTTTCCTATAGAAAATCGATTCTGATTCAGATCAATTTTCCGGTATAAAATAATCTTTGATTCAGACCAATTTTGCTATAGAAAATAGACAATTTTTCTAAAGAAAATAGGCTCTGATTCAGACCAATTTTCCTATAGAACGTTAAATCTCATTCACTGCAATTTCCCCACAGAAAAAAACTGTGAATCATAGCAATTTTCCCATAGAAAATAGCCTCTGATTCAGAGCAATTTTTCTATAGAAAATAGCCTCTTATTCAGAGCAATTTTCCTATAGAAAATAAGCTCTGATTCCGAGCAATTTCGTATAGAAAATAGGCTCTGATTCAAAGCAATTTCATATAGAAAATAGACTCTGATTCAGAGCAATTTTCGTATAGAAAATAGGCTCTGGTTCAGATCAATTTTCGTGTAGAAAATAGGCTATTCATATAGAAAATAGACTCTGATTTAGAGCAATTTTCGTATAGAAAATAGGCTCTGATTCAGAGGTATTTTCCTATAGAAAATGAGATGTGATTAAAAGAAATTTGCCTATAGAAAATAGGCTCTGATTCAGAGCAATTTTTATATAGAAAATAGCAATTTTCTTATAGTAAATAAGCTCTGATTCAGAGCAATTTTCCTATCGAATATAGACTCTGATTCAGAGCAATTTTCCCATCAAAAATACTATCTGATTCAGAGCAATTTTGCTATAGAAAATAAGCTTTTATTCTAAGCAATTTCATATAGAAAATAGGCTCTGATTCAGAGCAATTTCATATAAAAAATAGGCTCTAATTCAGAGCATTTTTCGTATAGAAAATAGGCTCTGATTCAGAGCAATTTTCTTATAGAAAATAGGCTCTGATGCAGAGCAATTTTCTTATAGAAAATAGGCTCTGATTCAGAGAAATTTTCTTATAGAAAATAGGCTCTGTTTCAGAGCAATTTTCTTTTAGAAAATATTCTCTGATTCGGAGCAATTTTCATATCGAAAATAGGCTCTGATTCTGAGCAATTTCATATAGAAAATAGACTCTGATTCAGAGCAATTTTCGTATAGAAAATAGGATCTGATTCAGAGAAATTTTCCTGTCGAAAATAGGCTCTGATTCAGATCAATTTTCGTATAGAAAATAAGCTCTGATTCTGAACAATTTTCTTATAGAAAAAAGCTCTGTTTCAGAGCAATTTTCTTTTAGAAAATATTCTCTTAATCAAAGTAATTTTTGGATAGAAAGTAGGCTCTGTTTCAGAAAAATTTTCTTATAGAAAATAGGCTCTGATTCAAAGCAATTTTCTTATAGAAAATAGGCTCTGTTTGCATTTATCCACAGATTTGAAAACATTGACCACATGGAACAAAGTTCATTATAAAAGATCCATGTTTAGTAGATAAATGTTTGCTGTTGCATATTGAAATTGATAAATTAAAATTACCTGATGTTTTTATACAAGTGCTACCTATCATCCATCGGTCCCTTTGAGAAGCATAGCACAGAGAAACATACTGGCAATTTTTAACATTGCAATGATTCTCAGAACTGAAGTCATGAAGCCTACACTGCCAGTAGGATAGATGGATTTAATGGAAAAGCCTTTAGCTTGATTATACCTTTGAGTATGGTCGATGTTACGAGGATATACTTAAGAAAACATACACTCATCCATATCTTACAAAACATACACTCATCTATATCTTACAAATGCATCCAATATGTAGGCAAATATAATAGCCATACTGTGCTTCTATGTATATTTAGAGATTAATAAGAGAGATATGAGATCCATTAAAAAAATAGAGACAAATTAATCAAATGATTTCTGTTTGTTACGTTTCACAACATACAATTTTTGCTTTTGTTTTCATTTATATCGAAAAGAAAATTGATAGAGAATCAGCGAAAAATCATACACCCAAGAAAAAAGCTTCAGGATGGGGAAACATCAACTTTCTCTATAAAAGGATATCAACATTTAGTTTGTATTTATTAGTAAAAAATCCTACTGTTAAACAGTTCTTTCGAAATTTAATTAGAATGATTATTTCTTGGTCGTTCATATTGTGCCATATTTAAATTTCTTATTTTTCCCTAGAAATGCATTTCTTATTTGTAAACAAATTTACTATTTACACTGCATCAAATAAATGTTTAAATTCACAAAACTGCATTATCCTATTAACAACCAAAACATTAGTAACTGAAAATGCAATTTTCTTCTCTTCACTCAGAGTATTTGTGTGAAAGGACATAGGAGCATTTCAGCAAAGATACTACTATGAGAATCATACAAAAAGCACATAATAATCCTATTCTATTGTTATAACATATTTTCTTTCTCCTCTATCTGTTTTATAAATGTAGAAGAATGCTAAGTATGCCATTTGTACGAGTATGCAACAATTTTTCTTTTACATCCTTTTGCAGGACATGACATAAAGAGTAGGGTATGTGTGAGCAAACGATTCATGTATGTCTTTGATCAAATGGCAAGGACATGTTGTTGTTGTCGTTAGCTACAGCAATGGCAAGAGGGAATGAAAATCATGACAAGTTATTTAATGGAAACATTGACAAATAGTAATTACTCTTGTTGGACAATCGAGACAATTGCATTTGAGCAAATAAATACACAAAATAAGTTATCTGAATAGTTTTCCGGACATTTTCTCGGAATTCAAAATGAGAAATTCTTGTGCATAAGTACACCGAGAATTGCAAAGAGAAATGTATTTGGAGTGTCAATGTTGACGGGCAAACTAAACTATGTAAACATGTGAAAATAATTGTTTTCAGAGAAGTTACATTTACAACGAGAAATTACTTTTCGTACTTTATCAGAGTGTTTTTATTCTTTTTAACCAAATTATGAATTTTTGTTATACCATCACTTTAGTTGAGGAGGGTATATATCACTTGTTACGGGCTTATTGAAAACCTAAGTATGTTTTGTCGGAAATCCATTTTAGGATATTTTAACTCGTTTGTGGTACGTCCATCTGTCTGGCTGCTGTGAACGATAACGATCGAAAGGTGTAACCAATTACACTGTACATATACATACAGGGTTGCCCATATTCGACGGACCCATCTGGCAACGCCATAACTTTTGACAGAGATGTCAGATCGCTTAATGACATACCGCGTTTGAAGCGTCAGTCCAAGCAGATTTTTACCATGGAACAATACACGCCACGCGAGCGCTCTGAAATAGTTGAAATTTACATTCAACAGAAGAAGTCAATTGTGAAAACTCAACGTGCTTTTAAAATATTAAAAAATGTGAGAAGTGCGCCTTCTAAGAACTGAAAATGAAAATGAAAATGAACTGAACAGCCACTGAAAATCCTCAGGAGATTCAAGAATTGCCTCTTCATGACGAAAAAGTCACAGTTTGGTGCGGCGTTAGTGCGAAAACGGTCATTGGGCCGTTTTTCTTCCAAAACGAAAATGGCCATGCTGTTACCATCAACCAGGAGCGTTATCGCGACATGATGACCAATTTTGTGATGCCAATTATTCGTCGAAAGCGTATGAGGCAGTTCTGGTTTCAGCAAGACGGCGCTCCACCGCACACAAGTCGCATAACAATCGATTTTCTGAAGAATTTGTTTCCGGGCCGTTTGATGTCGAAAAGTGGTGATTTGGACCGGCCACCGCGTTCGCCCGATTTGACGCCGCCTGACTTCTTCTTGTGGGGATATTTGAAGTCAAAGGTTTACGTTAACAAGCCAAGGACCGTAGAAGAGCTCAAGGACAACATTCGTGAAGAAATAGCCGCTATTCCGGCCGAAATGTTGGCGAAAACGATGGAAAATGCTGCAAAAAGGGCACAATACGCCATCAACGCCAGAGGCGGCCATTTGAGAGACATCATATTCAAAAATTGATGTAAACAAATCTACTTGGAACAAATTAAATGATTAAGATTGCCAACCGCCAAATTTTTATTTTTTTCTTTGATTTTTTTTTTTAAAAACATGGGTCCGTCGAATATGGGCAACCCTGTAAACATGTTTTTATCATATAATTTTGTATTCCAAACACAAAAAATGTTAAAAAAAATTATCAATGCTTATTCCAAAGAGGACCTTAAAATGCGTAGTATTCTTCCATACATCATGAATCGGAAGGAACAAACAGATGGACTATAGATAATCTAAAAAGGTTTTCATAACCTTGTAAAAAAAACTCATTTCTGCCAAATTATATAAAAACACTGTTTAACAAATTAAGACTTTTTGATTGGAACAAAATAGCGACCATATAATTCTGAAAGGACATATTTAGTAGATCATTTTTGTAGAATAAACTTATGGTCCAGCTGGTCTGAGTTCTTTTTTACAGTGGGTCAATGTTTTCAATTTTTGGTCGAAGGGATCATTATACTAAATGAAAAAATGCTGTAAGTTGATGTCTGAGAGATTTCTTATTGTCAGAGTTTTACTTTATGAAGATCATTTTTGTGGAAGATCTTAACCATCCAACTTCCCTCTTAATGGGTAAATTTTGCTCTTTTTTCGAAAAAAAAAACAAAAAAATCATATCAAAATGGAAATTTAAGGATTAAAATATTCCACGACAATTTTTGCGGGAAAATATAAGTGGGGCCACCAAAGACACCAAGTTGTAAATATAGCTCTTTACACTTAATTAGCAAAAATACACGCCAACTTATACAAAAAAACCAGTAAGGAAATTCTAAAGTTGGGCGGGGCCGACTATATAATACCCTACACCACTCTCGTAATATTGAATAACTCTGATATATAAATTTTGTAATTCATGTATAAATTGTTTACATAAATTTACTTTTGGGACATTTTATACTCAAATAATACCCTGTACCACAGTGTGGTGTAGGGTATAAAAACGATTGGATCTAAAGTGCCAAATCGGACGAAACATATATATGGAAGCTATAGCTAAATCTTAACCGATTTTTTTCGAATTCGGCAATGTTGGTTCATGGATCAAGAAACTCTACCATTCTAAATTTCAAAATGATTGGATGTAAAATACAGCTTCTACAGGACTAAAGAGCAAAATCGGACGAAACATATATATGGAAGCTATAGCTAAATCTTAACCGATTTTCTTCAAATTCGGTAGTGTTGGTTCATGGATCAAGAAACCATTCTAAATTTCAAAATGGTTGGATGTAAAATACAGCTTCTACAGGACTAAAGAGCAAAATCGGACGAAACATATATATGGGAGCTTTAGCTAAATCTTAACCGATTTCAACCAAATTCAATAGCGATCTTAACAGCTGCGAAATACTCTAAACTGCAAAATTTCAGAACGATCGGAGTGAAATTGCGACCTGTAGTCGACGAACAACTTTACATGGACAGACGGACGGACGGACGGACAGACATGCTTAAATCGACTCAGCTAGTGAATCTGAGTCGATCGGTATACTTTAAGGTGGGTCTAGCTGCGTTATTTTCAGGTGTTACAAACATCTGCCGTGAAACAAACTTATAATACCCTGTACCACAGTGTGGTGTAGGGTATAAATACTATAATCTAAATAAAATGTCGTGATATCTATGGAATGATTGGAACAGAATAGCAACCATATAATTCTGAAACGGCATGTTGAGTAGAAGAAGTTTGTATAATAAACTTATGGTCCACTATATAACTCGGACAACATGAAATCTCTCTAACTTTAACTTATAACATTTTCATCCCCTCAGCTTTTAGAGGAGGGTATATATCCTTTGAAACGAGCCAAAAGTGTAACACATCGAAGGAGTGACCTAAGACCCCAAGTATGTTTGGCGGAAAATTCGTTTTGGGTCAATTTAAGTCATTTGAGCAATGTCCGTCCGTCGGTCCGTCCGTCCGTCAGTCCGTCTGTCAGTGTGTCTGTCTGCTGGCTGGTGCACACGATAACTCACGAAAGGATTTACCGATTGACTTCAAATTTGGTATGCGGTAATATTTTTCTCTACCTCCGGCTAAGTTCGAAGATGGGCCATATTGGTCCACTCCTTCTAGTACCTTTCCCACAAAGGGTTAATAACATTTAGTGAAATATTGGTTCTTTAATACTACTCACTTCTTCTATACTACTTACTCGAATCTTCTGAAATTCCACACATAGTATAAGTTTATCTGTCGCTTAACTCTCGAGAAAAATGGGCGAAGTTTCTTTTGGTACCTCCCACATCCCATATATGGACCATTTTGCACCAAAAGTTATCTGCTTATAGCTTTAATATCAGTTCATTCAAATACTTGGAATTTTGTACTGTGTAATGTTTTTAAAGTACCTAGAGGCCAGAAAAAAGTGGGCATCATTGGCACGCCCCTTTTGGTACCTCACACACAAATGGACCATTTTAAACCAAAAGTTAACAGCATATAACTTTAATACCAGTGCATACCAGTACTTGCAATTTCGTACAATGTTATGCTTTTATACTACCTAGAGTCCAGTGAATAATGGTCGTCATTGACACGCCCGATCCTCCCTAACAATTTGGTCCATTTTTTACCGAAAGTAGCTTATAACCTTAATACCAGTGACTACAAACACTTTAAATTTCGTATAGTGTAATGCTTTTATAGTACCTACAGTTCAGTTAAAAATGGGCGTCATTGGCAAGTCGCTTTTGGTACCAGCCAAACAAATGGGCCGTTCTGCACAAAAAGTTAACAGTTTAACTTTAACACCAGTGAATACAAATACTTGAAATTGTGTACAGTGTAATGCTTTTATAGTACCTACTGTTCAATGAAAATGTGCGTCATTGGCACACCCCTATTGGTTCTTCTCACACAAATGGATTATATTAATGCATGATATATAATAGTTTAACTAAAACAAAAAATAAATATATTTACAATTTTTTTGTACTGCAGGTGAGGGGTTTCGTAAGTCGGCTTAACCGACTGAACTGTCTTACTTGTTTCATTTAGTATTAAGCTGGATCATAAGTTTCTTCAAACACGATCTACTCAACATGCCGTTTCAGAATTACAGAGTCGCTCTTCTGATCCATTTATTCCATAGACATCTCAACTTTAAATTTACATTATAGTATTTATACCCTACACCACACTGTGGTACAGGGTGTTATAAGTTTGTTTCACGGCATATGTTTGTAACACCTGAAAATAACACAGCTAGACCCACCTTAAAGTATACCGATCGACTCAGAATCAGAATCCGTCCGTCCGTCTGTCTGTCCATGTAAAGTAGTTCGTCGATTAGAGGTCGCAATTTCATTCCAATCGTTCGGAAATTTTGCAGTTTAGAGTATTTCGCAGCTGGAAAGATCCCTATTGAATTTGGTTGCAATCGGTTCAGATTTAGATGTAGCTCCCATATATATCTTCCGTCCGATTTGGCCCTTTAGTCCTATATAAGCTGTATTTTACATCCAATTGTTTTGAAATTTAGAATGGTAGAATTTCTTGATCCATGAACCAACACTACCGAATTTGAAGAAAATCGGTTAAGATTTAGCTATAGCTCCCATATATATGTTTCGTCCGATTTGGCCCTTTAGTTGTATAGAAGCTGTATTTTACATTCAATCGTTTTGAAATTTAGAATGGTAAATTTTCTTGATCCATGAACCAACATTGCCGAATTTGAAGAAAATCTGTTAAGATTTAGCTATAGCTCCCATATATATGTTTCGTCCGATTTTGCTCTTTAGTTCTGTAGAATCTGTATTTTACATCCAATCATTTTGAAATTTAGAATGGTAGAGTTTCTTGATCCATTTTTGCCGAATTTGAAGAAAATCGGTTAAGATTTAGCTATAGCTCCCAGTGAAATCGGAAGTAAAATACAGTTTTAATAGCGCATAAATACCAAATAGTCAGGAAATTATACATATCGCTATTGCCTAAGCATTATTCGTTCCCAAATTAAAAAACTTCTTTCAGCCAATTTTTGTAATGATCAGAACTAAAGTACAACATCTATAGCACTTTGATACCAAATCGCGAGAAACATATATATGGGGGCTGTATCTAAATCTGCACCTAATTTTCCCAAATTTGTCACTATTCATTCATGTAATAAATGACTAGCAGTAAACGACGAGTGCAGGACATGCAGGGAAAACATCGAAACGATGGCTTTCACACATGCAAGATCCCAACATTTCGGGTCCGACATATAGCGTGATCCATTTCGAGGTTCCCTACTTTTTTAAAGAAAAAAAGCACCGAAAATTCAAATTGAATGGGGAATGTTCATAATCATTTGAAAGAACATTCTTTGGCATTTATTTTTTGAAGATTATGTCTATTAAATTTTGGCCCCGGCTACGTCTCAGATAGTCCATCCGTTGAGTCCAATTTTCGATGACTCGTTCGAGCATTTCGACTGGTAACTGGCGAATGACACGCGTAAACGTTGTTCAGGCGTAAGTCTTTCCATGATGAAATGCCAAACAATACATGAATCACACACGTTCTGTCAAAAAAAGACTATTGAAAAATGTATCTCTACTTGGATCACCCGTTATTACCAGACTTGTCTCATCTCAGAGGATATGACTGGAAGATACTGAGAAAATTCGTGTCTAGTACCGATTTTCTGTAACTCGTGAGGTATAATAAGATCATAAATAAGGAGCGCACAACAGGCCGAACCACTGGCTTAAGTGTATGTCCATGGACATGAGACGTTTAAACGTCTCCTCTCTTCAACCTAACCTAACCTAACCTAATAAGTGACTGATCGGATATATCGTCGCTTGGATGACCAACTGCAGTAACTGACATTTTCAAAATTGTTCAGGAGAGCAGTTTTTCTGTTTTTGAGACAATGTTCCTTCTTCCCCACGGCGTAATATTTATTATATTTCCAGTTTGCTTTTCTCATTGTGTACTTTACTCCATCTTTTTCAATATTATTAACAAAAAATAAAAAAATTAATTATAATGCATGTTTTTGATAAACAATGCAGATACGTCACTTTGTGGGGAAAAAATTATACTAAATGTCAGTTACGACTGATCACCGCCCAGCCCAAACGGCTAAAGCTAGAGTCATGAAATTTGGTAAGATGGTAGTCCTTGCTATATAGACGTGCAATATGGAAGGGTTTTTCGAAATTTTGGGCGCACAATGGGTAAAAAAAGAAAAAAATATGGTATCTCAGCCAAATCCAAACGGCTGGAGCTAGAATTGCAACATTTCGTGTGAGTGTAGCGCCTAGGGCGAAGATTCGGTATGAATCAAAATTTTTCGAAATTAAAAAATTTACGTGCACATTGGGACAAAAAGGCACCAAAGCTAAGTCCAAATGTCAAGAGCTCGAATCGTCTAATTTGGCTTGAGGGTAGCCATTGGAACGTAGACTAAACACAAAGAGTTTTTTAGGCAAAAATGGTGGAAAAATGATTAATATTGTGCAGTGGGACAAAACTGTGTTGGATATGGTACAGAGGGGCAAAAAGTGCTAAATATGGTACAGTGGGGGAAAAAATTTAAATTTGTGCAGTGGGGCAAGAATGTGTTAAATATGGCACAGTGGGGCAAAAAGGGTTAAATATGGTACAGTTGGGGAAATATTTTAAATTTGTGCAGTGGGACAAAAATGTGTTAAATATGGTACAGTGGAACAAAAATGTGTTAAATATGGTACAGTGGGACAAAAATGTGTTTTGTTGTGCGTATTTTTGTGTACAAAAAGATCCGAATTTACTTAATTTTCGTCATATGAAATAATCATGTGTATTTGAAAGAAAGAAATGTAACAATTTTACGGTACCCTAAACAAAAATAAATAAGGGATGGGTCTGCGAAGCGCACCTGGTTATAACTAGTTTTAAATAAAATGAACACTAGTTAAAGCGAAAGAGATTTACAAAAATGTACATGTTCCGATATTTTGAATATGTGATACATTTCTTGGTATGAATTAAATTATTAATTTCAAATTTATAATCTGAACATAGAGCGTTACAGTGACTAGGAACGATACGTTGGGATGGTACACTTTTGTATACCCTATACCTCGAATGGTTAAAAACTTTCATGAACTATTTTTTTTTAATTTGAAAAATCGAAGAATTCCAATGACACTATTTCAATAGGCTGCTTTTATGGGGCAATCGAAATATTGGATTTCGTTGACTGGAGACGTGAACATCACCACTTTTCTTTAAGATGTATGTGTTTGCGATATAAGCTGAATCTCCATCGTTTTGCTCATGACAAGACACCGATATTCGTAGTTCTATTTCTTTGTTTTGAGGTAAATATGTAAAGAATGGCCAAAAAATCCTGGAACTAATTTCAAATAGTTTTTGAATATAACATTTCCTACAAATGGGAGCTGTAATTTGCATAGAGACGTATGACCATAGAGTTCGACGTAACACCCTCTTAAAGTGCCTAATTTTGTTGTTTATATCGTCGCTTGTATGACCAACAGAGGGAACTCACATTTTCAAAATTGTTCAGAAGAACAGATGTTCCGTTTTTAAGACAATGTTCCTTCTTCCCCACCACTTAATTCCAGTTTATATAAATACTTGACATTTTATGAAGTGTAATACTTTTATAGTTCCCATGGTATATTAAAAAATAGGCGTTATTGTTATTACATTGTTTTCAAATGGGCACTCTATTCGTTAGGATATTAAAATGCCATTCCAAGAGACGGGAAGCCATTTCTCAGTCGAAAATACATCACTTTTTCATTATATATTTATAATCGGGATATAATTAATTATACTTTTATATTCATCCCAATAATTTATTTTTTAGTTAATAGTCCAAAATATATATATAAATGGATGTGTTTGTTGTTACTTATGGACTCCAAAATAGCTGGACCGATATTGATGAAGTTTTCAGGGAATCTTCAGATTATCGTAGCGGGTGACATAGGCTATATTAGTTATTGATTGAGGAGGCGTGGCCCCGCCCAAATAAGCCAATTGGAGTTATTATTTTCTTAGTGGTTCCTACTGTTCCTACCTACGAATGGATTATCGAATGGATTATTTGTTGACTAGACAAAAAAAATGTTACTTATGCAGGTCATATATGCCAAATCGGAGGTACATTTATATGTAAGGTATATGTAAATCTAGACCGAGTTTAACCAATTTCTACAGGGATCATCCCTGGACCAGAAAAAAACATATGGTCAAAGTTTCGATTACAAGAATACATACACAGACAGACAGACGGACGGACTGGTGGATTGACGATATAATAAAAGGTGGGTATATTTCTTCTCATTTTCGTTATAACAAACAAATGCACAAATTTATAATACCCTGTACCACAGTGTGGTGTATAAACACAATAAAAAATTTACCATTAAAAAATTTGTTTATTTAGTTTTCATCAAATAGTATGTCCAATCTACACAAAAAAGGTTATTAGGTCTCGGACAAGCAATTTTTTCTTGCATAGTGCAATCATATATGTATATATTCATACAAATTATAAGAAATCTGTCCATCCATCTGTCTTTAATCAGAAAAGTAAATGCAAATAGCCAATGTCCAAACCGGACACGGCCGGTGAGAAGGGTCATCGCTATGTGCTATACTTAATACTTCAATTGTTCATTTTTTTCTTTGCTCTAAAGCATGTATTCCAAAGCCTTTCTCCTCAAATTAATCCTCGAAATGACCAATGATTCCCAACAAATTTTGTGTTCGAATATCTCGAAAATACGAACTAATCAAGAAAAACGGTTGAAGAATGTTTACCCATAAGTTCTCATTATTGGTATATTTTTAAAGTTCATAATTCGATCACATATATATCGGGTGATTTTTTGGCAACATTCTTTTTGGCAACACTGTTTTTGGCAGCTAAGCTGTTTTCGTGTTTTCATCTTTAAACATTACATTATATAGACCGTTCTATCGTTTACCGTTTTTTAAATCAAATTCGAAAGCTCTTAAAAAATCACCCTAACAATGAAAACGCGAATACGTATCGTCAAAATTGGTTTTATTGTTTTTCAAAGTATTCTCCATCATGATTTATACACTTTTGCATGCGCTCAAACCTATTGTCGAAGAACTTTTTCCACTCCGATAAAGACACCTCCAAAACACGTTATTGAACGCTTCGACAGCTGCTTCAGGCGTCGAAAAACGTTGACCAAGCAGTTTTTTCTTGATGTGAGTGAATAAGAAGAAGTCATTTGGGTATCAAATCAGGGCTGTACGGCGAATGACCCATAAGTTCGACGTTTTGGCCTTTCAAAAAGGCGCTGGTTTGAGCCGATGTGTGAGAGCTCGCATTGTCATGGTGCACAATGATTCTCTTCTCTTCTCTTGTTCGTTTTTCGAATTTCTCGGAAGACTTCAGGAAAACAAATTGTGGTGTACCACTCAGAATTGACCTCCTTCGTTGCTCAAACGGAGCAGTCGCCACATGACCAGTTTTGCCGAAGAAACAGGGGACCATTTGCTTCGAAGTGCTTCTTCCACGAACAACTTTCGTAGGATTTGTCTCGTCTTCGAAGACCCACACGGTCGATTGCTGTTTTGTTTCGGGCTCATACGTATAGATCCAAGATTCGTCACCTGTGACGATCTTATAAACGTCTTTTGAAGCACCGCGATCGTATTTTTTCAAAATTTCTTTGCATCAATCGACACGAGCCATTTTTTGAGCGATTGTCAAATTGTGCGGGGTCCACCGAGAACAAACCTCTTTTAAGGC
The DNA here is from genome assembly GCA_963930755.1 of Eudasyphora cyanicolor. Classification (NCBI taxonomy): domain Eukaryota; kingdom Metazoa; phylum Arthropoda; class Insecta; order Diptera; family Muscidae; genus Eudasyphora; species Eudasyphora cyanicolor. The sequence goes on from OZ005738.1 coordinate 41,405,074, forward strand.
CAGGTGTTCATGCAATATCGAATGTATGCTGGTGGAAGAAATGCCCAAGGATGCCTCTATCTCACGGTATGTCACATGACGATCTTGCATTATCAGTTCACGCACGGCATCAATGTTCTCTGGCACAACGTCCGTTTTTGGGCGACCTTCACGACATTCGCCTTTGAGCGAGCGTCGGCCACGATTGAATTCATTAAACCAGTTTTTCACAGTGCTATAGGATGGAGCTCTTGTCGTGATAATCCACGTCAAAAGTTGTGAAAAATGATCGCACGAAAATGTTTACGAGTTAATTCCATTTTTTTCTAAATTGATTTTTTCAAGACACTGTAAACAACACGAATGATGGTGGTACGTCAAAACGTTCTGAATACGCTAAAAAATATCAAACTTTCAAATGTAAATATCAGATGGCGCAAGGCCACAAATATATATAGCAACCCTCGTATAAAGTGTAAGTCAGAAGGTCTCTTCAAAAGGTTGTGACTTGATCTGGGATATTTTACCTCATTCAATTTCCAAAATCTCAAAAATCAGAGGGAAGAGTTCGTGTTACAAAAAAAAAATAATCGTAATTGTGTCTCATTTATTTTAAAATTATTCAAATTGCTTTTCCTGTCACATAATTAGGATGTTAAAGAAGGTCTTTATTTTACCTTTTATTTCTCAAAAAAGAAATACATAATATAAGAAGCCTACGCTTTGATACACTGATATATTACAAGACCTACACGTATATATTTGATTTAAATTTATAAGCAATTTCTTGACATTGTTGTTGGGTTTAGCTATTCTCTCCCAGAAACATTGCTACTCATCACTACTCGCCTAAAGGATACCTGCTAACCTCCACTTACTTTGTACCTGTATTTTGCATATATGTCTAGTCATTGATTAAGAGGATACGCTTGTAACTTTTTTCTTTGTACATTCTAACAAATATCTACCTTGTATATTACAGTGAGAGTCAGAAGAAATATACGGTGCTTAGATAGACCCTTATCCTCATGCAATGTTGGTTCTTTATTGTCTTCGTACCTCTCAGCAATTATCATACAATTAGTACTGTGAGAGCCAGAAATGGATTACTTAATTAAGATAGCTTATTCGCTTACGAAATGAATGCCAATTCTCTTTTCCTTATCTTAATAATTATCATAGGAGTTGTACTGTGAAAGTCGAAAGAATGTTTAGAGTTCGTGGAATTTCTCATAACTTTTGATTTTGATATTCTCCCCCCTTTCCTATTTTTATACCCTACACCACACTGTGGTACAGGGTATTATAAGTTTGTTTCACGGCAGATGTTTGTAACACCTGAAAATAACACAGCTAGACACCTTAAAGTATACCGATCGACTCAGAATCACTAGCTGAGTCGATTTAAGCATGTCCGTCCGTCCGTCCGTCCGTCCGTCCGCCTGTCCATGTAAAGTTGTTCGTCGACTACAGGTCGCAATTTCACTCCGATCGTTCTGAAATTTTGCAGCTGTTAAGATCGCTATTGAATTTGGTTGAAATCGGTTAAGATTTAGCTATAACTCCCATATATATGTTTCGTCCGATTTGGCCCTTTAGTCCTATAGAAGCTGTATTTTACACCCAATCGTTTTGAAATTTAGAATGGTTGAGTTTCTTGCTCCATGAACCAACATTGCCGAATTTGAAGAAAATCGGTTAAGATTTAGCTATAGCTCCCATATATATGTTTCGTCCGATTTTGCTCTTTAGTCCTGTAGAAGCTGTATTTTACATCCAATCGTTTTGAAATTTAGAATGGTAGAGTTTCTTGATCCATGAACCAACATTGACGAATTTGAAGAAAATCGGTTAAGATTTAGCTATAGCTACCATATATATGTTTCGTCCGATTTGGCCCTTTAGTCCTATAAAAGCTGTATTTTACATCCAATCGTTTTGAAATTTAGAATGGTAGAGTTTCTTGATCCATGAACCAACACTGCCGAATTTGAAGAAAATCGGTTAAGATTTAGCTATAGCTCCCATATATATGTTTCGTCCGATTTGGCCCTTTAGTCCTATAAAAGCTGTATTTTACATCCAATCGTTTTGAAATTTAGAATGGTAGAGTTTCTTGATCCATGAACCAACACTGCCGAATTTGAAGAAAATCGGTTAAATTTAGCTATAGCTCCCATATATATGTTTCGTCCGATTTGGCTCTTTAGTCCTATAAAAGCTGTATTTTACATCCAATCGTTTTGAAATTTAGAATGGTAGAGTTTCTTGATCCATGAACCAACACTGCCGAATTTGAAGAAAATCGGTTAAGATTTAGCTATAGCTCCCATATAAATGTTTCGTCCGATTTTGCTCTTTAGTCCTGAAGAAGCTGTATTTTACATCCAATCATTTTTAAATTTAGAATGGTAAAGTTTCTTGATCCATGAACCAACACTACCGAATTTGAAGAAAATCGGTTAAGATTTAGCTATAGCTCCCATATATATGTTTCGTCCGATTTGGCCCTTTAGGTCTATAGAAGCTGTATTTTACATCCAATCGTTTTGAAATTTAGAATGGTAGAGTTTCTTGATCCATGAACCAACATTGCCGAATTTGAAAAAAATCGGTAAAGATTTAGCTATAGCTCCCATATATATGTTTCATCCGATTTGGCTCTTTAGATCCAATCGTTTTTATACCGTACACCACACTGTGGTACAGGGTATTATTTAAGTATAAAATGTCCCAAAAGTAAATTTATGTAAACAATTTATACATGAATTAAAAATTTATATATCAGAGTTATTCAATATTACGAGAGTGGTGTTGGGTATTATATAGTCGGCCCCGCCCGACTTTAGCCTTTCCTTACTGGTTTAAATTGAATGTTGTTGCTTTTCATTGCTTAGTAGTATATCAAAACGAACTACATTCACCAACCTTCTTTTAACGCTCACTGTATATTTAAATGTGAAATTAAAATTAATAATTTATTACAAACTAAAATACCAAAAGACATTTTCAAATATGTGCTCAAGAGTCGGATCGTTCGTTTTTCGTTTTCATTTGTATTCCTTTATCCAAGGTCACGCATGTCCTGTCTTTGCAAGGATGCTAATAAATTAGTTTCTTGTTTCTGGGTCATCCGACACAAATCTCCAGAGAAACGTATTCTGTGTGTGAGTGTTTTTTCTCAGTTTTGGCCTCAAGTGAAACTATGGTTTTCGCATCTGTGCCATGATGAATTGGCAACATGTGGCCATAGCAGCTTTAGTTCTTTTGCTAAAGCGAGGAGAACCGGAGGAGACTTAGTTGTGGGAATTCTGATGTTGGATAAGAACATGACTAAGAAACTCATTAGGAGGATGGATACTAGCAACAACAGCAACAACAACGACAAATAACTGAATAGGTAATTTATGACAAATCTAGTTAAATATGGAAATGTACCATTTTTTGGTAATACAAGAGCCTTGTTTTGACAAATGAATTAACTATTTTTGATATTCATCAAAATAGTAGGAAGAAGGTATACCCTACCTTCTAATGGTCCATTGTTACTTTTTTCAAAGAAAAATTATAGAACAGAAATCTGTGGTAGAAAATTCGATGTTGTATATATTAGTAAAAATATAAATAAGCTATATGACATTTTCGAGGCCAATTAGTAATTTAGGACATTATTTCCTAGCGATCCATGGTGGAGGGTATATATGTATATAATATTCGGCATGGCCGAACTTAATCCTTCCAATTTAGTCGCATTTTTAATTTGACTTACTTCTTGAGCAGAATGATAAATCAGGATATCTTTTTGTGCTATTTTTGATGGTTGGTAACCAATCCCAAAATCTAATTATGCGGTGCTTACGGTAACATCAAGAATTATTATATTTACTAATAGCAACTGGTTTTTAATTACTGCTAGGAATTCATTATAAACCTAAAGCATCATCCAAACTCGAAGCCAGATTTTAGCACCTGCCCCAACGAGGAGATGTGCCACAAGAACATCGTACACTGAAAATAAAATAAAATACTAAATATATTGGCACTGAATTGGCTCCAAAGATAATGAAACGCTAAAGTAAGTGCATTTGTTTACTCGATTTAAGTTTTAAGTTCTTAATAAGTATTAAGTAAATTTTTTTTAGCTTAAATTTTTTTTAAATTTTATATTTTTGTCCAAGTTTTAAGTTTATTTAATTAGTATTAAAGTAAATTGTCTTTAGTTCAAGTATGGAATACGAGTATCATCTACTTAACATTTTCTTGACTAAATTCTTTAATATTGGTATACTTTTTCCAGTGTACACTATCTGTAGTACTTAATAAATTATATCACTTTTCGGATTTCGAAGAAACCGTTCATGTAAATTTAATACACCTGAACGCAAACATGGCAAATGTGAACTTGGTGTTGGTTGTTGTTGGTTTTTTGTACTTTTCTTTCGTATTTTTTGTATTTTAATTTACCTCAACATCGTTTACACTTGACACAAACAAACACCCGGAGTATTACATTAACTTAACCTCAATTTGTCTGCCACAAGTACACACAAACACCGTGACATACTTTTACTTTAACCACTACTACTACTACAAGTGCAATAACAACATCAACGTTGTTCACATACTTACAGCCATACATAGGCGATATTACTAACACACCCCTACAGACACACACACTCTTGGGTGTGTAATGAAATCTACCAAGGATCTACTTAGATATCCCAACAACAACAACAGCAATATAAAAAGCGAAATGTGTAAGTAGTCGGCGACCAGAAAAAAAGCAAACGACAAAAATCTACAAAACTTAAGTAAGTTGGAAAAAAATGAAAAAAGACTACGAAGACGAAAAAATCAAGTCTTATGACATTCATTTGGCTTTATGTTCAGTTGTATTTAGACTTACGTCGCACTCACACTTCGTCGCAGTCATCCTTACCTCGCCTAGCCCCGGTCGGATACTGCGTTGATTCATCTTAAGACGGTATTTTATTTAATACATGAAAGTAACACGTCAACAGCCTCCAGAGTGTTGTACTCAAATGTTTAAAATCCACTTTCATTTTTGATACACGTAACTGTGTGTACCTACCTGTACGAGTATGTGTACGTACACCAACAATATCCTTGGAAGGATGGTGTAAAATAAGGTACAGAACAGTGAGAGGCAAAACTGTTAGTCAATGCCAGATTTTGCATTCGTTTAAATAATAAAAAGCGACATGTCTGACATACAATGGGAACTTTTCATAGATTTGAAGCGAAGCGTGGAGCGGATTTGGTGCGGATATAATTTACTGGAGGGGAGAAAGACCAGAAATATATTAAAGCGAAGAGGAGAGTACCTGTGGACTACTCTATCGCAGGTACCAACCTACAAAATAGACCTCGGATTCCCTGTGGGAAGCTACCACTTCATAAGGGATTTTCTTGATATTACCAGAGCTCCTCGGACTTTTCGGTTCGCATTCATTCGACACCGTAGACTATATTCTGCCGGTGGGCTTTTCTGATACCTACATGCAGTGACTCAGTTCTAGTCGTATTTTGGGGGCTATGAATTGACTGCTGTAGCTACCCTTGCTTCGAGGACCAATATTAGCTCTGATATACGAGTAACTTATAAACTGTACGAACTGACGGACATAAGAATACACCAGGGAACTGCAAAGCTAACTAACCAGACTAGGAATAATATGGCTCTAGCGACCTACAAGAACATCTTGAGAGATAGTGCCCCTGCGGCAATAAATTGAAGTTGGTCACTTGTTACGAAGTACATACATTTGACACTGATGTGGACCTGCATAAAATCCAAACGCACTGCTGTCGTTATCGAGACCGGACGTCTTACTTATCTTTGGTGTTATGGCGGGTCACTGCCCTTTTGGACGGAAATCAAAGAATCGAAGGAGATTTAATTGAACACTTTTTGTGTATGTGCACTAATCTCTCCAGAAGTCTACTGATTGCCCCAGGATATCATTTATATGGAAAGACAGGAAACTGATGTTAATATTCGATAACTCTTGAGCGTTCTAAAACAATCAAATTGGTTCAAGGGAAGTGGCTAGAAAAAACATATGTTTTTCCATAGTCTAACTGAGCTTGACATACAGGCTACCACCCTATTGGCATAGACTATAACACCAAAAGTCTTTCGCGACCTAAGAGTGTAAAGGCGCTAAGTCCAATATTTAAAATTTTACAGGAGAAGCAAAATACTTACGGTATATGAACGTTTTTATAAAGGGTATATGGACTTAGCGCTTTTACGATTCAGCTTTTAAAGACGACAAATCATGATTTTTCAGGCTTTTTGTTTTCAAATCGATGTATATCTAACTTATCCTACGTCCCGCTTCAAAAAATACATTTTGGCAAAAAGTGGACTTAGCGCCTTTTCACTCTTAGGTCGCGCTTTATGTTAAATCACAAGATCTCGGTGGCCAATTGTGATCGCTCTTCGAGAAATCGCAAGGCCAGCAAACTTTTCAGGGAAAAGAGCAATGGTATCATTGCTTATGTGGAACGTAGCGTCGTCTTTTTGAAAATACGTCGTCCTCATCAATATCATCCAATTTCAGCCATACAAAATCATTAATCATTGTTCGGTAGCGCAAACCAGTCACCGCAACAGTTGCTCCAGGTTAATTTTAAAAAGAATAAGGAAATTGGACCCGGCAAACCCAAAATCTAATTAAACAGTTACACGATGGCTTTTCCACAATAATTCTTGGGGTTTAAGAGACCCAAATGCGACAATTCTGTTGGTTAAAGTAGGCTCCGAGATGAAAATGGATATAGCTCAAGGAGATTTTTCGATTTTTACGGATCTTTTTCAATATGATCCTGCAAGCATAGCCGTGGCTGCCATTTGACTAATAATGTTTTCCATTTTAATACCGATGATCTACGATGAATTCCAATAAAAAAATACTCTTTTCCTCTTATTGGAAGACACGTTATGCGAGGTTGCTATATATATTTCTGGCAAAGGCAACACTATGTGTTGCCTGGCGCCATCTGACATTTCCATTGGAAAGTTTGACATTTTTTAGCATAAACGTACTCAGCACGTTTTGACGTACGACCATCATTTGTGTTGTTTACAGTGACTTGAAAAAATTAATTTGGCAAAAAAATGTAATTAACTCGTGAACATTTTCGTGCGATCACGACAAGAGTGCATCGATGAACTTAAATCTTTGTATGGCGATGAAGCTCCATCCTATAGCACTGTGAAAAACTGGTTTAATGAATTCAATCGTGGCCGACGCTCGCTCGAAGACGAAGGTCGTCCAAAAACGGCCGTTGTGCCAGAGAACATTGATGCCGTGCGTGAACTGATAATGCAAGATCGTAATGTGACATACCGTGAGATAGAGACATCCTTGGGCATTTCTTCCACCAGATTACATTCGATATTGCATGAACACCTGGCCGTAAAAAAAGGTTTGTTCTCGTTGGATCCCGCACAATTTGTCAATCGCTCAAAAAAAGGCTCGTGTCGATTGGTGCAAAGAAATTTTGAAAAAATACGATCGCGGTACTTCAAAAAACGTTTATAACATCGTCACAGGTGACGAGTATTGGATCTATGCATATGAGCCCGAAACAAAACAGCAATCGACCATGTGGGTCTTCGAAGACGAGTCAAATCCTACGAAAGTTGTTCGTGGAAGAAGCACTTCGAAGCAAATGGTCGCCTGTTTCTTCGGCAAAACTGGTCATGTGGCGACTGCTCCGCTTGAGCAACGAAGGACGGTCAATTCTGAGTGGTACACCACAATTTGTTTTCCTGAAGTCTTCCGAGAAATTCGAAAAACGAACAAGAGAAGACGAATCATTGTCCACCATGACAATGCGAGCTCTCACACATCGGCTCAAACCAGCGCCTTTTTGACCGGCCAAAACGTCGAACTGATAGGTCATCCGCCGTACAGCCCTGATTTGACACCCAATGACTTCTTCTTATTCACTCATATCATGAAAAAACTGCTTGGTCAACGTTTTTCGACGCCTGAAGCAGCTGTCAAAGCGTTCAAAAACCATGGTTTGGAGGTGAATTTTCAACACACTGTAACCAAATCAATTCGCGCTCAAATGACAAAACGGTCTGAGTGAAGTTATGCTAAAAAATGTCATACTTTCCTATGGAAATGTCAGATGGCGCCAGGCAGCACTTATTGTTGCCTTGGCCAGAAATATATATAGCAACCCTCGTACATTTATGAAGAAAGGATGCAAGTGAACGAAATGTTCTCAGCATACTCGAAGGTACTCCACGAGTTGCCGGGTCCACTCCCATTACGAGTAACGCAGACTGGTTTCTGAACCGCATTAAACTCTAGTCTTCGGAGACAATATCTAGTGTGTGCTTCAGTCCGAAAGGACATGAAGGGCCATCGAAACAGGATGAAAAAAGACTACGGTTGACCGATGACCCGTCGATATCTACAATATCGTGATGGCATTTGTCAACAGGAGAGAAATGGATACAAGTGGAACTACCTTGTGAACGCAATATACTCAGCGTATTCCCAGGTACTCAACGAGTTGCATGTTCTACCTCCGATTTGTAGTAACACAGGATGGTTCAGGACCGCGTTAAACTCTTGTTCTTCGAAGACAAAAAGAGACAACTCGGAAGAAAAATCACAAAGCTCGGCGCAAATGTCTCCGAAGACTTGACGCAGTTAATCCAAGTTCTTGAACCACTATAGATAATTGCTGAAATAGGCTTCGAATAACAGCAGAATACAACGTCGGCAGCAAGATCGAAACAGGCTAGCAAAATGACTACGATTGCCGGGTTGACAGCCTGGTGATGGTGGTTATCAACAGGTGTGAAAAAGATGCAACTGGAACGGGTTGCCGGATCTACCTCCTAGTTTAAATAACGCAGACTGGTTTCTGAGTCGCATTAAACTCATGGTCTTCGAATATCAGAGCTCTATTGGGCGCTGGAGTCCGAGAGGACACACAGGGTCATTCCCGGAAGAAGATGAAAAAACAACAGAATATCACGTCCGCTGCAAAAGCTAAGCAGGCTGAAATAGACTGTGAACAATCGATGATGTAGCGATACCTGTCAGGTATCATGGTACCATGTTATTTAGTTACGCTAGGTTAGGGTAGCAGCCAGTTTATGTCCAATAGAGCTCCCTAGTGATACCATGGGCCCAGTTGCCCCTCATCGGAACCAACCTGTTTGATACACAAAGTTATCAATTATACGCACAAGTAAAAGTGTTTCTTGTTTAAAGAAACGGAAAAAACACTAAAACACAGAAATTTAAATTTTGTGCTGTTTATTTGGATTGAATCTTAAGAATAACTTAACTAAAAACTTACTTGCTAAAAGTACATAAATTTGTTGAGTAGGAATATCCACTCAGCATATTCCGCAATATGTAGTATCAACACAAAGCAAAAGCAACGGAAAAGTATTCGGTCGTTGCCGTTAGTTTTTGTCTTGTGGGTTAAAATGGTTATGTGATACATATTTCATAATTATGGATTCAGTATTTGCAGTGTCGTAGTGGGCAGCGGGCAGTGGGGCAGTGGGGTACGGATATGTAACTCACGCGGTGCCCCAAAATCTGTCAGACTTCGTAGAAAGGCCGACCAAATCAGGATAGTAACAAAGTAGGTGTTCAATGCTCTCCACTTTCTCCTCTTCTCCAGAGCTTCTGCATAAATCATTGTTCAGGCAATGCTCCTCATGTCTGAGCCAAAGCTTGCATGTGAACAGTGAGGCATCAATGTACGAGTATAAAAATTCTTGGAGAATCTGTAATGTCGTCCCTTTTATCCGCTTAGCTGTTCCCCGGGATATTTCTATGACCAGGTACACACATGAGTATATGTTACACTGCACAGCACATCTCGTTGAGAGATCTGCGGTAGTCAGGGGCTGTTTGTTAATTTAGGGAAATAACCTCAAGGGATTTAATGACAGACTGCCTGTCGAAGTAAATGACGACACCAGTGATGTTCACTATGTTGCGATTACTTAAGCCAATTGCGACTTCCCTTATTGTCATAATTTCAGTTGATAGATACAGCAAGTATATGGTAGTCAGTGGACTTTATCAAGGCTAAGTTCTTTACAGTTTAAACCGAATCCAACCTTTTTATCAAGCTTGAAACAATCTGTATAGAAGTGGAGATAGTTTATATTTGCTGGTCCCATTCCTCTCTGGCAGCAAAATTCCTTTCGAAGGTGTAAACCTTTTGGTATATAGTCTACTCGATCGGTGGTTACCATAGCGAAGCAGTATTATATCCTCATGTGGCCGTAGTTCTTGTACCTCTACATTGATACACAGTTTAATCTTAATGCCGCTCTGGTAGCAACTTCTCTCGCCACAATATCAATGAGCAGTAGATGGAGTAGGAATTGTAGAGACTCTGTGTCTTCAAATCCCCGCTTATCATTAGGCAAGCAGTTCTCTGAACATTAATTAATTGACTACTGATGAATTGCTCATATGTTGACGTCCACCGCACCACAACGCCGTATAGATGTTTTGGGGGAACTACTTCTATGTTTATCAAGTGGACGATTTTAGGGGAGAGGCCCCAACGCGACCCTACATGAACATAAGGCGACATTGGCCTTCCGAAATCATATTCCCATTTGTGATAACGCTTTAAGCGCATGTCCCCCGGAGACAAGAGCTCTAGCGATTGCTGCTCTGAAAGTGGTAGGTGAAGATGACAGGTACCCAACGAGTTTATGGGTCCTCATGTCATTTGTAAAAATTCTGAGTGGTATTCAAAAAGTTGTCGCACCACATCCCATTTCTAATAATGCAGAATTAATTCTGGACCGTAATAAACATATGTTCTGAGAACAGAATCCGCAAAACTTATCTGAAGATGCTAGGTGGATATAACCAGATGAGTCTCTAAACACTGTTGAAAGGGAAATCATCTCGTCTCGTCCGTTGCTCGCTTGAGTTCCTTGCTCTCATTAAATCCGGACAGTCCGCTATTCAAAGACTAGAGGAGTGTTATCGACATTCACACAGACAATTTGAGGATCGGATAATTGGATGACGTGAACGGAGCTCTTGTGCATGAGGTGTTTATACTGAAATCCTAGTCAATACTCTATCTCATCAAATGAAAAGCCCTATTATCGCACGGTTTCCAATCGATTCATCTGTTGGTGCTGAAGAGCGTCAAGAAAAAAGCTAAATATTCTGCTACAGATAACACTGCTACCGAATCTAAAAGAGCGAATACTATCGTCTCATCCCTATCAGATGCGCAGTTTCATCATTAGGTGAATAATAGCGACAAGGAAAAAATCTATAGGTCCCCATCATTAAACTCTGCGTAACAATTGTCAGGTGATCAGCACTCGAGTAGTCACCTACTTTAATAGTCTATTTACCTATAATGAGCTACGTCCAAAGAATATCCAGTCACATTTTCAGCCTCTGGATATTTTAGTTAAAAATTCTGCCGCAGCCTCGGCGGGACATTTGAGAGAACCACCAAATAAGCAACTGCCGGACATAGTATAATCCTCTCGATGTTGATAAGAAGTATAACGCACTTATATCACTCAGCGATGCATGGAAAAACCCCATTCCAGATGGCATAAAATGTGAGGACTCGTGAACAAACGGTAGATGGTCACTCGTCAGGATCTGGGTATATTCCAAAATCCGCTTAAACTCCAAACGCTCCAACAATCTGAATAGTACTAGAATAGTACTTTATTTCTGCATGTAATATGCTTCTCTCATTTGATGTTGTAATTCCCAAGTTGATGGTAATTTGGGTTAATCGCAGGACATGTATATTAACGATGAGTATTTGACATTAGAGGTCAACTCTTGTATAAAGGAAGACATCAGAGGTCGACTCTAGTATAGAGGAAGACCTCAGAGGTCGACTCTAATATAGAGGAAGACCTCAGAGGTCGACTCTAGTATAGAGGAAGACCTCAGAGGTCGACTCTAGTATAGAGGAAGACCTCAGAGGTCGACTCTAGTATAGAGGAAGACCTCAGAGGACGACTCTAGTATAGAGGAAGACCTCAGAGGTCGACTCTAGTATAGAGGAAGACCTCAGAGGTCGACTCTAGTATAGAGGAAGACCTCAGAGGTCGACTCTAGTATAGAGGAAATCCTCCGAGGTTGACTCTAGTAAAGAGGAAGAAGAGGAAGACCTCAGAGGTCGACTCTAGTATAGAGGAAGACCTCAGAGGTCGACTCTAGTATAGAGGAAGACCTCAGAGGTCGACTCTAGTATAGAGGAAGACCTCAGAGGTCGACTCTAGTATAGAGGAAGACCTCAGAGATCGACTCTAGTATAGAGGAAGACCTCAGAGGTCGACTCTAGTATAGAGGAAGACCTCAGAGGTCGACTCTAGTATAGAGGAAGACCTCAGAGGTCGACTCTAGTATAGAGGAAGACCTCAGAGGTCGACTCTAGTATAGAGGAAGACCTCAGAGGTCGACTCTAGTATAGAGGAAGACTTCAGAGGTCGACTCTAGTATAGAGGAAGACCTCAGAGGTCGACTCTAGTATAGAGGAAGACCTCAGAGGTCGACTCTAGTATAGATGGAGAACTGTAAAGCAGATGAGCTTGCAAGACTAGGAAATACCCCTCACGCTCCAAGGGAAATGGAATATGTGGACATGCCCCTAGCGACCTGCACGTCATTCTTAAAAGATAATGCCCTTAGGACAATAAATGACATGTGGTCACTTGTAAGAAACTGCTTACATTCCAGGCGGATGTGGCCCTGGCTAAATTCCAAACGCACCAACGCCCTGGTGTCATTTGAAGACACCAGGGCCATGACGTGTCACTGCCTTAAGGGACAGCACGCAAAGATACTGAAGGTCTGGCATAATAACTTTTGCAGAAGCTGTGTAGACGAAGAGGAGAATGAATCTGTGCCCGTGTCCCTCTCCCACTAGAAGGCGGAATGCAACCATAGTCTCTCATTTCTTTGGTGAGTCTTCTAACATGGGTGATTCTATAATCCGCCAATTTTTAACATTTTAAGCATTCAAGTTGGTTCAACGGAAGCGGCTAAGAAAACGTATGTTTCGCCATAAGCACCTGTGTTAGCTGAATGGACTATGTAGTATAAGCGAGTTTGTTTTACATGCTGACATTCTTAACCTAACCTATCTCAAGCCTCAAAAAACAATAATAATATTTTTTAATGTAAGGTATAAAGGAGAACCAAGGATCCAAAAATGTACCCCCTTTCAAAGAAAACATGTAATGCAGAACATTGAAACCTCTCCCTGAGATGACATAAAGATGGATTCGAGAAAAAAATGGTCCAATCATGGTAAGTTCTCACAAAAATAAAATAAACACCAATATGTTTGAATAGAATCACACTTTTGCACATCACTGTATCCTGATATCAACAAAATTACGTTACCACTGATGTGTGTCAAGGATCTGAAATTTAGTACTTTGGTTTTATCATTGTGAAGCTAGATCAAGGCATGAGGTTCGAGCATTTTCGAGTGTGAGTGTGTGTGAGTGTATGTGTGTCTGTTTAGATGTATTGGTGGCATGTAGACAAACTCTGTAATCGAGTGCGCGGGGGGAGTGGCTGTATAACTTATATTTACAGAGCTTTTAAGTAAGAAAAATTACCAGAGATTTGCTCGTATTTCTTTCCAAGAGATTTTTTAAAGTTACCTGTTTTGAGTTTCTCTAACGTTGTCATTGTTCCCATCATCTCCACAGATTAAAATGAAAACAACTTTTGGGGAAAATATTTATTCTGTCTTAATGGAAAAGATTAAAATATATATGTACACAGAGTATTTGATTTGGTGGAGATATTTAGGAAGCCAACCGCGGCACATAATTCATGATACTCTGCCAGGGATTTGGAGGGCTTTGGTTTTATATTTGTTAGAAAGAAATTTAGTTTAAAGTTTGAGATATATACAACTAAAGAGGGAACTAAAAATCGATTTAAGTTTTTTTTGCTAAATTTGAAGTTTTAGGGATAAATTTTCCTAATTGAATATTCTATATAATAAAGTTTGAATATGAATATGTTTTCCTTTATGCAAATTCTATAAAATTAATAAAAAAATTAAATTTAAATTCAAACCCATGTAAACCTAAATTTACGATTATTTTTTATGTTCTTTTTCACTTTTTCTGCCATTTTATTTTAAATGCTTTTAACTTTTGTCACAAACGTATTTATCCAGATTTTATTAAAACTCGTATCTCACAGAGTTGACATTTGCCTTCAACATTTCTTCTTTCTCTAAATTATTTGCGTAATACTTCAACAAGAAAGTTTTATTAAATACTCTGCTTTTCGGTTTTATTTTATTTCCTTTTCATATTTCAAAGTAGAAATTCTCCTCTAAGAATTAGTGTACTTTTGTTTAATTTTTGTTTGCCAAAAGAGGAAAAGTTTCATGCGCTCTTATTGCGAATTGCAGCGGGCTGCTTTATGGCACAAATTGTTTTGCTGCAATGTTCATATTGTATGTCGACACAAACGTTTATAACTATTTAGTCATATTTTTTCATCTGAAATGAATTTACAAAACTTAAGGCAGAGAACTTAGGCAAAAAAAAACAAAATCAAATCCCAGGAAATTGTTACAAGTTTTGAGTGATGGTCGGGGCAGATATTTGTAATAGTAAGATATGTTTGTAAAAAATCGCTAAGAATTTGAAGTAGTTCTTTTAAGCTTAAAAATCGGCATTAACTTTATTTGTGTAATATTGTTTATAATTTTCCAACTAAAAATGCAGAAAAACGCTAAGTTTGGCCTTGCGAAAATCCGATTTTTATCATTGAGAATCGATTATCGTCTAAATTAGAGGTAGACCGTCAGATCCCTAATGTATATCTGTGTAGCCGTTAGACCGTTTATAGCACATGATGCAAAAAGTGAAAGTTGCTGCGATCCTTGATTTCCGGACCGAAAAAGTTTCCATTTGGCCTACAAGACTTCCATAAAAAATGTTGTGCCGATCGGATAACCCTAGGGTCTGCCCAAAGTTCATTCAAAATTTAGAACACACTTTATAGGGGAAATATTTTTTTATTCAAAAATCTTATGTTTAAGTAAGTAAAACTACATTTCTTTGTATTATTAATTAATAAATAGTTTTTAAATATTGAGATCGGTGAAAAAAAAACAAAAAATACAATTATTTCAATATTATATTAGATCTGACTTGTTATGCGAGGGACATTTTCTACGATATTCTTCAATGCACTGTAATATAAATTGATTTTGATCTTCGTCTTTCGTAAGTATTCTGTTGTAAACATTCATAAATTGTACACCGCGTTCAGCAGTGTCGTTAACAACAAACAGATTACGACAAACATCGAGAGCATCTTGATAATCTTCATTTACTTCCCAAATGGATGGGTCGTGCTTTAAAAATGCAGTACTCAATCAAAAAGCACTGAAAAAATGTTTGGTTTTGTATGAGACGAAATCGCTCAAATTACACTATGCAACAATTGAACACTTTTTGAAAAATACACGGACTTGACAGTATAGGTTCGATTCTACTATCAAAGGGTAGTATAACCCTATACTCGGTTTGGCGAAATTGGTGACCAATTTTTTTTTATGGGCCTCCAAAGTTTCTGAAAATCAGTGGGCCTCCCGAAAAAGGTGTCATCAGCTTTTGACCAACAACTAATTCAGACTTGGTGATACCGCTTAACTATATTTGGCAATAATGTAGCTAAGAATATGCTGAACAAAGTTTCTTAAAATTTTTTTGCGAAAACAATTTTTTTCCGGTACTTTTTTTTGAAAAAGTATAGGAAAAAAATATTTTTTTTCACTTTTTTCAGCATAACTTTCAGGGGCTCTTCATTTTTCGCTAACAATGTTTTGCAAAATTGTAGCCAACGTTATTCTGAACAACTCTTGTTAATATATCAATACAATCTGAACGTGTCTAGGTACCCTTAATAGCTCAAAAAACCACATTGTACCCCAAAAATGTAAGTATTTCACTGTTATGTAACAAAAATATATTTTTTTGGTATAGGGTATGTTCAGCAACTTTATAGAAAATATTAAGGCCAATATTTTTGTGGAACATACTGACCCTCTAGCTCCCCCACATAACTGTAATTTTTGGCCCCATTTTAACAAATCGTAAAAAACACCCCTTAAAATGGGGAGGGCGGGGATGAAATGTTCTACAAAAATGTTGGCCATAAAATTTTACTATATGCGTCAGAACAAACCAAAGCTCAAAAATTAACACAAACACCAAAAAAGGTCAAATTACTGTTCGCGCAGCAATGTTAGTAATACGATATAGTGGTCGAAGCAATAACCATACCAGTAAAGGGAGTTTTTGACAGCAATTTGGCCGTTTTTTGGTTTTTGTGTTAAGTTTTGGGCTTTGGTGTGTTCTGACATATATAGTAAAATTTTATGGCCAACATTTTTGTAGAACATTTCATCCCCGCCCTCCCCATTTTAAGGGGAGTTTTTTACGATTTGTTAAAATGTGGCTAAAAATTACAGTTATGTGGGGGAGCTAGAGGGTCAGTATGTTCCACTAAAATATTGGCCTTAATATTTTCTATAAAGTTGCTGAACATACCCTATACCAAAAAAATATATTTTTGTTACATAACAGTGAAATACTTACACTTTTGGGGTACAATGTGGTTTTTTGAGCTATTAAGGGTACCTAGACACGTTCAGATTGTATTGATATATTTACAAGAGTTGTTCAGATTTACGTTGGCTACAATTTTGCAAAACATTGTTAGCGAAAAATGAAGAGCCCCTGAAAGTTATGCTGAAAAAAGTGAAAAAAAATATTTTTTTCCTATACTTTTTCAAAAAAAAGTACCGGAAAAAAATTGTTTTCGCAAAAAAATTTTACGAAACTTTGTTCAGCATATTCTTAGCTACATTATTGCCAAATATAGTTAAGCGGTATCACCAAGTCTGAATTAGTTGTTGGTCAAAAGCTGATGACACCTTTTTCGGGAGGCCCACTGATTTTCAGAAACTTTGGAGGCCCATAAAAAAAAATTGGTCACCAATTTCGCCAAACCGAGTATAGGGTTATACTACCCTTTGATAGTAGAATCGAACCTATACTGTCATGTCCGTGTATTTTTTTCACTGTTGCACAGTGTTATTACACAGCAATAGTTTCGGGTCGGAGAATTTTCGATCGTTTTCCAGATTTACGACGGGTTCTGTTGATTGCAGATGCCTAACCATATTTCGTTTCTCTTCGAGTGAAAAATGTCAAAGCCATTGATTCTGGGGCCAAATACCACAAATGATTTTTCCATTTCTTCAAAACCGCTTCAGACACATCTCGGTCGATTTCTGCGTATGCGATGAAGTCTTTCAACAAGTGTATATCTTGATTTAGTGCTCGTATGGCATTTGTGCATGTAAACCACGCTTTGACATACAGCCGCACGAGAAAAATACATATATCCCGTAGTCCACTGGACTCTCGTTTTGTCAATGCAAACTGCTCTCGAAATAGGTATATTTAGACCCTCACTTTAGTGTGACGAGGGTATATATCATTTGCTACGGAAAAAAGTGTAACACATCGAAGGAGTGACCTAAGACCCCAAGTATGTTCGGAGGAAATCCGTTTTGGGTCATTTTAAGTCGAATGAGCAATGTCCGTCCGTCTGTCTGTCTGTCTGTCTGTCTGTCTGTGTGTCTGCTGGCTGGTGCGCACGATAACTCTCGAAAGGAGTAACCGATTGACCTCAAATTTAGTATGTGGTAATATTTTTTTCTATCTCCGGCTAAGTTCGAAGATGGGCCATATTGGTCCACTCCTTCTAGTACCTCCCCCACAAAGGGTTAAAATGTTGTGAAATATTGATTCTTTAATAACTGCTGTACTACTTATTCGAATCTTTTGAAATTCCACACATACTATTAGCTTATTAGTCGTTATCAACTCGAGAAAAATGGGCGAAGTCACCACGTCCCTTTTGGTACCTCCCACACAAATGCACCATTTTGCACCAAAAGTTAACAGCTTATAACATTAATAACAGTGTGTAAAAATACTTGAAATTTTGTACAGTATTATGCTTTTATATTGCCTACAGTCCAGGGAAAAATGGGTGTTGTTGTCACGCCCCTTTTGGTACCTCCCACACAAAGGTACCTTTTTGCACCAAAAGTTAACAGCTTATAACATTAAAACCAGTGTATAAAAATACTTGAAATTTTGTACAGTGTAATGTTTTTATAGTGTCTATAGCCCTGTGAAAAATGGGCGTTATTGCCACGCCCCTCTTTGTACCTCCCACACAAAATGCCCAAATCATACCAATAATGTCTCATAACGTTTATACCAGTGCACATAAATGCTTATAAGTCGGAACAGTGCAATGAATTTTAAGTATCTAATGTTCAGCAAAAAAAGGTGTATTTGATAAACCCCTTCTGGTACCTCCCACACAAATTGACAGAATAATTCGAGTAATATTCAATATTACATTACTCACAAAGTGAGGGTATACCTTAGTCGGTTTACCCGACTGAAACTTTCTTACTTGTTTTAAGGCATAAATGCCTTTTCCCATGAACCTTGCGTGGGATGTTGGACCAGGTGTTCGAAATTATTTCTTATTTTTTCTGCCGAATAGCTCCGGCAAAAGTTTTCAATGAATGTACGCTATTGATCTACGTATAAAAAATAAAATGCAAATCGATGGATTCGTAAAGCTATAATTTTATATATATGTTTAGATCTGAACTAAATTACTTTTGCAATGAATTCTGTTTGCACCTTCTCCGCTTCTCGCTTACGATTTTCTTTTCGTAGCTCATATATTTTAGATCGATTAATCACAAGCTCAC
This sequence comes from Eudasyphora cyanicolor, assembly GCA_963930755.1. Lineage (NCBI taxonomy): Eukaryota > Metazoa > Arthropoda > Insecta > Diptera > Muscidae > Eudasyphora > Eudasyphora cyanicolor. Next base: position 41,423,920 of record OZ005738.1, read on the forward strand.
CAACAGAGTTCAGAGGCGTCGCAGCATTATTCATTACAGTTATCACATCATGAGCGCATGCTATCAAAATATGTACAGCATCTGAACAGCTAACTTTGGCCTTATCAAGGACTACTGCAAGACGTGACGAGATCCAATGTGTTCGTCCTCTTAGACGTTTGGTGTGATCATCGTCATCATCGGTATGAAACCCGCATGTCATATCCGTATCCGAAATGCTATCATCGAACTCATCTTCATCGTCACTTCCAATGTAAACTGTATCGAGTACTACACAATAACAGTTGTTTTAAGGAATTACGAGTAAAACACTTCAATTTATTAACTTACAAGATTGATTGTTACGTTCTGAATGCTTTCTCTTTCGCGATTCTGCTTTTTGTATTCGTTGCTCGGATCGCTGTTCTCGCCCGTACAATTTCATGTCAACGCCTGCCATGGACCCTGATCTGCCTTTCTGTCTTTGCATCAACAAAAACTTCTTGTTTTCTTCTATACACATCTCGTTCAGGGCGTTTGCACTAGCTATATCGAACAGATCATCCATTTTTTCCTTGAAAATGTTCACGTTTAATTTTGATTTATCTGATCTCCTGTTTGCACTTTGTTTGTGGACATTTCTCCAGTCGCCGTACAACTTTAGCAATTTATCTTGACATTTATATTTATCACGTGTTGGTATTCGCGCCAGTTGCCAAAAAATTATAGCTGCATCCACAGCCAACGTAGCACTATCTTTTGCACAGTTTTTTCTGCCAACATTAACAAATCGCATATTAAAAAAGAAAACTTGCAATATCTGTCTGTTTGACGACAGTTTAGCTCCAGATATTGTATGTGATACATGCCCAACTGATTCTACGGTGCGAAATTTATCACTGGATCTAGTAACCATTTTGGATGTGGTCGATCTGGAGACTTATAAGAATATGACTAAAATTAAATTTTGTGCGAAGCTGTCCCTTTCTCAATTCACTTAGGCTGGAGGCAGAGCGCGTTCTGTAAACGACCCTGTTGCATGGGGGTATAGCGCGCTGCAAAGTTCTGCTTATGTTTTCTTATTTGACCAGTAAAAAATGTCAGACTGATGCAAAAAATCAACTATCATGCAAATCCGTCCAACATGTAGATCCAACCATTTTTGTTTGTTGTTTTATTTTTCATGCATGCACAAGCATATTATATAATGATCTACTTTTATTGTGATTGCTCTTAGGTCTACATATGTACATATATGCCTGAGGCCATGGCGGTGTGCATGCATGCCCTGTCATGACGTAAAATTCAAATGAAAACTGCTGTAACTTTTTCGTTTTTCGGCCGATTTTGATTGCTTACGACTTGTAAGAAAGAAAATTTTATTCAAAGATAATTTAAAAACTTTTCATGCTAATAAAATATTTTTTAATTTCTTGAATATGTGACATTTGATTAAAACCCAAATTTTGTTCATGTAAAGTGAGTTTTGTGTTTTCAAACAACTTTGGGCAGACCTTAGCGTTATCCGATCGGCACCAAATTTTTTATTGAAGGTTTGTAGGTCAAATGGAAACTTTTTCGGCCCGGAAATCAGTACCGAAAAAATAATAAATGGTCTAGTAGCCGTTTGCTGATATTTATGATATATACCAAATTTAGCACAGAGTCTTTTGTCAAACTGAGACAAACAGTTGCTCTACATGCCAAATTTCTTAAACAATTCTGGTTGAAATATATATTTTATTTTGCCTCAAACGCAGTAGCAATCAACCATTTGCACGATTTGACCTCTTTTTTAACTAGATATTGCATTTTCTGGCTGAAATTTGGCAGTTGCAATTTCATTTGGCCCTTATCCAACTCTTAGAAAAATTGAAGACATCAGTTCACATTTTTATGGGGCTTCTAAATATACATATGCTTACGAGTTCCTTATTCAGACCGTCCGTTCTCAACAACGATAGCAGTTCTTTGGAGCGTTTTGAGTCAATGTCGGGCCACAACAGCATGGAATGTATGCAGTTCCTGACTAGTGACCACCTGTCATGTGTTGTCGTAAGTGCACTACCTCTCAAGAAGAGCATGCAAGTTGCTAGAGGAATGTCCACATATTCCATTTCCCCTATAGTGTTTAAGGTAGTTCCTAGTATTGCAAGTTCATCTGCCTTGCAGTTCCCTGGTATATCCCTGTGGCCCGGCACCCATATCAGGAGAATATTGAACTGTTCAGCCACCTCGTTAAAAGATCTGAGACAGTCGAGGGCAGTTTTTTAATTCAAGAATGTAGTTTTCAGGCACTTGATAGCAGATTAATTATCAGAATTTGGTCAGAACATTAATTTGCAGCCATTTCGCTACCTCTTTAAAAGCTAAGACTTCTGCTTTGTAAACACTACAGTAATCAGGTCGTTGTTTTGTAATGAATAGCTCAAGTTCATCAGAAAACAATTCAAAGCCTACTTGGTTGTTGAGTTTGGACCCATTTGTATAGAAGTCAACGAATCTCCTATGTCTTGGGATACGACCATTTCATTCTGATCTCTCAGGTATACGAGTGAGATATTTCTTGTCAAAAAGTGGTTCAGTCATTATGTCTAGAATGAGACTATGTAAGTAGCCATTTCCTGACCATAGTGAGAGTTCCCTTTCCCACATTTTATTGCTATAATGTATAGCGGCAGTAAATGTATTTAGTCTAACATTCAGTGCTTCAGTTGGTGTCGTTCTCAGCGCACCAGTTACATATATAGCAACCATTCTCTGAACCTTTTTAAGTATCGCGCAGAAGATGAATTTCTGCAGAGCCGCCCACCAGACGACAATGTCGTACAGCATTTTCGGTCTGACTACTGCCGTATATATAAATTCCTGTTGTACCTATGAGGAGCATAGGGCCTTAATGCCGTATAAAACCAACAAACTATACGCGGGTTCAGATCCCAGCGTTTTCCTATTGCCCTTTTACAGGTATACAGGGTGGCTGATATGTATTCGAACCAACTTCAGGTTTAGAGTGATCAAAAAACCGGTTTTTTTGAAAAAATAAAAAACCGGTGGATGGTGTATTTAAGTTATAAAAAACCGGTGGACGGTTTTTTTTCTTCGAAGAAAACCGGGGAAACCGGTAGAACCGGTTTTTTTCTGCATAACAAAATTGCCGTTTGAAAAAAATTGCCGTTTGAAAAACATTTTCCTTTTTAATAACAAAAAAGGCGATTTTTTAATATTAAATTTTTAAAAGCGATGTCTTCTGATCAGGAATCTTGCACCAAATTTAGCCCTGTTGGATAGCAGTTATGAGTTGGATTGTGATGAATATTGTCATTTGAATCAAACGGTCCTTTTATCTCATACTTATAACTAATTAGCTATTGTATACATTTTCCAAAAGTGTTAACGATAGACTTTTCTTCAACCTTTTAAAAAAATTAGCAAACATATTTTCATTACTTTTTTGCAAAATTAAACTTTTTTGAAATTTTGGTAAAAACCTATGTTTTAATTTTTGATTTTTTTGCTCAAAAGAAAGCTTAGATAATTTCCTTTAAAAGCTTTGTGACCTATTAATGGGATGGGACCTGTTGATCTATCAAAATAAAAATAAACATCTGAAAAAAAATTAACGTTCAACCAAACATTTTAGCATTTCAGATGGGAAAAACAACCGTTTGACAAAAATGTCAATATTTGACACCCTCCAACTCGGAAAGTCCTTAACCGATCTCGTTGGAATTGTGTCTCATAACTACTATCTGATAGGGCAACTTCCCGACAGAAGACATCCCTTTTAAAAATTAACTCACTTGACATGAAATTCCCCTTATGTAGTTCAGTCAAGAAAATATTAATATTTCGGGGTATTAAATAGAGGTACTAAATCTTTATACATATATATTTTATATACACACTTTAGTGTAGGTGGGTATATACGAGTATATAAATATGTAAGAGTATACACTAGTCGGTTTACCCAATTGAAATGTTTTTACTTGTTTTTGTTTCGGTTTGGAAGTGGGAGAATGCGTTTACTTTTCACATAACTTCTGCGCGTATGAATCATTTATTTTCTTTAAATTTTTGTAATTTGTATAGAAATTGGTGAATGGCTTCGGATTCTGGCAAAGTTGCCGAGTCTTTTTAGGCCATATAAGGAGATAATTCATATTATTATCTTAATTTGTGATATTTTGTATATAAAGTTGTAAATAATTTTTAATATTTTAGTGATAATAAAAAACCGGAAAACCGGTGGAAACAAACGAAAAAAACCGGTTGCACCGGTTGTTCGAAATTCATGATTTTGAGAAAAACCGGGGACGGTGGAATCAAAAAACCGGTGGGCCGGTTTATTTTAAACCGGTTTTGATCACTCTATTCAGGTTGCTATCATTTCTAAACCGCTAGTCTGATAGCTGACAGATTTATTTCAGTGACAGTTCATTTTATTGTTTACAAGCTTACAAAAGCATTTTGATCTATTGCATTCAGAAAAAAGTTATTCGTGATGGAATTCAAGCGTGATAGTGTGATTGCTTTATATTTGGATGGAAAAACACAAGTGGCTATCGTTAGAGCCCTCCAGCATTTAAATGTGAATAAATCTTTTGTTTCTCGTACCATTGCTCGTTACCGTGATACTGGCAACGGTAACAACACCAGAAATGATCCTAAAAGTGAAGGTCAGATTTGATCGAAATCCACGCCGCAGTGGTAGAAAAATTGCTCGTGAGCTGAACATATCGTGAGAAAGGATACAACACATATTACAAAATGAGCTTGGACTAAAGCCATTGAAGTTCCAAAAGGTGCAAGAGCTCACCGATGCACAAAAAAAAGTTAGACTGGAAAGAGCCAAGGAGTTGCTTCGCTTGCACGAAAGTGGCCAGTTACCGAATTTGGTTTTCTCCGGTGAGAAGCCATTCCAAATTGAGCAGTTTGTGAACAAACAAAATGATCGGGTTTATTTGCCAAAGAGGTCAGCTGAAAATGTACACCTTCGATTGGCCACCAGAAATCAAGCGCCGCCGATGGTAATGGCCGATGGTCGCTCCCCGCTCGTATTCATCGACCATGGGGTCAAAATAAATGCCGAATATTATCGGGAAAATGTCCTAAAGACAGTACTGAAGCCCTGGGCAGACAAACATTTCGGCCGCAGACCATGGACATTCCAACAGGACTCAGCACCATCGCACTCAGCACGCGTCAACCAAGAATGGCTTAAAAAGGAGGTTCCTCGCTTCATTTCTACCGCAAAATGGCCACCAAGATCTCCGGATCTCAATCCGTTGGACTTTTGCGCCTGGGGCATTTTAGAGAGTAAGGTTCGCACTAAAAAATACCAAAGTATCGATCATCTCAAGACGGCGCTTCGCCGGAAATGGCCAAAATACCGCAGAGCCACTTTCGTGCAGCATATGATGGCTTTGTCGGCCGTTTGAAGGCCATAATTCGTGCCAAAGGTGGCCAATTCGAACAAATCTAAACTGTTTCTAAAATTTTATGTTATTTCCGACATTTTTTGCTTTTGAACAATAAAATTTAAAAAAAACGCGCTTTACTTTCTTGCATTACATATCAGCCACCCTGTATAGCGCTACTACAGTCTTCTTTGCTCTTTTCTTATTGTTGGGTTTGAAGTTCAACTTCCTGTGTGGTAAAAGGGAATTTCAATACCCCCAATGAGATAGGTGTAACTGATGGCACCTTATTTCTCCTGGTAAAAAGAAACCCATTTGCGTTTGTATAAAGAGCTTGCTGTAGGATGTCTCTAAGAGTATTCTCAAAATTTCCTCTAACAAATATTGCCAGGTCATCAGCATAGCCAAGAACCCTTACACACATCATCTCCAGAGAACGCAGAATATTTTTCATGGAGGGATTCCGTAGCAGAGGAGACAGAAAAACCCTTTTGGGGCGTTCCCCCGCTGACAAATCTATGGAGGTCAGTTGACCCTAAACTAGCTGAAATGCGTCTCTTAATTAGAAGGTTATGAATGAATCTACGATTACTATTGTCAACCCACAGGGTTTCTTATGCCGTAATTATAGCTGCTGGATTAAAGTTATTGAAGGCCCCTCAATATCTAAGAAAGCTACAAGAGTATATTCCTTAACTTCAATAAAGCTGACTAGATAATGCAGGGCAGTTTCGGTGGACTTGCCCTTGCTGTAGGCATGCTGTTTATTGGACAGTAGCCTTTGATACATTTTAGTGCAAAGGTAAATATCACTCAATCTCTGCAGTGTTTTAAAGAGAAATAACGTTAGACTAATTGGCCGCAAATCATTTTCATGCTTTTGGGATGAAAACAACCGTGACTTCTCTCCATTGTGTTGGTATACAGTCCTGATTGATACAATATATGTAGATCTACCTGAGCCGGGGACCAACTGTATCAGCCACTGCCTGTAGCTCCGCTGGCGAGACACTGTCTGGTTCTGATGACATAAAAGTTTAAAGCTTTAGCCCAAAGAATTTTAGATTCGGTTACAATCTCGCTGTCGACATCTGATGGCTGCACTGCAAGGGAATTCCAAACTGAAGTATTCAATGCCTCTTCAGAGTTGCTCGGGAAATGTGTATCCAGGAGCACTCTCAGCGATTCCTCACAGAACATAGTCCAAGAACTACCATCTTCTTTGATGTACACAATAGTGCAAGGTGTTGAAGCTAAAATGTTTCGTAACCTTGAGGCTTCAGATGAGCTTTCTACGCCACTACAGAAATCTATCCAGGATTTATTTTGAGTTTTCTCAACTTTTTTATGTACCGTTTGAGTTTTTCCTTGTATATGCCCAGTATTGTGGGGCTCTTGTGGCTTTTGCTCTATTGAAGGTTTCCTACAGCACTTCCGTAGCATAACTATTTGAGACGACCGCCATTGAGGTCGTTGTTTGCCCCTTAGTTCCTGTTTGGTACCTGCGGCTTGTAACGAGTCGTTACGAGTTGCAGTGACTATTTCCACCATTTCTTTTATATCGCGAATAGGTTCCATTTTCATTTTAGGAGTTTTAGAAAAAGGTCTGTTGAATGTGTGCCTAAATTTTTCGCAAGTAGCCTTCTTAATATTAGCGGGGAAGACGGTATCAGGAGAATTCGCATTCAAGCAAAAGCTAATATATCTATGGTCGGAAAAGCTATGAGTGTCCAAAACTTTCCAATCAGAAATCCTTCCACTTAAATTCTCGGATACAAAGGTGACATCGAGAATATCCTGTCTGTGCTATGTTAACAATAATCCATTAAAGATTCAGACCCTAGGCGAATGTCGAGCCATTCGTAAGATGGGGCCGGAAATCGTCACTTAGGTCATGAAAAATTTGGTTGATTGGGTGCACTACTGCGAAGCGAGACGAGGCAGCCATATGCATGATATCTTATTCATAGATAATGGAAATGTTTGTTCTTATGAATAAACCAACAAGTAAAAAAGTTCAGTCGGGTAAACCGACTTATGAATCCCCTCACATTGAGTCCCAAAAAAGTATTAGCAAATTTATTAATTTGTTTGTTTTAATTAAATTATTATCAATTTAAATTGCATTTAATAACTTTAAAGTATGTACTGACATGAAAGTTAAAAGCTGTTTACTTTTGGTACGAAATGGTCCATTTGTGTGAGAATTACCAAAAGGGGCGTCCCAATAACGGTCACTTTTCTCAGAACTTAAGGCACTAAAGGGGGACAGCAAACGACGCCATATTTTTTGCCGCTCTTTTGACATTTTTCTTCAGTAAGGTTTGCCATTTCATGATGGAAAGATATTCGAGCCAACAACGACTCGAAATTATTAAAATTTACTACCGAAATTCGGAGTCAGTGGGCTCAACGTTAAGTGCGCGAAAAATCATCTTCAGCGATGAGGCTCATTTCTGGCTGAATGGCTTCGTCAATAAACAAAATATGCGTTATTGGTCAGACAGCAATCCACACGTACTCCATGAGTCATCATTGCATCCAGAAAAAATTACGGTTTGGTGCGGTTTATGGGCCGGCGGCGTCATTGGGCCGTACTTCTTCCGTGATGATCAAGACCGGCACGTTACTGTGAATGGGAATCGCTACCGTTCAATTATAACCGAATATTTTTGGCCCCAATTGGATGATATTGATATGATATGGAGGACATGTGGTTCCAAAAGGACGGCGCCACAAGCCACACAGCGAATGCCACAATCAATTTATTGGAAACCAAGTTTGGAGAACGTGTTATCTCACGAAATGGTCCAGTCAATTAGCCGCCTCGGTCGTGCGATTTGACGCCGTTAGACTATTTCCTGTGGGGCTACGTCAAGTCTATGCCAACAAGCCAGCGACGATTGATGAACTTCGTACGAATATCGAACGTGAAATTGCAACAGTATCGGCAGATTTATGGTTGAAAACCGTCGCAAATTGGGTTCAGCGTCTGTATTTCTGCAAGCGTGCCCGTGGTGGCCATGCAAAAGAAATCGAGTTCCATACATAATGGCATCGAACGTACTTTCACAGGAATAAAGAATTTCATTGATATCCAAAACGGTTTTTTTTTTTATTTAAAAAACTTTTGTAGCGCCCTTATTGACGGACCCGATACACAAGCGTTACACTGTACAAAATTGTGTGGGGGGTACCAAAAGGGGCGCGCCAATAACGGCCACATTTCTCTAGACTCTAGGTACTATAAAAGCACTGAACGAAATTTCAAGTATTTGTATGCACTGGTATAAAAGTTAAATGCTGTTAACTTTTGGTGCAAAAGGTTCATTTGTGTGGGAGGTACCAAAAGGGACGGGCCAATAACGCCCATTTTTCTCTGGACTCTAGGTACTATAAAAGCATTACACTGTACAAAATTTCAAGGCTTTGTATGCACCTGCTATTAAAGTTATAAGCTGGTAACTTTTGGTACAAAATGGTTCATTTGTGTGAGAGTTACCAAAAGGAGCGTGGCAATAATGCTTATTTTCTACTGTATTGTAAGTACTGTTAAACCATTACACTGTGCACAATTTCAAGTCTTTGTATGCACTGGTAATAAAGATATAAGCTATTAACTTTTGGTTGAAAATTGTCCATTTGTGAGGGTGGTAACAAAAGGGGCGTGGCAACTTCGCCCATTTTTCTCGTGGTAATAGTGACTAAAAAACTAATACTATGTGTAGAATTTCAGAGGATTTGAATAAGTAGTATAGAAGTTATTAAATAATCAATATTTCACTAAAAGTTAACCCTTTGTGGGGGAGGTACTACAAGGAATGGACCAATATGGCCCATCTTTGAACTTAGCCGGAGATAGAAGAAAATATTACCACATACCAAATTTGAAGTCAATCGGTTACTCCTTTCGAGAGTTATCGTGCGCACCACCCAGCAGACAGACAGGCAGACAGACGGACGGACATAGCTCATTCGACTTAAAATGACCCAAAACGGATATCCGCCGAACATACTTAGAGCCTTAGGTCACTCCTTCGATGTGTTAAATCAGAATCGATTTATACCAATTTCTTGTTTTATTTTTTGAACAGTTAACACCCTTGCGACTACAAATTATGTCGAAGTCTATAATCTTCCCCTGACATCGTATATATCCGCTGTAGAACCATACTGTCCTTCTAATTTTTATGAAATTTGCCACAAAAGGAATATTTGAAGTATATGTAGGTAGATATATTTATCACCTGGTGTATGTTATTTTCAAGGACAACATTATTTCTTCGTTAACCTACACTAATGTTTATATGACCATATAAAAATACTCAAGTGTTTATATATTACATGAATTTATAAATATTTATATAAACGTTCTCTGTGGTGCATATATAAAAGAATATTACTACATATATTAAATTATATATATACTTGTACGCTGAACGTACTTTAATTCCAGAGCATTAAATCCATTGAGATATATTGCATCATAAATAATAAATGTTGTAATTAACACGTAACAAAATAAACATTTTATGCACATATGTAACCTAACTTCTCAGAGTGACAATAATACAGCATTGGGTCATTGAAATGGGATGCCACAGATATTCTGAACAAAATTATTTTCCTTCAAATTGGATGATTGATGGAAATTATATTCTTTCCAAATGAAATTATTTACAGTTCTTATAAAACAAGCAAATTTTCATGCTCTCAATATGCACCCTGACATTTTTCATTGGTTACTATCTGTACAACAGAGATCATAAGAATTTTTTTACTCGACATAGAAATTACCCATAAACAAATTAACACACTTCACGGGCGTCAAGTAAAATGTCAAAGATGTCATCAAACGATGACGATGACACGGTGTTATTCCGCAGCATGTATTCTTAATTACTGTATACTTTGCTAATTTGCTCAAGATCTCCCACAAGTACTCCTAGTAGCTTCATAAGAGTAATGATAAACTAAGGCAGAAGACATTTTATTTAATGTTGCAAATGATATTCTAGCTAGAGAATTCTAAATGACTAAACATATTCTGGTAAATAGAGACAATAAAAATGAGAATCCAGGGAAGAATTTAAGGTACTAGCCAAACTAAGTTTCCTTAGTTATTTCTTATATTACCTATATTATTTATGAAATGTATCCAGAAATATTGCAATAGTTTTATATAGATGTAATATATCATTTTCATATTAGCTATTCCGTATAAAGTATACGCCATAATGTCCCATGTTTTAATAACAATCATACGCATAAGAGAACTCTGAAATCGGTATACAAAATTAGCCGAATAAGTAGCATTTTTTCACGGGACTATATGAAAGTTCAAGTCATACGGTCACTCCTTTCAAGAGCTTTTGTGCCGTTGAAACAGACAGATAGACTGACAAAGGTTCAAAGGCACATTTCTTATTTATTTTAAGTTTAAAACAAATATAAAATTTCAAGTCATACCGTGTTTTTTTTTCCAAGAGATTTTTGTGCTGTACAACCAGACCGACACACATAGTTCTGAGTGCATATTCATTTTTTAATTTTTATCTCGAAAAATTCAGGAAAAACACCCCATTGCCCTTTTACTGCACGTCTCACCAACATAACCTTCTGTATTTCTTTTATTCTAAGAAATTCACATTTCCAAGTAAAAGCCTTGCTATAATTCAAACAAGTTTCCTCAAAATTTAATTACTACAATTGCTTTATCATATTAGACATTTTAAAATATTTTTAAACGTAATTAACCTTATTATTCTAAATATAACAAGACAGATATAACAATCAACATCAATCACTTTATCATTGTTATGAACATCATCATGACATTTTGGCAATTATTTGAATTTAATGACTATATTTGGAAAACACTTAAGGATAATATGGAAAGTGCTTAGTTTAATATGGCATTGATGCAAAGACGTTCTTAAATCAAAGGTCAAAGAAAAATTCGAAGGACATGGTCACTCGACAAGAGACATATCCTAGCTATAAAAGAAGAATCCAGAAAATGTTAACCGTCTGGCTTGGATAATAAAGCAGACAGGCGCCTGCATTAATTGAATTAAAAGCAATTAAAATACCAACACAAAAATGCCTCAATTAAATTGATAAGCACATAGGAGAATATAATTTTTTGATATAATTTAATTATACATTAAATACTTAGTACATTGTATATGAAGAGGATTAGAAATATTTAAAAATGATGTATTAAAGAAGATCTCAGAGGACGAATTTAGTATAGAGGAAGACCTCACAAGTCCACTCTAGTATAGGAAAAAAACTCAGTGGTAGACTATAGTACAGAGAAAGGCCTCACAAGTCGACTCTACTATAGAGGAAGTCCTCAGAGTCGACTCTAGTTTAGAGGAAGACCTCAGAGGTCGACTCAAGTATAGAAGAAGACCTCACAAGTCGACTCTAGTATAGAGGAAGACCTCAGAGGTCGACTCTAGTATAGAGCAAGACTTCAGAGGTCGGCTCTAGTATAGAGGAAGACGTCATAGGTCGACTCTAGTATAGAGGTAGACGTCATAGGTCGACTCTAGTATAAAGGAAGACCTCAGAGGTCGACTCTAGAATAGAGGAAGACCTCAGAGGTCGACTCTAGTATAGAGGAAGACCTCAGAGGTCGACTCTAATATAGAGGAAGACCTCAGAGGTCGACTTTAGTATAGAGGAAGACCTCAGAGTCGACTCTAGTATAGTGGAAGACCTCAGAGGTCGACTCTAGTATAGAGGAAGACCTTAGTGGTCGACTCTAGTATAGAGGAAGACCTCAGAGGTCGACTCTAGTATAGAGGAAGACCTCAAAGGTCGACTCTAGTATAGAGGAAGACCTCAAAGGTCGACTCTAGTATAGAGGAAGACCTCAGAGGTTGACTCTAGTATAGATGGAGACCTCAGAGGTCGACCCTAGTATAGAGGAAGACCTCAGAGGTCGACTCTAGTATAGAGGAAGACCTCAGAGGTCGATTCTAGTATAGAGGAATACCTCAGAGGTCGGCTCTCGTATAGAGGAAGACCTCAGAGGTCGACTCTAGTATAGAGGAAGACCTCAGAGGTCGACTCTAGTTTAGAGGAAGACCTTAGAGGTCGACTCTAGTATAGAGGAAGACCTTAGAGGTCGACTCTAGTATAGAGAACGACCTCAGAGGTCGACTCTGGTACAGAGGCAGACCTCAGAGGTCTTCCTGTGTACAGAGGAAGACCTCAGAGGTCGACTCTAGTATAGAGAAAGACCTCAGAGTCGACTCTAGTATAGAGGAAGACCTCAGAGGTCGACTCTAGTATAGAGGAAGACCTCAGAGGTCGACTCTAGTATAGAGGAAGACCTCAGAGGTCGACTCTTGTATAGAGGAAGACCTCAGATGTCGACTCTAGTATAGAGGAAGACCTTAGAGGTCAACTCTAGTATAGAGGAAGACCTTAGAGGTCAACTCTAGTATAGAGAACGACCTCAGAGGTCGACTCTGGTACAGAGGCAGACCTAAGAGGTCTTCCTGTGTACAGAGGAAGACCTCAAACGTCGACTCTAACATGGAGGAAGACCTCAGAGGTCGACTCTTATATAGAGGAATACCTCAGATGTCGACTCTAGTACAGACGACGACCTCAGAGGTCGACTTTAGTATAGAGGAAAAACTCAGAGGTCGACTTTAGTATAGAGGAAAAACTCAGAGGTCGACTCTAGTATAAAGCAAGACCTCAGAGGTCGACTCTGGTATAAAGCAAGACCACAGAGGTCGACTCTAGTATAGAGGAAGACCTCAGAGCTGGACTCGAGTATGGAGGAAGACCTCAGAGGTCGACTCTAACATGGAGGAAGACCTCAGAGGTCGACTCTTATATAGAGGAATACCTCAGAGGTCGACTTTAGTATAGAGGAAGACCCCTGAGGTCGACTATAGTATAGTTGAAGGCCTCACAAGTTGACTCCAGTATAGAGGAAGTCCTCAGAGGTTGACTCTAGTACAGATGAAGACCTCAGAGTGCGACTCTGGTACACAGGAAGACTTCAGAGGTCGACTCTGGTACAGAGGCGGACCTCAGAGGTCTTCCTGTGTACAGAGGAAGACCTCAAACGTCGACTCTAACATGGAGGAAGACCTCAGAGGTCGACTCTTATATAGAGGAATACCTCAGATGTCGACTCTAGTACAGACGACGACCTCAGAGATCGACTTTAGTATAGAAGAAGACCCCAGAGGTCGACTCTAGTATAGAGGAAGACCTCAGAGGTCGACTCTAGTATAGAGGAAGACCTCAGAGGTCGACTCTTATATAGAGGAATACCTCAGAGGTCGACTCTAACATGGAGGAAGACCTCAGAGGTCGACTCTTATATAGAGGAATACCTCAGATGTCGACTCTAGTACAGACGACGACCTCAGAGGTCGACTTTAGTATAGAGGAAGACCTCAGGGGTCGACTCTGGTACAGAGGAAGATCTCAAACGTCGACTCTAACATAGAGGAAGATCTCAAACGTCGACTCTAACATAGAGGAAGACCTCAGAGGTCGACTCTAGTATAGAGGAAGACCTCAGAGGTCGACTCTAGTATAGAGGAAGACCTCAGAGGTCGACTCTAGTATAGAGGAAGACCTCAGAGGTCGACTCTAGTATAGAGGAAGACCTCAGAGTTCGACTCTAGCATAGAGGAAGACCTCAGAGGTCGACTCTAGTATAGAGGAAGACCTCAGAGGTCGACTCTAGTATAGAGGAAGACCGCAGAGGTCGACTCTAGTATAGAGGAAGACCGCAGAGGTCGACTCTAGTATAGAGGAAGACCTCAGAGGTCGACGCTAGTATAGAGGAAGACCTCAGAGGTCGACTCTAGAATAGGGGAAAACCTCAGAGGTCGACTCTAGTATGAAGGATGACCTCAAAAGTCGACTCTAGTATAGAGGATGACCTCAAAAGTCGACTCTAGTATAGAGGATGAACTCAGAAGTTAACTCAATTATAGACGAAGACCTCAGTCGGTTTATTCAACTGAGATTTTCTTACTTTTTTTCGAGATTATTCTTTTGTTTTGCAGTTTTTTCACTTAGTTTTCTTCAGGCTTTTTTTCCCCATGCAGTTTAACCCCTATAACAATGTGTTCTCATGTTAAGCATCTCATTAAAGATGCCATGACATCATTATTAGTATTACACAATGGCAAAAAAAAGAATGCAAAAGAAGACTTCCCAAAAAAACTTTTCCACCAAATTATAGTGAATGCATGTTTGTGCTTCAGGCACATTTGATTACGTGAGTAAAAGTTCATTTCTTTGAGTGCATCAAACACGGCAAACTCAAATACACAGATGATAAACAATGCAAGTGTGTGTAAGTAAAAACGAAATTGGGCAACACGTCCTTTGCTAAATGCATGTGTGTCCATACACGAAGTGCATCCTTGTATTTCCTCTCTATAATTTGTCATTGTTTTGTCCTTACTACTTATGTAACTTAATTAATGGGAGCCTCGACTATATTCGTCCTTATCCAGGAGGAAGACACTAAAAACTCGCAGAATTAAAGTTTAACAAATCGCACGTAAATATGTCAAATGAAACTTGAATACAATTTTGTGGTAAAAGTATGAAGAAACTTTATTTTAAAAAGGGCTAGCAGAGATTATTCTCTATTATATGATATTATTATGTATACAAAATAAAAATATTGTTACCCTTCGAAAATTCCAAAAAAATCCTGGAAAAATACAAACCATTTCTTAGTGATAGAGGGGAATAAATAAATTCTCTCTTATTTGGTATGCATTTATATAACCATCATTTTCAAAATATTCTCCAAACATTTTAAAAATATTTGTATTTTGTAATGTCCATAAAACATACTGACAAAAGGTTTGTAATTTTGAAATAATGTCAGGAATAGTAGTTCGTACTCTAAAATCAAAGAATTGCAAACAGAATTATATATATTTTAAAAATATTTTTAGGCTGTAACTTAACACTCAAAACTGCTTATAGTTAGATTTTTTGCCATACAACGATTTGAAACAAGTCATGTATATACTCATAAGTGGAATTTTTTTGGAATATTTTGTCTAGACTAAGTAATTGTTTAAAAATCTGTAAAATGCCATATATCAGTTGACTTGCTGTGTTAAAAAATTACAAAATTCAGAAAAAGGTATTGCAGAATAAAAAAACGTGTATTCCGTGTCTTAAAGCCGAACCAACTCAAGTGTTTTCTTTATACTTTTTGTATCACTGCCTTCCTTTGCATTTGAGCTAAATGCAGGAAAAAACTGGAGATTTTTTTATCTTTCAGGGGGAGTGATAAATGTGTGGCATATGTGAACGTGTTTATACACATGACTTAATATCTGTTAAATCACAGGCATTCTTCAGATAAACACAGGCATATATTTGAACAAAGAACGCACTTGTTCGCAGGAAGATACATACTCACCATCAAGGGGAGGAGGAGTTGGGCAGATATGAGCAATTTCATATAATAATACTTAATAATTTTACTGTGATGAAAGTATATACTAGTATATCATTTACTGTGGAATATAATTGTAGGCGTTACTTAAACCCCCCTATATACTCATATGTTTAGCAGAAATCTCTTGCAGGATCTTTAAAATAATTTGAGATATATCCGCCTGTCTGTCTGGTTGGGGCGCACAATCACTCTGGAATGGAGACTTAATATTATAATATAGATTTTATAAACATTTTTATTAATCCCTTAACTCGATCAAAGGTAATGCACAAGAAGAAAAATTCATAGGATTTTTTTAAATTTATTGGAGCATTTCCTGGAAATCGGTGGTTTTCGAGCTGGTGGCATCCATAAATCAATTGCTACGTACTAAAAGTGTAACATATTGATAATGTCAGGTGAGCCCTTACACGTGGCTCACTTGTTGCAAGAGCGTCACACTTCAAAATTGGTCATTTTTGTGGTGAGCATACAAAAATTTCCACACTTCGTTATTTATAAAATAATCCTAATTGGTCGGACTACTTTGTCTGAATAGGGGTTTTGCAGTTCTTTAAGTTTGGCAACTTGTAATATTTCCTCCAGATTTTATATTTTCAAACAAAGTTAGTATTGTCAAGTTCACAATTCCATGATATTCTTCGAGTTTTATAGATAACGAGAAATTCTGTAAAAGCAATTATTTGTTTAGCTTACATGGGCGTTATGATGAAAATAAAAGCTATTAGAATTATGGGGTCAGAATATTTATTATCTACCTATGTAGTTTTTTTTTTTGCTAAAATGTTTAATAGCACAATGAAAAAAATTTGTCATAAAATTAAAGAAATGCTCCAAAGACGTCATTAGTTTTTAAAATAAGTATATTTTCTACTTAAAATATAGATAATTTCAATAATATTAAGTAATTTACTTAATTTTAAGTAATTTGTCTTAATTTTAAGTACAAAATGTACTTATTTTGAAGACTAAGGACGTCTTTTGAGCATTTCTTTAATTTTATGACAATTTTTTTTCAGTGCAGTTACAAATAGGTAAAATAAGATCTCGCTATCTTTTTTTCAAAAAAAGTTTTTTGAAAAAATTTTATGGGCATTTTTACAAAGTTTTTTACAAAATTTTTTTAAATTTTTTTTTTACGAAATTTTTTTTTGCAGATATTTCGGTAACTATATGAGATAATTCGTAGGTGTACAAAGTTTTTTTGTAGACCTCAGTCAGTAGAACAAACACAAAAAGAAATTTTATAAATCGGAAGAAAAACATGAGTTACACGCACTTGAACATTTGCTTCACCCGATGTGGCCAACTTTGAGGCCCTCTAGCTCTAACCCTGTCTGACATAAAGGGCCTAAATATAAAACATAACTTTTCTAATACCTCTTCATCTACCATGCCAAGTTTGGTCCAATCGGTTGTTTGGTTATGAAACGGTCGAATTATTTCCCCTTTTTGAATTCGTACCACTGTGCAATGTTTTGCAAAAACAGTCAAACATTTTCAGACTAGTCTTGCTATTTCGTCCATAACTTTTACAAATATTGAGTCTCACACTGTTCTGGATTTTTGGGAGTGCGACGAATATTCTGTGAAAATTTGAAGTAAATCGAGGGGGGGGGCAATTTTTTTCTACAAAGTTTATTTCAATAAAAAACTTTAATAAAATAAAATTTTCAAAAAAATTTACAAAATTGGCGCATTCTGTCATCTTTTAAACAAAGTAAACTTTGCAAAAACCGGTTCAGCCGTTCGAAAGCAATTACAAATTTCGTAAAACACAAAAACAATTTTTTTAAATTTTTTCAAAAATAAAAATGCCCAAAATTTATGGGCATTTTTATTTATTATATCAAAAAAAAAATGACAGCGATATCTTATTTTACCTATTTGTAACTGGTAGATATTAAATATTCTGACCCTCCTATAATAAAGAAATGTCATTTCCCTTTGTGAAAATAAGCTTAAAGACTAGAGCTTAGATTTTTTAAGTGATCGCTCATTTTGGTTGAATTGAGTAAACTAGTTCGTTCATTTAGTTCACCAGCTCATTTTAGTTCAACAGATCTTTAATTCATCATCTCTTTAGCTCACCCGCTCACTTTTGTTTAACCGCCCTTTAGTTCACCAGCTCTTTAGCTCACCAAGTTCACTTTATCACTATTAAAATACGGCACTCTCACAAGATATCTCAATTTCAAACCTGGGCTTTTATGGGCGGAGCCACACCCATTGGCCCGATCCCGCCTATTTTTGGAGCAATGACGAATACTGCCGTCAATACATGCATATCGTTCATTCCATATCAAACCGAACGATTGTAGTAAAAAACCAGTAAGGAAAGGCAGAAAGTCGGGCGGGGCCGACTATATAATACCCTACACCTCCCTAATAATGCGATAAGGGTCATTGCGATAATAATTTGGAATAATTGGTAAATGGGTAGGAACATATTATCTAATTCTGAACCGATAATCGCTAAATTAAGTAATATTCGTTCCTAAATTGAGAAACATATTACAACTTCTATAGCGCTTTGATACCAAATCAGGAGGAACATATGTACGGATGTTATATATAAATCTGAACCGATTTTCCCTGAATTCATGTAAAAAGACATCTTTCTGTCGAATTTCGTACTGATCGGATATAAAATACAATCTCTACAGCGCTTACATGTCGAATCGGGGGTAACATATATATGGGGCTATATCTAAATCTGAACCGATTTTCTCCGATTTTGGCAGTATTTCTTCATGTAGAAGGAAACCTCTTTTTGCCGAAATTCGCACTGATCGGATATAAAATAACATTTTTACAGCGCTTACATGTGAAATCGGGGGTAACGTTTATATGGGGGCTATATCTAAATCTGAACCGATTTCTTCCAAATTTAACAGTGTTCATTCAAATAATAGGAAACCTCTTTCTGCCGAATTTCATACTGATCGGATGTAAAATAACATTTTTACAGTGCTTACACTTCAAATCGGGGGTAACGTATATATGGGGGCTATATCTAAATCTGAACCGATTTATTCCACATTTAGTCGGGTGCACATTCAAATAATAGGAAACCTCTTTCTGCCGCATTTCATACTGATCGGATATAAAATAACATTTTTACAGTGCTTACACTTCAAATCGGGGGTAACGTATATATGGGGGCTATATCTAAATCTGAACCGATTTATTCCAAATTTAACAGTGTTCATTCATATGATAAGAAACCTCTTTCTGCCGAATTTCAGACTGATCGGATATAAAATAAAGTTTTTAAAGCGCTTACATGTCAAATCTGGGGTAACATATACAGGGTCTCCCATATTCGACGGACCCATCTGGCAACGCCATAACTTTTGACAGAGATGTCAGATCGCTTAATGACATACCGCGTTTGAAGCGTCAGTCCAAGCAGATTTTTACCATGGAACAATACACGCCACGCGAAATAGTTGAAATTTACATTCAACAGAAGAAGTCAATTGTGAAAACTTAACGTGCTTTTAAAATATTAAAAAATGTGAGAAGTGCGCCTTCTAAGAACACCATTAAGCGTTTATACGAAAAATTTTCGACTGGTGAGGCTCTTTCTAATCCGAAGAGGTCGATTAGAAAGACCTCTTCGGATTAGAAAGGCGATCGGCCGAGAATATCGCTGCCGTACGAGCCAGTGTTGAGAGGTCCCCAAGAACATCCCAAAAACGCCGTTCTCAGCAGTTGGGCATGGCTCGGTCCACTTTACAACGGATTATTCGCGTTGATTTGCATTTGTTCCCGTACAAAATTCAATTGACGCAAAGATTGTTGCCTGCGGACAAGCCTCGTCGATTGGAATGGGCCCAAAAAAACATGGGTCCGTCGAATATGGGCAACCCTGTATATGGGGGCTATATCTAAATCTGAACCGATTTCAACCAAATTCAATAGGGATCGTCCTTGGGCCAAATAAAACATATTTGTAAAGTTTCGTCGAGATCGGACCATAATTGCGACCTGTACTTTGATTACAAGAATACATGCACAGACAGACAGACGGACAGACGGACAGACAGACAGACGGACATACGGACATAGCTAAATCAACTCAGAAAGTAATTCTAAGTCGATCGGTATAATAAACGATGGGTCTATTTCTTCTCCTTTTGGGTGTCACAAACAAATGCACAAAGTTATAATACCCTGTACCACAGTGTGGTGTAGGGTATAAATACGATGACGACTCCGATGTTTTCCAGACATATTCTACTGTTAAAAATATTTTATACGTATTTTTTTGTAAAAAAAACCGAAATTTTTTTCAAAATGTATGACCAAGTGAAAGTTGTGAAAATCAGGAAAAAGTGCCGAGGTAGGAACATTGAAAATGATGTAGTAAGAAAACACGTGAGCAAAATTCAAAGAATTAATGCTTATTTTAAAGGTAATAGCAGGTACTTTTCTTCGGCGGTCTCGGCTACTGACCGCTCTTGTGTTTTTGACAATGAAAACACAAATCTTAAAATTCAAAAGAAGAGGCACATTCCTTGATCGATTCTAAACAAACGCTGAAAATATCAGCGTGGTGAAATAACGGGTTATGTTTAAAAAAAAAAAAATTTAACAAAACAGTACTTTTTGAACAATAATTCCATAAAACACACATACGTACACACATACGTCGTTTGCGTAGGCGTATGTTTGTCGTGCTCTCGTGAGATTTTTGTACACATTTTCATTCAAAAATAGTATTTTCTGTCGAACAGTAGCTAGCTTTAAGCCATCCATAAATTTTGACTGAAGTTAAGACTGTGTTAAACACAATGTGAAAAAGGCAAATACATACTGAAGACTACAATATTGTCAGACATTTGATAACCGTGTGAACACATCACGATGCTATTGTACGATAATTGTCAGACATGTTTTTTGTCCGATGTGCGAAGTTTTGTGCATTTGGCAATGGCGCCATTTTCAGAGAAATATTTGTATTGGCAACAATGTCTGAAATTGTAACTTTTGGGGTCGTAGGTTTTCTTGCAATCGTCTGAACTGACAATTCACCTTTTCCTAACAATTTTTAATTGTCAGTATATAACCAACATTCGTTCAAAAATTGCATTTTTGGTCGAACAGCTAGCTCTAAAGCTATGTACACACGGTTGTCAGATCTTACAATGTTATCAGATCTGGCAACGGTGTGTACATAGCTTTATAGCTAACTGTTCGACGTAAAATGCAATTTTTGAACGAATGTGGGTACAAAAATGTCTAGAGAGAGTACTTCCGTTAGCATACACACAAACAAAGTACTTACTTTTGTTCGATGTTATTATTTGAGCACTCGTTCAAAAAATATTGTTTCGTATATTTTTTTAAATATATCCCGTTATTTCTCCACGCTGAATTTTTCAGGGTTTGTTTAGAATCGATCAATGAATATGCCCATACTTTTTCTAAATTTTTTGGTTGGTGTTTTCGTAGTGAAAAAAACATAAGAAAAAGAAAACTCAAAAATATTCAAATTTGTTCAGTAGAGCTCAGAAGCCGATACCGTCGGCGAAAATCACTTGCAAGTAACGTTAAAAAGAGCCATCATTCTTTGAATTCTGTCCACGCGTTTTCCAACTTAAAGTACATACCTCGGCATTTTTTCTTGATTTTCGGAATTTTTAATTGGCCATATATTTTGAAAAAAAAGTAAGGTTTTTGTCGACTTCTACAAATCAAATATTTTATAGAGTTGAGTTACCCTACACAGTTTCAACAAAATCGGAGATGGTGATGTAAAAAAAGGAGTTCGGTTCGACATGGAATAATCGATATGAACAAAATTACAGCACTTTCGTTAACAATTTTTTGAAGATATCATTATTTCAAAGCATGGGTTTCTATATGCGGTGTCAAACCCATTGTACCTATCCCGTCTATTTTTGGACCAATTACATAGATTCAATCACCATCCCCTACACATCTATATTCTGTCAAAATTTTAAGAAGATCGGTTCAGCCGTTTATACTCTATACGGAACAAACAAACCAACATACACACATTTTTTTATTTATATCGATACCTACCTACCTAAACTGTGCTAAGTGCAAATAGGTAGTTTTTCAGGAGAGACGATCAAAGTTTGAGGATTATTTTAAATTTGTGTGGAATTTCTTTATGATGGAAATTGAATGACCTGTATTGTTTTGTGAATAACTTTTGATTGGGTTGACGGATAAACACCAAATGTTAAATGAATATGATTTAGAATATTTAGAAATTAAAAATGTAATCTCCCTAAAAACATGCTAAGTCGACTTAGCATGTTTTAGAATGGAGGTATCGATATAAAAGATAGACAGAAGAAGAAGATTATTTATAAGCAGTCGTTTGCAAGTACTATAAGCAATTGGGCAAGTACTATTGTGCGTATTAGTCATTGTCCGGTCATATTGATATTTGTCACACGCTCTGATGTCCCCTAAATCAAATTCATTGAAAAACAAAAAAAATTTTGAGTCCAACGCCTTAAATTTTTTTATTTTTTGCGTTGATTTTAGGTTACAATTCCATAAAATTAAAACCAAAAAATGTTTGTGCTAAATTTTTTTTAATTCCAAATTTTTCTGGTAGGTACCTTTTATATATTCACTATTGTAACACCTCTAAATATTCATCTCAGATGCCATAAAGTATATATATTCTTAAACGCCGTAAAATTCTTAGGCGATTTAGCCATGTCCGTCTGTCCGCCCGTCTGCAGGGTAACATGGGACAGAAAATGGGCAATATAGGCCAATTTTTTTTATTTTTTATTACTTTAAATTACAATCAAAACCAAATAATTTTTGCGGTAAAGTTTTTTTTTAATTTTTTAAGTCTCATATTGCCAAAATATGCGTTAAATTTAAGGTAACTATGAGGGCTACAAATATTGAAAAAAATATATTTGACGCTTGGAAATATTGGTTTAGTAAAAGTCGTTAAAAAATTAAAAAAAAATATTTAAAAAAAAATGTTTTTCCTGGAACGAAGTAGACCACAAAAAATGGAAAAAGCCAAAAGAAATATTTTATCCTTTTTTTCCAGCCATCATCCTAACGATGTATCATTTGCTACGGGTAGAAGCGTAACACATTGAAGGAGTGATCTAAGACCTCAAGCAAATTTGGCGGAAAACAATTTTGGGCCATTTTAAGCAGGGCTGTGGAGTCGGAGTCTTGGAGTCGGAGTCTGGGAAATTTGCCCGGAGATGGATTGTGCAAAATGCACCATTTATGTGATAGAACTTTTGCACTCAAAAATGTTTGGGAAAACAATTTTGATACAAAAGAAGGATAAAATATTCGAAGCTTTTTTAACCTTTTTTGTATGCCACAAACATCTATAAAGTTAACCAAGCTATCGAGTTTTTTATGTAAAACAGTTTTAGGAAAGCTCTGATTATATTTAGCTAACAAAATAAGTATTTTTGCAAGACCATTCGATATTATTAAGCGAGTATAAAACAATTAAGGAAAGGTGGGGCGAAGCCAACTATATGATACCGTACAACACCTTGTTAGAGCAGAATAAGCTCAGATATTGTAAATATAAATATGAGATGATTACCTTATAAATCTGAATCTAAACAGAATTTTCTATAGAAACATTTATATATGGGGGCAATTTCGATCCAAACCAATTCAAATAGGTTTAATCCCTGGTATGAAAGAGTCCTTATTGCCAAATTTTAGCAGAATTGTAGTGAAATGTCGAGATGGACAGCTAGTGATTCTGAGTAGAACGGTATATTTTAAGATGGGGTCTAGCTGCAGTATTTTTTAGAAATCTGCCAGAAAACTAATTTAAAACCCCCTGTCACATAGTGTGATGTAGGATATAATAACTAACGAATGAACTGGTTGCTTGAAGCGAAAATAATTTCAAAAAATTGCGGTATATTAAAACAGAGGCAGTTATTGATGAAAATTTTATCATGAGTGACTGCCCTATGTCCTCGATAGCCCCACGAATTCTATCTTTGAGGTCTTGAATCGACGCTGGGCTGTTGGCGTAAACCTTATCTTTCACGTAGCCCCAAAGGAAGAAGTCACAAGGTGTTAAATCACAAGATCTCGATGGCCAATTGTGATCACCTCTTCGAGAGATAACACGGTTCGGAAACTTTTCCCGTAACAGAGCAATGGTTTCCTTGCTTGTGTGGCACGTAGCGCCGTCTTGCTGAAAGTAAACGTTGTTCAGATCAATACCACCCAACACCGACCATAAAAAATCATTAATCATCTCTCGATAGCGCAATACATTCACCGTAACTGTTGATCAAACCTCATTTTCGAAAAAGTAAGGTCCAATGACCCCGCCGGACCATAAACCGCACCAAACAGTCACACGTCGAGGATGGAAAGGCTTCTCAACAATAACTCTTGGGTTTTCCGAGCGCCAGATGCGACAATTTTGCTTGTTGACGAAGCCAAGGAGGTGGAAATGGGCCTCATCAGTCAAGATGATTTTGTATCGTTTTTTTGTTCGATCGTTTTTTTAACGTTTTGTATCGTTCGATGATCGTGTACCGTTCCATTTTTGGTAATGGCGTAGTTTATACTTGTCAAATGTCAGAGAATAAAAGCTTCAAAGGTGACAGCTACCGAAATACCGGGTGATTCAAAGTAACACCTCTTGTTGGAAAACCCTGTAGAAATATAATTTCAGAAACTTATGTTATTTACTTCCGGAGTCGGAATCGGAGTCGAATGATTTTAAATTTCGACTCCGGGAGTCGGAGTCGGAGTCGGAGTCGGAGTCGAGTAGTTTTGGCTCGACTCCGCAGCCCTGATTTTAAGTCATTTGAGCATTTCCTTCTGCCGGACTGGTGCGCACGATAACTCTCCATAAAGTTGGATACATATATGTTATAAATCGTCGTAAAAATCTAGGACTATGTCCGCCTGTCCGTCCGTCCGTCTGTTGTAATAAAGCTACAGTCTACAAAAATGGAGCTAGATGACTGAGCTTTGGTATAGATACTTCTTAAAGCTGCAAGTTACTTGGGATTGTAAATAGGCAATATCGGTCCATTTTTGATATATCCCCCATATATAGCATCTGTCCGATTTGACATCTTAACGCCATAGAGACCACAAATGTCAACTGATTGTGCTGGGGTTTATTTATACCCGGAAACCTTCACAAGAACAACGTTAGCCATAGGCCCATGTTTTGATATAGCCCCCATATAAGAGAACCCTCTAGATTTTACTTCTCAACGCAACCAGAACCACAAATTTCTTCGAATCGTTCTGAAAGTTGGTAATATGACTTTATTTGCGCCCGAAACCATTCACGTGTTATCCATGGTGGAGGGTATACGAGTATAAGATTCGAATGGCCGAACTAAACGCTTTTACTTATTTTGAGTTCAACGCCTTTAATCTTTTTTTGCGTAGATTTTAGGTTACGATTCCATAACATCAAAACCAAAAAAATGTTGTGGTAAAGTTTTTTTTAATTTTTTTTAATTACAATTTTCCTGGAAGGTATCTTTAATATTTTGACTATATTTTTTGAAGTATTCGTCTGATAGAGCCAAGATATGCTTTAAATTTAAGGTGATAAAGCTACAAATGTTGGAAATATATCTGTCACGTAGAAATAGTGGTTTAGTCGTTAAAAAATTAGATTTTTTTTTTAAAAACAATCGATTTTGGCTGCAACGAAGTAGACCACAAATGGAACAAGCCCAAAAAAATTATGTTATCCCCTCTTCCAGAATTTCAACGAAAACATGTTTCTACACCCTAACTATTGTGAACGAGGGTATATTTCATTTGTTACGGGCAGAAGTGTAACACATTGAAGGAGGGATCTAAGACCTCTCGTATATTTGGCGGAAATCAGTTTTGGGCCATTTAAAGTCATTTGAGCAATTTCGAGCAACTCTCCATATGGATATCCGATTGACTACAAATTTGGTATATGTTATTACTTTGGAGGCCACAAATGTCAGCTGATCGGGCTGAAAATTCACACGAACAACGGTAGTCATATGTCCATGTTTTGATATAGCCCCCATACAATGGTGCCTCTAGATTAGACTTCGTAACGCTACAAAAAACTCAAATTTCAACGAATTGAGCTGAAATTTGGTATAATGGTTTTATTTGTACGCGAAACCATTCACATGCGATCCATGGTGGAGGTTATAAAAGATTTGGTATGGCCGAACTTAATCTGTTTCTACTTGTTTCTATATCAGTTGATTTATTTTTTGATGGCTCTAAAAGTTCTACGTAGAACCGAAATATGTGACATTTGTAGGTCTTATAATTCCCTTAAATTTAATGTATATACATGCGCTATCGATCTAACACTTCAAAAAATTTTGTAAAAATACTAGAGTTACCTTACATAAAAATTGGAATTAAAAAAAGTATATTAAAATTTTTTTTATATTTTTGTTGTGTTTCGGATACCATTACGCCAGAAAGTGTTATGTACACCCCTTCTAGAAAAATTTTTTTAAACTAGTGTCTTTCGCAGCGCATGCTAGTATATACCATATAATAAAATATTTGATATAATTATTCAAATAATACGAAATTCGAGCATCATTATATCATCTTTTCGAGACGGTACCATATTTGTAAATCGCATACTCTACTCATACTCCATCTCTGGAAGGGGTACCACACTTGATTTCTCTGTTCTCCATTAACACAAAGACAACGGTTTATTGAACACAAATTTGCCCAAACTCTTGTCAATAGAAGCCGAAATTTCATTGTTGATATTAAAACCCGGCAGCATATATTTTCGCTGAAATGGTTCATATGTAATATGTCATTTTCAATTTCGCTTACGATATGAACAAAGAATAAGAGGCATAGCCAACGCATATGTGTGAATTTCAACACACGTACATCCCATACGTGCCAATAACCAAGAGTGTGTGTGTTTTTAAGACCAAAAACACTCACATGCACATATCAACGAATTTGAGTTAGTGTTTGTAAGCGAATGTGCATGTATTAAATTAATAACATATTTCTACATACCAAACGTAACGTTTGGTAACAATTTATTAGATTAAACACCCCAACTCTGGCAAACAAACAAATAATACATAAGAGTAGGTCAGACAAAAAGCTAACATTTTAAAAATAAATTTCAATGTTTCGCTTGCAAACTTTGTGTAACGAGGCACTCTAATGTAATGATCTGAGTGTATGTCTGCAATAAGGCTCAGGCATTCTGTATACCTATTTTCAATGTGTGAAATTATTAAAAAAAAACAACAACTCCAAGTTTCCCAACTAATGTCTTTGAAGCTCAGCCTATATTACTGGCAAGCATTTAATATCATATAACGTAAATTGAACATTATATTTTGCGATAAAAAAATGATAAATTATAATCATTTTTTTCGCCGAGAGCGTCAAAAAAACACAATCTTGTGAATGATGGCAATTGAGGTTAGAGTGGAAATGTTTGCACATTTGCTAGAGATACCAAATACTTAGAATGTGAATAATTAATATTTGGTTTTTTTATTGTTGAGGTATGGGAAAACTTCTTCTAGGTTTGACAGTAAAAAATCCTCAGACCTTGCTACTATAGCCATATTTGCAAATACATTGACAAATAGAGATGCAGGCATAGTTCTTGATATGTACATGGTACCATTTATATTTAGAAATGTTCATGTGTGCAACATTATTAAATTCGAATTATTAATGACTTATTCTTTGCAGCTTTTCTTCCGATCATCTAAGGATACCAACCATCGAATTTTTCTTTATCTATTGGAAAGCATTTTATATTCTGGCCCATTTTGCCCGCTATAGAGGTGGATAATTGAGCCCCAAGAATTAAAAATAAATAAGAATATAAAAGGCTGCAGCTACACGCTGAAAAAAAAATCGGTTCTGTAGTATATTGGCCCAAACATATTCGGCTTGAAATATACATATGTTTAGGGTACACTCCAAATATATAATATTTGACACTCACAAATATTATATGTTTGGGAGGATATATGTTAAGTACGATATATGTTCTTAACCAAAATATGTTCCCATTCAAATATTTTTTTACAGGGTGGCCAATGAAAGCTGCTACCAAAAAAAAATTTTATAACTTTTTTTCTATTTAATGAATCTGGTTAATTTTTTTTATTTTGCAGATTGATTTTTACATTTAACAAAAATGGATAACTGGGACACTGAAACAAAAATGTGGATTGTCCGCCGCTATTACGCACTGATGTCCGTAGTTTCGGTTCAAAGATAGTATAGGGGCACGTTTGGCGGCAATCCTCCGAGCAGATGGACCATAAAGAGACTTGTTAACAATTTTTCCGAGCATGGGACAATCAACAGAAGACCTTACCATCGAAACCCTTCAGTTCGGACGGAGGAAACAATCGCTGCTGTAGCTGATGCCATACAAAACAATTCAAAAGTTTCGACAAGAACCTTATCTGCTCAAATGGGTGTAAACAGACAGTCATTGCAGTCAATTATGCTCAAAGATTTGGAGTTATTCCCATATAAAATTCAAATGGCCAACAAAGTGAACTCAGCAGACTTCTCGATTCGCTTGGAATTTTACCAGAAGATGCTTTCATGTCTGACGAGGCCCATTTCGATTTAAACGGCAACATAAACAAACAAAATTGTCGAATATGGAGTGCTTCCAACCCACAGATACTCCATGAGACGGAATTGCATCCACTTCGTGTCACAGTGTGGTGTGCAGTTTCATCACGCTGCATTGTCGAACCCTACTTCTTCGAAGAAAACCGTCACACCGTTACATTTACTGGAGGCCGTTACTTGAGCATGTTGAGAGAGTTTTTCTATCCAGAATTACGCCGAATGAGAATTTCTTTCAACTCTGTGTGGTTTCAGCAAGATGGTGCAACTCCTCACATAGCCCAGCCTGTTATGACATAATTGCGGCGAAAATGTCCCAATAAGCTGATATCCAGAAACTCCACATTCCATTGGCCCCCCAGGTCGCCTGACCTTACTGCACCTGACTTTTTCTTGTGGGGTTATTGCAAACAGGAAGTCTACAAAGCAAAACCAAAAAATTTGAATGAACTAAAGCAATCCATTCGAGAAACAATTGCGGCTATTCCCGTCTCAACTCACCAGGCAGTAATGAACAACTTTTTTGTAAGATGCCGAACATGCATCAACGAGCAGGGGGGCATTTAAAATTCATTATTTTAAGCTATATTGAGCTATATTAAGCTATATTTAATTAAATTTAATGAGCTTTAACATGAATAAAAGAAAACTGAATTCCATACACTGAAAAGAAAGTTATTTCTTAGTTTCTTAATGTAGAAATATTCATCAGCCACCCTGTATTTCCGAAACAAAGATTAATTTGTATTTGTATTTTTCTGTTTTTCAGATGCATTTTTTTATAAATTGTACACGGGGCAAAATCGCCTTTTTTGATATGTTTGAATCGAAAGAAAATATATTTGGAACACAAATTTTTAAATATTTTATATTTCTTAGCAAATAAATTTTATTTGAAAATCAATAAAATATATTGGGATCGCATATATTAATATATTAATTATATTTGCAAACTAAATTTCTCAAATAAAATATGTGTTTAAATACAAATAAAATTATTAATTAGGAATTTTTCCAAATATATTTTATTTAAAAAAGATTTCCAAAACTTTTGCTGAGTTTTTCAAATTTCAGTTTAAATTTTTCCTTGGTTTCGAATTGTACCTCCCATTTATGATACCATATGCAGCATTACCTTCTGTTTTAAATCAATCATTTAGAACTTCTGAGTATGTCAAGCCATCATTAGTTGTCAATTCTCTGAGTACTTTATATTGACCCAAGATTATATGATTTCAATTATTATTTTTTTTACGAACATTAAAAATTTATAAAAATTTAACTTTGAATTACTGAAAAATTTGACACAATTTATGTATTTTATGAATATTTAAATGCAAATAAATATTTGTTTCACAAATAGCAGTCACATTAAGATGTAAACAAATATTTGTTTAGAACAAAATCTTCCCAAATACACAATTTTTGTATGTACCAAATATTACATGCTTAGAGTCTACCCTAAACATATGTATGTTTCAAGCCGAATATGTTTGGGACAATATACTACAGAAGCGATTTTTTTTCAGCGTGTATGTTTGTAAAATTTAATTAAAACTTAATCGTATAATCTTTTTTAAATATAAATTGCATTGTTGGATTGACAAAAAGTGATGAATTGGAATATTTATAAATTAAATGAAATTGTTGACTATAAAATTTAACCTGAAAGCTAGGAAAAACTAACTAAAATTCAAATAAGTCAGCAAAGTTTTAAAAATCTTTTTAAATAAAATATATTTAGAAAACTTCTTAAACAATAACTTTGTTTGGGTGTAAACACATATTTTATTTGTGAAAGTCAGTTTGCAAATATATTATGTTCTAATATATTAATATATGCGTATCAAGCTAAATTTCTTGATTTTCAAATAAAATTTTTTTGTTAACAAATATATAACATTTAAAAAAATCTTTCAATTCAAACATATCAAAACTTACGATTTTCCTCCGTGTACGACTGGCTGTATTAATTCCTACTTCGCTGCGAATTGTCTCTGGCAAACTAAATTACGAGTTAAAACAAGTAAGAAATTTTAGTCTGGTAAACCGACTAAGTTATACCCTCACTTTGTGAGCAATATATAAATATACTGGTATATGTACTACTTTAAGAGCTATTTATTTAGCATGTCTTCTATTTATTTAGCATGTCTTGGCGCTTTTTGTATAGCGGGTGTGGTCATAACTCCGATTTTTAACAGTACTGCAGGAATTTTAAAAACTATACACTGTGCAAAAATGTTGAGTATGTTGATTATTTATATGCGTTGGTATTCGAGATATAAGCTGTCATCTTTTTGTAAAAAATGGAACGTTTCTGTTGTAGGTACAAAAATGGTCGTGATAATTACATCCATTTTTAGACAGACTGTAGGTACTATAAAGACAATACACTATACAACATTTTAATTATTTGCAAGCACTATTATTGAGGTTATAAGCTGTAAATTTTTAGTACAAAATGGTACCATAAGCGGCATGGCTATAACGCTAATTTTTTACTGTATTGTAGGTACTATAAAACCATTGGTAATCAAGTTATAAGCTGGTAACTTTTGGTGGAAAATAGTACATTTGTGTGGAGATAACAGAAGAGGCGTGCCAATTACGCCCACTTTTCACTGGGCTCTAGGTACAATAAAAGCATTACACTGTACAAAATTTCAAGTATTTGCATGAAGTGATATTATAGCTATAGGTAGTTAACTTTTGGTTAACTACCTACATATAGCCAATTTTTCTCGAGATGATAGCGACAAATAAATTAATACTATGTGTGAAATTTAAGAAGATTCGAATAAGTAGTATAGAAGTTTTTAGAGAATCAATATATAATTAAATTTTAACGTGTCGGTTGCCCGTTAATTTTAACCCTCTGTGGGGGAGGTACTAGAAGGAGTGGACAAATATGGCCCATCTTCGAACTTAGCCGGAGATAGGAAAAAATATTACCACATACCAAATTTGAAGTCAATGGGTTACTCCTTTCGAGAGTTATCGTGCGCTCCAGCCAGCAGAACATTGCTCAAAGTACTTAAAATGACCCAAGACGGATTTCCACCAAACATACTTGGGGTCTTAGGTCACTCCTTCGATGTGTTGTACTTTCGGTTCGTAGAAAATGATATATACCCTCCTCGCTGTAAGGTGAGGGGGACAAACTACAGAGCTTTAAGGAGTTGAAATGGAGGGTAGCTTTTTCTATTAAACGTGAAGCGTCGTGTTAAAAATGGAAAATAGTTCCAAAATGCAACCATTTTGGTACAATAGTTATTATACCCTACACCACACTGTGGTACAGGGTATTATGACTTTGTGCATTTGTTTGTAACACCCAAACGGAGAAGAGATAGATCCATTGTTTATACCGATCGACTTGTAATCACTTTCTGAGTCGATTTAGCTATGTCCGTCTGTCTGTCCGTCTGTCTGTCCGTCTGTAGATGTATTCTTGTAATCAAAGTACAGGTCGCAAATATGGCCCGATCTTGACGAAACTTTACACATATCTTTTTTTTGGCCCAAGGACGATCCCTATTTAATTTGGTTAAAATCGGTTCAGATTTGGATATAGCCCCCATATAAATGTTAGCCCCGATTTGACATGTAAGCGCTGTAAAAACTTTATTTTATATCCGATCAGTAAAAAAATTGGTAGAAAGAGTTTTCTCATTACGCGAATTAACACTGCCAAATTTGAGGAAAATCGGTTCAGATTTAGATATAGCCCCCATATATGTATATGTTACCCCCGATTTGACATGTAAGCGCTGTAGAACTGTATTTTAAATCCGATCAGTAAAAAAAATTGTCAGAAGAGGTTTCTCATTACATAAATTAACACTGCCAAATTTGAGGGAAATCGGTTCAGATTTAGATATAGCCCCCATATATACGTTACCCACGATGTAACATGTAAGCGCTGTACAATCTGTATTTTATAACCGATCAGTAAAAAAATCTACACAAAGAGGTTTTTATACCCTCACTTTAGTTGTGACGAGGGTATATATCATTTGCTACGGAAAAAAGTGTAACACATCGAAGGAGTGATCTAAGACCCTAAGTATGTTCGGAGGAAATCCGTTTTGGGTCATTTTAAGTCGAATGAGCAATGTCCGTCCGTCTGTCTGTCTGTCTGTCTGTCTGTCTGTCTGTCTGTCTGTCTGTGTGTCTGCTGGCTGGTGCGCACGATAACTCTCGAAAGGAGTAACCGATTGACTTCAAATTTGGTATGCGGTAATATTTTGATCTATCTCCGGATGAGTTCGAAGATGGGCCATATTGGTCTACTCCTTCTAATACCTCCCACACAAAGGGTTAAAATTTAGTGAAATATTGATTCTTTAATAACTTCTATACTACTTATTCGAATCTTTTGAAATTCTGCACATAATATTAGTATATTAGTCGCTATCAACTCGAGAAAAATGCGTGAAGTTGGCATGCCCCTTTTGGTACCTCCCACACAAATGCACCTTTTGCACCAAAAATTAACAGCTTATAACATTAATAACGGTGTATAAAAACACTTGAAATTTTGCACAGTGTTATGCTTTTATATTGCCTACAGTCCAGAGAAAAATGGGCGTTGTTGCCACGCCCCTTTTGGTACCTCCCACACAAAGGTACCATTTTGCACCAAAAGTTAACAGCTTATAACATTAATACAAGTGTATAATAATACTTGAAATTTTGCACAGTGTAATGTTTTTATAGTGTCTATAGTCCTGTGAAAAATGGGCGTTATCGCCACGCCCCTTTTTGTACCTCCCACACTAAATTGCCAAATCATACCACAATTTAATATATCGTAACGTTTATACCAGTGCACATAAACGCTTATAATTCGGCGCAGTGCAATGAATTTAAAGTATCTACTGTTCAGCGAAAAATAGGTGTATTTGTTAAACCCCTTCTGGTAGCTCCCACACAAATTGACAGAATAATTCGTGTAATATTCAATATTACATTACTCACAAAGTGAGGGTATGCCTTAGTCGGTTTACCCGACTGAAACTTTCTTACTTGTTATTATATTAAATGATACTTCCAAATTCAGAGAAAATCGGTTCAGATTTAGATATAGCCCCCATATATATGTTACCCCCGATTTGACATGTAAGTGCTGTAGAGACTGTATTTTATATCCGGTCAGTACGAAATTTGACAGAAAGAAGTTTCTTTTTCAATGAATGAGTATTCAAGGAAAATCCGTTCAGATTTATATATAACCTCCATATATATGTTCCTCCTGATTTGGTACCAAAGCGCTATATAAGTTGTACTTTACTTCCGATCAAAATTTTCCAGAAAGATGTTCCTAATTTTTTTATATAAGCGCTATTTTAGAGACCTGAAAGGCTTCAGCGGAAATGAAAATTAAAACATTACTTAAACAAATTATTCCAAGGTAGTACCTACCTAACATACCCTGCATATATTACTTATATTGTGTACGACCAAAAATCGGACTATTTATTGTGTTAAGGCTAATAATAACCACAGTAAATGCAAATATGTGGAATATTATTATTAGTTCAATTTTTAATTCCACACATTATATTAAACTCCTCTTTGGAATAAGCCTTGACGTGGCGGGGGAGCTAAGTACTTTCGTAAAAGAAAGGAAACTAATTATTCCAACTATTCAAAAAGAAATTCTTAATGTACATTGCCGAGGTGGTGTAGGGTATTATGTAGTCGGCCCCGCCCGACTTTAACCTTTCCTTACTTTCCTTACCGTCACTATACTGAACTGAACGAACTAGTTCACACAACTAGTTAATTTCAGCTCAGTAGTTCCCTATGTTTTTTCTTCAAACATATCATTTCGTTTTCTCTTCTCTGCTGTTATGTGTTGTTTCCATTTTTATGTCATCATCAGTGTATGATTCTACCTATACAAACGTCTTTGTATAAGTTTTTCCAACTATTCCATTCACATTCCAATCAGATTCCTTTAATAGCGGCTTATTTGAACTGGTGATCTACTGAACGAAATTAACTGTTTGAGTAAAGTGAGCTGGTGAACTAAAGAGCTGGTGTGCTAAAGTGAGCTGTTGAACTAAATGAATGAACTAGTTCACTCAATTGAACTGAACTAAAAAGAGCGATCACTTAAAAGAACTATAGTGCCCAAATCTAATTTGTATATCGATCATAAAATCTGCCCATCGACGCAGAATTACAAGCTGATTCCGTCCATCGTACGTTGTTTGAGACCCAAATATTCGTAACTACTTAAACTACATACTGAAACTAGACCGACTTTACAGTTTATGGTTTAACTAAGAATTTGTAGGATATTCGATCTATACACTTTATACGTAAAGTATGGAACACTACTTTACTCCCAAAGCGCCGAATTTGACGGGGAGATTAGAAGCCTCTCGAAATAAGTGCAAATCACTTGTGATTTTGATATATCCCCACCTAAAAGATAGTTAGTGCAGATAATAAAGACCCAAATATACATATCTTAATGAAATTGGGAAGAGAGAAGCTTTGTGATCGAAGAAAACAAATTTTTATACACACACTTCAATGGAGCAGGGTATATATAATTTTCTAACGACCACAAGTGTAATAAATCGAAGGAATGGCCTATGTTTCTAGGTATGTTCGGCAGAAACCCGTTAAGGACAGTGATAGACATTTGAGCAATGTCGGTCGGTCCGTCTATCTGATTGGTGACCACTAGATCTCTCGAAAAGAATAAATAAGGAGAAAGGAGTAACCGACTGACTTCAGATTGAGCAATAGTATAGCTGTCGCTTTCACCTTGAGAATTATGGAAATTGCCTCACCATTTTTGGCACCTCTCACACAAAGGCACCATTTTGCACAAAAGGCCAACAGCTTATAACTTTAATAGTTTTAATTTTAATTGGCATTATTGGCCCTTTTGGTACCTTCCAACTCAAAATGCGCACATCATTCCAAAGTTTAATAAAATGCTGTTACCCATACAATATATGATACATTTCTTCAGCATGCTAACTTTTAAGTTCTTGAGGATTCCACGCCCAGATTTCCAAAAGCATGTTCCTAATATGCGCATCGGTAAGTTTTCCGAACGTTTTCAGCAAAAAATGATGAGAGACTTATTGGTCTAAATCTGTGACCAGTCGTACATGGGAAGACCCTGCCATGCACTCCAAGATCTCAGGGCCATCGCCTTGTATCCTGGGTAACCAATCTATGGTCCGATGTCTGATCATGATTTTCTATGTCGAGATCAGCTTCATGCTAATGACTTCCCTTGCATCCCTAACCAAAGTGAAGTATTTTCCGGGAATTTCTTCGAGAAGTCGTCCATACATTTGATTACTCTGTAGCCACGGTGAATCTCGCTAGAATCATAGTGGGGTATCGGAGAGCAGTATTTGGCGAGCACATTTTCCATAACAAGGGCTGACAGCATGGATTCCACTTTACCCCATTCTGGGTACCGGGACACAACGGAGTGATTGGAAATGAACGAGCAAACAGCTTGGCTTTAAAGGGCAGAGAACTTCGAGTAATAAACTTGGAAAATTGGAAACCTTTCGAAGCCACAAAGGATGAGTTGAAGCATTGGGCAGTGATGGCTCACAAAACTGTGTGGAATAGAGCAACTGTAGGAGCAACTGCAAAGATACTGTGGGGTGACCCAAATGAGAAGAAAACCAGTAGTTTTCTGAAACTAAACAAGATCGAGATTAGTAAGATGATAAGTGTTCTAACGGGACACTCAAGCTTACAGGCACATCTTCATCGCATAGGACTAGCAGAAAACGACGAGTGCAGGGCATGCAGGGAAAACATCGAAACGATGGAACATTTTCTGTGTCACTGCCCAGCTTTCACACATGCAAGATCCCGATATTTCGGTTCCGACATATTGCCAGACTTGACTCATCTCAGAGGATATGACTGGAAGATACTGAGAAAATACGTGTCTAGTACCGATTTGCTGTAATCCGTGGGGTATGAAAATCATAAATAAGGAGCGCACAACAGGCCGAACCACTGGCTTAAGTGTATGTCCATGGACATGAGACGTTTTAAACGTCTCCTCTATTCAACCTAACCTAACCTACCCCATTCCGAAATGGTTACAGGGCACAGTTATCTCTTCTTGTCGACCAGGTTGACCTTCACGACCTCGTTGAAGAACTGTTTTTGGTTGGTGAGAGTGGTATGCTGTCGTCCTTAATCTTCTAGCGATTAGCAGGTTTAACGTTCTCTGTCTGATAACATTCCCTCTTTGTGGTTGAGGGTAGTGTGGGATTGTTCTGATGGGATTGTATTTAGAAAATTTTGACCAAAGTGGTGTCGAATGTTTTCCTTCAATATTTTTAAAAAATAAAAAAGTGGCCTAAGCTTTCGTTTAAGCAAAAACTATATATATAATACGTTTTTTTTTACAAAAATGTCAAACCAAGTTTTAATTTCTCCAAAAAATCACAAACAATATTTTTCTAATTTTTTTAAAGATTGAAAAAAAAGCTATGGGT
The DNA here is from genome assembly GCA_963930755.1 of Eudasyphora cyanicolor. Lineage (NCBI taxonomy): Eukaryota > Metazoa > Arthropoda > Insecta > Diptera > Muscidae > Eudasyphora > Eudasyphora cyanicolor. The sequence goes on from OZ005738.1 coordinate 41,460,921, forward strand.
AACACTAAATACAATAGGCAATTAGTTGTTTTGAAGTAAAAAAAGGCCGTTTGACCGAAATGTCAATATCCAACACCTTTTCAATTCGGACAGCCCTTAAGCGATCTCGTTGAAAATTTTGTGTCATCACTAAAATCCATTAGGAGTAAACTTGGAGCGATATTAAAAGAAATTAATAAACTTAAGTTTTTAATAAGAGGCTTCTGTGCAATTATTTAAAAAAAAATCCAATGCATATACTCGTATAACGACAAATTTTTCAAAATAATCAGGTTGAAGTCAATGCAACTACCTTTGAAAAAAATCTAATTTGTTGAAATGCCCTTCAGTATGTCTATGTTATAAAAAGTTTCCCATTTTTCCACTTTTCGAATCACAGTATCGCGGATGTAAATAATAAAAATAACAATAATTTTACTACATCAAAGATAGTGAATTTTGTGGTTGACCTATTTGTGACTGATATGATTTGCTTTTAACCATTCAGGCTTTCAACTTATGTACTTTGTCTTCAAGAAACCGCATTATAGTGCAACAATAGATCAGTTATTTAAGATTTTAAATTAAATTTATTAATTGTTCGAGCATTTGTTCAATTGTCCACCATACCATATACTTTATATATTTTCCCACGAAATATAACTCAGACGCACTCTTGTTTACCAATAACAATAATAGGAAAGGCAACACGAGAGACAGTTTATTTCGCATTTTTATTATAATCACCACCATAGGACGGTTTGCAAAACATTGAAATATTGATCCGACATACTATAAAGCATCGTCGTAAAAGTCTAAGATGATTTAGATATGACCGTTTATCTGTCTGTATGTACATGTTCCTCGGTCCCTCCGATCATCCTCCGTCTATCCGTCTATTTATCTTCCGATTTTATTTCATTTAAGAGTTTGTCCATTTATTGCATTATATACATTTAGTCGACTGAAATGTTCTAATTTGTTTTCAGATACAAAATTTGCCAAGCAGGCAAACTGTCCTTTAAAAATCGTTTCCGATTTCTTTTCAAATTTTTCCTTGAACACCAAAGTTCAACCCCTTCTCCATTCACGAACCTATAATATTTCTATACATTTTTAGAACATAAAATCATTTATAAATCCCTTTGTTGATTTTTCCAAAAATTTCCCAATTCTCTAAAGTACTTATGTAAAATGAACTTTTGGCTTAAAACTGCTCAACTCTTTGCCTGAAGTGCTTAAATCTGATTTTTTTCTTCTCGTATTGCAGCAAAACTAAAACTGCACCATAGCGCCCAAAAGTTTGCTAGGAACTTTTGTGAAATGGTAAGTAATCGATCCAAGAAACGAGGGGGAAAGTAGTTTGCACTTTAGTCAAAATGAACATACGAAATGAACACAGATTAAGATGAAGTGAACATTTTTAAATTTTTCATTATCTTAATGGTCGATATCGATTTTTATATTTTTGAAATTTAACTTGCAAACTTTTGTGCATACTCTATAGAATTGCGTTATTGAGTCTTTTTTGAATTGTTTTTAGACATTTTTTCTGTGGCAAATATGTTTCCAGATTTCAATTGTATTCTGCATATTTACAACTAATATTCATAGTTGAGTTATTACTTACAACTCGTAAAACGTTTGCTTCAATATACATACATATTAGGAATTCCAGTACTACAGTAAATTATTATGGCTACAGTGCTGTTTAAGTAGCAAAAAAAATTACATTTTTGATGGAAATTTCACTATAAAATAGACTTTTTAACAATATATAACCATACCCCAATTCCAAAGTAGTATTCCAAACTTCAATAAGAATGGGGGTCAATCGGATCCGAAGACCGAGTCATGTCACCAGGATGCGTATTTCCCCGTCAGCTAACCCTTTTTCCAATCCAATTAGGAAAATCAAACGAAATTGTAATCCGTCGAAAATATGATGGCAAAGTATTTTATTATATCCGTGTTCCAAATTCGGTCGTTCACTATGCTAATTCCAGGAATATATCGTTACTCCATTCCAAAACATGTTAATGACAAAAAGCTAGTTTTTCACGAGACGCGCTGAATGTTTTATGACATATATAATTTTATATGGAATTCCTTAATAATGCCAACCGAATAACATGTACTGTTTTGTAAACAATCTTTGATTGGGTCGACGGATAAACAATATATTTTGACCGAATATAATTTGGAATATTTAGAATTTAAAAATTAAATGACCCTAAAAACATGCTAGGTCGACTTAGCATTCTTTGGAATGAAGGTATCGATATAATTCGATAACTAAAACCAGTAAGGAAAGGCAGAAAGTCGGGCGGGGCCGACTATATAATACCCTACACCTCCATAACAATGCGATAAGGGTTATTGCGATAATAATAAAAAATAATTGGTAAATGGGTAAGAACATATATGTATATGTGGATATATCTAATTCTGAACCAATAATCGCTAAATTAAGCAATATTCGTTCCTAATTTGAGAAATATCTTTCTGGAGAATTTTGTAATGATCGAAAGTAAAGTACAACTTCTATAGCGCTTTGTAACCAAATCAGGAGGAACATATATATGGAGGTTATATATAAATCTGAATCGATTTTCCCTGAATACTCATTCATGTAAAATAGAAACCTCTTTCTGTCGAATTTCGTACTGATCGGATATAAAATACGGTCTCTACAGCGCTTGAATGTCAAATCGGTGCTAACATATATATGGGGGCTATATCTAAATCTGAACCGATTTTCTCCAAATTTGGCAGTATTCCTTCATGTAATAAGAAACCTCTTTCTGCCGAATTTCGCTGTGATCGGATATAAAATACAGTTTCTACAGCTATTGAATTTCAAATCGGGGGTAACATATATATGGGGGCTATATCTAAATCGGAACCGATTTTCTCCGAATTTGGCAGTATTCCTTCATGTAATAAGAAACCTCTTTCTGCCGAATTTCGTACTGATTGGATACAAAATGCAGTTTCTACAGCGCTTACATGTCAAATCGGGGGCAACATATATATGGGGGCTATATCTAAATCTGAACCGATTTCCCCCAAATTTTGTTTTGTATCTAAGTGTATCACGAGACTACTCTCTGTCAATTTTTGTACAAATCGGTTTCAAAATGTTGCTTATACAGTACATATATGCCAAATCGGAGGTACATATATATGGGAGCTATATGTAAATCTGAACCGATTTTAACCAAATTTAATAGGGATCGTCCCTTGGCCTAAAAAAAGATATGTGCAAAGTTTCGTTGAGATGGGACCATAATTACGACCTGTAGTTTGATTACAAGAATACATCTACAGACAGACAGACGGACAGACAGACAGACGGACAGACAGACAGACGGACATAGCTAAATCGACTCAGAAAGTGATTACAAGTCGATCGGTATAATAAACAATGGGTCTATCTCTTCTCCTTTTGGGTGTTACAAACAAATGCACAAAGTCATAATACCCTGTACCACAGTGTGGTGTAGGGTATAAATAATGGGTGATTCATCGTGAGGTTTGATTTATAATGTAAAATAGAACATATAAATTTGAAAGTGAGCTTAAAATTTTAATTATCGGTTAAAAGAACAATTTATGGCATTTACTGTTTGAAAATGATATCATGTAAATGTTGGCCATGGCCACGTCTGAGGTGGTCCAATTGGAAGGTCCAATTTTGGGAGACTCGTTCGAGCGACTGGTATCTCGCGAATAATACGAGTTATGTTGGCTTCCAAAGCGTCCATCGCAGCTGAGAAAATAATCCGAAGGTGTTATATCGCACAATCTAGGTGGTCAATTTACCGCAGCAAAACGTGAAACTAAATGCTCACCAAAATGAGTTCTCAACAAGGTCATTGTTTCACGCGCTGTAGGGCTCGTAGCGCCGTCTTCTTGAAACCAAAGATCACCGAGACCATGCACAAAGTCCGTTAACATGGTGCGATAACGGTAACCATAGACGGTAACATTCTGCTTTTCTTAATTTTTTAAGACATATGGACCAATGATTTCACCGGACCATAAACCAAACCATACCGTTGTTTTAAAAGGATGTAATGTTAGCTCTTGGTACTCTACGGGTTGCTAATCAGCCCAAATACGGCAGTTTTGTTTATTAACATATCCATTGAGCCAGAAATGTGCTTCATCGCTGAACAAAATTTCACGATAAAACATCGGATTTTCATTGTAATACAGCTGAACAATTTGGAGAGGCTGTTGTGGTGTGCTCCTTTCCATGATGACTTGCCAAACGATACAGAACAAAAAATGACAAAGCAGTTGATATGAATCACGCGTGATCTGTAAAAAAAAGCATATTGAAAATCAAACCTCAAGATGAATCACCCGTTATACTCGTATATCCTAGAGTTTACAGTTGCACCTATTGGCCCGCAGAGTCAACAAGAACGTATCACCCGTAGGAGTTGCGGAATATCGCACAGAAGAAGTCATCGTTGATGACTTTCCTATACGAAAAGGTCATCGTTGATGACTTTTCTATACGAAAAGGTCATCGTTGATGACTTTTCTATAAGCAAAGGTCATCGTTGATGACCTTTCTATACGAAAAGGTCACCGTTGATGACCTTTCTATACGAAAAGGTCACCGTTGATGACCTTTCTATATGAAAAGGTCACCGTTGATGACATTTCTATACGAAAAGGTCATCGTTGATGTCTTTTATAAACGAAAAGGTCATCGTTGATGTCTTTTCTAAACGAAAAGGTCATCGTTGATGACTTTTCTATACGAAAAGGTCATCGTTGATGACTTTTCTATACGAAAAGGTCATCGTTGATGACTTTTCTATACGAAAAGGTCATCGTTGATGACTTTTCTATACGAAAAGGTCATCGTTGATGACTCTTCTATACGAAAAGGTCGTCGTTGATGACTTTTCTATACGAAAAGGTCATCTTTGACTACTTTTCTAAACGAAAAGGTCATCTTTGACTACTTTTCTAAACGAAAAGGTCATCTTTGACTACTTTTCTAAACGAAAAGGTCATCTTTGACTACTTTTCTAAACGAAAAGGTCATCTTTGATGACTTTTCTATACGATGACTTTGATGACTTTTCTATACGAAAAGGTCATCTTTGATGACTTTTCTATACAAAAAGGTCATCGATGATGAATTTTCTATACGAAAACGTCATCGATGATGACTTTTCTATACCAAAAATGTTATCGATGATGACTTTTCTATACGAAAAGGTCATCGATGATGACTTTTCTATACGAAAAGGTCATCGATGATGACTTTTCTATACGAAAAGGCCATCGTTGATGACTTTTCTATACGAAAAGGTCATCGTTGATGACTTTTCTATACGAAAAGGTCATCTATACGAAAAGGTCATCGATGATGACTTTTCTATACGAAAAGGTCATCGATGATGACTTTTCTATACGAAAAGGCCATCGTTGATGACTTTTCTATACGAAAAGGTCATCGTTGATGACTTTTCTATACGAAAAGGTCATCGTTGATGACTTTTCTATACGAAAAGGTCATCGTTGGTGACTTTTCTATACGAAAAGGTCATCGTTGATGACTTTTCTATACGAAAAGGTCATCGTTGATGACTTTTCTATACGAAAAGGTCATCGTTGATGACTTTTCTATACGAAAAGGTCATCGTTGATGACTTTTCTATACGAAAAGGTCATCGTTGATGACTTTTCTATACGAAAAGGTCATCGTTGATGACTTTTCTATACGAAAAGGTCATCGTTGATGACTTTTCTATACGAAAAGGTCATCGTTGATGACTTTTCTATACGAAAAGGTCATCGTTGATGACTATACGAAAAGGTCATCGATTTCTATACGAAAAGGTCATCCATGATTATTTTTCTATACGAAAAGGTCATCGTTGATGACTTTTCTATACGAAAAGGTCATCGTTGATGACTTTTCTATACGAAAAGGTCATCGTTGATGACTTTTCTATACGAAAAGGTCATCGTTGATGACTTTTCTATACGAAAAGGTCATCGTTGATGACTTTTCTATACGAAAAGGTCATCGTTGATGACTTTTCTATACGAAAAGGTCATCGTTGATGACTTTTCTATACGAAAAGGTCATCGTTGATAACTTTTCTATACGAAAAGGTCATCGTTGATGACTTTTCTATACGAAAAGGTCATCGTTGATGACTTTTCTATACGAAAAGGTCATCGTTGATGACTTTTCTATACGAAAAGGTCATCGTTGACGACTTTTCTATACGAAAAGGTCATCGTTGATGACTTTTGTATACGAAAAGATCATCGTTGATGACTTTTCTATACGAAAGGGTCATCGTTGATGACTTTTCTATTAAAAAATTTCACCGCTTATGACTTTTGTATACGAAAATTTCATCACTGATGACTTTTCTATACGAAAAGGTCATTGTAGATGACTTTTCTATACTAAAAGGTAATTTTAGATGACTTTTCTGTACTAAAAGGTCTTCTAATGTGTTGTAGGGTATCATATAGTTTGTCCAAAATTTTAAATTGTGCGATTTTTTCTTTTAGCTGATGTTGCATGCCGCCACATATATATATTTTGACATCACCATGTACCACTGTGCTTATTCAGATACTGATGATAATATTGCACATATGTATGTATGATTTGAAACTTTTAATTATGCAATTTCGAATAAACTCTGACATGCGTTCCAGCTCAGCCGAGACAAGAGTAACAATATGAAAAATAAAATGGAATCCATTGTGTATAAATAAACTATTCCAATTTTGCTGAAACGATTGTAGAATTCTTACGTATCGTATAGAGGAATATATGTAATGCACTACTTGAATTGGAAACCATATACATACAGTATTATAAAATAATTTTTCAATAAATTCCTATAGCGTAAAGTATATAAGATGGGGTAGAGTTGTGAAAACATGGGAAATTAAAAAAACTATTCAAATTTGAATAGAACGCATGTTTCATTTTCATTTTTCTATTGAATAGAGAGTAAAAGTTTGTGGATAACTTTTCATTTATTTGAGGAGAAATTTTGAAACACCATATTTCGCTCCACCCCATTGCAGCCGCCCCCACCCTGCAATTTCTATTAGAGTTTCTGACATGCAACACAAATATTTTGTGTGAAAAGTTTCCTCATTTAGTTGCGTGTCAGAATTCTTGTTACCAAATCAACTGACATGTAATTCAATTGATTTTCTGTTACGGATATTTTCCTGCAAATATTTTCCTTTATGGCTCTTGAATTGTTATACAATTTCAATTTCCGCTTGCACTCCGATTGTTTGTTGCGCTTCAATGTGGTTGTGTTAACGTGGCCTATTCGCGTGGCTTGTAAAAGAGGTCTTGTAATGGGGAAATCATTATGACAAATATGTCTCAAATGTCATAGAAAAATGAACGAACGAACTACCGCCAAATGAAACTATTCTGCTCGTTGTTTTTTTGTGGTGTCTTGTAAAGGACTTGAGTTAATGAACAGAAACATTCCTCAAGTTTTGAAAATAAATTGAAAATTTAATAATTAATATTGAAGGATGGTAGAGGATGAAAAAAACGTTGGCCAATGAAGATACTGCAGCAGAAACAAGTGTTCGTTGAATAACTGAAAAGGTTCTAGAAAAAGTATGAGTGATTTTGTAAACATTTTATTTTTTTAAGTGGTCGGATCGCAGTGTTCTGAAGTGACATATTTTCGATGAATAGTGGATTCAAAACATGACTAAATATGAAATGAGATCGCCCGGATTTGAGTTCGATATGACCTCTGCTATATTACTATCTTAACATTATTTCTGCTTGCACTTGGGAATTTTATACCATTTTTCCTGTGTGAAAATCTCTTCATCAAATCAACAAAATATATGTTTTGGTCGGAAGGATACGAACATTTCACAAAAAAAATTTCAGGTACGCCTTCACTTTATCTATATATATAAAATTGTTGCGTGACTGGCTGACTGATTGACTGACAGGCCAAACGGCTGAAGCTAGAATCATGAAATTTGGTGGGAGGGTAGTCCTTAGGACGTAGACGAGCAATAAGGCGGGATTTTTCGAAATTCGTACTATTAGCCGCACAATGTGGCAAAAAGGGATAAATATGGTACCACCGCCAAATCTAAACGAAAAGAGCTAACGAAATGAGATAGACTCAGAAACTGGCAGAATTTTTCAAAATTCGAACATTTACGCACACAGTGGGGTAAAATGTGATAAATGTGGTATATCAGCCAAATCTTAATGGCAAGAGCTAGAATCGTTAAATTTTGTGTGAGGGTAGCCCTTATGAGGTAGACAGGATTTTTCGAAATTCGAACATTTACGTACACAGTGGGGTAAAAAGGAAAAAATGTGGTACAACAGCCAAGTCCAAATGGCAAGACCTAGAATCGTGAAATTTGGTTTGAAAGTAGCTCTTACGCAAACAAGAACAAGGATCGATTTTTTTTAAAATTTAGGGATACAGTTGGTCAGAAAGGTATAAATATGGTGCCATCGCCATATTTAAAGCCTAAAATTAGAATGGTGAAAATTTAAGCGAGTGATGTCTTTATGATAACGAATCGGGGTATTCAGTTTTTTTTTGTATTCCTAGTTTTCGGGGCACAGTCGGGCAAGAAGTGTAAAATATAGTATAGTGGCTTAAAAATGTCACACATGGATCAATGGTTCCAGGGTAACTTTTGGAACATAATCTAGAGATTGGAAGTGATTTTTAGTAACTCTAACTTTAAGAGGCACAGTGGGACAAGACGGGTTAATTATGGAGCATGGGGAAAAAAGGGAACAATCTGCCAAAATTGGAATTTAAACATGAGATATGAATAGTTTATATGGTTTTAGGAACACTGTGGTCAAAAACGGTTAAATAGTGGAGTGGAGAAAATATGATTAAATATGTTACAGTCGGGGAAAAAGCTTTAAGAATGATAGCGTGGAGACACATTTTAAATACGGTACAGTGAGACAAACACAGTTGTGCAAGAAGGGTTAAGTATGGTACAGTGGGGTAAAAATAGTTATATGTATATGGTAAAGTGGGATAAAATGGGTTAAAAATGGTACAGTGGGGCAAAAAGCGTTAACTGTGGAACAGTGGGGCAAAAATGTATTTACTATGATACAATGGGGAAAAAAGGGTTAAATATGGTACAGTGTGACAAAAATGGTAAACTATACAGTACAGTGGGGCATAACTGTGTTAAATATTGTACAGTGGAGAAAAGAGGGTTAAATATGGTACAGTGGGGCAAAAACTGTTAAACATGGTACAGTGAAACAAAGGGTTAAATATGGTACAGTGGGGCAAAAAGCGTTTCCTATGGAACAGTGGGGGAAAAATTGTGTTAGAATGGTACAGTGGGACACAAATGGTAAATTATGGTACAGTATGAGAAGAATTGTTACAGTGGGCACAAATAGTAAAATATGGTAACGTGGAACAAAATGGGTTTAGTATGGTACAGTGGGGCAAAAGGCGTTTACCATGGAACACTGGGGCAAAAATGTGTTAACTATGGTACAGCGGGGCAAAAATGGTTAAATATAGTGGACAAAATATAGTAGGACAAAAAGGTGTTAAATTTGATTCAGTGGACCCAAAACGGTTAAATATGGCACAGTGGGTCAAAAAGCGTACATTTAGTACAGTGGGTAAAAATATGGATGCAGGGAGAGAGGGTAAGTTAAATATGAAATAAGAATGTTTTTTTTTTGCTAAATTTATGCTTTAGTAGCACTGTGGTGCAAAAAGGTTAAAATTATGATGCACTGCAATTATGTAGCACTGTGGCGCAAAAGGTGAAAATTATGATACAGTTGGGGCAAGCAAAAAGTGTTCAATATGTTACAGAGGGGAGAAAATGTGTTAAATATGGTTTAGTGGAGCAAAAAGTGTTAAATGTGGTACGGTGAAGCAAAAAAGTTAAATACGGTAGCACTGTGGCGCAAAAGGTGAAAATTATGATACAGTTGGGGCAAGCAAAAAGTGTTCAATATGTTACAGAGGGGAGAAAATGTGTTAAATATGGTTTAGTGGAGCGAAAAGTGTTAAATGTGGTACGGTGAAGCAAAAAAGTTAAATACGGTAAAATGGTTAAATGTGGTAAGTGGGGAAAAATGGAAACAAAATAGTCCCAAATATGTATAAAAATGCGTACTTTAGAAGCACAGTGTAATAAAAAGTGCTTAACATGGAACAGTGGTGCAAAAGGTGTTGAATGTGGTCCCTGAGTGCAAAGGTAGCTCTTACAGCATAAACCAAAGCTAAGAAATTGTTATTTCCAAATAGGTTCCTCTATTTAAACCGTGGGGAAAAACAAGTAAAATAAATGGCACAGAGAGGGGACAAAAATGTTGAAATACGGCCTAAGCTTGCGAATTTGAATCTTAAAATATCTATTATCATTTTAAAATATTATACAATTGTGCAAAATTGGTTAATTATGACACACAAAGGGTTAAATGTGGTACCAAGAAGCGATTCACAGTGGGACAAACATGGTTTTATATTATACCACGGTATGAATGAAGCTACTGGAACATAAGCTAGGGGAAAGTTGCCAACGTATGAACCAAAAAAATAGTTTTTCAACGTTCAGAGGTACAGTGGGAAAAGGGATAAATATTGTACAATGATGTCAGGGTAACTCTTGGAACACAAACTAGAAATGAAACGAGGGTTCGTATTTTATATATAAAAGTAATCAAATCTTCTTCATTTTGCACCATATGTAATAATCATGTCATTTTTAATGAAAGAGGTATAACTATTTTACAGTACCCTAAACAGAAAATAAATAAAAGATGGGGCTGCGAAGCGCATCGGGTTAAAGCTAGTGAGAAATAAAATATGAAATTTTGTATTTGTGGGCCAGAACGGAAGTCTATAGCAATTAGAAAGTACAACAAAATACCCATTTAGATTGTAACTGCAGAAATTATGGGGTAATCATTAGGAGTGGACCAATATGGCCATCTTCGATCTCACTCTTGTTGAGCTGGACGGACGGACACTAGAACGAATATATTTAGGGTGATTCAAGTAGAGATACTGTTTTCTATAGCCTTTTTTTGACAGATCACGTGTGAGTCGTGTCATGCTGCCATGTTATTTTTGTTGTTTGTATTGTTTGGCATTTAATCATGGAAAGAATTACGCCTGAACAATATAATGATAGACATAATCTTAAAAAAATAAATGCCAAAGAATGTTCTTTCAATTTGAAATTTCTGTGTTTTTTTCTTTAAAAAAGCAGGGAACCTCGAAATGGATCACCCTATATAAGAACATACTCGTAGAACGATTTGGGTAATTTTAACTGTGCTGAATTCTTTTCAAAATGAAACAGGATTTGAAATGTTTCAGCTAAATTGCTTAGAAAATACAATTTGTATGGAATATGTAAACATATTTCGGAGATATGTCTAGGGAGATATATCAAAGCGATAGGAAATATTTATGTTAAAATTAATTAACCTAGCTCTATTATTACGCACTACAGCGTGATTTCAATAGTCAAACATAGCTAAATCGACATAGCATTTAACAACGATCACGAATATACATTTGTATTTCAAGAAACCCGAAAGTTATGGAATTTTAACATATTTTGTAACAGTTTGATCATATCGTGCTTTTTACCATAAAGTTTCCACCGCAGTAACATTAAATGCTACACAGGTCTCGTTAACTGTTATATGGATTGAACGAAGATGCCTTAGAAAGAAAGAAGAATTTCGTTGTGTTTTAGGAATGAATAGGAGGGAATCAACAAACACGAAAAACGCAGTATTAAATATATCGAGCTGAAAAAAAAATTGACAAAAAAAACATATTATCAAAAATATATCGAGCTTTAAGGAGACGTTTTTCACCTCAAAGTGTTCCAAAGAATTAAGTATTTTAAATTATAAAGATTACGACAGTCCAAAAATCCTGGGACACGAAATTATTATATATAGCTTATAAATCATAGCTCATACCTTTTGGAAATGCGATTTTTGACCGCGGTCATAGCGTACCGCGATTTAATGAAATAACACCAAAGAAGCGATTATAGCGACTGAAAGTACCTACAAATCCATATAGGTGTTTTTGATGTGCTCCTAATGGAACCAACGCTATAGCTTTCGCGATATTCATAAGAAAATATTTCAAAATTTCTTAGTGTAAGATTACACTGTGTGCGCAAAATGCACACAATTTTAGTACTGAAGGCTTCGGAAGAGATGGTCTATGTCAAAGAATGAAATAACGGAGAAATGTCAGGAAGTATTTCTCCCCAAACAACCGACATCCTTGCTCATCTTTTTTAGCCTGACAATCTCCCTCCAAAAATAATGATATATCAAAAGCAGCTGAAACCGATATATTTAAAAAAAGTTGGGTTTCCACAAATGTGTATTTGTAGGGATCTATAGTAATCTTTACAGGGAATCTTTTTGTCGAATACATTTTCCAAAAAAAACCATCGATTTCTTTGACCTTTGATACATAACTTTTTAGGAGGTTGATTATCAGGGGTACGGTTAGCGCGGGGGTGTCGGATGTTTCGGGAGAAATATTGGGTGTCTGGAGAATTTCAAAAGTAGATTCTTGTCCCAGGTTTTTCAATATCACGGTCTTTTATCGCACTGTGTTATCTAACGAAATAAATTTAGATGATCTGGTTATCTGGCATCGAGTTATGAGGACCACCACAGTTCTACTTTTTTCGAGACGCTTCCGAGTACGAGGATAGTCCCAAATTTAGACGACCAGTAATAGTAACAGTAGTAGTTTGAAAACCAATAAGGAAAGAAACATTCAAAAATCATTCCTCTTCCTAAAAATGGCAATGAATATCGACCAATATCAATTTTGTGTTTTCTTTCTAAAATATTTGAGAAAATATTACATGCTCAAATATATTCATACCTACACGCCAACAGCTTACTTTGTCCCCACCAATCTAGTTTTCGAAAAAATCATGGTTGTATTAGTGCCTTGTTGGATGTTTCGGAGAATATAAGATGTAGTTTAGATAACGATATGATAACATTCTTAGAGCTTCTCGATCATTCAAAGGCCTTCGACACTGTGGATCACTCGGTTCTAGGTTTCAAGTTATTTAATTTCTTTAATTTTCATTGCTCGTCTACTCGTTTAATAATGTCGTATTTATCAAATCGCACTCAGTCCGTTTTTACACGTTTACACACATCAAGCAATCTTTGTGTATCCAAGGGAGTACCACAAGGTTCAATTTTAGGTCCACTTCTATTTAGTATTTACTCTAATGATCTACCGTCTCACCTGTCTCATTGTAAAATACACATGTACGCTGATGATGTACAACTTTATATTAGTTGTCCAGTAGGGGAAATAATGGAAGTTACTGGCAAATTGAATCATGACTTGGAAAACATATTTACATGGGCTTCAGCTAATGGTCTTTGTCTAAACCCAAAAAAATCCATGTGTTTATTAATTCAAAAGAGAAATGCTCGTAATATAGGTAATGACAATATCTTAGTTGATGGTCAAGTCATAGAAATTGTACCGTTTGCTAAAAATCTTGGAATTGTTTTCAATAGCACGTTGACCTGGTCTAATCATGTAAACACTATTTTAGGTCAAACATATGGAAAACTCCGTTCACTTTGGGCAACCCAATGTTACACTCCTCTTAAAATTAGACTACTTCTAGCCAAATCTTATTTAATACCTGGTTTGATTTATGGTTGTGAACTATTTGCCAATTGTGATACAGGTAGCAAACGCAAATTAAACAGTCTTTATAACAACATTGTGCGATATATTTATGGTTTGAGGAGATATGATTCAGTTTCACATTTTTCAAAATCTCTATATGGTATCACTTTCGAAAACCTTTTGTCTAGTAGAGCTCTTATCTTTCTTCATAAAATTATATATACACGCAATCCTCATTACTTGTACGAAAAGCTTTCATTCACAAGGTCCAATCGGGGAAAGAAACTTGTACCCTTGTTACATAGGACTCTGGTATCTGAATGGCAATTCTTTATAAATGCAGTGCGTCTCTGGAATTCACTTCCACACAATATTCAATTGATCAGCAATGCAATAAAATTTAAAACGGAGTTATATAAAATTTTGCAATAGTTCTTGATTAAATGTTTTGCAGTTATTGTTTAAAGTTCTTTATTCCATGTAAAGCTCAAATGTCCAAATTATTATTATATTCTTAGATATCAAAGTTCTAATACTGTATTTTTATTTTTTTATAAATTTGTATTATTGGTTTATTTAAAAATGCTTATTATTGTTAAATTTTATTAGTAATGTTATATTGTGTTTTAATATTTAATATCTCAATAGCTTTTCATCAATTAATGTTTTTTTTTTTGCTTTTATAAAATTATTTAAATTTAATTAAAATTTTCTCATCCTATTGGGTCTCATTTCTGTACTGTAATCATAAGAAATTAATTCTTGTTGTGCAGAAAAACGATAATAAAATAAATAAATAAATAAATAAATAAAGGCTAAAGTCGGGCGGGGCCGACTATATGTATAATACCCTACACCACTCTCGTAATATTGAATAACTCTGAAATATAAATTTTGTAATTCATGTATAAATTTTCTTCAAATTCGGCAATGTTAGTCCATGGATCAAGAAACTCTACCATTCTAAATATCAAAACGATTGGATGTAAACTACAGCATCTATAGGACTAAAGAGCAAAATCGGACGAAAGATATGTATGGGAGCTATATCTAAATATTAACCGATTTTCTTCAAATTCGGCAATGTTGGTTCATGGATCAAGAAACTCTACCATTCTAAATTTCAAAATGATTGGATGTAAAATACAGCTTCTACGGGACTAAAGAGCAAAATCGGACGAAACATATATATGGGAGTTATAGCTAAATCTTAACCGATTTTCTTCAAATTCGGTAGTGTTGGTTCATGGATCAAGAAACTCTACCACACTAAATTTCAAAATGATTAGATGTAAAATACAGCTTCTACAGGACTAAAGAGCAAAATCGGACGAAACATATATATGGGAGCTATAGCTAAATCTTAACCGATTTTCTTCAAATTCGGCAATGTTGGTTCATGGATCAAGAAACTCTACCATTCTAAATTTCAAAATGATTGGATGTCAAATACAGCTTCTACAGGACTAAGGAGCAAAATCGGACGAAACATATATATGGGAGCTATATCTAAATCTTAACCGATTTTCTTCAAATTCGGCAATGTTGGTTCATGGATCAAGAAACTCTACCATTCTAAATTTCAAAACGATCGGATGGAAAATACAGCTTCTATAGGACTAAAGGGCCAAATCGGACGAAACATATATATGGGAGCTATAGCTAAATCTTAACCGATTTTCTTCAAATTCGGCAATGTTGGTTCATGAATCAAGAAACTCTACCATTCTAAATTTCAAAACGATCGGATGTAAAAAACAGCTTCTATAGGACTAAAGGGCCAAATCGGACGAAACATATATATGGGAGCTATAGCTAAATCTTAACCGATTTTCTTCAAATTCGGCAATGTTGGTTCATGGATCAAGAAACTCTACCATTCTAAATTTCAAAACGATCGGATGTAAAATACAGCTTCTATAGGACTAAAGGGCCAAATCGGACGAAAGATATATATGGGAGCTATAGCTAAATCTTAACCGATTTTCTTCAAATTCGGCAATGTTGGTTCATGAATCAAGAAACTCTACCATTCTAAATTTCAAAACGATCGGATGTAAAATACAGCTTCTATAGGACTAAAGGGCCAAATCGGACGAAAGATATATATGGGAGCTATATCTAAATCCGAACCGATTTCAACCAAATTCAATAGCGATCTTAACAGCCGCGAAATACTCTAAACTGCAAAATTTCAGAACGATCGGAGTGAAATTGCGACCTGTAGTCGACGAACAACTTTACATGGACAGACGGACGGACGGACAGACATCGTTAAATCGACTCAGCTAGTGATTCTGAGTCGATCGGTATACTTTAAGGTGGGTCTAGCTGTGTTATTTTCAGGTGTTACAAACATCTGCCGTGAAACAATCTTATAATACCATGTACCACAGTGTGGTGTAGGGTATAAATATTGGTCACCGCTATGTAATACAATACTTTCATTTGAAAGGTCTTAGTACAGCCAATATTAAAGCCGAGCTAGATTCTACTCTGTATCGTGTACAACTATATAATATTGGGTGGCAGAGTGTAAACGGGGCCGCACGTGCTGCCACGACGAACACCGTATTGGTCGACCACTTGAGATGTGCATGCCAGAAATGGTTAAATAAATCCACAAAATGGAATTGGCAGTCATGGGCATCTAAAAAAGAGCTATACATCGTATATTGACGGAAAATTTTATGATGAAAAACTGTTCGCAAGATGGGTGCCACGTTTGCTCACAATCAAGACAATGCACCAGTTCACACATCAACTACTGCAATTGGCAAAATCAATGAATTAAAGTTCGAATTGATTCAGCACGCACCTTTTTCGACAGATTTAGCTCCTTCGGAATATTTTTTTAAGTTTTTCTATGAAAAAACGGCTCGCCCGAAAAAGATTTTCCAGCATTGAAGAGGGACAGTTCGTACTATAAACCGGGTATCGAAGTTCTTGAAATCATTCGAAAAAGCTTATCGAACTAAAAGAAGATTATGTTGAGAAATAAAGCAAAAATGTCCCCAATTTAATGTGTTTTCTTGGTTAGGGCAGCTAATTTTGGACCGTCCTCGTAACTGTTGTCGTTGCGATATTTTTTAATATTTCTTCATGAAAATTTTACACAACATACTTCTAACTTTACTTTAATGATGCACAGTATGATAAATTATAAAAAAGAAAGCATAATTCCGCCGTTTCTTAACCAGACAGCGGACTATGAGAACAGCTGGCACGATTCTAAAAGAAGTATAAAAGGATCTAAGTTTTAAATTTGGACCATTTTGTACCAAAACAAAAAATAATGCTGCTCTGATATATATCGATTCATAGGACAATATAAGAAAAATATTAAAAATCAATTTATAAATACATATGTACAGATGTCAAATAAGTGCTTAAAATAAATTAAAATTAATATATTTCAAAGATTTTTGAAATGAGAAAAAAATCAGTATATATCAGGACAAAAAATTAAAATTTGAAATGCATACAGAAATCAAATATTACTTCATATAATCAATATATTTAATTTTTTTAATTTGAACATATTGATAACAGAAATTGAATGTAATTGTATACAAATTTAATTCAAAAATCCATAAGGACAAAATTTTTGTTTAGAAAATACATTACTCTTAGGTGTGGAAAGCTCTTTTAGACATCAGTTAGTAAAAAGGGGACGCCGAAAAATGCTACGCAAACAAACATTGTGTATATGGCTCACTCACTTCAATAGTGCCGTAATCCACAATTTAAAATGTTCGTGGTTGTCTTACAGAAGAGCGAATTTTGCAAATATCCATAAATTAATCTCAACGAAATTTAGTTTATAAGTAAACAATCATATTTCGGATAATTCCACTTTTTTAAACTTCCTATTTCATTTTATTTATTTTTTTATACGGACTTAAAATTACACATCTCGACAATTTTGAATTTTGGGTTATCACAGTCTTGAAGTAGGTGAGCGATATATATTATATCTAAGGTTTCAAATGTCATACTTAACAAATATCAATCTACAATATGCAAAGCTCATTTAGAAATCCCATTCAAATGTAACTACCATTATTTTTTCTATCCAAAATATATTGCTTTGCTGAACCGAAAATATTAAATAGTTTCAGTGAAAATCAAATACATACATGTTTTCCCCTATATTTTTTATTCAATTTGTCATTGTCCGTACCGAAATATATAAATTAAAAATGTTTCAATTAAATATCTTCCTCTTGTTTGCTTTTAATTTTCAATATTTTTTTCGTTTGTTATTATTTTGCTAGAAAATAAATTTTGTTTGTAACAAATATCTTAAAAATAA
Source organism: Eudasyphora cyanicolor (assembly GCA_963930755.1). Taxonomy (NCBI): domain Eukaryota; kingdom Metazoa; phylum Arthropoda; class Insecta; order Diptera; family Muscidae; genus Eudasyphora; species Eudasyphora cyanicolor. The sequence continues at coordinate 41,478,933 of OZ005738.1, forward strand.
CCTTGTCGTGGCAGACATATATACGTATCTACTACAGACATACATACATTAAATATAAATTTTCCACAAAACACCATTTGTAAAGCCATAAAGGCTGTGGCAACCAAACACATGGAGAGGGGGTGAAAGGGGTGGATCGGGTTTTAAATGAAATACAAATCTTCTTCGGAAATGTAATGTAAATAGATTTAAGTGCAGTTGTATAACTGTGCAACCGATGCAATTGCTTCGGCAACAACAAACATATGCTTTTAACGCATTCACTTACTCGGAAAGTGCTCTCTTGCATATCCTTGAGATCCTTCATTCGTTGTTTAAATATTTTTCATTGGAGTGCGTCGTATGTGCGTGTTTGTGTGTGTGTGTGTGAACGGGTAGAGGGAAGTGTATTTGATTTCTGTGTTCCGAGTTGGTAAACATTGCATGTATTACATGTGCAAACACTTTTGGGGGGCTATCAAATAAAATGCGCTATATGCAGGAATATGTTTACCTTGAAATATATATTGACTTTATATGTCAGGCCGAATTGCAACAAAATCCACCATGAATAGCACAATAATAACACCGAGCAACAAAATCATTAAGTGTTCCTTTATCAAACGGTTGCGCCGAACTGGACCAAATCGATTTGTGACTTTCCAACCAAATGTAAAATGTCAAACGAGAAATCAGAACTTTGAAGAATTCTACAAAAATGTTTCCCCGTTCATTTCTATGAAAAACTTCTTTCTGTAGTTTTTGTAAGAAAAACTTCTTTCTGTAGTTTTTGTATGAAAAACTTCTTTCTGTAGTTTTTGTAAGAAAAACTTCTTTTTTCTACGAAAAACTTCTTTCTGAAGTTTTTCTATTAAAAACTTCTTTCTGAAGTTTCTCTATGAAAAACTTCATCCTGAAGTTTTTCTATGAAAAACTTCATCCTAAAGTTTTTCTATGAAAAACTTCTTCCTGAAGTTTTTCTATGAAAAACTTCTTTCTGAAGTTTTTCCATGGAAGACCTCTTTCTGAAGTTTTTCTATGAAAAACTTCTTTCTGAAGTTTTTCTATGAAAAACTTCTTTATAAAGTTTTTCTATGAAAAACTTCTTTCTGAAGTTTTTCTATGAAAAAATTATTTCCGAAGTTTTTCTATGAAAAACTTCACAGAAAAGTTTTTCTACAGAAAAACTTCACAAAGAAGTTTTTCATAGAAAAACTTCACAAAAAAGTTTTTCATAGAAAAACTTCACGAAGAAATTTTTCATAAAAAAACTTCACAAAGAAAGAAGTTTTCAGAAAGAAGTTTTTCATAAAAAAACTTTGTGAAGTTTTTCTATGAAAAACTTTGTGAAGTTTTTCTGTGAAAAACTTCATAGAAAACACAAAGAAGTTTTTCATAGAAAAACTCCAGAAAGAAGTTTTTCATAGAAAAACTCCAGAAAGAAGTTTTTCATAGAAAAACTATAGAAAGAAGTTTTTCATAGAAAAACTCCAGAAAAAGTTTTTCATAGAAAAACTTCACAAAGAAGTTTTTCATAGAAAAACTTCACGAAGAAGTTTTTCATAGAAAAACTTCACAAAGAAAGAAGTTTTCAGAAAGAAGTAAAAAAACTTTGTGAAGTAAAAGTAAAAAAACTTTGTGAAGTTTTTCTATGAAAAACTTCTTTGTGAAGTTTTTCTATGAAAAACTTCTGTGTGAAGTTTTTCTATGAAAAACTTATTTGTGAAGTTTTTCTATGAAAAACTTCTGTGTGAAGTTTTTCTATGAAAAACTTCTGTGTGAAGTTTTTCTATGAAAAACTTCTTTCTTAAGTTTTTCTATGAAAAACTTCTTTCTTAAGTTTTTCTATGAAAAACTTCTTTCTTAAGTTTTTCTATGAAAAACTTCTTTCTTAAGTTTTTCTATGAAAAACTCCCTTCTTAAGTTTTTCTATGAAAAACTTCTTTCTGAAGTTTTTCTATGAAAAACTTCTTTCTGAAGTTTTTCTATGAAAAACTTCTTTCTGAAGTTTTTCTATGAAAAACTTCTTTCTGAAGTTTTTCTATGAAAAACTTCTTTCTGAAGTTTTTCTATGAAAAACTTCTTTCTGAAGTTTTTCTATGAAAAACTTCTTTCTGAAGTTTTTCTATGAAAAACTTCTTTCTGAAGTTTTTCTATGAAAAACTTCTTTCTGAAGTTTTTCTATGAAAAACTTCTTTCTGAAGTTTTTCTTTGAAAAACTTCTTTCTGAAGTTTTTCTATAAAAAACTTCTTTCTGAAGTTTTTCTATAAAAAACTTCTTTCTGAAGTTTTTCTATGAAAAACTTCTTTCTGAAGATTTTTCTATGAAAAACTTCTTTCTGAAGATTTTTCTATGAAAAACTTCTTTCTGAAGATTTTTCTATGAAAAACTTATTTCTGAACATTTTTCTATGAGAAACTTCCTTCTGAAGATTTTTCTATGAAAAACTTCTTTGTGAAGTTTTTCTATGAAAAACTCCTTTCTGAAGTTTTTCTATGAAAAACTCCTTTCTGAAGTTTTTCTATGAAAAACTCCTTTCCGAAGTTTTTCTATGAAAAAACTCCTTTCTGAAGTTTTTCTATGAAAAACTTCTTTCTGAAGTTGTTCTATGAAAAACTTCTTTCTGAAGTTGTTCTATGAAAAACTTCTTTCTGAAGTTTTTCTATGAAAAACTTCTTTCTGAAGTTTTTCTATGAAAAACTTCTTTCTGAAGTTTTTCTATGAAAATCTTCTTTCTGAAGTTTTTCTATGTAAAACTTCTTCTTTCTGCGAAAAACTTCTTTCTGAAGTTGTTTTTCTATAAAAAAAATTATTTCTAAAGTTCTTTTTCTATGAAAAATTTCTTTCGAAAGTTATTTTTCTATGAAAAACTTCTTTCGGAAGTTTTTCTTTGAAATTAATTAATTTTGACTTTTTATGAGCCATAGCTCTAAATTTTAAGGAATTAAAGATATAACTATTGTTGTTAGTTAAGTTTTTAACTCTGCAACAAACACAAATGTTATATTGTTACTGTTATTTCATAGACTTTTACTACATAGTTATATATATGATAATAAAAGTACTTCCAATAAATATGGATTTAATCAATTTCTTCAAAAATGTGCAGTTAATATTCAATAACATTCCAGTTTACTAGCACAATTTAATTTACAATGGCGAAGAAACCTTCAAATTTAGCTTCAAAAATTAATTTCTTTAAGTGAAACTTTTAACTTCATTTTCAATTCTATTGTTGTCCTGAGCACTCACCAGAATTATATAGTAATGTCCAAGGACCATTTTATAGCAAGCAGTCATTCATTCAATAAAAATTGGCACTTAGCCAATATTGGTAGTTTTTTTTTTTTTGGCTATCATGAAAAACGTAGAACAGTATTTAGGGTCAACAAAAAAGTAAGCTCTCAGACGAGGTACCAGAATGAGTGAGCTATTAATAAACTTAAAGTAAATGTTTGGAGAAAATAATATTTTCTTCAATTATATTATTTGATATTATCCCACTACTTTTTTACAGGGATTATTACAGAAAAAAATTACGAATCCGGGTTCGAGTTAAGCATCCATATTTTCTACATTATGTTTTTTCTCATTTATATTTGAACAATACGTTATCTAAAAGTGCTAACTAAGGTACTGATATTCAGTTTATATATTTGAAAATTATTTTTTACCAATTTTTGTAAATTATGAAAAGTTTCGGCTAGATTCATTACAAATAAAAATATGATACACTTTTTTGTAAAAATATATATATAATCCTCTCTTCAAGCTGGGTTTAAACAATTAAAGGATTAAGGATATTAAAGCATATTTTTGTCATCAAGATTTGAACAACACGATTTTTAAAAGTTCTAACTAAAGTACTGACATTCGTTTTATATTTGAAAATTATTTGTTATCAATTTTTGTATATTATGAAATGTTTCCCTTACGTTCATTGGAATTTTTTTTTACCAATTCTTGGAAATTATGAAAAGCTTCCCTTATATTCATTATAAGTTAAAAATATTCTACACTTTTTTGTAAAATAATATATATACCCTCCTCTGTACAGGCTAAGGGTTTAAACAATTAAAGGATATTCTGTCCATATATTGTGACAATCATTTCCCAATTTTTATTTATTTATTTCATCTATGGGTACATATACTCTTTTCTATTCTTTAAGTTTCTGGTTGCTAAATACTGTGAAAGGTTGCCATAAAGTCAGTTGAAATTCACTCAATTCATTGGTGTGCACGAGGCAAACATCAAAAGAATTTTAATTTGATGTCATTTAGTTTAGTATCAATGGCCAAAAAATTGAAAAATAGTGAAAAATAAAAGTTTCTACGAGCAATTTTACTAATAGATTTTTAAACTTTAAAAATTTAAAAAATATAGTCGTTATCATTGGTAAACGCATTGGGAATTTTAGCATTTTTTATGACCTTACTTTACAGGAGGAGCTTAGATATTATTTGCTTAATAGTAACAATTTGAAAGGAGTGACGAATAACTTCAAATTTTTAATGTAACTCAGGCTAAGTTCTAAAATTACACCTTGCCATCAAAGGATAAAAATTTAGTGAGGTATTGAATCCCCTATTAAATGTGTCCTAATAGCTTAATTTTTCGTAATTTTACACAAGTTGATAGCATTTTCATCACTATCAAACAGAAGAAAATAGGTGGGACAGCAGCATGACATTTGGCTCTCCCATTTAATGAGCCATTTGTACTAAAACTGAAAAGAGCATAACTTTAATACAAAAAAGTATACGACTCTAATGAACACATCACCGTTTTTACTTTTTATAGAATAAAAAGTGGCTAATAAAGTGGTAACTAAATAAAGTGCAAACTAAAATCTAATAACTCCCCCTAGTATAAGAAATATAATTCACTAAGCCATTTTTTGTCATTTGTCCGTTACGCTTTCTTTACTATATACTCGTATATGAAATTCATTGCCTTAAGTAGCTTTAAATTTTACAACATAAATGTTTTCACACACAGACACACCCATAAAAAGATATAGCATAAACATGTCCTTTTTATGGCGGAATATTACAAAGTTCTAGAAAAGAATTTTACTTCAGGAATTTTTTAGCCGTCATAAACTTTGTCACTGCTAACCCATTCTTAAAATCGCAGACTGTGTTTGGCTAACCTACGGTTAGAAATTTTAAATATAAAAGCTGAAACTATGCCACAGAATCAAGTAACAATGGCCATAGAAGGAAGCCAGCCAACAACATGAGCAACAGTTGTAGCAGTAGTAACATTGGCCATGACATGGCCATCAACATCAGCAACAGCAGTTTCAGCTACAGCTGTAGTAGCAGCACCAACAACTGAAATGGCTAATAAACTGGATGCTACTTTAACACTAACTTTAGTTTTATCATTTCCGTGTAATTGTATGAGTAAAGTGTTGTCCTGTTTACCTCAGGTTAAATTGTTCACGTATGTGTGAATTTATTTCAAAGAGAATATATGTGGGCGCTAGCGACACCACCACAGAGAAAGATGATTTATAAATAAATCGCTGCTATTCTTTGTGGAAAAAGGGTGCATATATCTGTTTAATTTTGAAGACTAGCTTAGGAATAGTATGAAAATTTGGGAATCAGGAAAATTTACTTTTATTAACATAGGAAAAAAACTAGTAAGAAAATCTAAGTAGAGCAAAAGGTGGCTGAATTAAGTGTGGTTACGGGAAAACCCGTTTCCAATAGGGATGATATGATTTTGAAGTGACGTTTCGGTCATTGATAATATGTCATGATCTGTCATTTGTTTTTCATTGTATTCAGTAGTGTTTACAATTTCATCATGGAGAGATATACGCAAGAACAACGTTTACAAATTATTCAGTTTTATTATCCCCTCACCATAGATAGGAGGGTATATATCGTCGCTTGGATGACCAACCGACGTAACTGACCATTTTTCAGAAATTGGGTTAAGGCCACCATTCGATTTGTCTAGTCAAAGTACAACGTGTGTATAAATTTTGTGTTTTCTCAAAAAACGGTAAATGATTTTAGACGTAACTGACACAATCCAAAAAATTATGTTCACCAAGAGACGTAAGTGGGCGGGGTCACGCCTCATCAATCAATAACTAATATAGCCGCTAGGATAATCTGAAGATACCCTGAAAACTTCATCAATATCGGTCCAGTTATTTTGGAGTCCATACGTAACAACAAACACATCAATTTATATATATATAGATTCCGTATACTAATGATTAAATAATAAATTATTAGGATGAATATAAAAGTGTAATTAATTATATCCCGATTATAAATATATAATGAGAACGTGATGTATTTTCGATTGAGAGATGACTTTCCGTCTCTCTACAATGTAATAACAATAACGCACATTTTTTAATATACCATGGGAACTATAAAAGTATTACACTTCATAAAATGTCAAGTATTCATATGAACTGGAATCAAAGTCATCAGCCGTTACCATTTTCTGTAAAATGATCCATTTGTTTGGGAGACGCCAAAAGAGACGTCGCAACTTGGGTTATTTTTCTCAAGATGATTGCGATGGAGAAACTAATACTATATGTGGAATTGTGGAAGATTGTGGCGTGGGGTGGTACTCGCACCCTTTGCCCTACTCTACCATATTTAACCCTTTTTGCCATATCGTACCATATTTTACCATTTTTGCACTACGGTACCATATTTAACCCGTTTTCCCCACTGTGCCATATTTAACACATTTTTGACCCACTGCAAAAATTAAAGTTTTTCCCCCACTGTACCATATTTAGCACTTTTTCCCCCACTGTACCATATTAAACACCGTTTTTTCAAACTGCACAATATTTATGTTTTCCATCACTGTACCGTACGTAACCTTAATCTTAACCATGTTTAACCCATGTTGCCCCACAATTTTAAACACATTTTTGTCCCACTGTGCCATATTTTAAACATTTTTGTCCCACTGTACAAATTTAAAATATTTCCCCAACTGTACCATATTTAACCCTTTTTGCCCCACTGTCCCATATTTAACACATTTTTGTCCCACTGCACAATATTAATCATTTTTCCACCATTTTTGCCTAAAAAACTCTTTGTGTTTAGTCTACGTTCCAATGGCTACCCTCAAGCCAAATTAGACGATTCGAGCTCTTGACATTTGGACTTAGCTTTGGTGCCTTTTTGTCCCAATGTGCGCGTAAATTTTTTAAGTTCGAACATTTTTGATTCATAATATTTTTTGTTAATAATATTGAAAAAGATGGAGTAAAGTACACAATGAGAAAAGCAAACTGGAAATATACAAAATATTACGCCGTGGGGAAGAAGGAACATTGTCTCAAAAACAGAAAAACTGCTCTCCTGAACAATTTTGAAAATGTCAGTTACTGCAGTTGGTCATCCAAGCGACGATATCATTTGCTACGAGCCAAAAGTGTAACACATCGAAGGAGTGACCTAAGACCCTAAGTATGTTCGGCGGATATCCGTTTTGGGTCATTTTAAGTCGAATGAACAATGTCCGTCCGTCCGTCCGTCCGTCCGTCCGTCCGTCTGTCTGTCTGTCTGCTGGCTGGTGCGTACGATAACTCTCGAAAGGAGTAACTGATTGACTTCAAATATGGTATGTAGTAATATTTTCTTCTATCTCCGGCTAAGTTCGAAGATGGGCCATATTGGTCCACTCCTTCTAGTACCTCCCCCACAAAGGGTTGAAATATTGATTATTTAATAACTCCCATACTACTTATTTGAATCCTCTGAAATTGTACACATAGTATTAGTTTAGTAGTCACTATTACCTCGAGAAAAATAAGCGAAGTTGCCACACCCCTTTTGGTACCTCCCACACAAATGGACAATTTTGAACCAAAAGTCAAAAGCTTATAACTTCATTACAAGTGCATACAAATACTTGAAATTTTGTACAGTGTAATGGTTTAATGGTACCTAAAATACAGTGAAAAATGGGAATTATTGCCTCGCTTTTTGGTACCTCCCACACAAATGGACCATTTGGTACCAAAAGTTACCAGCATATAACTATAATACCAGTGCCTACAAATACTTGAAATTTTGCACAGTGTAATATTTTTATAGTACCTAGAATCCAGAGAAAAAATGGCGTTATTGGCACGCCCCTTTTGGTACATCCCACACAAATGGACCTTTTTGTACCAAAAGTTAACAGCTTTTAACTTTAATAACAGTGCGTGTAAATACTTGAAATTTTGTACAGTGCAATGTTTTTATAGTACCTAGAGACCAGAGAAAAGTGACCGTTATTGGGACGCCCTTATTATATCTCCCCCAAAATTAAGAAATTCTGCATCAATCGTCTAGGCAAGTTGGCTCAATTAATAATGGGCATACACATTTTTTGCTCGAGTTGAATTTTTTGCACCTTTTATATATTTTTATCTGGGTATACCGTACGGAATATCTCTTTTGTGTCTGAAACAAAGTTGTAGATATTGAATAGAAGAAAACTAATATAATACTCTCTGATCGATTAAAGTGTCGATTAAGAGCTAAATATGAAGTGCTCGCTGGGATACATTCCCACATTCAAATTTCCAGTGTGTGATCAGTGCAATCACGATCAAAAATATATTTATATTTTATGATCGGTGTATGACCAAAGAGACAAAGCCAAAGATTTTAAAAAAAATATACATATCTTTTACTATCGATGTTATTGCTTTAATCGCCATTTGGCTATCTGTGAAGATGTTGGCATATGTAGGCTTTGTGGTGTTACTGAGACAGTTCACACACTCTGTGTTTACTCGAACTTTTGCTTGAAATACCGTGTTATGGTCAGGGAGGCGGAAGTGAAGTTGGACTTCAGGTTCATCAATAAAATGTCCCACACCCGTCCTTCCTCCTCGCTTGGACCCATCCGTGTAGCAGCTGGTTCCCACTGGCAAATGGGCCAATGTTCAATTTTCCCAGGAGCGTCTGTCTGGCACAAACGAATCACAGGTAGCTGTAAGCCGCACTTTAGGCATGCGGTCGGAGATTTCTGGCGTTTGAATGTGACCAACTAGAGATTCTAAAATCTTCTGACGGTACGACTTGTGTCTCGATTTATCCATTCACCTATCACTTGTAGACGCCTTGCTGTGAGGGCTGCCTCATACATTATGCTCACGCTGTAAGCTCTTATATTTCGTGCAAATGGCAGGGGCGTGGCAATAACGTCAATTTTCCCCTTGACTCTAGGCACTATAAAAGCATTACTGTACCAAATTTCAAGTATTTTTATACACTGGTAATAATATTATAATCTGTTAAATTTTGGTGCAAAATAGTACCTTTGTGTGGGACGTACCAAAAGGGGCGTGGCAATGGTGAAGCTACCTTGGTCCAAAGCAACGTTTATCGGTGGTACAGAATGTTCTTAGAGGGCCGAAAAGATGCGAAGGACGAACAGCATGCCGGACGCCCGAGCACGTCAACAACAGACGAAAACATTTATAAAGTGAATAAAATAATATTGGCCAATCTACGAATTACCTTTAGAGAAGTTGCTGAGGATCTAAACATATCGATTGGCTCGTGCCATTCGATTTTAACCAATGATTTGGGCATGAGTCGGGTCGCCGCTAAATTCGTGCCAAAATTGCTCAATTTGGACCAAAAACAGCAACGCGTTAACATTGCTCAGGAGATGTTGAACTCGGTCCGTGACGACCCAAATTTTCTCCAGAGTGTCATAACTGGTGACGAATCATGGGTTAATGGTTACGATGTGGAAACTAAAGCTCAATCATCCCAATAGAAGCTGCCGCATGAACCAAGACCGAAGTTCGGTCGAACGTAAAGGGTTTGCTCACAGTTTTTTTGATTGCAGGAGCGAGGTGCATTATGAGTTCTTGCCACAGTGTAGTACGGTCAATAAAGAATATTACCTGCAAGTTATGCGCAAATTGCGCGAAGCAATCCGCCAAAAACGCCCGGATTTGTGGAAGAACAAAAACTGGCTTTTGCACCATGATAACGTCCCTGCACACACATCGTTTCTTGTGCGCAAATATTTGGCCAAAAACAACACAGTAATGGTGCCGTAGCCACCGAATGACTATTAATAGATGGTCACACTTTTTTTAAAAAAATATATATTTGGCGAATCTTACCGTTCTGCTATTCGTATCCAAATTTTAGCATTCTACGTCGATTAGTTTGATTTTTAGGACTAGGATTGACGGTTTTTTTGATATTTTCTTATTTCTAGGAATTTAAATGTGTTATAAACATTCAACAAAATTGTTTCTATTATTTTATGGATGAGCAAAATTTGAATTAAAAAAGTTCTAAAAAACAAAGTAATCAACGTGGAATGCTAAAATTTTGAAACGGAAAGATCTATATATTATTTTTTTTCAAAATTTCTACCGGGGATAATGAAGGACTACCACTTTCAAGGCCATTTTTGTGACTTTATAGTTTCACTTTCTAAAAACAAAAATTGTAAATAGATAGGCAAAAATGTGCCCTTTCATTCGACAATCATATTGTATTACTAGGACTTTTAGAAATATTACAAACAAAATAATAATTATATCCTTTAAAAAGTCATGTCCTTTTAAACGCGAACTCGACCAGAAAGTAAAAAAAAACCTGAGTACACAGTTTTGTTTTTTGTCAGCTTTCAGAATTTTGTAGAGATTTTCCAATGTCCACAAAAACAAGCGGAAAGAATGAAACTATTGCTATGTCTAAGATTTCAGAAGAAAATTTGGTAAGTAGTATATAAGATTGAAAAGAATATAATTTTCGGATATGATAAAAGCGGGAATTTGATTAGCTGGGTTATGCCAATATGACCCGTCTTTAAACTTAAATATGTAGAAAATATAACCATGTCAATTAGATGGAGGAAACGACATAACTCAACTGGCCTATCATATCCTAAATCGAATTGTGCCAAACGTAAGTGGAGTCCTACGTGGTTCGTTGCATTTGATACATCTTTTCGGTTTTGGAGATTATTCAAATATGTCTATCTATTTTCTACAAATTAATATACCTCTCCCCAAAAATATCCTTTAGCTTCGAACATTGGGATCTTCTTGAGACTTTCAGCTTGTAATTTCACCCAAATACAACCACTTAGAGATGATGGCTTTGTTTAAAAATAATTTATGAGATTTCCATTTATTTTATGATCCTTAAGGATAACTTACACTTACGTTTGCTTTCTGTTCTACTTCTCAGTTTGGGTTGCTATTTTCGACGTGTATGTGTGTGTGTGTTCATTATGATACGGTCATCGGAGATTGTAGACATTTCCGACGACAAGAAAAAAGGTAATCTCAATGCTTTTTCCTTCTTCTACTCCTACTTCGTCATCATAATCATCATCACTTCTTGCCATTTCCTTCAGTTTTTTCCTTCGCTCATTTCTTATTTAAGGCAAATTCATTAGATTCCAGAAAATATGAGCGTTTAGTTATGAATGGTGATGTGGATTAGAAGGTTTCATATTTTCCAAATCCTTCCTTGGTGCTGCTATCTCCTTTCGCTTTGTTATGGTTGAAATTCTTTTAAACTCATTTCGGAATAAATGTTACAATTTTACGGAGAGAAAGGATTTCCCATTGCTGGCGGTGTCATTAATCTTCATTTTGATTCATAACTTATTAAAGGATAACACAGAGAAAAAAAGGAACACAAAAAAGCTTTCATGTTTTACATTGTGTATTAGTTTTGTGTGGAGGATGAGAATTGGTCTGATGTATTCTCTAAGGGATGACATAAAATTTGGGGAGATTATTATTATTATTATTATTATTCATAACTCAGATATGGCTGCAATACACCTGTATGGGGTACGGGTTGTATGAATAATAATATTTACATATAATAAGTATACGCACCAATGTCACACGCAATGTATTAATAACAATCATACGCATTGGTGAATTATGAAAATTGCGAAATATTGATAATAATAAGAGGGACTAATAAAAAAATTAAAACATAAAAATAGGCCGTCTTATTTGTAGCAAAAGCTTCAAATTAATTATATAACTACATTCAAAGAAGTCAAAATAATTGGGAATTCATGATTTTATTGACGAATTTCTAGGTACAAATAGTATTAGTCTAGTATTTGGATCCTCGAAACATAAATGCTGGACATTGATTAAGGACGTTACAGTTATCCTCTGAGATATAAAGATTCTTATACCATCTTCATAAACCTCTTTGCTAATACTCATTCATATCAGTTGCTCTCTGAAATAATTCCAATGCATTATCTTCTATCAATGCTTAAACTCACATCGGGACGGACACAGCAGACGCGACATCTAATTTCCTGAAAATAACTCCTTCGATTTGTTTGCTGCAGGGATGTAACGAATATGCGCATTCGCATATGCGAATGCGAATTATTCGCATCATTTTAACATTAGCTTTCGCAAAAACCATCTTTGGATTTTTCGCATTCGCTTTCGCAAAAATATATTTCAGTATTCGCTTCCATTTGTTAAAAGTGTTATATCTTCTTTTACGCTTCACACATTTTGAAGATATTAAAACCAATGAAAACCTCTTCCACTTCTTTTCAAAACATATGAAAAATATGCTTATCCTTGTGGTAACAGGAGGTAAAAATATGGAAAACATTCTTAATACTTGAATATCCTGGAAAAGTATCAATTTAGTTCCTTCATTTTGTTGGTACTAAAGGGTCAAACTATTATTCGCATTCGCAAAAATGCATATTTCACTATTCGCTTTCGCGTTCGCAAGAATAATATTTCAATATTCGCTTTCGCATTCGCTTTCGCTAAAGTCACTTTCGTTACATCCCTAATTTGCTGTAATTCCTATTCTGAACTATGGGTTGTATAATTTATATAAATTATTGTCAATATGTATACGTCCCCATGAACACTAAGTAATATACCTTTATTAAAATGAACACTAAATTAATAAAAAGCATATGCCATGTTTAAGTTTAAAAATAAATGTTAGACAGCATAAAACCATTTAATATGGATCTTAAATAAATCAAATAAATATTTATGTCAAATTAAAGATGGTTTTTTCTAAATACAAAATATATGTCATATAAAATGTATTCCAAATCAAAATAGCCTATTAGAAACATTTAATCAAATCAAACGCATAGCCGGTATTAAACCCAAATATACAATCTAGACCCATATTACTTTCGATGACATTTTCGTATTTTATAATTCATATTAACTCAAACGTGCCAAATAAATGCCTGGTCTTTAATAAAAAAACAAGGTATATTCGGTGACCTTGAACTAGCAAAAGGAGACATCAATACCCCTGCTTTACAAAACAATAATAAAACATTGAAAATCCATTTCAACAGACTGAAATATATGAACTTGTGTTAGTAAACTGTAAATGTTGTCAAATTTATGTGAAACAATATTAAATAAAGCCAAAACATAAAAATAAAATATTCCCCCCAAAAAAAAATGTTAACTTAACCTTTCCCAACCCAAATGATTTCACACAATACTTGTATAATGCCCTTAACAATTCTATGTTTCCACTTAACCAAAAATCATAACATTTGTAGTCCCTAAGGGCATTACATGCACTTTAATAAAAATCGTTTACCTTTGTCTATGACAAAATATGAAATTTCATTGGAGTTTCGTAACGAACATAACAAAATGCACATATACAAAAAAATCTCGTTGTTAGACTTTATACTTGTCTTATTTCTTTCAGTATTTCCAATTCGTACATATTTATGTTGTTAGAATTGTAAGTAAGGTTCGAATGAATTCTTTGCCTCCTTTCAATAATTTTCCAATCAATTGAATTCAATTTTTCTCTTGTTTCCCTTGTAGTCCTTAGGCTGACTACAACATTGAGTCTGTAGCGGATGTAGTCTGCAGTAGAGACATAAAGTTAGATTGCCTTGATTAGTACAAAAGGACATTTTTGTAAGTGATGAAAAATTTGTCTAAGTGTTGAATGGAGTCTGATGGGAGATAAGAAAATGCCAGTATATAAAACTTAAATATTAACATTTAGAATTTATTGATAACATTTCTGGGATATCTTGGCCACAACAGAAAAAATCCAATTTACAGAATAAGATACAACCCAAATTGTTTCCGCCTTTAAAATTAGTATTTCTTCAAACTTATTAATTATGTATACCCTACACAACACTGTGGTACAGGGTATTATAAGTTTGTTCCATGGCAGGCGTTTGTAAGACCTAGAAATACTACAGCTTGACCCACCCTAAAGAATACAGATTGACTCAGAATCACCAGCTGAGTCGATTTAACCGTATCTGTCCATCCGTCCGTCCAGCTTATGTAGTTCGTTGAGAACAGGTCGCAATTTTTCACCGATCGTGCCGAAATTTTTTCGCACCTGGAAAGAACCATATTAAAATTGGTTGAAATCGGTTCTGATTTAGATGTAGGTCCGTTATATATGTTTCGTCCGATTTGGCCATTAAGCCCTATAGAAGCTGTATTTAACATCCAATTATTTTGAAACTTAGAATGGTAGAGTTTCTTGATCCACGGACAAACATAGCCGAATTTGAAGAAAATCTGTTCAGATTTAAATATAGCTTCCATATATATGTTTCGTCCGATTTGCCCATTTAGCCTTCATTCAGAAGAAATATTTTACATATTTTAGATTGTTTTCAAGTGTGACGACAGACATCTTAAGACCAACTTGACGTCAGTCCAACGAGAGGCAACTACACCCCATACCCTATATAACACTATGCTACCTTATAAAAGAGATTTTTTTTTTTAAGAACAAAATCTATGATTTGTAAAGATCGAACATATTCACCTGATTTCAGATATAAACGCCGGCAAAGATCGTTTTACATGTCCAATTGCCGACATTTGACATATGTTAGCGATACATAGTCTTCAGACAAGATTTCTGATTTGTTATGGGATCCAACGATGTTATTAAGGTCGACTCATGCAAATGTAGTCATGTGTAAGAGTCTAAATGATAACCGAGAAAGTTTCCTGTCGTATTTGGTTTCTCCTAATGATTGAATGTAGTTGGCAGTCGAGCCAACAATAACATACTGGATTTCAATATCTGCATGACCTTTTGTTTATATATATATAGTAGCTGTAGAAACATTTCACTGATATTAATCTTGAGCTTTATAGCAGATGTTTTTACCAATTAGTCTCAACCAGAATTGACCATTTGTTGGCCAAAATGCAGACCTTTTTTTTATTCTATTTATTTTAACCATTTGTTCTGAAACTAACATACAGAGACAAACCTACATCTACTGCCCCAGAATAATTATGTTAAGTCCGGGGAAGTATGTTTTGTTTGGTTATGACATGTAAGCTATTCCAGAGTCCATGGGTCGCAATTTGAGATATATTGAGTTGTCTTCAATTGTTTCTGTATAATAATTTTTCTTGTTTTTAAGAAAACCGATGCATGATTCTGGCGTGCCAAGGCCAGAATGAAAAATTCTTTGCCATGTTGTCTGTACTGGGTACCGATACCGATTGCACAGGCCTAAACAACACGTCGAGGCGTAGCGTACTACGCCGACGTAAGATGTGTAGAATAACATGCGGATTTCAGATGTATATATTATTAAAAAGCTAGGAAGAGTTATTACAATGTGTTTTTGTGACGTACTAAATAATCTCATATTGCAGTAACAGGTGAACATAAAGAAAAGCGGATGTGAATATCCCAAAGGCACGCCATCTATTGAATTATTGTACGATGAGAAAATGAGTGTCAAGCATAGAGCGATGAAAAATGAAGGGATTTGGAGGCAAGTGCAAATTCAACCTTTTTAGTAGTGTGAGCTTGTCAACCTTTAAGTCAACCTTTTTAGTAGTGTGAGCTTGAGTTGGTCTTTCATATTTCAATTCACGTGACAGTCACATCATCATGCAATACTGATGATATAATAAAAGGTTAACCGTTGTATAATTTTTTTGTGTGTAAAGTAATTAATTATTTTGTTTTTAAAATTTAGAAATTTAGAATTTTGATAATCGGATAAGATTAATTATGAATCAATAAAATAGTGTCATGCAAAATAATAAAAGAGGTAAGAAAGAAGTGGAAAATTAGAATTTTGGAAAGGAACATTTTTAATTCCGAAATTTATGAATGACAAGTATAAAGATCATTTACAATTTTTATCAGTATAGATAAAAGTAAAGTTTTCCTGTGTTTGTACACTATTTTTGTAATACTTTTCATTCAGAAAATCCGAAAAATAAAGGTTATAAAACAACCATCGTTGACGTTTAGTTGTGCAAAACCACATAACCTATGGACAGTTGCACAACAAAAAGAAATGAAAAAGTCACTAACAATGAACATTTCCAGAACCATAGTTTCCTTTTTTTTTTGAATAATTTCATTTCAATCAACATTTCTTTTAAACAAAATTGTGTACTTTTGTTTAAATCGGTAGATCGGACATATACGACTTTCAGAGCCATCTACTAACCTCCATTAAAACTACTAAAGAAGCGGGAAACGATATACAGTCCACAATAGTTAGGACATAACCTCAAAAGTAAATCTGGTTGTGATACACACTAATGGAGAGTTTTTTCTATACAGCGAAGGCTATAATAAGCGACATAGCGTTTTTGAGTCGTTAGCAAACAGAGAGTGAGTGAAATTTGAAAGAAAGAAAAATTACGTTCTTGTGTTGTCCTTGTGTGTTTGTCATAAATATATATATATATATATATATATATACGTGGTACCTTCGAGCATAAACCAAGCCAATTCAGCAATTCTCTTAATGACGTTTCTGACTTGTATGCGTCGAAGGTACCCAAACATTTGTTGTTCCAAACGTTATAACTTTTGTTGTATAATAAATAAATATATGTATGTTAATAATCTCACATTCCAAAAAATATATATATATTCATAAAATCAGAGAGAAATAGATTAAAAGAACATAATGATATAAAACTACAAAAAAAAATAGTTGCAAAAAGTATTATCACTGAAAATTTTGTTATTTAAAAAAACTATTGATAATTGATTTTCTTAATTTTATAAATATTAAAAAAAATTGCTTGAATTTTCGTTAAACATTAATTAAGCAAAAATTAAAAGTAAAAATATAGAAATTTAAAAATAAAGAAAGTAATAAAAAAAATGGTAATTAGTATTAAAATATTTTAATTATTAAAAAAAAATTAAAAATCAATTATTAAAATAATCGTTAAAACAAAAATAAATATATGCATACAAATATACGATTTAAAAAAAAATACTTTTATCTGAGATAGTTATAAAAAATTTAAAAATAAAAATATATAAATGTTATTAGAAAAAAAAATAATTATATTTCATATTAATTTCTTAATGGTATTAAAAATTGGTTCCATTAAACAATTAATTGTTATTAAAGTAATTATTTAAAATGTTTAGTAATAAAATTAAATTTAAATTTTGTCGCAAATAGTTAAGAATTGGTTTACAAAAAAATTCAAATTTGAAATAGATTGATAAAAAATTGATTTTTTTTTAAACAATTATTTCAAAATTTATTAAAAATTTGTTTTAATAAAATTAATAACATTTGGAATAATTCCCTTTAAATTTAGAAATAATTTATTTATTAATTAAGAATTTAATATTTTATAAAATTTAAAATTAGTAACTACGATTTAAAATTATTAAATTCTAATTAAAAACAATGATTTAACAAAAACTAGAAAATAAATTATAAAAAAATTTAAATTTAAAAATCAAATAGTAAAAAAAAACAAGAAAATTAAAAAAAATATCTGGTAATTATGTGTATAAAAAGGGCCTTATTATATATATAAAATACAATATTTAATTATAAATATAAGATTTATTTACAATATTATCAATTTAGAAAAAATACATATAAACTTAAATATTATATTTATATAATAATATTTTATAAAAAAATAAATTTGTATTACAATGTGAGATTTTGAAAAAAGCTAATAATGTGCTAAATTTATTTAAGTAGGCTGAAATGTAACGGTCGTCATTGAATAGGAATTCTTATATTTTTTTGGGGCATTTTCAGGATTTCATATTAGGCAATGAAAATGAATGACATTAAAGTCATATGGGGTGGGCAGCCTATTGGGGCAATTACAACTGTGCCCCACTGGTCCCAAAGTTGGACCAACTTGAATTTGAATATTACACGTAATGTGAGAGGTGTCTGAAAGTTCATCCGTTTCCCTTTGTTTTTTTTTTTTTCTTTTGTATTTTTATTTCCTTCATTTCAATTCTTTAGAATAAATTATTCTGGTTTTCGGTACGAACAAACAGATAAATTGAAGCAAACCAGAGGAAAAGAACCTCCCCATCCGGCGAGCTAAGCCGCAGCAAACACCAGCGTACCAACTCCTCCTCTGCAAAGGTTTGACACAAGTTTAGCATGGTAGAGTTTATTCATCTATGGATCAAAATTGCCAAATATGAGGAAAATCGGTTCAGATTTAGCTATAGATCCCATATATATGTTTAGTCCCATTTGGCCCTTTAGCCCTATAGAAGCTGTAGTTTACATCTAATCGTTTTGAAATTTAGCATGGTAGAGTTTCTTGATCGATGGACCAACTTAGCCGAATTTGAAGAAAATCGTTTCAGATTCAGATATATCTACCATATACATGTTTCATCCGATTTGGCTCTTTAGCTTGTTATATCTGCAGGTGTGTTGGGATTGGAAATATGCGATATCGGTTCATTTTTTGATATAGCCCTCATATATAGCATCTCTCCGATTTGACTTCTTAACGCCACAGAGACCACAAATATCAACTGATCGGCCTGAAAATTGGTAGCTGGGGTTTATGTATACGCGGTATCCTGCATACGAACAACGCTATTTACGTCTTTAGTTTTTTAATTTATCATGGGAGAGTTTTTTGATCCTTGGAGCAACATTACCGAATTTGAAAAAAATCGGCTCAGTTTTGGTTATAGCTCCCATATATATGTTTCGTCCGATTTGGCTACAGAAGCAGAGACGTACCAAATGTAAATTGTGTAAACAAAATTTAGTTGAAATATGGATTGGATATTTCATTGTTAACCAATCTTTCTGGAGCAGTGTAGCTTACCATATAGTCGGACCGCCCGACTTTAGCTTTCCTTAACTGGTTGCTATTTCGAAACTTTTGTAGAAATTATATATCTTTTTATAGATCTGAATAGGTTAGGTTAAGTTGAGAAGAAGAGACCGTGAAATTCCGCCTCATTTCCTTGGACACACATAAGCCAGTATTCGGCCTGTTGTGCGCTCTAATTGTTAATTAATGGTCCTTGGAAAGTTATTTTAGGAACTCGGTACTATCGACATAGTCCTTAATCATTTTCCAGTCTACGCCCCTAAGTTGGGTGGGATCTATTGTTTGCGAACGCTGGACACTGGCAGAGGAAATGATCCAACGTTTCATCATCCTCCCCGCATGCCCTGCATACGCTGTCATCTACAACCCCTATCCTATTAAGGACACCCATGATCTTACTGGTTTCTACCTTGCTCAATCTCAGCAAGATCTTGGCCTTGTCCTCGTTTGGGTCACCCCACAAGACTTTCGTTGTCTTCCCAACGTTTTCACTATTCCATAGCTTGATATGGGCGTTCTTTGCCTATATTTTCAGTTCAGAACGCGTAATTCCGAAGGGTTTTGCGTTCTCTAGAGTTGTTGTTTGCAAGTCTCTGGCTCTAGATGACCGAGGCAATTGCTTTCTCGTTACCCTTACTCCGCAATGACCAGGCACCCATATGATGCATATAGTGCCGTGTTCGGAGTAGGCGTTAATCGCCATTTTACAATCTAAAACTGTCCTCGACTTCACCGTTTCCCTAACAGCCATTTGGCTATCTGTGAATATATTCACGTTTGTTGGTCTCGTGTTAGCGCCAAGCCAGCTCACACATTCTGTAATTGCTCGGACCTCCGCCTGCAGGACTGTGTTATGGTCTGGCAAATTCCAGATGTTGTCTGCACTACGGTTCCATCAATCCAAGATTGTCTACCTGGTATCATGGTCTCACACTCAGCAATTGTTGATTTTGCAGGTATTCTGTCGGATACTGATGCTATGTCAGTTAAATCCACCGTCACTACCTCAGCTATCTTTTAATGATATGACTTGTGATCGCTTTTCATCCATTCGCCCATCACTTTGAGTCTCGTCCCCGTAAGGGCTGCTTCATATCTAATCTGTATTTCTATTGGTTGGATATTCAAGATCGTTTCCAATACCCCACTGGATTTGGTCCTCATTGCCCCTCATACGCCAAGGCAACACATTCGTTGGACCTTTTGTAATATCATTATGTTGCACTTCTTTTTCATTTATGTCCACCACACTTCTGATGCGTATGTTAAAATAGGTCTGATTAAGCTGTTGTAGAGCCAGTGTGTCATACTTGGATTAAGGCCCGATTTTGAGCCAATGATCTGAATAAGATCATCTTATTTTGTAATAAATGTTCTGCAACAAGTATACATCCTAGAGTCCCGTCGAAGGTTTGCATTAATAACAATCATACGCATAAAAGAATACGAGTACATACTCATATCAGAATGGAAATTAAATACATATGAAGCATTATTTGTCAGGAAGCATTATTTGTCAGGAAGCCTGCTTTTTTGGTAATGTTTTCCGATTTGAATGAAATTTGGTGGACATGTTGCCGTATGCATAAATCGTATTAATCTAAAATATGACTGCATTCTGGTGACCACTACTGCAGTTGTATGCATTTTAATTTTGTCGATTTTAAAATAAATAGGCTCCTATTCTTCGCCTTTTATGTCAAATTTGGCGAACGACATGCGATATGTAATAAATGTTTCTTAAAGATTTTTTATCGTATCAAATATCAAAAAAGCGTGGTCAAGCGATTTTACTCAAAAATTTTCAGAAGAATGCTATTTTAGAGTACTAACGATGGACAAAATTTTGGAGAGGCGCTTTTCCTAGTTTTCGCGATATACCTTCATCTTAGTGTGAAGAGGGTATATATCATTTACTACGCACAACAAGTGTAACACATCGAAGGAGTGACCTAAGACCACAAGTATGGTCGGCGGAAATCCGTTTAACGACATAACTCTCGAAGGAAGTAGCGGTTGCCTTCACATTTAGTATGTAATAATATTTTTTTCCATTTAAGGCTAAATTCGAAGATGGGCCATATCGGCCCTCTTTTTCTAGTACCTCCCTCACAAAGGGTTAAAATTTAGTGAAGTATCGATTCTCAAAAAAAATTCTATACTACTTATCCGAATTATCTGTGATTCCTTACATAGCAATATTTTATCCGTCGCTATCACCTTGAGAAAAATGGGCGAAGTGTCGCTATCCCTTTTGGTACCTCCAACACAAAGGGACCACTTTGTATAAAACCTTAACTGCTTATATCCTTAATACCAGTACATATAAATACCCGAAATTTTGTACAGCGTCATGCTTTTATAGTACCTGCAGTCCGGTGAAAAGTGACATTATTTAAAAACCCCTTTTGGTACATCTCACACAAATTGACCATTTTGCACCAAAAGTTAGCTGCATGTAGGTTTAATATCAATTCTTAAAAATACTTAAAATTTGGTAGAGTGTAGTACTACAGTACCTACAGTCCAGTAAAATATGGGCGTTATTAAACGAAATTTTAGTTGATAATAATTTAATTCAAACAAAACCAGTAAGAAAAAACAGAAAGTCGGGCGGGGCCGACTATATAGTACCCTACACCTCCCTACACGCTGAAAAAAATAGCTTCTGTAGTATATTGTCCCAAACATATACGGCTTGAAACATATATGTGTTTAGGATACACTCTAAACACATAATTTTCAGCACACACAAAAATTACATATTTGGGCAGATGTTGTTCTACACAATTTTTTGTTTACATCCCAATATGTTTTTATTTGGGACTATTATTTCCGAAACAAATATTTATTTTCATTTAAGTATTCAGAAAATACCTAAATTGTGTTAAATTTTACAGTAATTTAATGTTCGTAAAAATAATAAATAATAATAATTGAAATCGTATAATATTGGATCAATATAAACTACTTGGACGAATGACAACTAATGATGACTTGGTATACAAAGAAATTTTAAATGATTGATTTAAAGCAGAAGTTAATGCTGCATATGTTATCATAACTGGGAGGTACAATTTGAATCCAAGGAAAAACTAAAACTGAAAATCGAAAAAGTCAACAAAAGTTTTGGAATTTTTTTTTAAATAAATATATTTAGAAAAATTCCTAAACAATATTTTTTTGTAAATAAACACATATTTTATTTGAGAAATTTAGTTTGCAAATATATTTTGTTGTAATATATTTGTTTGCACAGAAAATATTTAATTTATTTCAACCGAAATAACAAGTCGAGTTCTTCTAAGTATGATGTTTCTTTATTGACGGTTATTCTCTAATCACAAAACAAAAATGCATTTTTGGGGTCCAGCAAGCAAAACGAAAAAATGACAGTTATTAATATGTATGTATGAACATACACGCTGAAAAAAAATCGCTTCTGTAGTATATTGTCCCAAACATATTCGGCTTGAAACATATATATGTTTGGGTAGACTCTAAGCATGTAATATTTGGTACACACACAAATTGTGTATTAGGGAAGATGTTGTTCAAACAAATATTTGTTTACATTCCAATATGTTTTTATTTGGGACCATTATTTCCGAAACAAATATTTATTTGCATTTAAATATTCATAAAATACATAAATTGTGTCAAATTTTTCAGTAATTCAAAGTTAAATTTTTAGAAATTTTTAATGTTCGTAAAAAATAATAATTGAAATCATATAATCTTGGATCAATATAAAGTACGTAGAGGATTGACACCTAATGATGGCATGGAATACTCAGAAATTTGAAACGAT
The DNA here is from genome assembly GCA_963930755.1 of Eudasyphora cyanicolor. Classification (NCBI taxonomy): domain Eukaryota; kingdom Metazoa; phylum Arthropoda; class Insecta; order Diptera; family Muscidae; genus Eudasyphora; species Eudasyphora cyanicolor. The sequence continues at coordinate 41,501,844 of OZ005738.1, forward strand.
TGATTTAAAACAGAAGGTAATGCTGCATATGGTATCATAACTGGGAGGTAACCCAAGAAAAATTGAAACTGAAATATGAAAAACTCAGCAAAAGTTTTGGAAATATTTTTTAAATAAAATATTTTTGGAAAAATTCCTAAATAATAATTTTATTTGTATTTAAACACATATTTTATTTGAGAAATTTTGTTTGCAAATATAATTTGTTGTAATATATTAATATATGCGTTCAAATATATTTTATTGATTTTCAAATAAAATTTATTTGCTATGAAATATATAATATTTAAAAATTTGTGTTCCAAATATATTTTCTTTCGATTCAAACATATCAAAAAAGGCGATTTTGCCCCGTGTACATGTAAAACTGTTTGCAGCGCAGTCAGACGATTGACCGGCGTCTGCATTGTTTTTGCTATTCCTTTGCCAAATAAAGATGAAGACGAGTAACAAAAAAAAATCACAAACAACATTTGTGATTTGTTGTTACTGTCTCCATTACTGAAGAAATTATATTAAGGTGGGTCGTATGAACAAAAAAATACATTACAATTAACATACAAAACTTTAAATAAATTATTATAAAATGCGATATGCTCCGACATTCTCCCCCCGTTGAAACCTCACAGTTTCAAAAGTCTTCCAAAGAAGGTAAAGGGGCCAGCTTATGAATCGGTCGAGAACAGGTTCCGTTTTTAGTTTTTAATTCAACAACTCTAACCTTTCCATCACGCCCAGGAAACGTTTTCGTTATTCGAGCCAGTAACCAGTGCTGAGGCGGAGTGTTGTCTTCGTGGATGATAACAAGTTGCCCTTTTTTGATGTTTTCTTGGCCTCGAAACCACTTTGACCGTTGTTGGAGAGATAACATGTAATCTCGGGACCACATTTGCCAAAATTGTTGTTTCAAATATGAGACTCGCTGCCATCGCGTCAAAACAGGTTGTTTGGTAATGTCGAAGTGTTCATCAGGAACAGCTATCAAAGATGAACCAATAAGTAAGTGGCCAGGAGTCAACGCTTCGCCATCATTGGGATCGTCAGAGAGCGGTGCAATAGGACGGGAGTTTAAAATAGCTTCTACTTCAACGATTAATGTCTGAAGCTCCTCAAATCTAAGATACGATTGCCCGATGTTTTTTAGAAGCAGTGTCTTTGTGGACTTGACGGCAGCCTCCCAGAGGCCACCAAAATGAGGGGCACGTGGAGGTATAAAACAAAACTCGAAGCCCATTTGGCAACAAAAAGATTTCATATCACGGACCACATCATCTCGAAACATTATTTCCTTGAGTTCTTTCAATTTATTGTGAGCACCAACAAAATTCGTCGCATTGTCACAACACAATCTTTGCGGTATTCCCCGCCTTCCGACAAATCTTTTGAGACACAAAAGAAAATTGTTCGTTGACAAATCCGACACCAATTCCAAATGGGTAGCCTTTGAACTAAAACATATGAAAACGGCAATATATGTCTTGTAAGGTACCTTCCCACGAATTCGGTATGACGTCTGGAATGGTCCACAAAAATCTACGCCGGTAACCAAAAACGGTCTTTGAGCTCGAAGACGATCTGCTGGTAAATTACCCATTATTTGTTCCATTAATTTAGGCTTGTAGTGGAAGCAATGGACGCAATCACGCACAACTTTTCGAACCAAATCTCTTGCATTTATAATCCAAATTTTTTGACGCAGTATACCCAAGAGTACTTTAGGACCGGCATGTAAATGTAGATGATGTAAATGCTCAACATACAACTTGACAAATCGATGATTTTTGGGTAACAAGGCTGGAAACCGAGCATCATACGGAATCGGTGCATTTGACAGACGTCCACCAACACGAAGAATTTTTAATGAGGTGGTACCAATATCCATAAGTTGCAGGAATGGGGCAAGTTTTTGCAATGACGTACTATGTACTACATTGTCATTCGATAATGCGTTGATATCAGAACAAAACGTTGACATTTGTATGTGTGCTACGACTCTCCAGAAAACCTTATCGAATTCATTCGGGGGTATATGAATGACATCGCTTTCATTTATTGAGCGGTTTACAGGAATTCTGTTGAATATACGAAAAACATACGCAATTATTCGAACACAAGTTATATATGATGAATGCTTATCAATTATCTCATCAATTATATTGAGATTCAAATGAGTACACTTGAAATTTGCAGCTTTCCGGCGTTCTAAGACTTCTATGTTGAACTCATCCTCTGTACCAGGCCACTCCGAAACGTTGTCTGCAAGGAATGTTGGACCACAAAACCAAATTGTTGTGGGTAACTCTTCCGCACTACACCCACGAGACACAATGTCTGCTGGATTACTTTTTGAAGGTACGTGTCTCCAAAGAACGTCACTGGTTTGCTCCTGAAGTTCTGAAACACGATTTGCTACGAAGCAATTTAATGTCGATGAATGTATTTTTAGCCATTGAAGAACAATTTTTGAATCGGTCCAAAAATAAACCAATTTTACGAATTTCGATATTTTCGATTTGATTTTATGCCATGTTTTAGACAACAATACAGCCGCACATAGTTCGAGGCGAGGTAAAGATTGGGCCTTAATTGGCGCAACTTTCGATTTGGCAATTAATAATGTTGATTTGTAAGTCCCATTAGTCCATACACGATAGTATAGACAACAACCATATGCTCGTTGAGATGCGTCTGCAAAACCATGAACTTCACCACATCTATCAAATGAAGTTAGGACGTATCTTGGTACTTCTAGGTGATGTATATAAGTCAAATCTGTCTTGATCGTGAGCCACAAATCTTCGAGGTGTCCATTTAATGAATCGTCCCATCCAAGATTTTGAACCCATATTATCTTGTAGAAATATTTTACAACGTATGACTATGGGACTCAATATTCCAAGTAAATCGTAAATCTTCGAGACAAGTGATAAAATAGATCGTTTTGTGGGACTTGGCACATCGGAGAAGTCAAAGCGATAAAGGAATACATCTTCACGTGGCTTCCAAGACATTCCTAGAGTTTTTGTGACGTCATTTTCAGAAGTTTTTATAACGATTTCTTCATCATAATTCGAAGTAAAAGTAGGGTTATTGCTGTTCCATTTAGCTAACTTCAGCCCATGTAAACCGAGTATATGTACCAACTCATCCCTTTTGAGAGTTAGAGTTTTCAGGTTATCAGCACCAGTTAGTACATCATCTACGTACAAATCTTGACGCAGTACTTCTGATCCACTAGGAAAAGATGAGGTATACTTTTCTGCAATGAAAAACAAACTTCGAATCGCCAAAAAAGGGGCGGCGGACAAACCATACGTCACTGTATTTAATTCAAATACCTTTAATTCATCCTCCTTGTTTGACCGCCACAAGACGAGCTGATATTTTCTGTCCCTTTCATCAATTCGAAATTGCCGATACATTTTTGAAATGTCAGCTGTGAGAGCGTGCTTATGTAGCCGGAACGAAAATAGAGTAGTTATTAAATCCTGTTGAATTGTGGGGCCTGCCATCAATATGTCATTTAACGAAAGGTTTGATGAACTACGAGCTGATGCGTCAAATACGACTCTAAGCTTTGTTGTTTTACTTTGGGGCTTCAAGACACAATGATGAGGTATTACGTAATTTGATCCACTCAATGGTACAGTATAGGGCGACATATGGTCCAATGTTGCATACTCTTCCATAAACTGTACATACATAGATTTCAATGTTGAATCGCGTTCCAACCGTCTTTCTAGTGACATAAAACGCTTTCGTGCCATTTCAAACGAATTACCGAGATGTTGCGGAGATTTCTTAAAGGGCAATCGGAGCTGAATTCTTCCTTGTGCATCAAAATTAACATTTTCGACAAAATGATTTTCAAATGCTTGTTCTTCGTCGGAATATTTATTGGTGGGCGTTGCATATTCTTCCATTTCCCAAAATCTTTTTAAGGTAATATTCAAATCATCTTCTGAAGAATTAATGGCCAGATTGCAAGTTAGCGTTGAAATATTTAAGGCTGTGTTTGTTGTTCCACCGACGATCCAACCGAACACGGTATTGGTCAGACATGGCATACCATCTCCTAATGAAATTCGACCATCGAGCAACAAATCGAAAAATACTTCGCTACTAAGAAGAACGTCAATATGCTGTGGCTTGTAGAACATTGGATCGGCTAACTCTATGGTCTGCGGAATTTTCCAATGGGATGTATTGATGTACTCACCAGGCTGGCGCGAAGAAATTGTTCTAGTAACAGCAAAATCAGAGGACCACTGGAACGTAGTAACTCGGGATTTTATTGTGGCTTCGACAGAAAACTTTATTTTGGTACGCACTTCTCCAATTCCAGAAACCTCTTGGGAGTACGGTAAGAACTTAAGTTTGAGCCTCTTTGCAGTTTCTTCGGAAATGAAACTCAATTCGGAACACGAATCCAATAATGCTCTTACGGGTTGAAATGTACCACCACAATCCTTTATCAAAACCACAGCAGTCGGAATTATTGCTCGTTTACATGAACGAGCTACAAGTGAAACTGGATTGCTGTTGTTATACGCTGATGGTTGTACTGTTGTAGAATTAGATGTGGAAGGTCCAGCTTTATCGGGGCTAGTAAATATGTGCAGCACTGTATGATGAGTTGAATCACAAACTCGGCAACGAGATTTTGATGGACACTTCGAAACAATATGACCCTTCCGCAGGCAGTTAATACATAGCCCATTACGTTTTACAAAACTAAATCGCTCAGAAACTGGCAGGGCCATGAATGACGAACACCCAGAAATGTTGTGGTCTGTCGAGTTACAATAAGAACAAATTGAATTTGAATTCACAAAAGTGTGTGCTGGTCGATTAAAATTTGATTTGGGTTTTTTTGGTTTTGCTTTATCAGACACATCGTCCTTTTTCCCATGACTTTCTAAAAATTGGCATCGGTGACTCAGTACCTCGTAGCACGAATCCCACGAAGGCAATGATTTAAACTCTTGTTTTTCATCATAATTCTCCTTCGTATCCGCATCAACCTTAGATAAAACCAAATGAACTAAAATTGCATTCATGATGTCTTTTTCTGAACCAAGTGATAACAACGAGCCCCGCACTGCAGAGACAGTGTCGATAATATTACGTAATGAATCACTATCACTCTTTGGCATTTTTTGAATATTGAATAATGTGTTAACATGCTCCAAAAAAATGAGGACCTTATTGTCATAGCGTTCCTGCAATCTATTTAACGCTTTCGGATAATTTTCATCCGATACCTGATAAGGTTCCACTACTGCTAATGCTGGACCGGACAGACAATTCAATAAATAATTAAATTTGTCGATAGAGGCAATAGATGGGTTGTCATGAACCATGTTGTTAAAGGTTGTAATGAACCGCGTATAATCACCATATTTCCCATCAAATCGAGGCAATTTTAATGAAGGCAAACGGGATTGATTAGAAACACCAGGCGTAGAAAGATTCAAAAAACTGGATTCCATTGCCACAGAACAACGACTTTTGTTTAAAATGCTTAAAATTTTCGCTTTTGCTACGATGAATGTTTCCTCTAAATCGCTTCTAGCATTATCATTTGCATTTAATGCTTCAATTTGACCCTGAATGTGACACAATTGTTTAAAATATGACTCTAAAATCTGTAGGCGACATTCTAAAATGGTAGCATCAACCTTTCCGCCATCTTTCTCTACCTTCTTTTGAATATTAGAAATATTCCTTTTCATAGATGCCCGCTGTAGTTTAAGGGTCGACAAATCAGAGCCATTTGCAGTTGTCTCTTCTGACACATCTGCCGTTTCGTTTGTCATACTGGTGGTATACGAGACACGATGAGTAATAAGCAGAAGTTAAAAAGAAACTCAAATCCAAAGCGACAAAATTGTGTGTTTAAATCCAATTTCCAGTAACATGAAGTTAGGCCGTTGCGATGAAATAATTTATTTTCTGCTAAAGAATTCACAATTAATATGATTCTCTTCAAATAACTATGCTTACGACGGCAGCAATTAAAGTTGGTGTTCCAAAATGTATAAATGTACAAGCAGCGAATATATTTTCCCACAAGCACCAACAGACAGACGAACGAGCTTCAAAATAATTGATACACCTCAGACTCCAAGTCGTTCAACTTTAAAAACTGACCGTCCTGTCACGGTCGCCAAAATGTTTGCACAGAAAATATTTAATTTATTTCAACCGAAATAACAAGTCGAGTTCTTCTAAGTATGATGTTTCTTTATTGACGGTTATTCTCTAATCACAAAACAAAAATGCATTTTTGGGGGCCAGCAAGCAAAACGAAAAAATGACAGTTATTAATATGTATGTATGAACATACATGTAAAACTGTTTGCAGCGCAGTCAGACGATTGACCGGCGTCTGCATTGTTTTTGCTATTCCTTTGCCAAATAAAGATGAAGACGAGTAACAAAAAAAAATCACAAACAACATTTGTGATTTGTTGTTACTGTCTCCATTACTGAAGAAATTATATTAAGGTGGGTCGTATGAACAAAAAAATACATTACAATTAACATACAAAACTTTAAATAAATTATTATAAAATGCGATATGCTCCGAAAATATTAATATATGCGTTCCAAATATATTTTATTGATTTTCAAATAAAATTAATTTGCTAAGAAATATATAATATTTAAAAATTTGTGTTCCAAATATATTTTCTTTCGGTTCAAACATATCAAAAAAGGCGGTTTTGGCCCGAGTAACAATGTGAAAAATGGGCATTTCGATAAGCATTTGGCAGTGTTCATACATGTAATAAGAAAACCCTCTCTGCCGAATTTCGTACTGATCGGATATAAAACACGGTTTCTACAGCGCTTACATGTCAAATCGGGTGAAACATATATATGGCGGCTATATCTAAATCTGAACTGAATTTCCCCGAATTTTGTAGTATTTATTCATGTAAAAAGAAAACTCTCGCTGCCGAATTTCGTACTTATCGGATATAAAATACGGTTTCTACAGCGCTTGCATGTCAAATCGGGTGTAACATAAATATTGGGACTATATTTATATCTGAACCAAAATTCCCCGAATTCCCCTCTCTGTTGAATTTAGTACTGATCGGATATAAAAAACCGTTTCTACAGCGCTTACATGTCGAATCGGGTGAAACATATATATGGTGTCTACATCTAAATCTGAACAGATTTTGACCAATTTCAATAGGGATCGTCCTGCACTTTAATTACAAGAATACATAGACAGACAGGCGGACTTGGCTAAATCGACTCAAAAAGTGATTCTGTGTCGATATAAAGTGATATATTAAACTAGGTTCTATTTCTTCTCCTTTTGGGCGTTACAAACAAATGCACAAAGTCATAATACCCTGTACCTCAGTGTGGTGGTACAGGGTATTATGACTGACGGACATGACTAGACGGACATGGCCAAATCGTCTTAGAATTGTACGACGATTAAGAATATACGAGTATCGACTTTATGGGGTGAATGGGACCTGCTTCCTATGGTCGAGGGTCCTAGTGACACATATACACTTCGTCTTATACGCAAGTATTTACCTACAAAATGAAAACAACTGATAAATGTTTAATTTAAAAATATTTTTCATCAAAACAATACAGAGGACTTTTAAAATACAATACATCAAAAAATGCTGGTGTTTGGCTCATAAAACTTTTCTTTAGAATCACCCTAATTTACACTGCTTAACACCTATGGAACCCAAAGATTTTACACGTACATACATAAATGTCTCTAAAGACCCTTTTCAAAATCACACGAAAATTATGTAAAACTTTTGCCTCCACCTCTAGACTATAGACAAAAATTAAAACCAAAGTCAACATGATAAAGGTAGCAACCAAAAAAACAAGAACCCCTAGATGTGAATAATTCTCCCCCAGTTAGTGTTTGCTTTAATAAAAATAAACTGTCTGCAAACATAGGACCTATGCCTACAAACACAAATATGTCAAATAAAAAAGTGTCTTAGAGTCTGAGCTTAATATACATATAAGGGAAAGTCGTTTCTACTATGTGCACACACACAAACATATTAACACATATATGTACACACACGCACAGTTTTCCCCCTAGATGTTAACGTCTTTTGTAATGAAAGTGTAAATGCTTTGATATTTTCTATTAATGACACATGACTTTGGGACTTGAGACACGAACGACCGACTGAAAAGGGAAGTGTCTAAAGGAAGGAAAAAAAATGCTGAGAAGGCACCAAAAAAACGGAAGTCAAAACCTTTTGAAACAGAAATGAGATTTATGAGGAAATTCCCCTACCCAAAACGAACAAACAAGAAAATTATCCCCAAGAAAAAGACTCGGAAATGACAGGAGATGAATTTAAATTTAAAATAAATTGACTCTTCAGGATATTTCTAGGGAATGATTATACAAAAATGTTGATAAATTATTCAGAGGTAGATATTAAAAAATGAATTTGGTAACTAAAACAAATAAGAAAATCTGAAGCGACTAAAGCCTTACCCCCATCACTCTCAAAGAAACACAATAAAGAATTTGGTGTTTTATTCTAGAAGTGTTGGCAGAGCAGGAGTAAAATTCAACTAGTACTTTTAAGTTGCTGAAAAGGTAAACTAACGAAATTGAAGACAGGGAGATGATTGACACATATGCAGAAATTTGGAATTTTTGACGGTGACGCCAGAAGAGATTGGCAAATATGGCCATTTTTATCTAAAACATAAGTGCTAACAAAAGATTTCATTGTGCCCATTTTTAAGATTGAAGTTTTTTCTTCTATAAAAGTTCATCGTTGATGGCTTTTCTTATATAAAAGTTCATCGTTGATGTCTTTTCTTATAGAAAAGTTCATCGTTGATGACTTTTCGTATAGAAAAGTTCATCGTTGATGACTTTTCGTATAGAAAAGTTCATCGTTGATGACTTTTCGTATAGAAAAGTTCATCGTTGATGACTTTTCGTATAGAAAAGTTCATCGTTGATGACTTTTCGTATAGAAAAGTTCATCGTTGATGACTTTTCTTATAGAAAAAGTTCATCGTTTATGACTTTTCTTATAGAAAAAGTTCATCGTTGATGACTTTTCGTATAGAACAGTTCATCGTTGATGACATTTCGTATAGAAAAAATCATCGTTGATGACTTTTCCTAGAGAAAAGTTCCTCGTTGATGACTTTTCCTAGAGAAAAGTTCCTCGTTGATGACTTTTCATATAGAAAAGTTCATCGTTGATGACTTTTCCCATAGAAAAGTTCATCGATGATGACTTTTCGTATAGAAAAGTTCATCGTTGATGACTTTTCGTATAGAAAAGTTCATCGTTGATGACTTTTCGTATAGACAAGTTCATCGTTGATGACTTTTCGTATAGACAAGTTCATCGTTGATGACTTTTCGTATAGAAAAGTTCATCGTTGATGACTTTTCGTATAGAAAAGTTCATCGTTGATGACTTTTCGTATAGAAAAGTTCATCGTTGATGACTTTTCGTATAGAAAAGTTCATCGTTGATGACTTTTCGTATAGAAAAGTTCATCGTTGATGACTTTTCGTATAGAAAAGTTCATCGTTGATGACTTTTCGTATAGAAAAGTTCATCGTTGATGACTTTTCGTATAGAAAAAATCATCGTTTATGACTTTTCGTATAGAAAAGTTCATCGTTTATGACTTTTCTTATAGAAAAAGTTCATCGTTGATGACTTTTCGTATAGATGACTTTTCGTATAGAACAGTTCATCGTTGATGACATTTCGTATAGAAAAAATCATCGTTGATGACTTTTCCTAGAGAAAAGTTCCTCGTTGATGACTTTTCCTAGAGAAAAGTTCCTCGTTGATGACTTTTCATATAGAAAAGTTCATCGTTGATAACTTTTCCTATAGAAAAGTTCACCGTTGATGACTTTTCCTATAGAAAAGTTCATCGTTGATGATTTTTCCTATAGAAAAGTTCATCGTTGATGACTTTTCGTATAGAAAAGTTCATCGTTGATGACTTTTCGTATAGAAAAGTTCATCGTTGATGACTTTTCGTATAGAAAAGTTCATCGTTGATGACTTTTCGTAAAGAAATGTTCATTGTTGATGAATTTTCGTATAGAAAAGTTCATCGTTGATGACTTTTCGTATAGAAAAGTTCATCGTTGATGACTTTTCGTATAGAAAAGTTCATCGTTGATGACTTTTCGTATAGAAAAGTTCATCGTTAATGACTTTTCGTATAGAAAAGTTCATCGTTGATGACTTTTCGTATAGAAAAGTTCATCGTTGATGACTTTTCGTATAGAAAAGTTCATCGTTGATGACTTTTCGTATAGAAAAGTTCATCGTTGATGACTTTTCGTATAGAAAAGTTCATCGTTGATGACTTTTCGTATAGAAAAGTTCATCGTTGATGACTTTTCGTATAGAAAAGTTCATCGTTGATGACTTTTCGTATAGAAAAGTTCATCGTTGATGACTTTTCGTATAGAAAAGTTCATCGTTGATGACTTTTCGTATAGAAAAGTTCATCGTTGATGACTTTTCTTATAGAAAAGTTCATCGTTGATGACTTTTCGTATAGAAAAGTTCATCGTTGATGACTTTTCGTATAGAAAAGTTCATCGTTGATGGCTTTTCGTATAGAAAAGTTCATCGTTGATGACTTTTCGTATAGAAAAGTTCATCGTTGATGACTTTTCGTATAGAAAAGTTCATCGTTGATGACTTTTCGTATAGAAAAGTTCATCGTTGATGACTTTTCGTATAGAAAAGTTCATCGTTGATGACTTTTCGTATAGAAAAGTTCATCGTTGATGACTTTTCGTATAGAAAAGTTCATCGTTGATGACTTTTCGTATAGAAAAGTTCATCGTTGATGACTTTTCGTATAGAAAAGTTCATCGTTGATGACTTTTCGTATAGAAAAGTTCATCGTTGATGACTTTTCGTATAGAAAAGTTCATCGTTGATGACTTTTCTTATATAAACTTTCATCGTTGATGACTTTTCCTAGAGAAAAGTTCATCGTTGATGACTTTTCCTTGAGAAAAGTTCATCGTTGATGACTTTTCCTAGAGAAAAGTTCATCGTTGATGACTTTTCCTAGAGAAAAGTTCATCGTTGATGACTTTTCCTAGAGAAAAGTTCATCGTTGATGACTTTTCCTAGAGAAAAGTTCATCGTTGATGACTTTTCCTAGAGAAAAGTTCATCGTTGATGACTTTTCCTAGAGAAAAGTTCATCGTTGATGACTTTTCCTAGAGAAAAGTTCATCGTTGATGACTTTTCCTAGAGAAAAGTTCATCGTTGATGAACTTCATCGTTGATGACTTTTCTTATAGAAAAGTTCATCGTTGATGACATTTCTTATAGAAAAGTTCATCGTTGATGAATTTTCGTATAGAAAAGTTCATCGTTGATGACATTTGTCAATATATGATAATTTGGTTTAATTTTTGAAAATAAACATCAAAATTTAATTAATAACGTCAATTTTATGATGTATATCGTAATCTGTTAATTTAAAATTTTTTTACAATGTCTATATTTGTTGTAAATGTTTTGTATTTTACAAAAAAAAACATATAGCATACTCGTATATTATTTAAAGGTGTAACAAATTTAAATTAATATTTGCGAAAACTTCATGTTTTAAGTTAACCTTCTGAAGAAAATGTATGCCCATTTTTTGTTGTGGCATTTAAAGCAAAAAAATATAATTCCCAACCGTCTAGGATTTTTAACATGTTTATAGGGATTGGGGGCTTGGGGCCTTATATTTTTTATTATTGGATTTCTAAGCACTTCTTTACCAAGAAATAAAGTTCTAACTTGTCCGACAATAAGTGTAGGATATATTGTTAAAATTATCTCAAAGTAATTTTCTCATGTGAATTGCGATGTATTCATTTACGTTTGAAAATTATTTGCCACTGTCTTGTGAAAAGTCAAAATTAATCAACTTTTATTTCTTTAATATTGAAATGAAGGATATGCTCGTCTAAGATTTTGCAATAGCTTTTAAACAATAATTCACCTTAAACATTAAAAGTATTTTTAACATTTCAAAAAACAATTATTTTCTAAAAAAAAATTTAAACGTTTTTATTCCAAATTTTTGTGAGGCATATTTAAAATATTTAAACAAAAGAAAAAATCCCCTACATAATTTTACTATATATATTTGTTTGTGAAAATAAATGTCCTCTTAAAATGTATATTAGTTGTTTACATACCATATACCTGTCGCAGGACAGAATAGATTACCTGCACAAGACCATAGATATTATCATGCAAATGTATATAATTTGTTCTAAATAAACATTTAGTCATAAATCATATTTGCCGGCTGGGTGAAAATATAAACTAAACAGCACTGAACCGCTTCAAAGGAAAAAGGAGTTAAATCAGTTTATAACGTTTCATGCAACAGTTAATTAAAAGAATTTCAATATTTTTTGTTTTCTTTAATTGTGACAGAATTACTCTTTTAAAAAAACAGAAAGTTGGAAATTTTTTTAGAATTTCGTACAATAGCCAATTTGACTTGTTTAGTTTTTCCTTTTCCTCGACAATTTTCACCTGCTGGTTTATTCAGACAAAATACAATACAAATACAGATAACTTGTAACCCTGACTACACTTGAATGTATATTTGTGTATAATGTGATTAACATCATTTCACATTTCAAAAGTATTTGTCTCCCAAAAAGTATACATCTATTTAGGTTAAAGTTATGCATGAGTACGAATATGTGGGTGAATTGCGATACATGGAAATGGTGAAACCATAGCTTATACGAGGATACGAAAAAAAAATACTGGAGCTGAACTGATATACAGTGCTTTCAGTTGTACAAAGCTATTAGAGTACTAAGACGCCAAGTTAGAGGTTATACCATATGGACTTTGATCAAAAGGATATATACGGACAGCAAAATCCGAGAGATATTCTGAATGGATCTATGTACATAATAAATGGAGGTGTCTACCTTTTCCCTTTGCGTTACAAAAATTGACAGAAAATCATAATATCCCCCACTGTTACTATAAAAGTTAGTATATGATATTTTATTATTGTATTTAAGTTTGCCTTAAAATAGTGAAATGTTGATATTTTATTATTGTATTTAATTTGGCCTTAAAATAGTGAAATGTTGATCGTCGACGGAAATGTGTTGGTCGGTTTTTTAATTACTATTGAACATGGCTACAAAGATAAATTCCTTGCGATTGCGTCGATTTTTCTTTCCGTGTGGGCTCTCTAACAATAGTTTAGAGGTGTACTGGTACACCCCTTCTCGTAGTGCACTCTGGATAACGCCAAATGATCTACCAAGTTCTTACTTACTTAAAAAACCCCCCTAAGACCGGGGTGTTATGCGACCATGTGCCCATCGGTGTATTGTTTTTGCAGTCAGGGGTAATCGACAGTATGTGTACGGAGCCTTGCTGATACCTGGGCGCCTCAGCAAGTAACAGTCCTTGCCACATTACCGGGAGCTATGCTGTGGTGGACATATATCTCCCCTACACTCTTGGGAACTATATAGATAACAACAATGATAACTTAATTTACAAAAAACTCAAAAAACAAACGCGGTCTTTGAGCTCTGAAGCCTACCACACGGCGTAAAATATGCTTTCAAAGACACTGAGTTGGTGAGTGGAAAAGGAGAGTCCAATGTTGGCTGATATAGACAGAAGTAGTGAGGATGGCACCATCCCCAATGGAGTCATGTGCAATCGGCCATTATGGCTCAATACCTCGCTGTCCTCAGTGAGATGCCTGATATACCACCAATATGCAACGATGCAGGATGGCGTCAGGGGAGTGTAAAGCTTTTAGATTTCCGTAATGCCAGATCAGAAAAGGTGAGCTACTCTGAGTCGAGCGGATGAGGTCTGGACAGCGCCGATTTCGATGTTATCGAAAAGACAACACCCCCGAGCCTTCATCTGGGATACAGAAGAACCATCCAACTCAGCAGATATATGTACTTGACATAATAAAACAATTCAATCCTGGTCTGCCGGCCCATAACACTATGCAATGTTATGGGCCTTCGATGTGTTACACTTTTGGTTCGTAGCAAATGATTTATACCCTCCTCTCTAAGGTGAGGGGATAATGATTACACAAATGTGTACGAATTTCATGGCGTTTTTAGTTTTTTAAATTCATTGTATGTAGTTTTTGTGGTACAGAGCTACAAAGTTACCTTTCTCAAGGATTTTTCTCAAAATTACCATTTGTCAAATTATCCATATCTTCTTAATTTTATATGTCCTTTTAGTGAAATAGTATGAAAATATGAAATATATCCTTAACCCTTGAATATCCTGAAAAATGCCCTTGATTTTTTGGTACCAAGGGGTTCTTGATTATTTTTATATAGAATTTTAGATTCGTCGGCTGGACTAGTGTAGCTTCTAAACGTCTTGACCGATTGAGGTTATTTTTACACATTATAATTATATTGTCAATGTGAGTATGCGTAACTGTATCTGTTATTAACAAATTGCTTAGGTACTTGAAGGAGTGAAGAAAACTATTATCCCATACCAAATTTGAAGTCAATCCGTTACTCCTTTCGAGAGTTATCGTGCGTTCCAGCCACACAGACAGACAGACGGACGGACATTGCTAAAATGACTTAAAATGGCTCAAAAGGGCTCCTTAAATGGCTCCTTCGATGTGTTACACTATTTGTCCGTAGCAAATGATATATAGCATCGTCACACTAAAGTGGCAGTATAAATATACAAGAAAAATTATAATTTTTATTAAATAAATATGCGATATCTTTTAGGTCCATCAAGGTTCAATTTTGGTTTTTGGTAGTCAGTGCGTAATAGTTTGACCCCATAGTACCACAAATTAAGGATATTAATTAATACTTTTTCAGGATATTCAAGGATTAAAGATATATTTCATATTTTCAAATCCTTTCACCAAAAGGACATAAATATTCCATTCCAAAACATTGAAGAGGAACAACTGTTTTTAATTGGCGTTAATATCTTCACATCGAAGAAGTGACCTAAGACCCCAAGTTTGTTTAAAATGTTTATATTCAACATTGCGGAAAAAGTAGAAGGCCATATCCTATTACCCTAAAAGCTTTTTATTTAATAAGATTTAAAAAAGGGAATTTTTTTTAATTTTAATACATTTTTAAAAACAAAAATATTAAACAAATTATTTTTAAATTCGTTTTCAATTTTTCATTAAAAGTGCAAATAATTACTAAAATTTTGCAAAGAGTCCCATATTGATAGCTTTTACCGTTAAAAATATGTAATATTTTGAATAAACCCAGTATTCCTCAAAATTCACAATTTCGAAAATTTAAAAATCGTCATGGTCAGCTGTTTATTTTTTTTTCCAAAATAATTTGCACGGGTTGTTGACAACACTTAGCTTAACCATTATACCAAGATTCACTAAAATCAGTGACATAAGGCAAAAATACCGTGATTACTTAACATGGAAATGCTCATACGAGTATATTCTGTCCATATCTATGCCTTAATCGGGTTTCGTTTGCCTTCTCAAATAACTGATCTCTAGAAAATATGTGTTGAAGAATACAAATTTTAGACCGATGTACCCAAAATCTGTTCATAGGTATAACAACGCAACCAATGTGCATCTTGAACTAATTTCTACTTGCTCTTATTCAAATTGCCAACAGTGTAAACCACAATTCTCTAACACTGCTTGAATTTAAGACAAATTGCATTTATTTTCATTTATGACAACAAAGGTGTAAAATATGTGCTAAACGAGTAGAAAATGTATTTTCGGAAAATAATTCATTTACAACGTTGTGGTGTCTCTGTGTGCATGTGTGCGTCTACATATGAGTGGTGGTTATGTCTAAGTATTGGTATACCACTCCATAATAGAATGAATCTCTCTTGACTCTTTGTTTTCCAGCATAGATGCCACAGAGCGCTTGGCTTGTCCTCTGAATCAGGGAATATGAGTGTGGCTGCATATTGTCCTGACTGGTGCTGCTGGAACTGTTCTGTGTGTGCCCCCCAAGTGTCGTGTGTTCCAAAACAAACGACTCATATTAATAATAGATGACTTTTGGTTTTAACGACTGTGGTTACGGTTGCTTGACTTCGACTGCTGCTCTTGACGTTGGCATCTTACATTGCATCCAAGGATGGTGGGAGCCATGGGTGGAGTTAAGTTCGGTGAGTTAGAGGTTTTTCATAATAGTTTTAAGACAAAATAGATTTACATACACGAGTAAAATAAGAAAAAACGAAAAAAATTCTTCTATACATTGATAAATTTCAAATAATTTTTCAGTGAGACTAGAGAGGGAGACAGAGAGATTGGTATAGGAAGGGAGGAATATATAGAGACACAAGTTAGCAATGATGTATGGCACAGCCACAAACTTCCCCCGGGGGAAAATCAATAAAGGTAAAGTATTTTATGCAAATTACTTTGAACAAAAGTTATTAATGAAATTCCAAAAATAAAACTTTGACATTGGTTACTGAGAGTAAAAACCCATAAAAACATCAGCAACAGTAACTTGCTAAATGTAACGTCCCCTAGCTCCATAAGTTAGAAATTTGCTTAAAGGGTTATGTGATTGGAACTGTATTTAAGTATTTTCCATATAAAACTGACAGAAAATATATATACAAAATATTATTTTTACTGCTTACATCAGTGTCGACTTTCGCCTATATCGTCCAAATAACCCTCTACTGAAGTGTAGATAACCCAAATGGTCGTCAACTAAAGAGTAGATAACCCAAGTGGTCGTCAACTAAAGAGTAGATAACCAAGGTTGTACTCTACTAAGGAATAGATAACACATTTGCACTCTACTAAGCAGCATACAAATCGACTGTTAATTTAACAACGGGAGGTCTTCTCAGGACTAGCCGCCTACTAATAAGTAGATAACCCAACTGAGTAGTAGATAAAGCAATTGAGGAGTAGATAACCCAACTATAAATCTTAGTTGTCCTAAGGAATAAATAACCCAACAGGTTGTTAACTAAAGAGTAGATAACCCGGCTGATCAGCATCTAAGGAGTAGCTAATTCAACTGGTCCTCTACTTAGGAGTAGGTAACCCAACCGGTTCTCTAATAAGCAGTAAATAACTACTTTCCCAAAGACTAGATCAAACTTGTCGCCAACTATGGAGTAGATAAGCCAACTGGTGGTCAACTATTTTACTAACGGGTCATCTTGAGTATGTGAGGAAACTGGCCGCCTAATGAGGAATAGATAACCCAATTGGTAGTCAACTAAGTTGTAGGTAACATAACTGGCCAGCAACTAAGGGGTAGATAACCCAACTGGTCGGCAACTAAGATGTAAATAACTCAATTAGTCCTCTACTAAGGCGTAGATAACACAACTGGTTTATTAGTTGTTAGAAATAAAAGTGTAATACATCGAAGAAGGGACCCAAGACCCAATGTTAGTTTGAAATTTAAATCGATTTCAAGATTCTTCAGATAATTTGAACTATGCCCGTCCCTCTGAGTGGTTTGTACGTATGTAACTCTCGGAAGGAGCGACTAAATCACAATCAATTTTGTACAACTTTAAGCTAACTCTAATGTTTTCTCTAGAGTTAGCTTAAATTCGAAGATGGGTCGTATTAGTCCACTCTTTCTGCTACCTCCCCCACAAAGAAATAGTATTTAGTGACTTATTGAAACTCTTATAAATTGATCTAAAGTTTGATATCTTATTGCATAACCCTACGATGTATAAGTACATGAAACAATTCAAAGCGCCACCAACAAGACATTGTTATTTTGTGACATTTTATGTTTGGGTCATTTTGAGAAATTGAACAAATTTGTTTTGTTCAAGTTTATTCAAATGTAGTTGAAAGATGAGAATATTTAAAATTCATAAATTCAAACTGAGTTACTTTGATGGTAACAATCAGGAAAATTGTATGCCTGATTGTTTCATTGAATGTTTCCAGAAATTGTTCTGACTCTTAGGAAGAAAAATTGCTGTAATTTGAGATATAAAAAAGTTTGATTTAATCTTAACTTGGAAAATGATTATTATACGACATACCAGTTGTATAAAACTTTTTCTTATTTGAAATCTAAGAATTCCACTAAGTTTACGATATGAACTGCATTAATAAGGAATAGGCGATATTACAATTAGATAACCTTAAGGATTTGGAATTATTTATTAAATTTTATTACATATTTTTTTTGGATTTGAAACATGCTAATTCGAATTAGCATACTTTGGAATGGAGATATAGATATGTTCCTCCAGATTTGACACTAAGCGCTATGTAAAAGGTATTTTACATCCGGTCATTTCGAAATTTGGCAGGAAGGGGTTTCATATTTCTGGAAAGAAAACTGATAAATTTGTGGGAATTGGGTCATATTTAGATATAACCCCCTACATACTTTCGTCCAGATTTGTTAATAAGGCGCTATAGAAATTTTATTTTAAAACCGAACGAAACCCTAAGCCCATCCTACAAAAGCTAACTATATATAAATGTATAAATGTTTTTTACGATTCAAATTCTTGAATCTTTAAACACTCATATTGTTTACCCTTTGTGACAAAAAGCTAGGATTATAGTTTTCAGCATCCTCAACATCAAGATCAGACCTCTTTCTGATTGTAATGTCATAAAAGCCGCACTTTACAACCAATCAGACTGAAATATAGCAGGTGGCCATGACAGGCCGTGGCACCCAACGAGTTAAAAGATCGGGATACAATTAGGAATTTATATATTTTATTTCATTTAATACTATTCCAAGAAAAATGGTCAATAGAGGTTCATGTTTGCTTGTCTTGGAAGCCAAATTTTGCAAGGGATTAAGGATCAATTGTTAATTTAATAAGCTCAATGCCATTCGTATTATAATCCCTTCCAATAAGAAAATTTGTCATTTATATTTTACTTTCCATAATGAAAATGGGTCAAATTGACTCAATTTTATACTCCACACATAAATGGTCTCCTCCAATTAAAAAGTAAACATTCACGGCCCAGTTGATAATTGGTAGTGTGAATTTAGCGGGCTCTAAAGCATTCTTAACCAGTAAGGAAAGACAGAAAGTCTGGCGGGGCCAACTATATAATACCCTAGAACTCCCTAACAATGCGAATATGAGCATGCGATAAAAATTTGGCAGTGTTCAGTTACGTAATAAGAAAACTCTCTCTGCCAAATTTCGTACTGATCGGATATAAAATACGGTTTCTACAGCGCTTACATGTCAAATCGGGTGTAACATATATGTATATGGGGACTATATCTAAATCTGAACCGATTTTGACCAATTTAAATAGGGATCGTTTTTGGGCCGAGAAAGAGCACAGTGCTTAATTTTATCACAATCGAACCATAAATACGACCTGCACTTTGATTACAAGAATATATGGGAAGACAAACAGACGGACATGGTTAAATCGACTCAGAAAGTGATTCCCAGTCGATCGGTATTATAAACGATAGGTCTATCTCTTCTCCTTTAGGGTGTTACAAACAAATGCACAAAGTCATAATACCCTGTACCACAGTGTGGTGTAGGGTATAAAAACAAGTAAGGAAATATCAGACAGGTAAACCGATAGAAGTATACCTTTACTTCGTGTGTAATGTAATATGGTACATCGAGTGGGAGATGCCAGAACGAGTGATCGTATAGTTACTGAAAATATCACAAAAATTATTTTTTATCTCAGAAAGAAAGTCATAATTTAGGTGATTTTTGTTTCCTCTCCTAGAGACGAGCACATTTTTGGAAGAATTTTCGTAATAAACAAGTAAGAAAGTTCAGTCGGGTAAACCGACTTAAGAATCCCCACACCTTCAGTTCCAAAAAATATAATTTTGTATATATTATTTTTTTGTTTTAATTAAATTATTATCAATTTAAATTGCATTTAATAAGTTTAATGTATATACTGGTATTAAAGTTTTAAGCCGTTAACTTTTGGTACAAAATGGTTCATTTGAGTGGGAGGTATCAAGAGGTATCAAGAGGGTGCCAACTCCGCACATTTTTCTTGAGGTGTTAGCGACCAATAAACTAATACTATGTGAGGAGTTTCAGAAGATTCGAGTAAGTATGTAGTATAGGAGTTATTAAAAAATCAATATTTCACAAAATGTTAACCCTTTATAGAAGGTTCCCGAAGGAGCGCACCAATATGGTCCATATTCGAACTTAGGCTGAGACAGAAAAAAATTCCACATACCTAATTTGAAGTCGGTCGGTTACGACTTTTAAGAGTTATCGTGCGCAACAGTCAGAGAGACGGACATTGCTTACATTACGTAAAATTACCCAAAGCGGATTTCCTCCAAATATACTTGAGGCCTTAGGTTACTCTTTCGATGTTTAAGACTTTGGATCGTAGCAAATGATATATACCCTCTTTCACGATAGTGAGGAGATAAAAACATGCTTTTTTTGAAAATATGTTACTTCTAACATAAGGGCTATAACTTCGACATTTATCCCTAATTCTTTTTCAAGTTGGCATTGTTTTGTTCTTTAGCACGCTGGTTGTTAAAAAATTGAATAAAATAATATTGATGTGTCACTAGGATATTCTCCTGACGTTAGACCATCTTTGCCTCCATTATGTATTATAGAATGCACGTGACGTGATTTTTTTCTGCTGAAATAACAGAAGTAAGGTAATAATTTCTATTCGTTTGGAAGAAACTATGCCGGATTTTTGACCCAACCTCGCTGAATGATCGGAGTAGCATCCGTGAAATTGCTACACAGGGAGCTGAGCTGTCAAGTAATTGAATTTTCTTCACCGTTTAAAAAAAACCTTTGCATTCTATAATACATAATAGAGGTAAAGGTGGTCTAAAGCCAGGAGAATGTCCCAGAGACAAATCAGTAACGATTTAAGGACTGAAATAAAAATAAACGAAAATACAATAAAATAATATTTTGCAAATTTTTCTTATATTTCATGGTTGTTTTCGTGCCAGCAAAAAAACAATTGTTTGCTAACTTTTTTACGACTGTTACTAAAACACTTTTCCTATACGAAAAACAGATATTTCCAATATTTGTAGCCATCATAATTGTCTTAACTTATACCGGCTCTATCGGACTTATAGTTCAACATTGCACAGGATTTGGATTTCTGCAAAGCCATCCACCAGACGACAATGTCATACCGCTCTATCGGTCTGACTACTGCCCTGGGTTAAAAAATAACACTGTTCTAAATTTCATTACAATCGGGACAAAATAACGATCTACACTTGATTACAAAGATACATTTACAGGCGGAAGCACATGGTTGAATATACTTAAGAAGCGATTCCACGTCGATCGATGTAATAACCGGTGGGTCTATCTCTTCTCCATTTGGATGTTGCAAACTCTGGCCACAGTATGGTGTAGCCGAATATATTACACGGAGGAAAAAAACGGCCTCTGTAACATATTGCCCCAAACATATTTTGCAGGCAACATATATATGTTTGGAGCAGCTCCCAAACATATTATGTTTGGGGTAGCGGTAATGTTCCCAAACATTTATATGATTGTATGTAATCATATATATGCTTATGTCCAAACATTTATATGATTGTGTGTAATCATATATATGCTTATGTCCAAACATTTATATGATTGTATGTAATCATATATATGATTGCATTTAATCATGTATATGATTGTATATTGTTGTTTTTTATCAAAAGTCTGAACCCTTTGTGACGCACCTATAATATATTTATAAAATTCTAATGTTCCATTAATTATCCATTATTCGGACTGCGGACTATGCCACTTTTCTTTCAACTTGGTTGGTAGCTCCGTTGATCCACCCCATTGACTGAAAAACGTCAACACCTTATACCACTGGCTATATAGAGTCAACGAGAATTATATGCACAGCGTGTATTTTAATTTACTTTCATGTTACACCCGAAACAAGAAAGTATAAGCATAGCCATATATTCATTCTGACTGGCTGTGGCTGTCAATGGTTGTACGTGGGTGCGTGCGTGTGTTCGCTGTGATGGCTTAGCACAGTGGTGATGGTGGATGCTCTATGAGTCACATAATTGGGCTCTCAGAGAGTAATACTCTCTAAAAATCTAAAAAATATGCTCTAATATATTATTTTGCCAAAAATATGTTAGGGCACAATCATATCGTTTTATAATATGCTAGAATTTTGCCCCGAACATATTATGATTGTGTGCAAACATAATATGTTTACCCACAAACATATATATGACTGTGCCCGTCCCAAACATATTTATGATTGCATCCAAACATATTTTTAACATATTTTTTTGTCCGTGTATACACCGAATATATATTAGACCGAATATGACAGAGCAGAGCTTATACAGGGTTTTCCAACAAGAGGTGTTATTTTGAATCACCCGGTATTTCGGTAGCTGTCACTTTTGAAGCTTTTATTCTTTGATATTTAACAAGTAAAAACTACGCCTAAAACTAAAAATGGAACGATACACGATTCAACAACGCATTGAAATTTTTAAAATTCGAAAATCATCGAAAAATCATCTTGACTGATGAGGCCCATTTCCATCTCGGTGGCTACGTCAACAAGCAAAATTGTCGCATCTGGGGCTCGGAAAACCCAAGAGTTATTGTTGAGAAGCCACTCTATCCTCAACGTGTGACTGTTTGGTGCGGTTTATGGTCCGGCGGGGTCATTGGACCTTACTTTTTCGAAAATGAGCTATCAACCCACAGGGCTGCTAGAGTCGTAACAATAGCTGCAGAATTTATGTTACTGAACGTCCCCTCTTTATCTACCAAAGTTTCCACAGTACATTCCGCAACAGAGAGAGAGGTTCTTCAATAAAGTTGACTAGATCATACAGGGCATTTTTGGTGGATTTCCCCTTTTTATTGGCTTTTATTGTACTGTAGCTCCTGATATATATTAGTCCTAACGTAAATGTCTACTAATCTATCCAGTCGGTCGAATTTTGGGATAAAAAAACGTTGTTTCTCTCCATTGTATTGGTATACAGGCCTGATTGATACAACAAGTATAGATCTTTCTGAGCCAGGGATTAATTGTATCAGCCACTGCCTGTAGTTCTGCGGGCGAGACTTTGTCTGGTCCTGGCGACATAAAGGGTTTTAAGCTTTTAGTAGCCCAAATAATGCTAGATTGAATTACAATTTCGCTGGCGACTTATGATAGCTGCACTTCAAATAAATTCCCAGTTGAAGTATTCAGTACCGCTTCAGAGTAGCCCGGGATATGTGTATTCGGCAGCTCCCTCCACGTTTCCACAATGGTCCAAAAAATATCATATATATAAAATGTTTCATAACCTTAAGGCTTTCTATGCCATTGCAAGAATCTATCCAGAATATATTTTGAGATTTTTCAACTCGGTTTTGTATTGCTTGAGTTCTTCCTAATAGATGTCCCAGTCCTACGGAGCTCTTGTGGCTTTACCTTTTTAATAAGCTTCCAGCAGCACTTCCTCAGCATAAATAATTTAGACGACCACCATGTCTGACGAAGTTTGCCCTGGATTTTAGATATATACATTCGGCTTGTAACGAGTCATTAAGAGTTGCAGTGACTCGTACTACTGTTTCTTCTATATCCCCGATAGCTTGCATCTTCATTTCAAGTATTTTTGGAAAAAACCTGTAGCAAGTTTGGAGACCCTAATATGCTCCAATCATCATTCATAATAAAGGGTCCGCAATGTAACGTTTTTTTTTCAACTAGTGCTTATTTCGTGAATGGCAACACTTAGCTCATGTCTGATTTGACAGATAATTAGTTTTATCCTTCCGCTGAACGAATATGTGTATACTGCGAATATTGCGACATTACTTTGAAAATCATGGTAATGTTGCAGAATGTGTGCGAAAATTGCTTACAGATTTTGGAAGAAGAGAAGCACCGTCAGCTCCGTATGTTCGTTATCTTCTGAAAAAAGTGAAAGAAACTGGCATCCTCATCGATAAACCAATATTCGACTTCGCTTTTGGCAATATACGACAACTTTTCTATGGATTCCCGATATTTCTTGCGCCTGACCCAAAAGACAAAGTCTTTAAGTCCGCTTGAAGGGCATAAGTTTCGATTTCTAGCATCAAAAAGTAACAAATTCAATGCTGTGCTTCACAAAATTCGGATTATTTGACTGAAATTTGTAATATCATTATTTGTTAATTTTCCATTATTTATAAAAAAATTAAATCCTTTTTAAAATGCAATCATTGTAAATGTTTGCTCCCTCGCTTTTTTTCTCTTGTATTCAAATTGTTCCATTCATTAAACATACGTTCAGTTATTTTAATTATTTCCCATATACTTTTTTGTTAGAACCCATCATAAATACCTGATTTATTATCACTTTTAATGAGAAATTGCACACGTTGTGTAACAATTAACATTCATTTCTACTGTTATACGGGGGCGCTGCCAACAAAGGCTGCCCAGCAGATGACGTTGTGTTTCGTTTCTGGTATTGTTTTGCATTTTCAAAAAAAAGTTACAATTTTTCTTCCGTTTTGTATGAGTTAATTTACTGCCGCTGCGTCTGTCTGGGTATTGTTCGTTCGGCCAAAAATTACCATGTATGGCAAATGTTTCTTTGGTTTTTTTGCTATGGTTCTTGTGCTGTTGTTCTGGTCGTTTTGTATGGTTTGTTTTCTCACTCGCAGTTTAATTCACAGTTAATGACATTTATATGAACATTTACAATTTTTAATAATTTTACAATTCACTTGATTTTTGCAATTAAATATTAAACTCATACGCCTATGTATGTATACACACATACCACAACAAAAACATACACATAGTTACAAAGTGATGGCGATAAAACAAAGAATGCAATGCAGAGTTTGACCGGATATGAATGGACATACGTGAAGAGGAAATGCCCGACGTGCATCTCTCTAGGGTGGCAACATAGCTCATCAACAACATATGTGCAACATATGTGTGTGTCCTTGAACACATGCATATTGGCTGTACTCTGGGTGTTCGCTCGGGTATTGTATATTTAACAGACGCTATAAAATTATTTATTCGCATACTTGTATGCAAGTAAGTTTGAATGTATTTATAGTTTATGGGTTTCTGTCGGCTGGCATATTAGGGTGTTCGAATTAATTTCTTGTGGTTACCAATGGCCTACGGCATATGCATTTTCATATCGCATAAAGAAACTCTCAAAGCTTATAAAAATCATTCAGTTAAAAGCTGTGTTTAAATGTACATATATTTTTAATTTTTGTATTGAAACATTTTCGGTTTAGTCTAATACATGTGCCTGCGTAGCGAGCGCCTGTTTATGTTTACCACTCTGTGAGTACATATGTTTGTAATTAAATTACGTATTTGGGTCGATGTTGGTTTTTTTGTGTGCAATCAAATAATAAAAAAGAATTCTGGCAACAATTGTGTTCGTAAATTAAATGAATTGTCTGCCAGAACAATTTGTAGCACCAAGACGGGCAAGAAATTCTTAAATTTTAGTAAAATATTTTGCTGCTAATATTTAGTATTTAAATGCCCAATTTACTAATTGCAAAGTATATTGTGGTAATACATGTGCTCACATCTTAAGATGCGTTTTATCCTCTTCGGAATAACTTGTAAATATATAGAACAAATAAAACAGTTGCTGTATAATCAACTTTTATACAATCAAAATCTATATATATATAATTGTTGCGTGACTGGTTGACTGATTGACTGACTGACTGGCTGATTGACTGACTGATCATCGCCCAGGCCAAGCGGCTGAAGTTAGAATCATGAAATTTGGTGGGAGGGTAGTCCTTGGGACGTAGACGAGCAATAATTTTCGCACAATGGGGCAAAAAGGGATAAATATGGTACCACCGCCAAATCTAAACGAAATGAGCTAGAACCGTGAAATTTGGTATGAGGGTAGCCCTTAGAAGGTAGACTCAGATATTGGCAGGATTTTTCGTAATACGAACATTTACGCACACAGTGGGGTAAAAAGGGAAAAATGGTATAAATGTAGTACAACAGCCAAATTCAAATGGCAATAGCTAGAATCGTGAAATTTAGTGTGAGAGTAGCCCATATGAGGTAGACTCTGAAATTGACAGGATTTTTCGAAATTCGAACATTTACGTACACAGTGGGGTAAAAAGGGAAAATTGTGGTACAACAGCCAAATCCAAATGGCAAGACCTAGAATCGTGAAATTTGGTGTGAGAGAAGCTCTTGGGAAGTAAACTAGAACAAGGAGCGATTTTTTGAAAAAAAAACCAGTAAGGAAAGGCAGAAAGTCGGGCGGGGCCGACTATATAATACCCTATACCTCCCTAACAATGCGATAAGGGTTATTGCGATAATAATTTGGAATAATTGGTAAATGGGTAAGAACATATATATGCGGATATATCTAATTCTGAACCGATAATCGCTAAATTAAGCAATATTCGTCCCTAAATTGAGAAACATCTTTCTGGAGAATTTTATAATGATCGGAAGTAAAGTACAACTTATATAGCGCTTTGTAACCAAATTAGAAGGAACATATATATGGAGCTTATATATAAATCTGAATCGATTTTCCCTGAATACTCATTCATGTAAAATAGAAACCTCTTTCTGTCGAATTTCGTACTGATCGGATATAAAATACAGTCTCTACAGCGCTTGAATGTCAAATCGGTGCTAACATATATATGGGGGCTAAATCTGAACCGATTTTCTCCAAATTTGGCAGTATTCCTTCGTGTAATAAGAAACCTCTTTCTGCCGAATTTCGCTGTGATCGGATATAAAATACAGTTTCTACAACTATTGAATTTCAAATCGGGGGTAACATATATATGGGGGCTATATCTAAATCTGAACCGATTTTCTCCGAATTTAACAGTATTCCTTCATGTAATAAGAAACCTCTTTCTGCCGAATTTCGTACTGATTGGATATAAAATACAGTTTCTACAGCGCTTACATGTCAAATCGGGTGCAACATATATATACGGGCTATATATAAATCTGAACCGATTACCCCCAAATGTTGTATTGTATCTAAGTGTATCACGAGACTACTCTCTGTCAATTTTTGTACAAATTGGTTACAAAATGTTGCTTATACAGTGCATATATGCCAAATCGGAGGTGCATATATATGGGAGCTATATGTAAATCAGAACCGATTTTAACAATAGGGATCGTCCTTGGGCCTAAAAAAAGATATGTGAAAAGTTTCGTTGAGATCGGACCATAACTGCGACCTGTACTTTGATTACAAGAATACGTCTACAGACAGACAGACAGACAGACGGACATAGCTAAATCGACACAGAAAGTGATTACAAGTCGATCGGTATAATAAACAATGGGTCTATCTCTTCTCCTTTTGGGTGTTACAAACAAATGCACAAAGTCATAATACCCTGTACCACAGTGTGGTGTAGGGTATAAAAATAGAGGCACAGCGGGACAGAAAGGGATAAATATGGTACCACCGCCAAATTTAAATCCTTAAATTAGAATGGTGAAAATGAAGCGAGGGATGTCTTTATGACAACGGGGGTATTAATTTTTTTGTATTCGTATTTTTCGGGGCACAGTGGGGCAAAAAGTGTAAAATGTTGTACAGTGGCTTAAAAATGTCAAACATTGATCAATGGTTCCAGGGTAACTTTTGGAACATAAACTAGAGATTGGAAGTGATTTTTAGTAATTTTAACTTAGGGAAAAAAGGGAACTATCTGCCAAAATTGGAACTTAAACATGAGATATGAAGAGTTTATAAGGTTTTAGGAGCACTGTGGTCAAAAACGGTTAAATAGTGGAGTGGAGAAAATATGATTAAATATATTACAGTCGGGGAAGAAGGTTTAAGTCTGCTAGCGTGGAGACACATTTTAAATACGGTACAGTGAGAAAAAATTTTTTAAATATAGTACCCCGGGGGTAAACATTTTGTACAGTGAGATACAGAGTTGTATGGGGCACAGTTGTGCAAAAAGGGTTAACTATGGTACAGTGGGGTAAAAATATGTAGTTATATGTATATGGTAAAGTGGGACAAAATGGGTTAAAAATGGTACAGTGGGGAAAAAAGGGTTAACTATAAAAATATATTTACTATGACACAGTGGGGCAAAAAGGGTTAAATATGGTACAGTGTGTCAAAAATGGTTTACTATACAGTACAGTAGGGCATAACTGGGTTAAATTTTGTACAGTGGAGCAAAAAGGGTTAGATATGGTACAGTGGGGCAAAAACTGTTAAATATGGTACAGTGAGACAAAGGGTTTAATATGACACAGTGGGGCAAAAAGGGTTAACTATGGTAACGTGGGATAAAATGGGTTGAATATGTTACAGTGGGGCAAAATGCTTTAACTATGGAACAGTGGGAAAAAATATGTTAGCTATGGTACATTGGGACACAAATGGTTCAATATGGTACAGTACGACAAAAATGGTTACAGTGGGCACAAATAGCAAAATATGGTAACGTGGAACAAAATGGATTAATTATGGTACAGTGGGGCAAAAATGTGTTAACTATGGTACAGTGGGGCAAAAATAATTAAATATAGTGGACAAAATATAGTAGGACAAAAAGGTGTTAAATTTGATTCAGTGGACCCAAAACGGTTAAATATGGTACAGTGGGTCAAAAAGCGTACATTTAGTACAGTGGGTAAAAATATGGATGTAGGGAGAGAGGGTAAGTTAAATATGAAATAATAATGTCTTTTTTCAAAATTTATGCTTTTAATAACACTGTGGTGCAAAAAGGTTAAAATGATGATGCAGTTGGGGCAAGCAAAAATTGTTCAATATATTACAGAGGGGTAAAAATGTGTGTTAAATATGGTTTAGTGGAGCAAAGAGGGTTAAATATGGTACGGTGAAGCAAAAAAGTAGAATACGGTAAAATGGTTAAATATGGTAAGTGGGTAAAAAAGGGAACAAAATAGTCCCAGATATGTATAAAAATTCGTACTTTAGAAGCACAGTGTAATAAAAAGTGTTTAATATGGAACAGTGGTGCAAAGGCTGTTGAATGTGAACCCTGAGTGCAAAGGTAGCTCTTGCAGCGTAAACCAAAGCTAAGAATTGTTATTTCCAAATTTGTTATTCTACTGAAACCGTGGGGAAAAACATGTTAAATAAATGGCACAGATAGGGGACAAAAATTTTGAAATACGGCCTAAGATTGCGAATTTGGATCTTGAAATATCAATTATAATTTTAAACCAGTAAGGAAAGGCAGAAAGTCGGGCGGGGCCGACTATATAATACCCTACACCTCCCTAACAATGCGATAAGGGTTATTGCCATAATAATTTGGAATAATTGGTAAATGGGTAGAAACATATTATCTAATTCTGAAACGATAATCGCTAAATTAAGCAATATTCGTTCCTAAAGTGAGAAACATCTTTCTGGAAAATTTTAATGATCGGAAGTAAAATACAACTTCTATAGCGGTTTGATACCAAATCAGGAGGAACATATATATGGAGCTTTAATATAAATGTGAACCTATCTTCCCTGAATACTTATTCATGTAAAAAGACCTCCTTCTGTCGAATTTCGTACTGATCGGATATAAAATACATACAGTCCCTACCGCGCTTACATGTCAAATCGGGGGTAACATATATATGGGAGCTATATCTAAATCTGAACCGATTTTCTCCGAATTTAGCAGTATTCCGTCATGTACTAAGAAACCTCTCTTTGCCGAATTTCGCACTGATCGGATATGAAATAACATTTTTACAGCGCTTACATGTCAAATCGGGGGTAACGTATATATGGGGGCTATATCTAAATCTGAACCGATTTCTTCCAAATTTAACAGTGTTCATCCATATAATAAGAAACCTCTTTCTGCCGAATTTCATACTGATCGGATATAAAATGAAGTTTTTACAGCGGTTACATGTCAAATCGGGGCTAACATATATATGGGGGCTATATCTAAATCTGAACCGATTTAACCCAAATTCAATAGGGATCGTCCTTGGGCCAAAAAAAAAGATCTGTGTAAAGTTTCGTCGAGATCGGACCATAATTGCGACCTGTACTTTGATTACAAGAATACATGCACAGACGGACAGACGGACAGACGGACAGACGGACAGACGGACAGACGGACAGACGGACAGACAGACGGACAGACAGACAGACGGACATAGCTAAATCAACTCAGAAAGTGATTCTAAGTCGATCGGTATAATAAACTATGGGTCTATTTCTTCTCCTTTTGGGTGTTACAAACAAATGCACAAAGTTATAATACCCCGTACCACAGTGTGGTGTAGGGTATAAAAATATTGTACAATCGTGCAAAATTGGTTAATTATGACACACAAAGGGTTAAATGTGGTACAATAGAGCGATTCACTTTAGATTTTTAAATTCGTACCTTTATAGACACAGTGGGACAAACACGGTTTTATATTGTACCAGGATGTGAATGAAGCGATTAGAACATAAACTAGGGGAAAGTTGCTAACGTATGAACCAAAAAAATAGTTTTTCAACGTTCGGTGGTCCTGGGGGAAAAGGGATAAATATTGTACCATGATGTTAGGGTAACTCTTGGAACACAAACTAGAAATGAAACGAGGGTTCGTATTTTATATATAAAAGTAATCAAATCTTCTTTATTTTGCACCATATGTAATAATCATGTCATTTTGAAAGAAAGAGGTATAACTTTTTTACAGTACCCTAAACAGAAAATAAATAAAAGATGGGGGCTGCGAAGCGCACCGGGTTAAAGCTAGTATTTATATATATACAAAATTGTTACATTAAAAAAAATCAAATAATGAATTAAAAAATGTTTAAATTTTGAAATTGTAAAAAAAACTTAAAGCCTCAAAGGACCATTGGAAATAACCCATAGAATTATATATTAGGTTAAGATTTGTAAACTAATTGTCATTTTCAATAAAACTATAAAAAACCAGTAAGGAAAGGCAGAAAGTCGGGCGGGGCCGACTATATAAAACCCTACACCTCCCTAACAATGCGATAAGGGTTATTGCGATAATAGTTTGGAATAATTGGTAAATGGGCAAGAACATATATTTGCGGATATATATCTAATTCTAAACCGATAATCGCTAAATTAAGCAATATTCGTTCCTAAATTGACAAACATCATTCTGGAGAATTTTGTAATGGTCGGAAGTAAAGTACTACTTCTATAGCGCTTTGTAACCAAATCAGGAGGAACATATATATGGAGCTTATATATAAATCTGAATCGATTTTCCCTGAATACTCATTCAAGTAAAATAGAAACCTCTGTCTGTCGAATTTCGTACTGATCGGATATAAAATACAGTCTCTACAGCGCTTGAATGTCAAATCGGTGCTAAAATATATATGGGGGCTATATCTAAATCTGAACCGATTTTCTCCAAATTTGGCAGTATTCCTTCGTGTAATAAGAAACCTCTTTCTGCCGAATTTCGCTGTGATCGGATATAAAATACAGTTTCTACAGCTACTGAATTTCAGATCGGGGGTAACATATATATGGGGGCTATATCTAAATCTGAACCGATTTTCTCCGAATTTGGCAGTATTCCTTCATGTAATAAGAAACCTCTTTCTGCCGAATTTCGTACTGATTGGATAGAAAATACAGTTTCTACAGCGCTTACATGTCAAATCGGGTGCAACATATATATGGGGGCTATATATAAATCTGAACCGATTTCCCCCAAATTTTGTATTGTATCTAAGTGTATCACTAGACTACTCTCTGTCAATTTTTGTAGAAATCGGTTACAAAATGTTGCTTATACAGTGCATATATGCCAAATCGGAGGTACATATATATGGGAGCTATATGTAAATCTGAACCGATTTTGACCAAATTCAATAGGGATCGTCCTTGGGCCTAAAAAAAGATATGTGCAAAGTTTCGTTGAGATCGGACCATAATTGCGACCTGTACTTTGATTACAAGAATACGTCTACAGACAGACAGACGGACATTGCTAAATCGACTCAGAAAGTGATTACAAGTCGATCGGTATAATAAACAATGGGTCTATCTCTTCTCCTTTTGGGTGTTACAAACAAATGCACAAAGTCATAATACCCTGTACCACAGTGTGGTGTAGGGTATAAAGATTCAATAAAACAATGTAATGAAGTGGGAAAAACATTTACTGAATAAAGAGTGCCTAATAGCATCGTTTAAAATAATATCTTTGCGTTGGAGTTAGCAACATGGGCTTTGGAATTTCAACAATTTTTCCCGAGGTTATACCGAGGAAGAAGCAGTTATTATGCGTGGTATTACTGAAGATTCGGATAAATAGTACAGAAGCTTAAAGAAACCGTATATTTACGAAGAAACCGAAGACCGCGCGATTCAACGAGATCTTCCCTGACAGGACAATTACAGTTTCTACGAAGGTAAAATACTTAGGATCAGAAATTGGCTTGAAAGTATAGCATAAAAAACAGTAACGACAGATAGAAAGTTGGGTGTGATCGAACCTACACCTCCCCAAAAAATGCGCGAATGGGCATTGCGATAATAATTTGAAATAATTGGTTTCGTTTCAATCAATAAAGTACTTAGCTCCACCTCCTAATCAAGGCTTATTTCAAGAAGGAGTTGAAGATGTTGATTATGATAAACTAGATCTGAAACGATAACCTTGGAAAGCGCAGTATTCTTTCATAGACCAAGAATCGAAGGGAACATATACGTAGATGAGACTTTACATAATCAAAACAGATTTTCATCAATTTGGATAAAAAAACCTCATGTATGCCAAATTATATAAAGATCGGACGTAAAATACAGTTTCAATAGAGCATGAATACGAAATCGGCAGCAATATAGTATCGGGTCCGTTAATAAGAGCGCTACAAAAGTTTTTTTAAAGAAAACAAAAAAGGTTTTGGATATCAATAAAATTCTTTATTCCTGTGAAAGTACGTTCGATGCCATTATGTATGGAACTCGATTTCTTTTGCATGGCCACCACGGGCACGATTGCAGAAGTCCAGACGCTGAACCCAATTTTCGACGGTTTTCAAGCATAAATCGGCCGATACTGCTGCAATTTCACGTTCGATATTCGTACGAAGTTCATCAATCGTCGCTGACTTGTTGGCATAGACCATAGACTTGACGTTGCCCCACAGGAAATAGTGTAACGGCGTCAAATCGCACGACCGAGGCAGCCAATCGACTGGACCATTTCGTGAGATAACCCTTTCTCCAAAGTTGGTTTCCAATAAATTGATTGTGGCATTCGCTGTGTGACTTGTTGCGCTGTCCTGTTGGAACCACATGTCCTCTAAGTCCATATCATCCAATTGGGGCCAAAAATATTCGGCTATCATTGAACGGTAGCGATTCCCATTCACAGTAACGTGCCGGTCTTGATCATCATAGAAGAGGTACGGCCCAATGACGCCGCCGGCCCATAAACCGCACCAAACCGTAATTTTTCGGGATGCAATGATGACTCATGGAGTACGTGTGGATTGCTGTCTGACCAATAACGCATATTTTGTTTATTGACGAAGCCATTCAGCCAGAAATGAGCGTCATCCCTGAAGATGATTTTTCGATTTTTCGCGCTCTTAACGTTGAGGCCACTGACTCCGAATTTCGGTAGTAAATTTTAATAATTTCGACTCGTTGTTGGCTCTTATATTTTTCCATCATGAGCTTACTAAAGAGAAATGTCAAAAGAGCGGCAAAAAATATGGCGTCGTCTGCTGTCCCTGTCGGTCTACTTTTGTAGCGTCCCTGTTGAAAAACTCTTTATATGTATATTGAAGCTATACAAAAAAACTGAACCGCCCAAATTTGACAGTATTAGTTCCTAAATTTTGAAACTTCTTTCTGCCAAATTTCGCTTTCATGCCAAATCGGGAGGAACATAAATATGGGGGCTATATCTAAACCTGAACCGATTTTTCAACAAATTTAGCAATTTTTGTTCCAAAATCAAGGAATTTATTTCTGCAAAATTTTGCAATGATCAGCAGTAAAGTTCAACTTCTATAGCGATTTGATACCATGGAGCGAGTATGTTGCTCCGATTTGATATCAGGAGCAACATACTCGTATATATAGCGCTTTGATGCCACATCGGATCACATCCAGAGGAAGGTTTTGTTATCTACTCTTTAGTAGAGGAACGGTTGGGTTATCTACTACTTTTTAAAATACCAGTTGATTATCTACTACATAGTAGGGGTTTGCTCAGAGCTTCTCACATCTTGGTCCGCGGCCCACTGGGGGTCCGTATAAGCATATCAGTGGGCGCCGTGACGTCCTGATGAAAATAAGATACACAAGAGTTATGATTGGGAATACTATATTATTGAATTTGAACAAGTAAAAGCATTAAAATAGGCCATGCCGAATCTTATATACCCTCTACCATGGATTGAATTCAATTCTATTACTGGAAAAATCTTTGCAAATCTTGCAAAATCTTTGCAAATCTTGCAAAATCTTTGCAGCACATCTTGAATGGTTTTTGTTTAAGCAAATTATTAAAAAAAAACCAACGCTGCAATTTTTGATCCAAATTGTTGGCTCAAATTCCTAAGCCAAACTCTTCATCTGAAAAATGTGGTATTTGTGGCTTAAATTAGCACATTTGAGGGCTACCTCTACCCGGGGACTACAACAAAATATAAACTAATTTTAATAAATTTTATTGAGATGAATTCTTGCCAAAGATTCAGCTAAATTGCTTAGGAAGGGTGGTGTTTATCGCTTAAACAAGCCTTTTTGGTAGCGACATCTATAGGTGGACTATAACAAAATATGAATTTATTTAAAAAAATTCTACTGTGATGAATTATTGTCTAAATAAAATACCAACTGCCTCGATTCGCTTCAAATGCTTAGAAAATGCGGTATTTATCGCTTAAATAAACCTATTCTGGAGCGACCTCTATAAGGTGACTATAACAAAATATCAACCGATTTGTAAACTTTTTACAATGATGAATTCTTGTCAAAATATAATACAAACTGCAAAGTTTCAGCAAAATTGCTTTAAAAATGTAGTATCTATGGCTCAATAACCGTATTTTGGAGCGACCTCTATATGGGAGCTATATCAAAACATTGACCGAAATGGCCCATTTGCTATTCCAAACGACGTGCAACTATAAGAAGTATTTCTACCAAATTTTATCAACCTAGCTCTATTATTACGGACTGTAGAGTGATTTCAACAGACGGACATGGCTACATACATAGTCTTAGAATTTTATGAAGATCAAGAATATATCGTCGGTGCGCCGACTAAAACTCCTATGTGTAATTTTTCGAATTTTTTTTTATTGTCGAATTAGAACGTCCTAGCGGTCAAACGACTACCCACCAAAACATTTTGCGATATCTTGACCGGTTCCGAAGTTACCAAAAACTCCTATGTGTATCCCTCTATAGCAATGCTCCGACAAAAACTCCTATGTGTTGTAGGCACAGCCTGTCCCAAGGGATAGAAGGTTGGCTTAGATTCACGCCAAAAAACGGCTAATGAGGTTTGTTCAGAATCATCCCCTCTATTCGACAACGAATATATCAAAATTGGATCTGCTTCCATTCGCGAGTTATCGCGAAAACAGTACTTTTACTCTAAACAAACTTAATAGCTTTGATTTGTAAAGAAAAACGCGAAATTTTAAACTGTAACACAATTTCCTTTAAATATGATTATTTGTAAGACGCTTTGTAACGTCCGCGACATTTGCCATGTTTTTTTATTGCGAATTTTGTGTAATCCATAAAATCGACTTTTACCGCCAAATTTTTCCAAAAATATTATACCGAATTTAATAAGATTAGTATATTTGCATTCTATAATCTCTGAGGAATAGATTAATATCAGCAATTTCGCGAAAAGTATCCCTCGACGAATGATTTTTGTACAACAAAAAATTAGTTCGGAATTATTTTACTATATAATGCTATTATCTCGCGAATGAACAGTTCTAGGGAAAAGTAGGCAAAGAAAGTTTGGGAGATAAGCGAAAGGCCTACAACTCTTTCTTTAACAAACAAAATTTATAGTAATTTGGTAAGGATTTACAGTGTGTTAAAAGTTGTGTATGCTTTTCCCTTTATATGAGGCATATTTTGATCTGGCACATTGTAAATCCCTACCAAATTATTATAATTTTTTTTCTTAAAGAAAGATTTGTAGTCGTTTTTAATATCTCCCAAACTTTCTTTGACCACATATTCCTAGGACTGATCGTTCGCATTATATAGTTAAATAATTCTGAACTTAAATGTTTTTTGTTCGAAATGTATTCGTCGCGGGATGTTTATGGCGGAAATGCAAGTGCCAATCTATCACTCAGAAATCATAGAATGTAAATAAATTAATTTTAATAAATTCGCAAATTGTAAAAATTTAGCGGTGTAAGTCGAATTTTTGGATTACAAACATTTCGCTATAGAATAATATAGCAAATATCGCGGACATTACAAAGCGTCTTACACATGTTCATATACATATATGGGAAATTATGTTATAGTTTTAAATTTCCGCGATTCAATGTAATTAAGTTCGGTTTTTGGTTAAAAATTGTTTTTATCGCGATAACTCGCGAAAGGAAGCAGATCAGATTTTGATTTCTTCTTATCTGAGTAGAGGGGATGATTCTGTACAAAACCTCATTAGCCGATTTTAGCCACAATCCAGGCCAACTTTCGTTTGCTTGAGGTACGCTGTGAACATTCAAATATCAAAACTCCTATGTGTAATTTTTTTGTTTTATAATTATTTAAAATGCTCCAAACAAAACATCCTATGTGTCGCTTTTCATGAAAAACATTTACCACGTCATGCGCTTTTCACATATACGATTTTTGTTATGATATATTGGTGGTAAATAATTAAAAGAAAAATTAAAAAATCTGAGATATTAAAAATATCGCGATTTGACGAAATAGCAACGTTTTTTGTCTCTCCTGAAAACTAGTAAAAAAACACATAGGAGTTTTCGTCGGCGCACCGACGATATATACTTAATGGGGTCGCAGATCAATATTTAGAGGTGTTACAAACGGAGTGACAAAACTAATATACCCCCCATCCTATGCTGGAGCGTATAAAAATATTATTTGTTTGAAACGAATGAAAAAATTCGTTTGACGATTCATGACCAAAACATCAGAAAGTGTGGGATGGATATGCCGATAACCTCAGCATCTTCTCTAATAGAAATTCTACGTTTTCTTCCCTGTTTCAACGTCTCCAAAGTTTGTTTATAAGCAGAGGCATTATTTTTGGGTCAAACTAGACTCGGCAAATGACACATTCAACATTTTAATTGCGTTGGACCAATTAATTTTTTTTCAATCAAAATTTAACACTGATTTTTTGACCAAATTTTCATCCCTATTTTTGCCCAAAAAAAATTAAGCGGGGTACATGGAGCCTTCAAGACAGCAAATCTTCGTGAGAAGCCCTGGGTTAGCTGCTATGTAGTTAAAAACAGTTTTTTTTCTACTGCTTAGTGGGCGACCAGATCAGATCCAGGATAAGCTGGGCTATTAATAGCATGGAGCCCTTCAAGTCACCTGGACCAGACGGCATCACTCCAGCAGAAATGCAGAAAATGTTGAAGTGCATTATCCCCTGGCTGGAGAAAATTTATGTAGGCTGTATCAGGCTTTCGTACATCCCGAATCGATGGAGGGATACCAAAGTGGTATTCATACCTAAAGCGGGGAAGATATCACACACTAGCCCAAAAGACTTCAGACCAATTAGCCTATCATCCTTCCTATTGAAAGGTCTGGAAAGACATTTAGATTATTTCATTAGGGAAAACCTGGATACAAAACTCCTGTCGGTGAACCAACATGCTTACAATAAGGGGAATGCTATAGAATCAGCCCTGCACGAACTTGTGAGCACTATCGAATCGTCTCTGAATTTCAAGGAATTCATCATGGAGGCATTTCTTGACATAGAAGGGGCTTTTAACAACATTCACTGAGATGCAGTAATTGCGGCACTGTCACATATAAAAGTTAACTCTAGTTTGATTCGACTAATTCAAAGTCTGCTCAACAGAAGACGCATAACAGCATGTCTTGGGTCCACAACTCTAACAAGGTTTGTAAACAGAGGGACCCCACAAGGAGGACTACTGTCTCCACTAATTTGGAACCTAGCGGTGAATGAAATCCTGCTAGACCTAGAACGTTGTGGCTGCAAGGTCTTGGCATATGCGGACGACGTTGCAATCGCAGTGAGTGGCAAATTCGAAAACGTCCTCCGAGACATTCTACAGGTGGCTCTGAACAAATTGTCTAGATGGGCCAGAAGCAGCGGTTTGGGCGTAAACCCAAACAAGACAGAATTGGTTCTCTTTACTAGGATGAATAATGTCCCACATGTGATAAACGGAACAGAGCTAGTCTTTTCTGAAAGTGCAAAATTTTTAGGAATATGTCTTGATAGAAAACTGTTATTTAGACTTAACGTATTGGAACGTGTAAGGAAGGCCAACGTCGCCTTATATTCCAGCAAAAAGGCTGTAGGACCGCGGTGGGTCCTCTCTCCTAAAATCGTCCACTGGATATATATAGCAGTAGTTCGTCCTATACTGTTATACGGCATTGTGGTATGGTGGACGGCAACTGACAAACTAACCATCACCAACCTACTAACAAAGGTTCAGAGAACAGCCTGCCTGAGCATAAGCGGAGCCTTAAGGACTACAGCGACCTAGTCTCTACAAGCCCTACTCCATATACTGCCGATTAATATTGTGGCGAGAGAAGTTGCAACCAAAGCGGCAATAAGATTAAACTGCATATCAATGTAGAGGTACAAGAACTACGGTCACATGAGGATATCAAATTCTAGTGCTATGGTAACCGACCGAGTGGACTATATACCAACTGTGTACATCTTCGAGAGAAATTACATCACTATGATTCCCGCCAGAGATGAATGGGTTGGCAGAAACTCAGGTAATATAAACCATCTCCACTTTTTATGGTTCGAAGCTTAATGAAAAGGTTGGCTTCGGAGTACACTGTGCAGAGATTAGATTGGATATAGCTCACAGACTACCAGATACCTGCAGTGTCTATCAAGCCGAAATAATGGCAATATGGGAAGTAGCCAAGTGGATGAGTCGCAACATACACGGAGGAAAAAAACGGCCTCTGTAACACATTGCCCCAAACATATTTTGCAGGCAACATATATATGTTTGGAGCAGCTCCCAAACATATTATGTTTGGGGTAGCGGTAATGTTTCCAAACATTTATATGATTGTATGCAAACATATATATGATTGTATGTAATCATATATATGCTTATGTCCAAACATATATATGACTGTATGTAATCATGTATATGATTATATATAATGATATATATGATTGTATTTAATCATATATATGATTTATGCAAATATTTATATGATTGTATGTAATCATATATATGATTGTATGTAATCATGTATATGATTGTATATTGTTGTTTTTTATCAAAAGTCTGAACCCTTTGTGACGCACCTATAATTAAACACAATTGTATTTCTTAATACATTTTTTATATATTTATAAAATTCTAGTCTAATATTCCATTAAACAAAAAAAATTAAGTTGCATTAATTTTAAAATTGATTA
Organism: Eudasyphora cyanicolor; assembly: GCA_963930755.1. Lineage (NCBI taxonomy): Eukaryota > Metazoa > Arthropoda > Insecta > Diptera > Muscidae > Eudasyphora > Eudasyphora cyanicolor. Next base: position 41,541,516 of record OZ005738.1, read on the forward strand.
GTGGACTTGTGTATGTATATTTAAAATGTGCATACCACTTTTCATCGAATGCAAATAAAAACTGCCTATGTACTTCATTGCATATATATTTTATATGCATTCGATGAATATACATGTATATAAATATATATAATTTCACCCCAAGAAATATTTCTATTGCTTCCTGACTTTTCCCACCCCCGTATAAAACTTCAGATTAAACAAAAATCCATAAAACCAAATTTACTAAAAATCCTGACAACCCTGTTTGGCTAAAGAGACCAGTGTTGCCACTGCAAAGAATTTTTTCCGACCAAAATGTTCCCTAAAACCGACCAAAATTCCTTGTAGCCGACCAAATTTATAAAATTAAAGTAGTTGCTATCTTGTAAAGTTTGGTGACACCATTTTCAGATTAATTGACATAAAAATAGGCTCGTTATAATAGAAAATAAAAAATATGTAAACAAGATATAAAAATACTGAAAAGTATTATTATTTTATTTATTTATTTTAAAACAAGTTATAATGTGGCCCGCCTGAAATGTATATACCCAACTTCATGGATCGCATTCACTGTTATAATAGGAAAAATATCCGGAATGTCTCGTTTAAATGATAGGAATATGGCCAAATCTTAATATATCCTCATTCAGAAAAATCATTGTTTGTTGATATTTTTGCATTTTAAGTCTAATTATCTTCTTCGCCAAACCCCTAAGTTTCAATATAGTCTTTTTCTTCGCCTTTTCGTGCCAATGTGGCAAAAATCAATTTATAAATTGGAAGAAAAGTGTATAAATTAAACGGAAATCTGCATTTAAATTTTCAATCAATTTAAAAAAGGAAATCTTAATTGTGCTTACGCAACATTATTTTGACATCAATAAATGCTCTGAACACCAACACTACAATTATATAAACCCCAAGAACATTGGTCTGATATATCCCATTAATATTGATAAAAGTAAAATACGAACATCGGATGAGCCATACTTTACACATCAACGCTAGTCAATTGCTTTTGTTCCTTATTAATCTAATATTTACTATTAGCTTACGCCAAATAAATAAAATTCCTCAATTATGGTGAGATTTATCAACCAAATTTTCGGTTTAAATCCGATATGGGAAAACAGAACAGGAGTGAAAGCAACAATTCTTTTCCCAGGGCCGATATTTTAGACAACTACAAACAACATTTGTCGAACCTGAAATAAATATTTTCAAACTAATTTTTATTACAATATAGGTATTCGTCTACAATTTCAATCGATACAGCTTCCCGCGATCAAAAAATTTGGGATTCACAATCGACATTTGAGAGCATTCCAAACGGTGAATGGCTTTAACTTTCAGTAATTTATAATACAAATTAAATATTCTAGGATAAAACCGACCAAAATGGAATTGGTCCGACCATCCGACCAAATATAAAAATTTCAAATCCATCCGACCAAATTTGGTCGGAAATGACCAAAACGGCAACGCTGAAAGAGACACAAGATCTCTTCTACTCTTTTCGCTCCATCATGAAACTATAACGGTTCACAGCAACAAGTAACCTAATGTATATCGTCACTCACTACGTCAAATAAAGAAATACAATAACAACAAACAGTAATACACAATTTGCTTCTGAAAAGTAGTTCATGAGCTGCAGAATAGTTTTTAAGTTTTCTGAAAATTACTAAATTTTGAGTTGTGTCTCTTTAAAAGAATTTGTGCAAAGTGCAGAGCAAGGCAAAACTTCAATAGTACTGTGCACTCTTCACTACTGTACCCGGGGCAGCGTTGCCAGGTATTTTTTGAAAAAAACTTAAAATTTTCAAAGAAAAAACTTATTTTGCAACAAAAAAACTTATATCTATTTTATGAAAAAAAAAATTGGAAAATAGTTGCAATTCAAATAGTACAAGAAATACAGGGGTTTCCAATAAGAGTGATATGATTTCTTTGAAAAAAACACACTTATTGTTAAGGGAATTCAAAAGTTTTTTATTTAATGTGAAGTACAATCGATACAATTAAGTTCTAAATAAAACGTCATTCAAATGGCCTCCACGACTTCTTCTGCAGGAACGAATTCGATGAACCCAATTTTCCAGCACTTGTTCCACTAAATCAAGTCGTATGTCATGAATGGCACGTTCAATATTGACTTGTAAAGCTTGAAGAGAGTCTGGTTTATTTCGAAAGACCAATGACTTCAAATAAACCCACAAGAAATAGTCTAATGGTGTTAAATCAAAACTTCTTGGAGGCCATTCAATATCACAATTTCTTGAAATAATCGAATCTCCAAACTTTTCTCGCAACAATTCAATTGTTTCACTTGTTGTATGGCACGTAGCCACAATCGGTCAATGGCAAAAAGATAGCTCTTAACGAGAGCTAAAATATTGCTCATGGATGTCAAGGTCTAAGGTAGACAGGAAAGTGTTTTTTTTTTTTTGGATTTGAAAAATGGACTTAGCATCATTTTCAAATGTGACTGGAAAGTTTATTTTTGCTCTAGCTCCTTAAAGGTACGTCGGATCGGAAATCGGTCAATGACAAAATGATTATGTGTGTCAAGGTCGTAGGTCGACTGGAAAGTGTTTTTTTATTTAAAAAAAATGGAATTAGCGCACGAAAAGTTGCAAATGGAGAACGATTATTTTGATAATAAAGCTGAATAATTTGTAAACGCTGTTCTTGCGTATATCTCTCCATGATGAAATTGTAAACACTACTGAATACAATGAAAAACAAATGTCAGATCATGACATATTACAAATGGCCGAAACGTCACTTAAAAGTCATATCATTCCTATTGGAAAACCCTTTATAAATTAAATAATTGGCGTTGGGCCATATTTCTCAAATCAGGATAAAATGTAGTCGACAAAGGTATAAATATACAAAACAATTATTGTATAATTTTCAAAATAAAGGGATGATCCAAAATAGAAAATTTTCCTGTAACTCCATGGTGCATTCCGCCCTTTACCCCGCTAAATTGCAAGTTTGAAACCCCTAAATTGGAAAATGTGATTTCTGAAAATTCTTAAATTTTGTGTTTCTTATTAAGCCCTTTTATTTTCTTGTTCTTTAAAAATGTGCATTTCATTTTACAGTAAATTTTGTGGTTTTCTTACACCTCAGTGATTTATTATATTTTCAAAATTTAATATTAATTTAAAATTAAACCTAAAATTAACTGGTTTGGGAAAGGTTTTGTGTTTTTCTGAGATAATAATATAATATTACATTTTTACAGAATTTAAAAAAAACTTATTTGTGGAAGAAAAAACTTAAAAGTTATATTTTTTACTCGAAAAAACTTGAAAAATAAGTTTAAACTTATCATCTGGTAACGCTGACCCGGGGTCATTTCAGATGAAAACAATTTGTAGTGCGGGAGTGTGTTTGTTCAAAGAACATGATAAGCCCACATACATACATACGTACATACATATGTATGTTGGCAAAATAATTTATGTGGGGCAATAAAACGGCGTCAGTATTATAGAACGTTTTGTAAATAAAATGCTTTGCAGTAACATACATTCCTTTTTAAAAAAATTAATTTTGCACCAAAATAATTGTGTTTTTTAATGAATAACCTCTATACATCTTTCATATCATATTCTTTCTTTTATTTTGAATTTGTTGTACGTGTTTAAACTACAACTAATTTCTTTGAATTCGACATTCACCATACATATTCAATAAAAAAACCCGACCTTAAGCTCGAAATAATAATAATACCCTTTGGTGTCGGTGCCATTCCTCCTCATACACACGGTTACCATATACATTTTACCCTTCTTTGCACAAAATTATGAGTCATAAAATTGGGCTCTCAGAGAGTAATACTCTCTAAAACTAGAAAAAATATGTTCTAATATATTATTTTGCAAAAAATATGTTAGAACACAATCATATCGTTTTTTAATATGCTAGAATTTTGCCCCGAACATATTATGATTGTGTGCAAACATAATATGTTTACCCAATTGTGCCCGCGTTCGCATATGCGAATGCGAATATTCGTTACATCCCTAATCTACATCCAGGCAGACGACCAATTGGCTCATCTACTATTTGGTAGGCAGTTAGTTCGGTTATCGACTTCTTAGCAAAGGACCAGTTGGGTCATATAGTCCCAAGTATAGGTCCAATTGAGACCAGTTTTCGAAGTTCAAGAATTATATATGTAGTAGACATGTAATTGGTTTCATATGTGACTTGTGTAGATTGTAAGTATTATTTCAGAACAGTTCTTGGATATGTCACAATGTTCGAAGTCACCACTACCAATAACAAAGTCATGTAAAAATATAGATAAAAGGGACAATCTTCGGACCGATCCCTGTCCATTATGGACTTATCACTCGTTTATTTTTGTACATGTCCAATTAGCCTTAGGGAAACTATAAAGGGTGGTCCACCCATAATGCACGATGTTAATTGTGAGTCACACCTTAACGCCAAGTTTTTTTTGACATTTTTTGTTTCAGCGTTTGACAAATTCAACCATGGATAGGTGCACAATTGAGCAGCGCGTAAAGATTGTTGAAGCCTTTTACGAAAATGAGCAAATCAAAATGCATTTCCTTCACATCGGGATTTTTTTGTCAGCATATTTGTCCAGTTCATCCTGCGAAAAAAATTAATGCTGTTCGCGATAGTGTGGCAGAAGAGCCGTCAACCTCGACTCGTCGTCGTGCACAACAATTGAACATCTCACGGACATCACTGATGTGAATTTTTAATAAAGATTTAAATTTACACGCATACAAGGTTCAATTGACTCAAGAGCTGAAGCCTACTGACCATTTCAAGCGTCGTCAATTCGCCGAATGATTGGTTGAATAGACAGAAGTGAATGGTGAGAAAATCATCTTCAGCGAAGAGGCACACTTTCACCTCAGTGGATTGTTAAAAAGCCGATGAATCCACAAAAAGTGACTGTTTAGTGCGTTTTATAGGCCGGCGGCGTCATCGGGCCGTGCTTCTTCGAAAATTAGGTCGGCCAAGCAGTTACCGTGAATGGTTTTCGCTATGGATGCTACGGACTTCTTCTTGCCTGAAATTGAGGATATGGACCTGGACGATATGTGGTTCCACTTGCCACACAACCAAAGTAACAACGACTCTTTTGTGCGAGAAATTCTATGGCCGTGTTATCTCACGTCGTGGCGATGCTAATTGGCCGCCACGATCATGTGATTTGACACCGTTGGACTTCTTTCTTTGGGGATATTTAAAAGAAAACGTGTACGTCAATAAGCCAAGAACAATTTAAGAGCTAAAGCATGAGATTATTCGGCATATTAACGACATTGACCCCAATTATTTGTCAGAGTCATTGAAAATATGGACCATCGCATAGAGGTATGCCACCGAAGCCGTAGCGAGCATTTGGCCGATATTTTGTTTCACACATAATTGCCATAATCGTACACGGGGCAAAATCGCCTTTTTGGATATGTTTGAATAGAAAAATAATATATTTGGAACACAATTTTTTAAATATTATATATTTTTCAGCAAACAAATTGTATTTGAAAATCAATAAAATTTATTTGAAACGCATATATTAATATATTACAACAAAATATATTTGGAGTCAAATTTTCTCAAATAAAATATTTGTTTAAATACAAATAAAAGTATTGTTCAGGAATTTCTCCAAATATATTTTATTTAAAAAAGATTTTCAAAACTTTGCTGTCTTTTCGAACTTCAGTTTTAATTTTTCCTTGATTTGGAAATGTACCTCGCAACTATATATGGCATATGCAGCATTGTCTTCTGTTTTAAATCATTAATTTTAAATTTATAAATATCCCAATTCATCATTAGTTGTAAGTCCTTCGAGTAAATTATTTTATTGAAAATTATTGTTTTAAGATTATAGGATTTTAATTATAAAATATCATTAAAAAATTAACTTTGAATCCTGAGAAACTAAACGTTATTAATGTATCGGTGTATTTTCTGAAAACTTAAAAGCAAATAAATCTTTGTTTCGCAAATAATATACCAAATTTAAAACATATTAGGATGGAAACAACGATTTTTTTAGACCAACACCTTCCCAAATTTGTGTGTACCAATTATTATATATTTAGAGTGTACCCTAAACATATATATGTTTCAAGCCGAATATGTTTGGGACAATATACTACAGAAGCGATTTTTTTTTTTCAGGGTGTAGTTCCTTCTATCATAATAAAAAAAAATAGTAAGTTAACCACCCTTTAGAATATGACACTGTTTGTGGGATATGTCAGAACGGTGGTCCTCAATGCTTTCCACTCCCTCCTCATCTCCACAGCTTCTAGTTATGTCGTTGCACTGGATGCACTTTTTTCGGGTAGGGTTGTTCCGCTTTTTTATCTCATATTCAATATCTATAACTTTGCTTCAGACACAAAAGAGATATTCCGTACGGTATACCGAAAAACAAGTAGAGAAAAAGTGCAAAAAATTCACCTCGAGCATATAATTCGTATGGCCATTAAATTACTAATTGAGCCAACATGACAAAACGTGCGATGCAGAAGTTCTTATTTTTGGGGCTACTTTCACGACCAATTCTCAGAATTCAGTCCCAAAATCATGTGTTGTACTGTGTTATCTATATATATAAAGAAGAATGTGTGTTTGTTTGTTTGTTTGTTTGTTGGTTTGTTTGTTTGTTGGTTTGTTGGTTTGTTTGTACCGTATAGACGTCTAAACGGCTGGACCGATCTTCTTGAAATTTTCACAGAATGTACATGTGTGGGGCGTGGTGAAAATAGGGTACTTGAATTTTCGATATATCAAGTGGGCGTGGCCCCGCCCACATAAGACAAATTTTAAAATTGAGATATCTTGCAAAATTTCTTAGCGAGAGTGCTGTAATTTTGTACATATGTATCTGGTGGAAGTCTACGTGATTGGTCCAAAAATGGGCGTGATCGCAGCAATGGGCGTGGCACCGCCCATATAAGCCAAATTTAAAAAATGTTATATCTTGCACAATTTGCTAGCGAGAGTGCTGGAATTTTGTGTATACGTATCTGGTAGCAGTCTACGTTACTGGTCTAAAAATGGGCGGAAGCGGGTCAATGGGCGTGGCACCGCCCATATAAGCCAAATTTTGAAATTGTCTTATCTTGCACATTTTGTTAGCGAGAGTGCTGTAATTTTGTGCATATGTATCTGGTGGTAGTCTACGTGATTGGTCCAAAAATGGGCGGAAGCGGACCAATGGGCGTGGCACCGCCCATATAAGTCAAATTTTGAATTTTTGATATTTTTCACAATATGTTAAAGAGAGTGCCGTAATTTTGTAGATATATATTTGGTGGTAGTCTACGTGATTGTTCCAAAAATAGCCGAGATCGGACCAAAGGGCGTGGCCCCGCCCATATAAGCCAAATTTTTAAATTAAGATATCTTCCGCAATTAGTTAGCGAGAGTGCTGAAATTTTGTACATATGTATCTGGTGGCAGTCTACGTGATTGGTCCAAAAATGGGCGGGATCGCAGCAATGGGCGGGATCGCAGCAATGGGCGTGGCACCGCCCATATAAGCCAAATTTAAAATTGGTATATCTTGCACAATGTGTTAGCGAGAGTGCTGGAATTTTGTGTATACGTATCTGGTGGCAGTCTACGTGAATGGTCTAAAAATGGGCGGAATCGGGTCAATGGGCGTGGCACCGCCCATATAAGCCAAATTTTGAAATTGTCTTATCATTTTGTTAGCGAGAGTGCTGTAATTTTGTGCATATGTATCTGGTGGTAGTCTACGTGATTGGTCCAAAAATGGGCGTGATCGCAGCAATGGGCGTGGCACCGCCCATATAAGCCAAATTTAAAAATGTTATATCTTGCACAATTTGTTAGCGAGAGTGCTGGAATTTTGTGTATACGTATCTGGTAGCAGTCTACGTTACTGGTCTAAAAATGGGCGGAATCGGGTCAATGGGCGTGGCACCGCCCATATAAGCCAAATTTTGAAATTGTCTTATCTTGCACATTTTGTTAGCGAGAGTGCTGTAATTTTGTGCATATGTATCTGGTGGTAGTCTACGTGATTGGTCCAAAAATGGGCGGTATCGGACCAATGGGCGTGGCACCGCCCATATAAGTCAAATTTTGAAATGAAGATATCTTGCACAATTTGTTATCGAAAGTGATATAATTTTGTGCACATGTATCTGGTGGTAGTCTACGTGATTGGTCCAAAAATGGGCGGAAGCGGACCACTGGGCGTGGCACCGTCCATATAAGTCAAATTTTGAATTTTTGATATTTTTCACAATATGTTAGAGAGAGTGCCGTAATTTTGAAGATATATGTCTGGTGGTAGTCTACGTGATTGTTCCAAAAATAGCCGGGATCGGACCAAAGGGCGTGGCCCCGCCCATATAAGCCAAATTTTTAAATTAAGATATCTTCCACAATTAGTTAGCGAGAGTGCTGAAATTTTGTACATATGTATCTGGTGGCAGTCTACGTGATTGGTCCAAAAATGGGCGGGATCGCAGCAATGGGCGGGATCGCAGCAATGGGCGTGGCACCGCCCATATGAGCCAAATTTAAAATTGTTATATCTTGCACAATGTGTTAGCGAGAGTGCTGGAATTTTGTGTATACATATCTGGTGGCAGTCTACGTGAATGGTCTAAAAATGGGCGGAATCGGGTCAATGGGCGTGGCACCGCTCATATAAGCCAAATTTTGAAATTGACTTATCTTGCACATTTTGTTAGTGAGAGTGCTGTAATTTTGTGCATATGTATCTGGTGGTAGTCTACGTGATTGTTCCAAAAATAGGCGGGATCGGACCAAAGGGCGTGGCCCGGCCATATAAGCCAAATTTTAAAATTAAGATATCTTACACAATTTGTTATCGAGAGCGCTGTAATTTTGTGCACATGTTTCTGGTGGTAGTCTACGAAATTGGTCAAAAAATGGGTGGAAGCGGACCAATGGGCGCCCATATAAGTCAAATTTTGAAATTTAGATATTTATCACAATATGTTAGAGAGTGTGCTGTAATTTTGTACATATATATCTGGTGGTAGTCTACGTGATTGTTCCAAAAATAGCCGGGATCGGACCAAAGGGCGTGGCCCCGCCCATATAAGCCAAATTTTGAAATTAAGATATCTTGCACAATTGCTTATCGAGAGTGCTGTAATTTTGTGCACATGTATCTGGTGGTAGTCTACGTGATTGGTCCACAAAAATGGGCGGGATCGGACTAAAGGGCGTGGCCCGGCCCATATAAGCCAAATCTTAAAATTAAGATATCTTGCACAATTTGTTAGCGAGGGTGCTGTAATTTTGTGCATATGTATCTGGTGGTAGTCTACGTGATTAGTCCAAATGGCCAAATTACTATTGATGTTTCCACTGCATTGATATTGTTCCCGGCAAATTTTTGAAGAAGTTGAAATTGACCACGAACATGAGAGTCGCGTTGCAGAACGACTCATCGGCTCTTGAATTCTCGAAACAACTGTTGGAGCTTGGCAATGGCCAAATTACTATTGATGTTTCCACTGCATTGATATTGTTCCCGGCAAATTTTTGAAGAAGTTGAAATTGACCACGAACATGAGAGTCGCGTTGCAGAACGACTCATCGGCTCTTGAATTCTCGAAACAACTGTTGGCGCTTGGCAATGGCCAAATTACTATTGATGTTTCCACTGCATTGATATTGTTCCCGGCAAATTTTTGCGAGTTCACATCGTCGAACGAGGAACTCATCACCAAAGTGTTTCCAAATCTCGATTAGATTAGTGAATGGGCAATATTAGCAGCGAAGAATAAGGACGTCGATAGCATGAATTTTATTATTCAAAGTAAAATCAAACTCGCTTGATGTGCCAGGAGCTCCGCCGCATAATTTACAGCTGAAGGTGGAATCGATCATAATCATGTTGCGGAATCTGAATCATCCGAAATTGTGCATAGTTCGCGGTTGTCCATTATGAAACTGATGGTGATTCAGGCGACGATCATCAAGGGAAAATTCAAAGGAGAGGAAGTCCTTATCCCACGAATTCCGATTATTCCAACTGATCTTTCATTCCAATTCAAGCGGATTCAGTTCCCTGTACGATTGGGTTTTGCGATGACAATCAATAAATCTCAAAACCAATCGTAGGAAGTCTGTGGAATTAATCTCGAATTTCCCTGTTTTTCGCACGGTCATCTGTACGTTGCCTGTCTTCTGTCTTCGTTGTTTGTTGATTATCATCTGATTCGATTTATCTCTACTGATTTCGATTCCTTTTAAACAAATCGCATTAAAATTTTAACTATCTGTGTTTTATTATCACTCTGGAGTTTATCTGAAGGCGTTAAATTGGGGCGAGGCGAAGTTCGCCGGGTCCGCTAGTATATTATATAAATATATACATATGAACGCTTATCCACTAATTTGCACTTTACATAAACAAAGTCAATCGTTCGATGAGCTACACTATCATTATTTATACTGCTACTTTGTAGCTTTAAAAAGATATATAAAAAAATTCCCCACTGTGCCTTGTCGCAATTATTCTGAAGTTTACTACAATGGATTACCATATGACTGTCTTTCAGCTGCTTTTTTGTTTGGGTGTCAGTGTAGGTTTATTTTTATTTTTTCGTCTGCATTCTTCTCGTTGTTTGTGTCATTATTATCATTGTTATTGTCGGTGTAATTTGTGCTGTTCTCTGCGGCGCTGTGCAAGAATTCGCTTTAGGTCTTAAGCGACGGTTGCCTGGTGGGCCGGACGCCTTTATGACAATAATGATGATGATGCTGATGCGGCTGCCGCGGCGCCGCATTGTTGCCGTTTCGGCTGTGCAACACTTTTGATTTTTATTTAATTTTTATTGTGGCTGCCTTCTGGCAAATAAATAATTTTCATAAATAAACACACGTACCTTTGTATACTCGTATATGTATATACATACAAATGTTTATAGCCATAAAATTTTGCATCTGAGGCAAAAGCAACAAAACAAACACATATACCCACAAATATACAGTACAAAGAAGCACTGACTACCTTTCATAACAACTCTGCTTTATACTCTTGGCTCTATGGAGAGCACAAACACTCAGCCAGACGCATACATCGTCTTGTGTCTCTTCAACTGAGGTTCTGTATATCGTACATACTCGTACTCGTGTATGCATGAGTAGGTGTGTGTTTTTGGGTGAGAATGAAACGTGTGAACATTCAGACCATTTCATATGTATGTATGAGAACGAGAATGATGACAATGACGATGGTAATGATGATGTATGATATATGTCAGCATGTAGGTATGAGTATACATTTATGCATTGTTGTCATCATAAGACAATTTTTACTTTTATTATTAAATTTGCTTTTCATGAATGCATTCATTTCATTCTTTAACAATACAACAGAACATGAAACTCATTCATGTTCGTTCTTACTATCACACTTACATGTGAATTTATGTTCATACAAAATATTCCTGTGTGCGTAACACCAACTGAGGCATCGTATTACTTCAAAAGGATGTCTCCGTGTATAAATTCATGCATGTCAATGTATGTGCAAATGTTTATTTACTTATCCGTACATTCTCTCAGTGTTGTCAAATGGAGCATTGAGAGCAATAGTTACCTAAACCCATAATATAGACAAAGTGGCATATATATTTGGATTTTACTATAAAAAAGTCATTAAATTAACTAGAATCTGTTTAATAATTATGGATTTTAGATTGAACTTTAACATTAACTTTAACAAAACCACAAAGAGGCATAACCATCTATGAAAAACAGAATTTTTCGTATAGAGCAATATTTGAAACATTTCAAAAAGTGACAAGAATGAGTAATAATAGCTTTACCTATTATTATTATTAGTAAAATATACATAGATATGAACTACGAGTATTAAAGATAGTTTAACTTTCAAGGGTAATTCAATTGATTTTAATCAGACTATTTAGTTTTTTTTTTCTAAAATTACGAGGTAAACCATCGAATATCTACGAGTATAGGTTTGCGAAAATCCACCGATCTTTTTTCTCATTAATGTGTCATACAATTTTAAAACAATTGCACCCCAAAAATGAGAGTCGGGAACAGTCTACATTTGATACGGTCGATTAATTCGATAATTTTGAAATTTCATTATGAATATTTATAAATATTCTTTATAAATATCAGTAACCAAATTTTATATGTAGTTCTCCCATCTCAAGGTAAGTTCGAAGATGAACGATATTGGTTTACTCTTTATGTAACTCCTCTACAAAGGTTTTAAAATTAGACAATATTAAATAACTTACACATTTTTAGACTATTTAACCGAATCTTCTGTAACACTGTGCAACAGTGAAAAAATACACAGACTTGACAATATAGGTTCGATTCTACTATCAAAGGTTAGTATAACCCTATACTCGGTTTGGCGAAATTGGTGACCAATTTTTTTTTATGGGACTTCAAAGTCTCTGAAAATCAGTTGACCCCTCGAAAAAGGTGTTATCAGCTTTTGTCCAACAACTAATTCAGACTTGGTGATACCGCTTACCTATATTTGGCAATAATGTAGCTAAGAATATGCTGAAAAAAGTCTCTTAACATGTTTTTCGAAAAAAAATTTCCGGTACTTTTTTTTGGAAAAAGTGAAGGAAAAAATAGTTTTTTTTCACTTTTTTCGGCATAACTTCCAGGGACTCGTGATTATTCACTAACAATGCTTGGCAAAATTGTAGCCAACGTAAATCTGAACAACCTTTGTGAACATATCAGTACTATCTGAAAGTGTCTAGGCAACCTAAATAGCTCAAAAAACCACATTGTACCCCAGAAATGTAAGTATTTCACTGTTACGTAACAAACATATATTTTTTTGGTATAGGGTATGTTCAGCAACTTTATAGCTAATATAAAGGCCAATAGTTTTGTGGAACATATTAACCCTCTAGCTTCCCCACATAACTGTAATTTTGCCCCATTTTAACAAATAGTAAAAACCACCCCTTAAAATGGGGAGGGCGTTGATGAAATGTTCTACAAAAATGTTCGCCATAAAATTTTACTGTATGTGTCAGAACACACCAAAGGTCAAAACATAACGCAAATACCAAAAAAAGGTCAAATTCCTGTTCGTGCAGCAATGTTAGTCGTACGATCTAGTGGTCGAACCAATAACGATACCAGTAAAGAGCGTTTTTGACAGGAATTTGACCGCATATAGTAAAATTTTATGGCGAATATTTTTGTAGAACATTGCATCCCCGCCCTTCCCATTTTAGGGGGTGCTTTTACGATTTGTTAAAATGGGGCCAAAAATTACAGTTATGTGGGGGGAGCTAGAGGGTTAATATGTTCCACAAAAATATTGGCCTTGATAACAGTTAAATACTTACATTTTTGTATTTACATAACAGTGAAATACTTAAATTTTTGGGGTACAATGCGGGTTTTTGAGCTATTTAGGGTGTCTAGACAGATTGTATTGATATGTTCACAAAAGTTGTTCAGATTTACGTTGACTACAATTTTGCTAAGCGTTGTTATTGAAAAATCACGAGGCCCTGGAAGTTATGCTGAAAAAAGTAAAATAAAAATAATTTTTTCCTTCACTTTTTCAAAAAAAAAGTACCGAAAATTTTGGTTTCCCAAAAAATTTTACGAAACTTTATTTAGCATATTCTTAGCTACATGATTGCCAAACATAGTTAAGCGGTATCACCAAGTCTGAATTAGTTGTTGGACAAAAGCTGATGACACCTTTTTCGAGTGGCCCACTGATTTTCAGAAACTCTGGGGGCCCATAAAATAAATAGGTCACCAATTTCGGCAAACCGAGTATAGGGTTATACTACCCTTTGATAGTATAATCGATCCTATACTGCCAAGTCCGTATATTTTTCAAAAAGTGTTCATTTGTTGCATAGTGCAATTTAACGCAGAAGATTCTGTTATTCAACGCTATCACTTCCTGAAAAATGTGTGAAATTGTAACACCCACATTTTATCACAAACACAAAAAGGACTATTTTGTGCCAAAAACAGATTCATATCGCATAACTTTAATACCAGTACGATCAAACATTTCAAAATTTGTGCACTAAAGTTCAGTGAAAAAATATAGTCATTTCAACAATCTTTCAGTCATACTCACAATGACTGACGAAAGGACGAAGGGATTTCCCCCAAATACATACATATAGGTATAGGGGTGCTATCTTTGAAAATACCGTTTGCCATTGATTCAAGAATACTTGTTGGTGCAAAAGTGGGTTAGGCCAATATACCTGTGAACATGTCAATTGCATTTCTTGTTAAAGGCATTTAAAATGGAAATGTTTATGATTCTCTATAAACATTATTAAATAAAGTGAAAATGAATGGCTTTAAAATTTGATAATAACTAGGGAAAGGAATTCTTAGCATAATATGCATTTGTTGTTGTTAGTCAAGAATCAAATTTAACAAAATATTTTTGAGAATCAACAAAAGAGCAATGAAATGTTATTGCTTTGTTAGTGCATACATTTGCATATGTTATCGAAATTCATATAAGGTGGTCTTTAATGTTTGAGTTCCTTGTTCAATAGTGTTTTATTTCATCGCATAGTTTTTTGTATACTATATTTCGCAATGTTGTGAATATTCTTTGTCGTTAAAACCGTTCAACAGAGGCTAGAATTAGGAAGTTAATAGAAAAATGTGTTCCGACTGGCATGGTATAAGACATGAGAACACCAGTACATATGTATTGAAGAAAATCAATATTTCCCAATTAGACGGCATTCACAGCAATTGGGTCTATCGACAACCATCACTTGGCAAATTCATTTTTGTGTATATTCTAGTAACCGAGGTCTACAAAAGGCTTTTTGCTTTTGCTTTTGCAGTTATCCTGCAGTTATCCGAGATATCAACATTTTAAAATTTAATTTTTAATTTCATCCCCGAACCCGTGCTAGTATTTTGTAAATATCGAAGCAGAGTATGCGCCGATTTTATACACTTAAACTCGTCTGGATTGGAAATAAAAAAATCTTGTTCGATATACTCAATAGGACAAAAGTTATGGCTATTTGAAGTTATATTTTCAAAAAATCAGATTTTTTGTAATTTTTTAGGAAAAGGGTATGCGTCGTTTTTTTTGTAGCTTTAGAAGAAGTTAGCTAAAAAAATTTATCAAAGAACGAACAGGTCAAAAATATTCACTGGTATTGTTACCAAGCTTCTCCAATTTACACCATTTTTTACACAAATTTCAACAGTTAGCCACATTTTCTCCAATCGCAAAGTCAAAATGTTAAATCTTTTGACATATTAACATGTGGTAAGGTGTAGTAAGTTGAAGTGCAAAGTTAATCTGAAACCCAGCTTTTAGTATAGTATATTAAGGGGAAAATCCAAAAAAAAACAATTTTTAGGGATTTTCAATATTATTTTGGGAATTGTGGGATTGACTTTTGGAAATATAATGATTCGCGAATTACAATCGATTTCTGATGTCAAGACCTACAAACTGCAAAATATGTCATTTAAATACATATGTCCATTTGAAAAACGATTTTTTTCACTTTTTTCCAGACCCTGTGTTAGCATTTGCTTAATATCAGTGCAAAATATAAACCGATCTCTCTCACAGCAACTTCTGTAAGTTGACAAGAAAATTTGCTATATGATGTAAAAAATGTCGATCAAATACATATGCCCACTTATACAACACATGGCCATATCAATTTTTATTTTCAAAATATAGGCAATTTTTGTATTTTATTGCGAAAAGGTATATAAGTATGTAGTATTTTGGAGATACAGAGAAATTTATAAAAAGAAAGTATAACATTTTTATACCCTACACCACACTGTGGTACAGGGTATTATGACTTTGTGCATTTGTTTGTAACACCCGAAAGGAGAAGAGATAGATCCATTGTTTATTATACCGATCGACTTGTAATCACTTTCTGAGTCGATTTAGCTATGTGCGTCTGTCTGTCCGTCTGTAGATGTATTCTTGTAATCAAAGTACAGGTCGCAATTATAACCCGATCTTGACGAAACTTTACACACATATTTTTTTTGGCCCAAGGACGATCCCTATTTAATTTGGTTAAAATCGGTTCAGATTTGGATATAGCCCCCATATATATGTTAGCCCCGATTTGACATGTAAGCGCTGTAAAAACTTTATTTTACAACCGATCAGTGTGAAATTCGGCAGAAAGAGGTTTCTTATTACATGAAGGAATACTGCCAAATTCGGAGAAAATCGGTTCAGATTTAGATATAGCCCCCATATATATGTTACCCCCGATTTTACATGTAAGCGCTGTAAAAAGTGTATTTTTAATCCGATCAGTACGAAATTCTGCAGAAAGAGGTTTCTTATTACATGAATTAATACTGCCAAATTTGAGGGAAATCGGTTGAGATTTAGATATAGCCCACATATATATGTTACCCCCGATTTGACATGTAAGCGCTGTAGAAACTGTATTTTATATCCGATCAGTAAAAAAATTGGCAGAAAGAGGTTTCTCATTACGTGAATTAACGCTGCCAAATTTGAGGGAAATCAGTTCAGATTTAGATATAGCCCCCATGTATGTATATGTTACCCCCGATTTGACATGTAAGCGCTGTAGAGACTGTATTTTATATCCGATCAGTACGAAATTCGACAGAAAGAGATCTTTTTACAGGAATGAGTATTCAGGGAAAATCGGTTCAGATTTATATATAACATCCGTGTATATGTTCCTCCTGATTTGGTATCAAAGCGCTATAGAAGTTGTACTTTACTTCCGATCATTAAAATTTTCCAGAAATATGTTTCTCAATTTAGGAACGAATATTGCTTAATTTAGCGGTTCAGAATAAGATAATATGTTCCTACCCATTTACCAATTATTCCAAACTATTATCGCAATGACCCTTATCGCATTGTTAGGGAGGTGTATGGTATTATATAGTCGGCCCCGCCCGACTTTCTGCCTTTCCTTACTGGTTATATTCGTCTTTAAGAAGAATATATTTTTCCTTGAGAATATTTTTTTTATTGTCAATCCGGACAAGTTTAATTGGATAAAATCGCATCATGCTCTGCTTCGATATTTACAAAATACTAGCACAGGGTCGCCAAAAAAATTAAAAATTCAATTTTTCAATGCAGATATCTCAGTACCTATACAAGATTACTGTATGGTGCAAAAAGCCTTTTGTAGACCTCCGCATCTACAATGCACCTACAAATTTTATGAATCTGGCGAACAAGACGAAAGTTACACGCGCTTAAACATCTTGTTTACCCGAAGTGGCTAACTATTCTTGAAATTTTGTTCAGTTATGAAGCAGATTTCTGGCTCAATGGATACAAAATGGCCGCTTTTGGGTTGATGAGCAACCCGAAGAGTATCAAAAGCAACGGCATGGTGTGGTATATAGGCCGATGGATTCATTGGTCCATATTTCTTTAAAAATGAGGAAAATCAGAATGTTACCGTCAATGGTAACCGTTATGAGGAAGCACATAATCCATTTTAACGGACTATGTGCCTTCTGAAATTCAAGCGCATGGTCCCGATGAGCTCTGGTTTCAACAAGACAGCGCCCGAAACAATAACCTTGTTGAGAAATCCTTTTGGTGAGCACTTAATTTCTCCGGTAAATTGGCCAACCTAGATCGTGCGATATCACATTTTTTGGACTATTTTCTCTGGGGATATATAAAGTCGGAGGTCTTCAGAAATAAGTCAGCTACGATTGTCGCTATGGAAGCCAACATTACTCGTGTTATTAGCGAGATACCAGTCGCAATGTTATTTGACTATTTTTTGGAGTTTGTGTTAAGTTTTCGGTTTTGATGTTTTCCTACATAAATAGTAAAATATTATGGCCAACATTTTTGTAGAATATTTCATCCACGCCCATTTTTTATGTTTTTTTTTTATTTGTTAAAATAGGTCTAAAAATTACAGTTATGTGGTGGAGCTAGAGGGTTAATATCGAGCCATAACCGCCAAAAAGACGTTGGCGCCACTCACAACAATTTAGAGGTGAATGTTTCTTTTGCGATTATTTTTTGTTTAAATGCATATGTAAAGCATACATCTGTTATATAACTGTAAAATTTGCTATAACGGTACATTTTACATTTGGGAAACATGATGCCATTTGTCATAAGTAAACGAGTTCCCTCAATAAATTAGAAGTAAATCCTGGTGGCGCTTAGGTCTTTTTGGCGGTTTGGGCTAAATATATTCCACAAAAATGTTGGCCTTAATATTTTCTACAAAGTTGCTGAACAACCCATACACCAAAATAAAAAATATTTTTGTTTTAGAGTTACAAAATATTTTCTACAAATCTGCTGAACATACCCAACAATAGACCGGGTTGGCCTCCATGTAAAAAAAGTTCCCGGAAGCGAGGCGGAATATGAAAGCTTACCTCGAGAAAATCCCAAATACATTTTTATACCCTACACCACACTGTGGTACAGGGTATTATAACTTTGTGCATTTGTTTGTAACACCCAAAAGGAGAAGAAATAGACCCATCGTTTATTATACCGATCGACTTAGAATCACTTTCTGAGTTGATTTAGCTATGTCCGTCTGTATGTCTGTCCGTCTGTCCCTCTGTCCGTCTGTCCGTCTGTCTGTGCATGTATTCTTGTAATCAAAGTACAGGTCGCAATTATGGTCCGATCTCGACGAAACTTTACACATATCTATTTTTTGGCTCAAGGACGATCCCTATTGAATTTGGTTAAAATCGGTTCAGATTTAGATATAGCCCCCATATATATGTTAGCCCCGATTTGACATACAAGCGCTGTAAAAACTTTATTTTATATCCGATCAGTATAAAATTCGGCAGAAAGAGGTTTCTTATTATATGGATGAACACTATTAAATTTGGAAGAAATCGGTTCAGATTTAGATATAGCCCCCATATATACGTTGCCCCCGATTTGACATGTAAGCGCTGTAAAAACTTTATTTTATATTCGATCAGTATGAAATTCGGCAGAAAGAGGTTTCTTATTATATGGATGAACACTATTAAATTTGGTTAAAATCGGTTCAGATTTGGATATAGCCCCCATTTATATGTTAGCCCCGATTTGACATATAAGCGCTGTAAAAACTTTATTTTATATCCGATCATTATAAAATTCAGCAGAAAGAGGTCTCTTATTATATTAATGAACACTGTTAAATTTGGAAGAAATCGGTTCAGATTTAGATATAGCCCCCATATATACGTTATCCCCGATTTCACATGTAAGCGCCGTAAAAAATTTATTTTATAACCGATCAGTGTGAAATTCGGCAGAAAGAGGTTTCTTATGAAGGAATACTGCCAAATACGGATAAAATCGGGTAAGATTTAGATATAGCCCCCATATATATGTTACCCCCGATTTTACATGTAAGCGCTGTAAAAAGTGTATTTTTAATCCGATCAGTACGAAATTCGGCTGAAAGAGGTTTTTTATTACATGAAATAATTCTGCCAAATTTGAGGGAAATCGGTTGAGATTTAGATATAGCCCACATATATATGTTACCCCCGATTTTACATGTAAGCGCTGTAAAAAGTGTATTTTTAATCCGATCAGTACGAAATTCGGCAGAAAGAGGTTTTTCATTACATGAATTAACACTGCAAAATTTGTGGGAAATCGGTTCAGATTTAGATATAGCCCCCATATATATGTTACCCCCAATTTGACATGTAAATGCTGAAGAAACTGTATTTTATATCCGATCAGTGCGAAATTCGGCAGAAAGAGGTTTCTTATTACTCAAAGGAATACTGCCAAATTCGGAGAAAATCGGTTCAGATTTAGATATAGCCCCCATATATATGTTACCACCGAATTGACATGTAAACGCTGTAGAGACTGTATTTTATATCCGATCAGTACGAAATTCTACAGAAAGAGGTCTTTTTACATGAATGAGTATTCAGGGAAAATCGGTTCAGATTTATATATAACCTCCATATATATGTTCCTCCTGATTTGGCATCAAAGCGCTATAGAAGTTGTACTTTACTTCCGATCATTAATATTTTCCGGAAAGATGTTTCTCAATTTAGGAACAAATATTGCTTAATTTAGCGATTATAGGCTCAGAATTAGATAATATGTTGCTGCCGATTTTCAATTATTCCAAATTATTATCGCAATGACCTTTATCGCATTGTTAGGGAGGTGTAGGGTATTATATAGTCGGCCCCGCCCGACTTTCTGCCTTTCCTTACTGGTTTTCTTTAAAAAAGTAGGGAACCTCGAAATGGATCACCCTATATAATGATTCGCGAATTACAATCGATTTCTGATGTCAAGACCTACAAACGGCAAAATATGTCATTGAAATACATATGTCCATTTGAAAAACGATTTTTTTCACATTTTTCCAGACCCTGTGTTAGCATTTGCTTAATATCAGTGCAAAATATAAACCGATCTCTCTCACAGCAACTTCTGTAAGTTGACAAAAAAATTTGCTATATGATGTAAAAAATGTAGATTAAATATGCCCACTTATACAAAACATGGCCATATCAATTTTTATTTTGAAAATATGGGCAATTTTTGTATTTTATTGCGAAAAGGTATATAAGTATGTAGTATTTTGGAGATACAGAGAAATTTATAAAAAGAAAGTATAACATTTATATTTGTCTTTAAGAAGAATATATTCTTCCTGGAGAATATTTTTTTTTATTGTCAATCCGTACAAGTTTAATTGGATAAAATCGCAGCATGTTCTGCTTTGATATTTACAAAACGCTAGCACAGGGTCGCGAAAAAAAATAAAAATGCAATTTTTCAATGCAGATATCTCAGTACCTATGCAAGATTACTGTATGGTGCAAAAAGCCTTTTGTAGACCTCGGTACCTAGAATGCACCTACAAATTTTATGAATCTGGCGAAAAAGACGAAAGTTACACTCGCTTAAACATCTTGTTTACCCGAAGTGGCTAACTATTCTTGAAATTTTGTTCAGTTATGAAGCAGATTTCTGGCTCAATGGATACAAAATGGCCGCTTTTGGCTTGATGAGCAACCCGAAGAGTACCAAACGCTACCATTATGTACATCAATTAAAAACAACGACATGGTGTGGTGTATGGGCCGATGGATTCATTGGTCCATATTTCTTCAAAAATGAGGAAAATCAGAATGTTACCGTCAATGGTAACCGTTATGAGGAAGCACATAACCCATATTAACGGACTATGTGGTTTCTGAAATTCAAGCGCATGGTCTCGATGAGCTCTGGTTTCAAAAAGACAGCGCCCGAAACAATAACCTTGTTGAGAAATCCTTTTGGTGAGCACTTAATTTCTCCGGTAAATTGGCCAACCTAGATCGTGCGATATCACTTCTTGGGCTATTTTCTCTGGGGATATGTAAAGTCGGAGGTCTTCAGAAATAAGTCAGCTACGATTGACGCTTTGAAAGCCAACATTACTCGTGTTATTCGCGAGATACCAGTCGCAGTGCTATTTGACTATTTTTTGGAGTTTGTGTTAAGTTTTCGGTTTTGATGTTTTCCTACATAAATAGTAAAATATTATGGCCAAAATTTTTGTAGAATATTTCATCCACGCCCTTTTTATACCCTCACTTTAGTGTGACGAGGGTATATATCATTTGCTACGGAAAAAAGTGTAACACGTCGAAGGAGTAACCTAAGACCCCAAGTATGTTCGGAGGAAATCCGTTTTGGGTCATTTTAAGTCGAATGAGCAATGTCCGTCCGTCTGTCTGTCTGTCTGTCTGTCTGTCTGTCTGTCTGTCTGTCTGTCTGTCTGTCTGTCTGTCTGTCTGTCTGTCTGCTGGCTGGTGCGCACGATAACTCTCGAAAGGAGTAACCGATTGACCTCAAATTTGGTATGTGGTAATATTTTTTTCTATCTCCGGCTAAGTTTGAAGATGGGCCATATTGGTCCACTCCTTCTAGTACCTCCCCCACAAAGGGTTAAAATGTTGTGAAATATTGATTTTTAAATAACTGCTATACCACTTATTCGAATCTTTTGAAATTCCACACAGAGCACCATTTGCACCAAAAGTTAACAGCTTATTACATTAATAACAGTGTATAAAAATACTTGAAATTTTGTACAGTAGTATGCTTTTATATTGCCTACAGTCCAGGGAAAAATGGGTGTTGTTGTCACGCCCCTTTTGGTACCTCCCACACAAAGGTACCTTTTTGCATCAAAAGTTAACAGCTTATAACATTAAAACCAGTGTATAAAAATACTTGAAATTTTGTACAATGTAATGTTTTTATAGTGTCTATAGCCCTGTGAAAAATGGGCGTTATTGCCACTCCCATTTTTGTACCTCCCACACAAAATGCCCAAATCATACCACAATTGAATGTCTCATATCGTTTATACCAGTGCACATAAATGCTTATAAGTCGGCACAGTGCAATGAATTTAAAGTATCTAATGTTCAGCAAAAAAAAGGTGTATTTGATAAACCCCTTCTGGTACCTCCGACACAAATTGACAGAATAATTCGAGTAATATTCAATATTACATTACTCACAAAGTGAGGGTATACCTTAGTCGGTTTACCCGACTGAAACTTTCTTACTTGTTTTATGTTTTTTTTATTTGTTAAAATAGGTCTAAAAATTACAGTTATGTGGGGGAGCTATATAGTTAATATCGAGCCATAACCGCCAAAAAGACTTTTGCGATTATTTTTTGTTTAAATGCATATGTAAAGCACACATCTGTTATATAACTGTACAATTTGGTATAACGGTACATTTTACATTTGGGAAACATGATGCCATTTGTTATAAGTAAACGAGTTCCCTCAATAAATTAGAAGTAAATCCTGGTGGCGCTTAGGTCTTTTTGGAGGTTTGGGCTCAATATATTCCACAAAAATGTTGGCCTTAATATTTTCTACAAAGTTGCCGAACAAACCCTACACCAGAAAGAAATATTTTTGTTTTAGAGTTACAAAATATTTTCTACAAATCTGCTGAACATACCCAACAATAGACCGGGTTGGCCTCCATGTAAAAAAAGTTCCCGGAAGCGAGGCGGAATATTAAAGCTTACCTCGAGAAAATCCCAAAAACATTTTTTTAAATGTTTTTCGAACCAGCGGAATCGTCATAAAATCGTTATTTTATCGTAACTTTTTGGTTTGTAGCTCGATTGTCGATACGATAAAAAAAAAACGTTTTGCGCCGATTCCGCGGGCTCGGAAAAAATTTCAAAAAATATTTTTGCAATAGTTTCGAGGTAAGCTTTAAAATTTCGCCTCCCATTTGATAACTTTTTTTGGTGACCCAAACAAAAATATTTTTGTTTTAGAGTTACAAAATAGTGAAATACTAAAATTTTTCTGGTTCAATGTGGTTTTGTGAGCTCTTTAGCGTGCCTAGACACATTCAGATTGTATCGATATGTTCACAAAAGTTGTTCAGATTTACCGTGACCTCAATTTTGCCAAATAATGTTGGTGACAAATTAGGAGCCCCTGTAAGTTATGCTGAAAAAGTGAAAAAAATTAGTTTCTTTAACTTTTTCAAAAAAGGTGCAGAATATTCTTAGCTACATTATTTGTCAAATAGAGTAAAGCGATATCACCAAGTCTAAATTAGCTGTTGGACAAAAACTTTTTTCGAGGGCCCGCTGATTTTCAGAACCATTTGAGGCCCATAAAAAAATTGGTCACCAATTTCGTCGAACCGAGTATAGGGTAGTAGAATCGAACCTTTAGTAGTAGAATCGAACCTATATTGTCAAGTCCGTATATTCTTTCACTATTTCACAGTGTCATTTGGCGTAACACGCATAAACTGTAGACCCTCTACTACATATATTAATAAACTGATGATAAATTTCCAAACCAGATGCTTTTTGAATTTGCATTTGAAAAATAAACTCGAACTTGAAGAAACCTGGACAATAGGGCGGGTCGATTTAAAAATCGCCCATTGCTCAGTGAAAATCGTATTCTAGGGATCAAAATAAGAAACTTTGCCGAAGGAACCATACCTCTAAAACGAATTCTGATGTCCCGGAAAAAATGCCACTTTGACCCATTTAGAGTGCTCCAATCGAGTCCAAATGTATGGAACCCCCAGGGGGTTCCAGGGGGTTCCAAAGTTAGTGGGGGTCGGTCATACATTTGGACTCGATTGGAGCACTCTAAATGGGTCAAAGTGGGATTTTTCAAAATTTGCCCCTACCCAAAAGTTCGACCCAAATTGCGGGAAATCAGAATTCGTTTTAGAGGTATGGTTCCTTCGGCAAAGTTTCTTATTTTGATCCCTAGAATACGATTTTCACTGAGCAATGGCGACTTTTTTTTCCCTCCCCACAAATCGACCCGGCCTACTGGACAAGCTCATGGTGCACTAGGGTGCGTATTAGTGATATCAATGCACGTATATTAGTCATACGCTCCGAAGTACCATTCTGGGGTAAGGTTAGAGTGGCAGCAGGATGACCGCTGGGAAATTTCAAAAAGTATTACAAAAAGAGTAATTCATCAAAAAAAGTGATATCATATTTATAAAAAAGTGGCAAGAAAGGTGGCACACATTTTTAGACGTTATTCAATTGAACAACAACAAAATTCAATGAAAGCTTAACAAAAACAATTCATTTGAGTACATTTATATATTCTAAACTATATATATTTTTCAATCTTCCAACTCCACGACAATAACATTAAGAACTGAAAGCATTGAATGACAAGTTTCTACATTCAACCTTTTCGTTTACTTATTTTTCATTAATGTCAGCTATGCGTTCTCCGCAAGCACTGCTATGAGGCAACGTAAAGATTTATATTGAAAATTGATGAAAATTTCGATACAAGGGTTCATTTAAATCATTTATTAAATTTTTGATTTATCGTGACAGAAGTCGTGCGCTGACGTCGGTTGTTAAGCAGCAGCCTCAAACGCCATGCACAATACGCGTTTTCGTACATTTATTTGACATCGATGATATAATAAAAGCCAGTAAGGAAAGGCTAAAGTCGGGCGGGGCCGACCCTACACCACTCTCGTAATATTGAATAACTCTGATATATAAATTTTGTAATTCATGTATAAATTGTTTACATAAATTTACTTTTTGGACATTTTATACTTATAATACCCTGTACCACAGTGTGGTGTAGGGTATAAAAACGATTGGATCTAAAGAGCCAACTCGGATGAAACATATATATGGGAGCTATAGCTAAATCTTAACCGATTTTCTTCAAATTCGGTAGTGTTGGTTCATGGATCAAGAAACTCTGCCATTCTAAATTTCAAAATGATTGGATGTAAAATACAGCTTCTTCAGGACTAAGGAGCAAAATCGGACGAAACATATATATGGGAGCTATAGCTAAATCTTAACCGATTTTCTTCAAATTCGGCAATGTTGGTTCATGGATCAAGAAACTCTACCATTCTAAATTTCAAAACGATTGGATGTAAAATACAGCTTTTATAGGACTAAAGGGCCAAATCGGACGAAACATATATATGGGAGCTATAGCTAAATCTTAACCGAATTTCTTCAAATTCGGTAGTGTTGGTTCATGGATCAAGAAACTCTACCATTCTAAATTTCAAAAGGATTGGATGTAAAATACATCTTCTACAGGACTAAAGAGCAAAATCGGACGAAACATATATATGGGAGCTATAGCTAAATCTTAACCGATTTTCTTCAAATTCGGCAATGTTGGTTCATGGATCAAGAAATTCTACCATTCTAAATTTCAAAACGATTGGATGTAAAATACAGCTTCTATAGAACTAAAGGGCCAAATCGGACGAAACATATATATGGGAGCTATAGCTAAATCTTAACCGATTTTCTTCAAATTCGGTAGTGTTGGTTCATGGATCAAGAAACTCTGCCATTCTAAATTTCAAAACGATTGGATGTAAAATACAGCTTCTTCAGGACTAAAGAGCAAAATCGGACGAAACATATATATGGGAGCTATATCTAAATCTTAACCGATTTTCTTCAAATTCGGCAATGTTGGTACATGGATCAAGAAACTCTACCATTCTAAATTTCAAAACGATTGGATGTAAAATACAGTTTCTATCGAACAAAAGGGCCAAATCGGACGAAACATATATATGGGAGCTATAGCTAAATCTTAACCGATATTCTTCAAATTCGGTAGTGTTGGTTCATGGATCAAGAAACTCTGCCATTCTAAATTTCAAAACGATTGGATGTAAAATACAGCTTCTTCAGGACTAAAGAGCAAAATCGGACGAAACATATATATGGGAGCTATATCTAAATCTTAACCGATTTTCTTCAAATTCGGCAATGTTGGTTCATGGATCAAGAAACTCTACCATTCTAAATTTCAAAAGGATTGGATGTAAAATACAGCTTCTACAGGACTAAAGAGCAAAATCGGACGAAACATATATATGGGAGCTATAGCTAAATCTGAACCGAATTTCTTCAAATTCGGTAGTGTTGGTTCATGGATTCTTGAAATTCGGCAATGTTGGTTCATGGATCAAGAAACTCTACCATTCTAAATTTCAAAACGATTGGATGTAAAATACAGCTTTTATAGGACTAAAGGGCCAAATCGGACGATACATATATATGGGAGCTATAGCTAAATCTTAACCGAATTTCTTCAAATTCTGTAGTGTTGGTTCATGGATCAAGAAACTCTACCATTCTAAATTTCAAAAGGATTGGATGTAAAATACAGCTTCTACAGGACTAAAGAGCAAAATCGGACGAAACATATATATGGGAGCTATAGCTAAATCTGAACCGATTTCAACCAAATTCAATAGCGATCTTAACAGCTGCGAAATACTCTAAACTACAAAATTTCAGAACGATCGGAGTGAAATTGCGACCTATAGTCGACGAACAACTTTACATGGACAGACGGACGGACGGACAGACATGCTTAAATCGACTCAGCTAGTGATTCTGAGTCGATCGGTATACTTTAAGGTGGGTCTAGCTGTGTTATTTTCAGGTGTTACAAACATCTACCGTGAAACAAACTTATAATACCCTGTACCACAGTGTGGTGTAGGGAATAATAATGTTTTTTAGAAAAAGTGCCACAAGTGCCAGAGGCTCGAAATAGAAAAAAGTGGCAAATTTAGTATCAAAATAAAAAAGTGGCAAAAAAGTATCATTCATGTAAAAAAGTGGCAAAATTTATACTTTTGTGGCACAACGGTAACGCTTATTGGCTTAGTGGGAGTTAGTAGCTCACATAGACCAGTTGAGGTCCCTAGTGCTACCACAGGCCCAGGAGCACCTCATCGGAACCAACCTGTTTGAAACACAAAGTTATCAGTTATACGAATATGGGTACCACCCAGATCTGTCAGACTTTCTAGAAAAGCCAATCCTAGTATATCCAGACGCTGCGCTTTGGAAGGAATTACAACAAGCAAATAATTCGGCCGTTTCATAACTAGGAATCCGATTACGACAAAAATTGTGGTGCTTAAAGAACAGGTATTAGATAAGTTTGATTTTAATTTTGGGTCCCCTAGGATATACAAGGGACTCGTCTGACTCATAAAATCTACAAAATACTTATTACACCTAGGAATTACTAGTATAGTTACCGAGATATCTGCAGTTGAAAATTTAATTTTTGATTTTTTCCCCGACCCTGTTCTAGTATTTATTGATTATCGGAACAGAATATGCAACGATTCCTTTCACATTAACTTTTCTGCATTTGCAATAAAATTTTCTATATGACGAAAAAAATGCGATCCGATATATCGAATAAGATAAAAGCTATGAATATTTTAAAGCTATAGACATATGTCTCAGTATATCTCAGTATACATATATGGCAATATTTTTGCATCCAATAGAAAATTGTGTTGTCTATCCAGAGAAGTTAATGAGAAACGAATCGGTATATAACCGGCTCTAATATATATCGATTCGTAGGAGAGGATCGATAAAAAAAATATCAAAAAAAATGTTGTAAAGGTAGACAGAAACTTTATAAAGCCATAAAATCTTTAAAAATTAATAAATCTCAATTATTTTTTTTTTTTGATAATTTGTACATCTTGACACCAGAAATTGAGGCTAATTCAGTTAGTAGAATGAATTTTATAAATCGGACGAAAATCGGACTAGTAACACTACAGGAGCCAATTTCTGCCGATCTCTTATTGGACAACCGAACTACCGCTTGCTTAGAAATTTCTTCCTTTTAGAAGTTCCCCGGGATATATGAACTAAATATTAAACGGCTCAACTATCTAATTAAGAAATCTGTGGTTATCGAGCGTTTTTTGTGAATTTAGGGTTGTCGCCTCCAGAGATTTAATGTCAGACTGAATGTCGGGGTAAATGACAACAAATGTCTTGGTCACTATGTTGCGACTCAGCCATTTGGCAACCTCAATTACTGACATTATTTCGGATTCAGAGACACTAAACGTATCAGGTAATATGTCATAGTTTGGTGTTAGTTTGTGTTAAGGTATATTAATGATATTACTTGCTTTTTTGTTTGTCTCTGCAGGGTTCCAAGCTTTTTTATATTTGTATTTGTTTTCCTGTTTTCATTTTCCTTAGCAAATAAGCTGTTGAACTTCTATTCAATTTAAGCATCCCAATGTCCTTCATACTTAATTTTTGTAATATTTTTATTGCACGGATTTTTCTCACTGACACTTCCTTCCCTCAATTATTATCTACAAATATTATTTAACTTCCTATAATCCAGCGACCGTTGACAAATTTGTCACTCATTTGTCAACAATTATTTTTATTCGTTATACTTCATTTCGGCATATCAAAGGAATTCACGAAATCCTGCGTTCGCTGTTCAATTTTAGAAAAATATCTTTTTTTTATTAGAGACCCAAGAATTCCTAAGTAAACACTTTGCTTTGGATATCCTTTGAAATGATGTCACATCTTCAAATTCCATAGGCTCTGCTGCAATCACATGACAGTTTATTAAATAAACACGGAGGGGAATCTTTTTGTACTTTTTAATCAAAAAACTTTCTTTTTTTCGTTCAGTTTTCAGTTGTTCTGCCAACAGTACTAATTTCTTCCTTCCAATCAATTGCCACTCGGCCAACAAAGCAATCAGAGAAAAATTTTGTGATTTTCTTTTTCTCGGAGTTTTTTTCTGTTGCCTTTCGTTCATGCAGCCAGCAATGGCATGTCATAGCATTTGTCTAGGAGTTGAGTTCCTTCAGTTGCTTCGGCATTGCAATGAAGCACTGAAGTGGAAGCACTCGCATTGTGTATATGGGGGCAAATCAGGCATTGAAAGAGTAAGTGTGTGAGGGAGGGACGAAGAGCAAGACAGTTGAGAAGCGGGAAACTTTTCAGTTTTTGAGTACATTTCTCATAATCAGCACAAAAGTTATATCTCTGGGTAACTAAAGGCCATCAGCAGCAGCAGCAGAAGTGGTGGTGGTGGCGATGGCGGCATCTTCATCATCTTCAGGATTCCCAGCATCATCAGTAGAAGAATGCCGCCTTTTCCTTGCCCAACTGCAATCAACCCACCCGCAGCCCCTATATATGTATATGAAATCATTAAAATTTTTCTTAAATTCAATGCATTTTGTTCTACTTTATGCCGCCAAGAAATCTTCAATAGAGTACTTTGTACCAACACTTTCTCTCTATCTCAAGGAGGAGGAGCATGAGTTGGAGGACAACAACTCAAGAAAGCCCTTGGGAGACACTCTCTTTGCCAGTGTGTAACAGCAGCGGCAGCACTACGGGTGCCTGAAGTTTGCAAATGGAGCACAGACATATTGCAACATCATTAAAAAAGTTTTCTCAAGTTTGTGCCGCAAAAAATACTTATGTATAACGAATCGAAAACGAAGCCGAAATCAATGAAGTGGGTTAATTTGTGCGTCTCTACTCCGGCGCAGAGAATACTCGTATAAGGAAATTGCTGCTTTGGGCAGCTGCCAATGCTTTTCAGGCCTTTATGAACAAAAAGTTAAGTCGGGAGTGAAACAAAAGACTAAAATCAAACTGCATGTGTATTAAATATGCAGGAAAAAGTAATATATTTGAATACTTTTCATACCCTCACACATCAGGAAAAAGTATTAATATTATATAGAAGAGGAGAGCAAAGATTTTATTTAAGTGCGTCTGCAAGGAATCCGGACAATCAGGACATTTTTAACTCATTAAGCAATGTGTCTGGTACGCACGAAGCACAGTGGTTTAAATCATTTTTGGTCGGCCAAAAGTCTGCATCTAGTGAATCTCAAATTTATAAAAGAAGAATAATATTACCTTTTTTGCTGGTATGTAAATTTGTAAATTTTATAGAAAAATTTAAAATTGCAAACAATATTTAAGTGCAAAAGGATAAATGCAACCGCCTAATGGCTAAACTTGGAAATAACCTAGGAACAACAATACAAAAAATACAAAAAATCTATAAAAAATTAAATTTTCTTAACAAATGTATTTTCTACATTTTCTATAAAAATGCAAATTCCACAAATTTTTGAAGAAATAAGCAATTTCAACGAAATTTCGCAGAAAAATGCGAATTCTTCAAGAAAAAATACAATTTTGAAGAAAGGTTTTCTATGCAAATTTAATTTTGGTGAAATTCCTGTTAGTTTTGTTTTTAAAATTTTCTACAAAAATTTTATAAAAAATTAAACTTTAAAGAAATTATCTTCACAAATGTATTTTCTCAAAAAACTACAACAAATTTGGAAATTGCATTTCTATATAAATATTTTATATAAAAATGCAATTTCCAAATTTGTTGTAGATTTTTGAGAAATATGCGAATTTCACGAATTTTTCAAGAAAAATAAAATTTTGAAGAAATGTTTTCTATGAAACTAAATTCCTGGTGAAATTCATCTTAGTTTTGTTTTTTAAATTTTCTACAAAAAGTTAAACTTCGACGAAATTTTCTCTACAAATGTATTTGTGAAAAATTAAAATTGCAAACAATATTTAAGTGCAAAAGGATAAATACCACCGCCAGATGGCTAAACTTGGAAATAACCTAGGAACAACAATACTAAAAATACAAAAAATTAAACCTTGACGAAATTTTCTCAACAAATGTATTTTCTACATTTTCTATAAAAATGCAAATTCCACAATTTTTTTTTAGAAATAAGCAATTTTAACGAAATTTCGCAAAAAAAATCGAATTATTCAAGAAAAATTAAATTTTGAAGAAAGGTTTTCCATGAAAATTTAATTTGGGTGAAATTCCTGTTAGATTTGTTTTTAAAATTTTCTACAAAAATTTTACAAAAAATTAAACTTTGACGAAATTTTCTTCACAACATTTAATATAAAATTTAACATTTAATAATAACATTTAATATAAAAATGCAATTTTCAAATTTGTTGTAAATTTTTGAGAATTTTTCAAGAAAAATAAAATTTTGAAGAAATGTTTTCTATGAAAACTAAATTCCTGGTGAAATTCATCTTAGTTTTGTTTTTCAAATTTTCTACAAAAAGCTAAACTTTGACGAAATTTTCTCCACAAATGTATTTTCAACATTTAATATAAAAATGCAAATTCGAAAAAATTTTTTAGATTAAACAATTTCGACGAATTTTTAGAAAAAAATGCGAATTCATAAGAAAAAAATTAAAATAATAAAAAAAAATAAAAAAAAAAAAATAAAAATAAAATTTTGAAGAAATCTTTTATAGAATAGTAATTTTTGACGAAAACTCTATTCAAATTAGTAACTTTGGACGAAATACTCTTAACAGAAAATGTTGACGAAATTTCAAAAAATACGTTTTCTATAAGAATTAATTTCGACCACATTTTCTAAGCAGTGCAATTCGACGATATTTTCTAAGAAAACTAATTTTCCAAGAAATATTTTCAAAATGCAATTTCGATCCTGCTTTACGAAAAATATTATTTTCAAAAAAAAATCTACAAAAATGCAATTTCCAGGATATAAAATTCGACAATTTTTTTTTAGAAAAATGCAATATTGACAATGTTTTTTAGAAAAATGTAAGTTTAACGAAATTTTGTAGAAAAATATAATTCCAAAGATATTTTCTATAAGATAGTAAATTTGACGAAATATTCTACAAAAATGCAATACGAGTATCGCTGCCAAAATGGTACTTCGAGTAAATTTTCGATCAAAATGTACGATTGATGCTGAAGGTCTTATTTTTGAGGCTACTTTCACGTCCAATTCTCAGAATTGAGTCCCAAATCAATGATCTGAAAAATGCTGTGCTTTCGACGACATTTTCTATACAAATTATTAAAATAATAAACTTTGTAGAAAAATAAAATTTAAAAAAATATGTATATAAAATATGCAGTAACTTGGATAAATATTCTATAAAAATGCAGCTATAACAAAATTTTCTATGAAAATTTAATTTTGGTGAAATTCCTTATAGTTTTCTTTTTTTAAATTTTCTACTTTCACGAAATTTTCTCCACAAATGTATTTTCAACATTTAATCTGAAATTTCCACATTTTTAGAAATAAGCCATTTCGACGAAATTTTTGAGAAAAATGCGAATTCCACGAATTCTTCAAGAAAAATAAAATTTTGAAGAAATGTTTTATAGAATAGTAATTTTTGACGAAAACTCTATTAAATGCAATTTCGGCGAAATTTTAAAGTTCTATGAATAGTAATTCTATAAAAAATGCAGCTTCAAAAAAGTTTCAAAAAAAAGATTTTAGTTAAAAAAATGATAGGAAAAATACATTTTTAACAATTGTACAAAAATGCAAATTCCACATTTTTTTTTTGAAAATTAGATTTTAAAGAAATATCGTTGTCTCTAGAAAAATTTAAATTCGACAAAATTGTCTACAAAATAGCAATTTTGAACAAAATACTCTTAAAAATGCAATTTTGACGAAACTTTAAAGAAAAAATATCTGCAAAAATTAAATTTCCACGATATTTTCAAAAAAATGCAAATTCTACGAAAACTGCAATTTTGACGAATTTTTTTAATTTTCTAGAACAATTCAATTTCGACGACGTTTTCTATAAATATTAATAGAGTACTAAATTTTCTACATAAATAAAATTTCGAAAAAAAAATTATAAAATATATAGAAACTTTAGACAAATATTTTATAAAAATCAGTTTCGACGAAATTTTTTTTGAAAATTTAATTTTGGTGAAATTTCTCTTAGTTTTGTTTTTAAAATTTTCTACAAAAATTAAATCTAAATTGTCTTCACAAATGTATTTTCAACATTTAAAATGAAATTTCCACTAACTATTGTACAAATAAGCAATTTCGACGAAATTTTCCAGAAAAATGCGAATTCTACGCATTCTTCAAGAAAAGTAAAATTTTGAAGAAATGTTTTATAGAATAGAAATTTTTGACGAAAACTCTATAAATAGCAATTCTATAAAAAATGCAATTTCAAAGAAACAATTTTAATTTCCAAATAAATTATAGAAAAAATACATTTTTGAGAATTTTACATAAATGCAAATTCCACAAAACTTTTTTAGAAAATTATATTTCAACGAAATATTGTAGAAAAATATAAATTCGACGACATTTTCTAGAAAAATTGAAATTATCTGGAAAATAGTTAATTTGGAAAAAGATACCTTTAAAAATGCAATTTTGACAAAATTTTAAAGAATAAAATCTGCAAAAATGCAATTTCCACAATATTTTAAAAAAATCCAAATTTGACGCACTTTTTTTATAAAAATTGTAATTTTGACGATATTTTTAAAAAAAATTAATTTTTAACAATTTTTTTTTAATTTTCTAAAAAAAATTCAATTTCGACGATATTTTCTATAAAAATTAATAAAATACTAAATATTCTAGAAAAATAAAATTTCAAAAAAAAATATGAAATATGTATTAACTTTCGACAAATATTTTACACAAATGCAGTTACAACGAAATTTTTTATGAAAATTTAATTTTGGTGAAATTCCTCTTAGTGTTGTTCTTAAAATTTTCTACAAAAATGAAACTTTGACGCAATTTTTTCCACAAATGTATTTTCAACATTTCATATAAAAATGCAAATTCCACAATCTTTTTTAGAAATAAGCAATTTTGACGAAATTTTCGAGAAAAAATGCGACTTTCACGAATTCATCAAGAAAAATAAAATTTTGAGGAAATGTTTTATAAAATATTAATTTTTTAAGAAAACGCTATAAAATGCAATGTCGAAGAAATTTTAAAGTTATATAAATAGTAATTCCATAAGAATTGCAATTTAAAAAAAAAAATTTTATTAAAAAAAAAAAGATAATGAATTTCGGCAATTTCACAAAAATGCAAATTCCAGAAAAATTTTTTATAAATGTTGTAGAGAAATATATATTCAAATAATTATTAATATTTTATAGAAGGACGTCATTTTCTAAAAAAGTTAAATTCGACTAAATTATCTAGAAAATAGTAATTTTGAACAAAATTCTCTAAAAATGCAATTTTGACAAAATTTTAAAGAATACAAAATATGCAAAAACGCAATGTCCACGATATTTAAAAAAAAAACAAATTCGACGTTTTTTTAGAAAACTGCAATTTTGACGATATTTTTAGAAAAATTCAATTTTAACATTTTTTTTTAATTTTCTAGAAAAATTCAATTTGGACGATATTTTCTATAAAAATTAATAAAATACTAAATATTCTAGAAAAATAAAATTTCAAAAACAAATTATAAAATATGTAGTAAAAAATTTAAATTTTACAAAATTATCTAGAAAATAGTAATTTTGAACAAAATTCTCTAAAAATGCAATTTTGACAAAATTTTAAAGAATAAAAAATATGCAAAAATGCAATTTCCAAAATATTTTTAAAAAATCAAAATTTGACGATTTTTTTTATAAAAAATTGTAATTTTGACGATATTTTTAGAAAAAATCTATTTTAACTGCTTTTTTTAATTTTATAGAAAAATTCAATTTCGACGATATTTTCTATAAAAATTAATAAAATACTAAATTTTCTAGGAAAATAAAATTTCAAAAACAAATTATAAAATATGTAGTAACTTTCGACAAATATTTTATAAAAATGCAGCTACAAAGAAATTTTTTATGAAAATTTAATTTTGGTGAAATTCCTCTTAGTGTTGTTCTTAAAATTTTTTACAAAAATGAAACTTTGACGCAATTTTTTCCGCAAATGTATTTTCAACATTTAAAATGCAAATTCCACAATATTTTTAGAAATAAGCAATTTCGACGAAATTTTCGAGAAAAATGCGAATTCTACGCATTCTTCAAGAAAAGTAAAATTTCGATGAAATGTTTTATAGTATATTAATTTTTGACGAAAACTCTATTAAATGCAATTTCGACGAAATGTTAAAGTTCTATGAACAGTAATTCTATAAAAAATCAATTGCAAAGAAAAAATTGTAATTTAAAAAAAAATATAGAAAAAATACATATTCGACAATTTTACAAAATAGGAAATTCCACAAAATGTTGTCAGAAAATTATACTTCAACGAAATATTGTAGAAAAATATAAATTCGACGACATTTTCAGAAAAAATTTAAATTTGACGAAATTATTTAGAAAATAGTAATATTGGTATAAAATAGTATATTACTCTTAAAAATGCAATTTTGAAGAAATTTTAAAGAAAAAAATCTGCAAAAATTCAATTTCCACAATATTTTAAAAAAAACCCAAATTTGACGATTTTTTTTATAAAAATTTTAATTTTGACGATATTTTTAGACAAATTAAATTTTTAAATTTTTTTTTAATTTTCTAGAAAAATTCAATTTGTACGATATTTTCTATAAAAATTAATAAAACACTAAATTTTCTAGAAAAATAAAATTTCAAAAAAAATGTATAAAATATGTAGTAACTTTCGACAAATATCTTACAAAAATGCAGCTACAACGAAATTTATTTATGAAAATTTAATTTTGTTGAAATTCCTCAGTGTTATTCTTAAAATTTTCTACAAAAATTAAACTTTGACGCAATTTTTTCCACAAATGTATTTTCAACATTTAATATCAAAATGCAAATTCCACAATTTATTTTAGAAATAAGCAATTTCGACGAAATTTTCGAGAAAAAATTCGACTTTCACGAATTCATCAGAAAAATAAAATTTTGAAGAAATGTTTTATAGTATATTAATTTTTGACGAAAACTCTATAAAATGCAATGTCGAAGAAATTTTAAAGTCTATAAATAGTAATTCCATAAGAATTGCAATTTAAAAAAAATAAAGATAATGCATTTCGGCAATTTTACAAAAATGCAAATTCCAGATAATTTTTTTAGAAATGTTGTAGAGAAATATAAATTCGAAAAATGATTAATATTTTATAGAAGGACGGCATTTTCTAAAAAAAGTTAAATTCGACGAAATTATCTAGAAAATAGTTATTTTGAACAAAATTCTCTAAAAATGCAATTTTGACAACATTTTAAAGAATAAAAAATATGCAATTTCCACGATATTTAAAAAAAATCAAATTCGACGTTTTTTAGAAAACTGCAATTTTGACGATATTTATAGAAAAATTCAATTTTAACATTTTTTTTTTTTAATTTTCGAGAAAAATTCAATTTCGACGATATTTTATATAAAAATTAATAAAATTCTAAATATTCTAGAAAAATAAAATTTAAAAAAAAAAATATAAAATATGTTGTAAATTTCGACAAATATTCTACAAAAATGCAGCTACATCGAAATTTTTTATGAAAATTTAATTTTGGTGAAATTCCTCTTGGTGTTGTTCTTAAAATTTTCTACAAAAATGAAACTTTGACGCAATTTTTTCCACAAATGTATTTTCAACATTTAATATAAAAATGCAAATTCCACAATTTTTTTTAGAAATAAGCAATTTCGACGAAATTTTCGAGAAAAAATTCGACTTTCACGAATTCATCAAGAAAAATAAAATTTTGAAGAAATGTTTTATAGTATATTAATTTTTGACGAAAACGCTATAAAATGCAATGTCGAAGAAATTTTAAAGTTCTATAAATAGTAATTCCATAAGAATTGCAATTTAAAAAAAAAATTTAATTAAAAAAAAAAAAGATAATGAATTTCGGCAATTTTACAAAAATGCAAATTCCAGAAAATTTTTTTATAAATGTTGTAAAGAAATATATATTCAAAAAATTATTAATATTTTATAGAAGGACGGCATTTTCTAAAAAAGTTAAATTCGACTAAATTATCTAGAAAATAGTAATTTTGAACAAAATTCTCTAAAAATGCAATTTTGACAAAATTTTAAAGAATAAAAAATATGCAATTTCCACGATATTTAAAAAAAAATCAAATTCGACGTTTTTTTAGAAAACTGCAATTTTGACGATATTTTTAGAAAAATTCAATTTTAACATTTTTTTTAATTTTCTAGAAAAATTCAATTTGTACGATATTTTCTATAAAAATTAATAAAATACTAAATATTCTAGAAAAATAAAATTTCAAAAACAAATTATAAAATATGTAGTAACTTTCGATAAATATTTTACAAAAATGCAGCTACAACGAAATTTTTTATGAAAATTTAATTTTGGTGAAATTCCTCTTAGTGCTGTTCTTAAAATTTTCTACAAAAAAATGAAACTTAGACAAAATTTTCTCCCCAAATGTATTTTCTAAATTTTCTATAAAAATACAAATTCCACAAATTTTTGTATATATAAGCAATCTCGACGAAATTTTCGAGAAAAAATTCGACTTTCACGAATTCATCAAGACAAATAAAATTTTGAAGAAATGTTTTATAGTATATTAATTTTTGACGAAAACGCTATAAAATGCAATTTCGAAGAAATTTTAAACTTCTGTAAATAGTAATTCTATAAAAATTGCAATTGCAAAGAAAAATTTTAAATAAAAAAAAATTATAGAAAAATACATTTTCGGCAATTTTACAAAAATGCAAATTCCAGAAAATTTTTTTAGATAGGTTTATTTCAACGAAATGTTATAGAAAAATATAGATTCGACGACATTTTCTAGAAAATTTAAATTCGACGAAATTATTTAGAAAATAGAAATTTTGGACAAAATTCTCTAAAAATGCAATTTTGAAACAATTTTACAGAATAAAAAATATGTAAAAATGCAATTTCCACGATATTTTCCAAAAATTTAAATTGGAATTTTTTTAAGAAAAGTGCAATTCAAATTTTTTAGAAAAATATAATTTCGAAGATATTTTCTATAAGATATTATCTTTGGCGAAATATTCTATAAAAATGCAATATCTATGAAAATCTCTTCGACGAAATTTTCGATCAAAATGGACGAATGAAGCTGAAGTTCTTATTTTTGTGGCCACTTTCACGTCCAATTCTTAGAAGTGAGTCCCAAATCAATGATCTGAAAACTGTAACTGCTGTCCTGTGCTTTCTAGAAAAATACAATTTCTACGGCATTTTCCATAAAAATTATTAAAATAATAAATTTTCCAGAAAAATATGTAGTAACTTTTTGATAAATATTCTATAAATATGCAGCTTTTGGTGAAATTCCTTATAGTTTTGTTTTTTGAAATTTTCTACTATGACGCGACATTTTCTCCACAAATGTATTTTGAACATTTAAAATGAAATTTCCAAATTTTTTTGTAGAAATAAGCAACTTCGACGAAATTTTTGAGAAAAATGCGAGTTCCACAAATGTTTCAAGCAAAATAAAATTGCGGAGAAATTTTTTATAGAATAGTAATTAATAACAAAAAACTCTATAAAATGCAAATTCTACGAAATGTTATATAAATAGTAATTCTATAAAAAAGGAATTTTTAAGAAAAAATTTTAATTTCAAAAAAAAAATAAATAAAAAATATAATTCCGACAATTTTACAAAAATGCAAATTCCACAAAATTTTTGTAGAAAATTATATTTCAACGAAATATTGTTGAAAAATGTCAATTCGACGAAATTTTCTAGAAAAATTTAAATTCGACGAAATTATCTTGAAAATAGTAATTTTTCAAATGAAAATTGCACAAATTTTTTTATAAAATTATATTTCAACGAAATATTGTAGAAACATATAAATTCGACGACATTTTCTAGAAAAAATTAAATTATCTGGAAAATAGTAATTTTTGAAAAAAACGTTTAAAAAGGCAATTTTGACAAAATTTTAAAGAAAAAAAATATCTGCAAAAATGCAATTTTTACAATATTATTAAAAAAATGCAGATTCGAAGATTTTTTTAGAAAACGGAAATTTTGCCGATATTTTTAGAAAAATTAAATTTTTAAAGAAATTTTTAGAAAAATATAATTCCGAATACATTTTCTATTAGATAGTATCTTTGGCGAAAAATTCTATAAAAATGCAATATCTATAAAAAAAACTCTAGCAAGATGGTACTTCGCGAAATTTCCTATCAAAATGCAATTTCGACAAAATTTTTTAGAGAAATTAAATAAAAAATCTTACCAGAAAACATATCATGATAAGAAACGAAAAAGGACGTAACAACAGGAAGAAATGAAGTGCAGTGATGTATTTCAAAATACAAAACCTGGCAAATTTTTTCAAAGTGCCTAACAACAAATTACTTCTTTTTTCATAGCTAAAAATTCCTATTTCACGAAATTCTAACAAACAAGTTATAAATCATGTTTGTGTGAATTTATTTATTTATTTATATGAATTACAATGCAAAGTAAATTTATATTCTAATTTTACGGTCCAGGGAAAAGCCGTGTTACGACAGACCAGAGCCTCTGGTGGGAATCGAACCCACAACCCCCAAATTCATAGGCGAGCACGCTACCAACTCACCTACTGGGGCGCTCATTTGTGTGAATTTATATATGCATCATTATGTTTAGGTATAATTATCATTTTTCATTTTATTTAGTTTTTTTTTTTTGCTTCTCCAATAAAATTTTCAAAAATGATTTCAAATATAAAATTTCACGTTTCTGATGACTATATATTTGCTCCTAAAAATCGAAATATCGAGAAATTGTCAGTTTATGAATAATTTTTACAATATGTCCCACTGTACGAAATTCAATGTTAGTTTAGCAGCAAATCTTTTGACCATTACCTATAATCGGATTTTTTCCAATTAAAAAAATTATACTAAAAAATAAAGAACAAAACTTTAGCCAATTTAGATCGATTCCGAACCACTGTATGCCGTCTAATAGACACTAATATACATATATATGAACCTGACTCACGGCTAGGACAAATATGGGCCCAACTGATACAGTGCATTTGGAGATCATTGTTAACTAACAAAAGCACAAAAGAATTTTATGTATAAAGATTTTTGTAGTTTACCTTTTTAATATCCTCCAACTCTTGAATTTCTTGATATCGGCAACATTTTTCTTCAAGAGATTTCCTGTTACAATTATGTATGTTCTCCCCATTTTGAAATTGATGGTTCATCATATTCTCCCTCGGCATGCAGAGTGACTTCGCTCCTTCGTCCGTCACTCCACACATACTTGCTCCTCATCCTGCCAGGCAATTTTTAATTTATACATTTTTCAATGCTGTAATTAAAATGTACGAAAGAAAGAAAAAACGAACGTTTAATTTCACAGAACAAAGTGTAAGGAAAGAAGTTGTTATGGTTATTGAAACATTAAAAACAAAAGTTTCTTTACACCAGTCAATGCCAAGATGAGTGAGAGAGAGAGAGAGAGAGTGAGGGAGAACGGGGTATAGAGAGGGACTGAGGAAGAGGGAGCATAAGAATAATAACAGCTACAAGAAACTTACAACTACGGAAATTCATTATTATTCTATTATGCAAATCTTTAGAAAAGCAACGAACAGAAGAAGAACAAGCAGCAGCAATAACAACAGCAAAAATAACAAAAGCTAAGGAAACAACACAACCATCAGCAGAAGAAAAAGAAGCAGTCACAGCAACAGCGAACTAGCATTGCAGCAAAAGCCACGGCAATAACCGTTTAGTTAGTAGTGTTGTGTTTATAGTACTACCCCACAACTACAACTACCGCATGAGTATAATAACAACGCAGTGTAGACACAGACTCGCTAACACACACACACAGTGACACATATATACTCGTATATGAGCTCTGAATGTAATGCATGCATGCATGCTTGTTGATACACCACTGATGGTGGGCAAAAACAAACACACATTTTCTTTCTCCACCACCCGTTCTCTCTGTCTCTTGACGACTTTTCACCACTGCATCTCTCTCTGCCACTGCAGCCGTTATCTTGGTGAAAATTTATTCAGACAAGGCTACAGCCAGCAATGGTTTTTTGGTTGTGTACGTTTAACGAGTAGGTCGTGAAATGTGTAAACCTGTTAAGGCCTCTCTGATTCAGGTGAGAAGTTGAAGGAACTCTTATAAAGCTCTGTGCGAGTGTGTAGAGGTGTGTGCGTCTCTGTTTACAACATCAACATAGTTAACCTCGTGCCACATGCAATCTTAATAGTGTTTCTTTCCTCTTTTTTCAATTTTCTTGTTTTTTTTTTCTGCAACCTCAACCGAAATAAAAAACCAGACCACGATATTCCAGATTCATTTCAGTTTTCTTTGCTTTACTTCAGTTTGTCGTTCGTTTCTTTATGCACAGGAGAATAGACACTCAGCAGGGCATACATACATATGTATATACACACATCCACAAGTTTTATTAAGCAGCTGCTTGCAATTGAAGATATTTTTTCTCCTATACATATTTTTTTAAGTTTTTTTTTCTTGTTTACTCCCTGACAAAACTATTATTATTATTGTTGGTGTGAAGATTTACACTTTGCCACCATGAAAGCCTATTCAT
Organism: Eudasyphora cyanicolor; assembly: GCA_963930755.1. Classification (NCBI taxonomy): domain Eukaryota; kingdom Metazoa; phylum Arthropoda; class Insecta; order Diptera; family Muscidae; genus Eudasyphora; species Eudasyphora cyanicolor. The sequence continues at coordinate 41,583,320 of OZ005738.1, forward strand.
GGTTAACTATGAAAGCAAATATAAAATATTATCAGAAAATCATGACTTAAAGATTTGTAACAAGCATTGTAACAAATAGTTGCAACAACCTTTTAAATTTTAATATAATTTGAATTTTTTGAAGAGCCATAAACAATTATTTTGTTATATGTTCGGTGGTGTTAATCAACGAAGATGTTCTGTCCCATAACGAGTAATAGTCAGTGATGAACGAATAGGAATTCGATTTTAACGAATAAGGTATTTTTAGACCGATTTTCCCGATTTTTTGTAATTATCTCTATTCGAAAATTAATATCAATCGATTTTAAAAAAGACAACGGAAAGTCATTTCTATTCGTTCGTAACTCGAGAAATTGAAAAACCAATATGCGATGCCACACCTCCTATTTTTAACGATATTGGTGTTAATTGGAGGCCTTCATCGGTACCATTTTTCAGAATTCGAAAACATGTATTGCTTTCGCGATCACTACCACTAATCACTTTCTTTTCTTTTAAACAAAGTAGTTAACTGTTGTTATCTTTTTCGAGTAGTTAGTGAAGTCAGTCAAATTAGAGTGAGTAGTCGGGTTTTCATTGTGTTTGCTCAAAAAGTCATTGCAAATTTGGGTCCTAAATTTGACCACCTCGGGTATACAAAATTTTCATCGGCTTCTAACTTTTGAATGGAGTGTCCGATTTGAGTGGCCTTTTTTTCTGTGGATACTCCTAGACCAGACCTACAATGAACCAGACCTCAGTAAACTTTTGACTGACATCTTGCCTAAACTCCAAGGCAAAGTCGGCGAAAAAATGAAAAATTCAAATTTAAAATATCTCGGAAACTATTCAAGATATCTTCAAGCTATAAAAAGTTTATTGTAGGTATGGTCTAGGAGTATCCACTCGGAGGTTAGAAGCCTATGACAATTTTGTATACGCAAGGTGGTCAACTTTAGGGCCCTGTATGAGATAGGGGGCCCAAGTTCCGAACTTAAACTCTCTAACACCTCTTGTATATGTACACACCTAAAATTTCATCGCCATATGATAGTGGTTTTGAAATGGCAGAATTATGTCCATTTTTTCCATTTTAGCCCACTGTGCTATGGAGGTTGCTCCAAAATATACGTATTTAAGCCATAAATACCACATTGTATAAGCATTTTGACGGAATCTTTGCAGTTTGTATTTAATTAACACAAGAATTCATAGCAGAAAACATTTCATATTTTGTTATAGTCCACCTATAGATGTCGCTCCCAAAATTGTTTATTTAAGCCATAAACACCACATTTTCTAGGAAATTTAGCAGAAACTATTCAATTTGTATTCTATTTTGGTAGCCCTTAGAAGTTAGACGTGAGATAAGGAGAAATTTTTAGAAATTTATAGCGATTTCGATTCAGGAAAAATGCAGCATTTCCTTCGTCATTTTCCATAAAATTGCACTTTTCATATTTTGGTAATTTGAAATTGGGACGCAACTTATATTCGGGGGAGTACATCATTTGGACTAAAAATTTTATATATTTTCATGTATTTCACGTCGACGGGGCAAATTTATTTTTCGAGAATCGAAATCGACATACATTTTTGGGCGCACAATATGCCAAATGTGGACACATGGCAAGGTTAGTCTCAAGTCGGGTATACTCTTCATGAAATATGTAAATTATTTGTTAGATCGAAATAAAATTGCATCTACTTCTTACTGTTCCCTAGTACTGAAGCAATATAGTGTAGTTTAAAAGGTATTTAACATTATCTATATGTATAGATTTCATAAGGGCGTCTCCAAAAGCCGTAATTTTTCCATATTTTGTAAGTTATTTTAAAATACAGTGGGTAAAAATTGGTAAGTATGAGGTAGTGGAGCTAAAAATTTGTAGATGTGCTAAAGTGGTTTATTAATGTTTAAATATAGTACAAGGAGGCAAAAAGGTGTTTGGTATGGTACAGTGGGGGCGAAAATAGTTAATATGGTGCAGTGGGCAACAAGACTAAAATGTCATGCAGAGGTACATAAAGGTGTTAAATATAGTACAGTGAGTTAAAATAGTTAAATTTGGTACATCGTCACAAAAAAGTTTTAGATTTGGTACAGTGGGCAACGAGTCCCTAAATATAATAGAGTGGGACAACAAGATATTAGATATATTACAGTGAGTCCAAAAAAGTCAAATATGGTGCAGTGGGGCAAATGGTTAAATATGAAAATGGCACAGCGCACAGAGAGACGGAATCCCGAAAAATTGAGTTTAATTGAAAAATTTGTAATGTACAGGATCAATTTGAAACCTAATGCCATTTTATATATTCGATTTTTTTGCATCGAGAGATCTAGTTCGAAATAGGACTGCGGGAGCCTTTTCATCGCTAACTTCAGTCGGGTGGGGGGGTTCGTGTCCTAATCGCACTAAACTATGTTCCCATTACAATAATTATTGTTATAGACTCCCTTTTTTTACGGAATTAACTATGAGCCAAAATTATATGATTTATATGAATTAAAAAAAACAATTAGATAAGATCAAATGTAAATGGAAAATGAAAAATGGTGGTATTTAACGATACTGAATAACATTAACTCTCTCAGGTGTTTTTGAGAGATTCGTCTCAAAACCCTCGCCTACCATTGTTCTAGAGACAGATATAAAATAATCTAGAACCCCAAAATGGACGATCCTATTCCACTTCTACTGATCTACATCCCAAGTTGAAAACATCTTATTTAGATTCTTTTAGCAATTCATTTCAATCAGTAACATCATTTATTCAAATAATTTTAATGCATATGAATATTAGAAAAATATGGGAAAAAATATAATTTATGAATGATTTACAACCGCACTTCAAATACGTTATATCAATGCCTTTATATAAATGTATCATTACATCTTTATCGCTACCATAATGACCTTTACATAAGTTACAATAACACAAAATGAGTTACCCTTTTCAAAAAAATCTTATTCCTATACTTGTTTTGTTTTTTTTTTGTTATTTTTGTTCGTTATTCATTTCTTTTTCTTGAAATACAAAAAAAATACAAAGTATCGTAGATACTATTTGTGAGAGAAAGAAAAAAAAACGGGAAAAATGGAGAGAAATATAGTGAGAGATTTTACATGAGAGCAGGTTTATAACAGTTGGATGTCTTTCAATTGTCATTCATAAATGCGGTCAGATCTCTTGTGACGTCACATAATTTGCTTCATTCATATTTTTCTTGCTTTACACAGAATGGGAGCAACACAAAAAAATCACTTCTTTAATACTATGTGCGTACTCATGTAATATCATGTAATATCATTCACTCTCTTTCGCTATATTTTACAACCGAGGAAAAATATCTGTGCAAGACCATTTTCAAACTAAAACATATCATCGGAAAAAAACTTACCAGCACGCCGGGATCACGTTGAAGGCCTTCCACATGTTGTATTACTATGCTGTATTAATTAGATGTCATGTTTGATTATAGTTCTTGCAGTGGATTGATGATTAATTTAATTGATTTGTAGGTTGTATCTTCAAAGGAAAACTTTGTAAAGGCCTAATAAATTTTAAAATATGTATAGATTAATTTAAACTTTAAATATAAATATAAGAATTTCATTTTTATACTTATGTTGATACTTTTTTTTTTCTTAAATTTCTAGGACACAGTAAATTAAATTTCTGTGATTTAGTTGATGTTCTTGTTCTTCATCATTAAGTCAAGAGTAGGTCAGCGTATATCCAATAATATGAACAGTTCATCCAGTTTGTTCAGGGTAAGTTGGATCATGTGTCACGTGGCAAATTCTGTCCTGACCAATTTCATCAACGATGCTACAATTCTATGCATGTAGCTGTACAAGTTGGTCGGAGTGTGGCTGAGAAGATGATGGTTAGGCTGGCAATTTTCTTCCCGTATACATAAAATGAAGCCAAAGCGGGAGGTTGCCTACTGTACCAAAACAAAATGCGCACAATGTGCGTTTGATCTTCAGTTAAGGACGTGAGGTTCCAATGGATTGGGACTGCCGTAACCAAGGCAGAAAATTGTGTGGGATATAAGTTATGTAATCCCAAGTTCAGCTCTTGGTGGAGATTGTCTTAACCAAGGCAAATTCAGGTTATCTCATTTTGTCAGAACCCAGTTTTTGCTTGGACAGGATTACAGTTGAGATGCCCAGGATGAACCTGGGTATATTGATGTCACTATAACCTTTCCTAACAAGATTTATAGTATTATCAAAGTTGTTCCTTTTTTTTTAACTCACACACTTGTACATACCTCGGAAATCTTGACTTGGGAATCTACAGCGAAGTCAAGTATATAGTTATTTGATGTTCACTGATAAATGACCAATATTGATGGGTCAGAACTTCTTGGATTTTTTTGTCTCTTGATGTGTTGTTACCGCTTTGGTGTATAAAATGGAAAGGAAGTTCTTTTAATTTCGAAGTAAAATTATAGTTCGCTTGACCCAGTTTCTCGAACAATGAAAGCAAAATGTCAAATGTTCTAAAGTGCTCTGCATATCCGATAACTTCTGGCGGTTTATCGATACAACTGATGTAATCGATATTGCCAACCATGATCGTACATCCTCTTGATAAATCAATTGAATGAAAAAGTAAAATTCATCCTTATAAAACTTTTTATAATTATTTTGTCCAGCTGGTTTATTGATCATGAAATCTCAATTGCGCTATCGGGCGTCGTGCGATAAATCGATAGTACCAACTGGATTCGGTAGGACGTTTTCGACCAGTTTAATATGAATATGCTGTGACGTTTCTGCTATTTACTGCGAATGATGGTGTAAAGTAATGATGGTGAACTGGAAATCAAAACAGAACTAACTAAAATATGATAATAAATTGGACTACGCCCTCCGAATATTTCTGACCACCAAACAAAAACTGGATTTAAGTCATATGAGTGTTTCAAGTCATATGTATGAAATTCCTGACAAAGCAATGCATTTTTGCAAACGGTGATGGTGGAGTGAGAGATTGTAAATTTATCTTGTGTTTACAGACATGGCGTTCATCACAAAACCTGATTATTTGCTTGAATTTCCACGTCAAATAAGAAGGAAAAGGAACGACTAAATTTTAATGTCTTTCCCGTGGAAAGTTCCGACAATTTTACCATCCATATCTTCTAGGATGTAGTAGTTATTTCCCTGCCTTTCGCGCACTTTAGCTTTAATAAATAAGGGAGACAATTTTGCATTAAACCCTTTTTCGAAATTGCTTTGCGCAAAATTTCTTCGGAAAACTTCTTGCCCTACGCTAAATGTTTGTGGTCTAGTTCGAAGATCGTATTGATGTCTGTTCCTTTCGTATGCTTCTTTTATATGTTTTTTCAGGTTGAGTCTGATCAATTGTAGCTGATCATCCCGACAAATCTCCTGAGTGGGTTCATTTAGAATATTCAATTTTCGGAGCAAGTCATACGAGGATGCATGGGTGATCATATCGAAACCATATAACGCGTGGTAAGGGGAGCAGTTTATGGACTGATGATGGGAATTCCGTAGCGCACAGCTTATGGAACTCAGGTTTTGGTCCCACAGACGGTGGTCGTTCTTCAAGAATGCCCTAATCCCAGCGATCAGCGACCTATTTACTCTTTCTGAGGCGTTTGCCTGCGGGGAGTAAAAGGCTGTATAAATATGATTTATACCATACGTTGTAAAGAAGGCGTTTAAATCGTTAGATTTGAACTGACTGCCGTTGTCCGATACGATCGTTTCAGGAACGCCGTATGTGTGGAAAATGTTACCTTCAAGAAAGTCCCTAATAGCGGAGGATGTAAATTTCTTTAGAGGACACAACCAGTGAAATTTACTAAGGTGATCCAGGACTATAAGAAGACCTATATATCCCGATTTACTCCTGGGATACGGCCCCAAGATATCTATATAGAGGCGCTGAAATGGACGAGTCGAAACTATGTGTTTTCCCATTGGCGGTTTCATTATAGCATTGGGGGATTTTGTCGTCTTACAAACTTCACAGTTTCGAACGTAGTTTCTTACGTCCTGTACCATTCCAGGCCAATATAAATTCCTTCTCAATAATTCTAAGGTTTTTCCCATACCGCCGTGAGCCGTCACTGCAGTATTATGAGCTCTAAAAATCGTATCTTCTCGTAACCTAAGAGGTATCCACAGCTTCCACGACAGCTGTTCTTGATCTTCCTCCCCGGAGTAGTGTTGTGTCCGGTAGTACACGTACCTATCCACAACTTTAACATCCGGAAATCTCGGTTGGTTTTCATTGACCTTCCTTATCAATTCGAGGTACTCCTCGTCTTCAAAAAATTTAGAACCCAAATCAACTTCCGGTTGGGTAATATCGATTCCTAAGACTTCATCATTCGGAATCCTTGAGAGGGCATCCGGAACCACATTTTCTTTGCCTTTTCTATGACTGATGCTGAACGAGTAAGGCTGAAGTTTAAAGACCCATCGGGCTAGTCTGCCACTTAAGTCGGGCTGGCGCATCAGCCATAGAAGGCTAGAATGGTCCGTTACTACTTCAAATTCCTGAAGTTCCAAATAACATCTAAACCGTTTTATTGCTTCCACGGCGGCTAAGCACTCACGCTCAGTCACGCTGTAGTTGCGTTGTGCCGTATTGAGCTTTTTGCTCATGAAAGCAATAGGTTTTTCATGTCCTTCATCATCCAACTGTACTAATACGGCACCGATTCCGTAATCACTCGCGTCACAGTGAACGTAAAATTTACGTGTAAAATCGGGGTTTGATAAGACGGGTGTTGAGGTAAGTAAATATTTCAGTCTTTCGAATGCTGCTTGAGCTTCGGGAGTCCACTGAAATTTCTTTTTGCATTTCAGTACTTCAGTCAAGGGAAAAGTTTCAGTGGCAAAGTTTTGAACAAAACGTCTATACCAGCCTGTTAAGCCCAAAAAGCCGCGGACTTGTTTTATATTCCGAGGTACAGGCCAGTTTGTTATGGCGATAACTTTTCCAGGGTCCGTGGTAATACCCCCGTTACCTATAACATACCCTAAATATTTAACTGAAGTCACACAAAATTTACTTTTCGTTATGTTTAAAGTTAGATTGGCTCTCCGAAATTGTGATGATATCCTAAACAATACATCCAAATGAGAAGGGAAATCTTCGGACACGATTACGAGATCATCCAAATAGCCAAATACGCAATAGCGTAAGTCTGGAGGAATGATCTCGTCGATTAGCCTGCACATGGTTTGAGGGGCATTACAGAGCCCGAAAGGCATCACCACAAATTGGTATAATGGCCTTCCTGGGACTGTAAATGCCGTCAAGTGCTTGGATTTATCGTCCAGGCTAATCTGCCAAAAGGCATCTTTAAGATCCAATTTGGATATTATATTCGCCTTTGGCAACCGTGCAAAGATCCCCTCTATGTTGGGCAAAGGATATGCATCCTTTTTAGTGACTGAGTTTAATTTCCGTGCATCTAAGCACAATCTAACTTTATTCGGTTTTAGGACCAACCTCATTGGGGAGCTCCAAGGTGAGGTGGAGGGCTCTATAACACCTAGCTTCAGCATTCTGTCTATCTCGGCAAACATCAACTTTTCTACCGCTGGTGAAACCGGGTAGAATCGCTGCTTTATTGGCGATGATTCACCAACATCGATAGAGTGCTGAATAAGGCTAGTTCTGCCTAGGCCTTGGGATTCAAAGCTAGGAAATAGGTCAACCGCCGATTTCAATTTCCTAGATTGATAGTCGGTTAGAGGAAAATTATCGACTTCTCTTTGCTCAAGGTTTTGCCCTATCTTGCAATTGTCGCTTAACGGAAAAGGATCACCCTCTAATTTCTCAAGGTTTTGCCCTGTCTTGCAATTTTGCTTTATTGTTGATAAATCTGAAGGATTAATTAACATATGATCTGAGACTAGTAAGTCTACAGAACCAGTAATGTCAGGAAATAGGTTAAATTCTCGACAAAAATCTATACCGAGTATCAATCTTTGTGTTATGGATGGTATAATAAATAATTTAATGGATTTAGAAAGGCCTTTGAAAGAAATTGTAACGTCTATCCATCCAAGCACCTTTTGTACATTTCCATCAGCTGTCTTAACTTGTGACTTGCATTTGGAGAAGTTAGGATACTTCGAAAAGTCTTGTGAAGCCAAGTTTGCACCGAGGCAGCTGACATTAGCACCGGTATCGATGAGACCATACTCAGTAAACTCCAAAAAGGCAACTTTTGCATAGAATCTCATATCTCTCGGATTCGATACAATTGTGGATACCAGGAGTTTTGTACACAATTTTTTCCGTTTATAGAATGTCCTTAAACGAGCGGTGGATCGTTTGGGTCGTTTCTGTAGATTTACAGAAACAGATGAAACATTAAAGATTTCGTTTCTTCTTTTTATATACAATTGCCAGCGTATGTGATATGGCAATTTTGGATATATTATTTTAGAAGAACTCTCATGAGATTGAATTTCTTCATGATTATTTCTTCTTAGAATGTGTACAGGAGTTGAACTTTTAATCTCAGGTTGACATTCTGAGTCACAATCCTGTGAAATATTTTGATTTAAATTGGTATTAGTTTGTAAGATGGGACACTCACTAGGACTTAATCCATTTGAGGACCCAATGGTCGGAAGTTTTTTGTCTGATGTTGTTTCTTGGCCCTGCAATTTATACAATTGGGCTTATAGATATTCTTGGCCCCACATCCATAGCAGAATATGCTCCTATCAAGAAGACAGTCTTGCCAGTGGTGGCCAATACCATCACAATTCCAGCATTTCGCATTAGAAACTGCCTTGTGAATAGCATCTACGTTAGGAACAACTTCCTCACAAGCGTTTTCATCTTCTTCAAGATTCATATCTGCCAAATGCTTACGTGGTCCTATGTTTAAGTTGGAATGACGCATTGCTAGATTCTTTCTGACATACTCGTCATTAAGAAAATTCTCTCGCGTCTGTACTAACTGTCGAAGGTGAGAAACGGAGTTAATTTTGATATATAATAAGTCCTGTCGGACTTCAGGACGTAAGTTTCTAGGGAGGATCTCAATAAGTTCTTCCTCTGCTATGGGAACGGGTAATCGGTCCATGATAGCACAAATTGATTCAAAGAATGTATCAAAGCTTTCATTTGGCTTCTGTTTTCGATTACGTACCTCTTCTTTAATGTCAAATGAAGTTTTGAATTCTTTATATTGGATGCGAATCGCATTACAGAATTCACTCCATTCAATAATAGAGGGTGACTGTTTTCGATACCTCCAGTACCACTCCTTTGCCTTACCTGTGAGCAAGGTATTTAAATTTTTACAAATTACTGAAAAGTCTCCATTGAAGTTATCATTTGTCAAAGAGGTTATCCTGTACAAAAACTCTTCTACATTAAAACCCGATGATGAACCATCGAACTTTAAGTTCCAACTTTGTATTATCGAAGTAATTTTATCGGAAGACATACCATAATTGGAATTAGAGAATGTATTGGGCGAAGAATTAAACAAGTTCGAATTTCCTTGTGGCACACTTACTTGTGGACGTGAAGTATATGGATGGTTGTTATTACCATTCTGGTAGGGGTTACTAATAGGCGGAATTAGGTTATTATTATTATGTACAGCTTGCGTACTAGGTACATTGTTTTGTGAAAGTTGAGGCAAGACATTTAGGTTCTGCAACATGCGGCTCAAATTAGTTTCAATCATTCGATTGATTTCACCATAATCAATGGTATTGGTTGCCTGGTTTGCAGTTCTTCGAACTACTGGCGATGCCAAATTTTGACTTGGGTCCCCAACTATACGGATAGGTGTACCCTGCACACTAGACTCTAGATTTATATTCCCGTGTTGAGCCTCTTGGAATAAATTACGACTCATGCTGCGGGTATTGTATTGTCTTGACACTCCTGAGCCTCTACCTTTACCTCTATATGAAGTTGATTTATGTGGATGTGTAGCCTTGGGCAGAATTGTTAGTGATCTTAGTTCACTGAGTTGGCACGGCCTTTTACAGACGGGACACTCAGCGGAATTAAATAGGTGTTCTTCAATACATGTTCGGTGGAACTGATGCGAACATTCGATTAGTATCAAACAATCCTGGCCTTCGCTCATAGTAGCATTGCATACAAGGCATGCTGAAGGTTCTATTGTAATAGGAGCAGGCGGAATTAGATTCTGAGAAGGATCTGGTGGAGGAACCGCCGGTACCAAAGATGGTGGGGGAGTTCGCTCCAAAGACATAATTATTCTTTACAAAGCACACAATGTTAATACGAAATATATTGCAAAGTTTGGTTCAATTGGGAAAAATCGACCAATGAGTCAACAAAAAAAAGTATCAAATATTATAATTTTGTGGGACGTCTTTGCTTCACACAAATTGCAAAACTATAACTGAATTGGTTTCAAACTTTCTAATAGTAATTTCGATGTTTTCTTCCCAGGGATGCAAATCATTAAGAAATAGGTTTCGATTAGTATCGATAAATACAGGTATACAAAAATGGTCTATGGTGCAATGCATAATCTCTAAAATTTCGTTACTAAACGCACACCAGTTATAAGGTTTTTTTTCAGCTATTACCCTTCATCCAAAAGATAATGGTCTCTAGAATGCTGTCCGCGAAACTGGAGAAATCCGAAAATCTTTCAGGTCTGACACCTACGCATTTGATAAATTAAATAAAATTGATTATGGATAGCAGATAGCGAAAAGGTAAATTCCTAGAAAAAATGTGTTCAAAACATTAAAAGGATGATAAGCAGAAGGACGGTTGGCTGATTCGAACCTAACATCAAATCCCCAAAAATTCCGGTGAATCCCTTACCACTATTTAACGCATATCAGACATCAAATCTTGAATATTTATGATTTCACTTTATATGAAAACTAAAAACAGACTAAATACGGATAGAGCCAAATGGACAGCGTCCTTCGGGCCCCACGTTGGGCGCCAAATTTTGTAATGTACAGGATCAATTTGAAACCTAATGCCATTTTATATATTCGATTTTTTTGCATCGAGAGATCTAGTTCGAAATAGGACTGCGGGAGCCTTTTCATCGCTAACTTCAGTCGGGTGGGGGGGTTCGTGTCCTAATCGCACTAAACTATGTTCCCATTACAATAATTATTGTTATAGACTCCCTTTTTTTACGGAATTAACTATGAGCCAAAATTATATGATTTATATGAATTAAAAAAAACAATTAGATAAGATCAAATGTAAATGGAAAATGAAAAATGGTGGTATTTAACGATACTGAATAACATTAACTCTCTCAGGTGTTTTTGAGAGATTCGTCTCAAAACCCTCGCCTACCATTGTTCTAGAGACAGATATAAAATAATCTAGAACCCCAAAATGGACGATCCTATTCCACTTCTACTGATCTACATCCCAAGTTGAAAACATCTTATTTAGATTCTTTTAGCAATTCATTTCAATCAGTAACATCATTTATTCAAATAATTTTAATGCATATGAATATTAGAAAAATATGGGAAAAAATATAATTTATGAATGATTTACAACCGCACTTCAAATACGTTATATCAATGCCTTTATATAAATGTATCATTACATCTTTATCGCTACCATAATGACCTTTACATAAGTTACAATAACACAAAATGAGTTACCCTTTTCAAAAAAATCTTATTCCTATACTTGTTTTGTTTTTTTTTTGTTATTTTTGTTCGTTATTCATTTCTTTTTCTTGAAATACAAAAAAAATACAAAGTATCGTAGATACTATTTGTGAGAGAAAGAAAAAAAAACGGGAAAAATGGAGAGAAATATAGTGAGAGATTTTACATGAGAGCAGGTTTATAACAGTTGGATGTCTTTCAATTGTCATTCATAAATGCGGTCAGATCTCTTGTGACGTCACATAATTTGCTTCATTCATATTTTTCTTGCTTTACACAGAATGGGAGCAACACAAAAAAATCACTTCTTTAATACTATGTGCGTACTCATGTAATATCATGTAATATCATTCACTCTCTTTCGCTATATTTTACAACCGAGGAAAAATATCTGTGCAAGACCATTTTCAAACTAAAACATATCATCGGAAAAAAACTTACCAGCACGCCGGGATCACGTTGAAGGCCTTCCACATGTTGTATTACTATGCTGTATTAATTAGATGTCATGTTTGATTATAGTTCTTGCAGTGGATTGATGATTAATTTAATTGATTTGTAGGTTGTATCTTCAAAGGAAAACTTTGTAAAGGCCTAATAAATTTTAAAATATGTATAGATTAATTTAAACTTTAAATATAAATATAAGAATTTCATTTTTATACTTATGTTGATACTTTTTTTTTTCTTAAATTTCTAGGACACAGTAAATTAAATTTCTGTGATTTAGTTGATGTTCTTGTTCTTCATCATTAAGTCAAGAGTAGGTCAGCGTATATCCAATAATATGAACAGTTCATCCAGTTTGTTCAGGGTAAGTTGGATCATGTGTCACGTGGCAAATTCTGTCCTGACCAATTTCATCAACGATGCTACAATTCTATGCATGTAGCTGTACAAGTTGGTCGGAGTGTGGCTGAGAAGATGATGGTTAGGCTGGCAATTTTCTTCCCGTATACATAAAATGAAGCCAAAGCGGGAGGTTGCCTACTGTACCAAAACAAAATGCGCACAATGTGCGTTTGATCTTCAGTTAAGGACGTGAGGTTCCAATGGATTGGGACTGCCGTAACCAAGGCAGAAAATTGTGTGGGATATAAGTTATGTAATCCCAAGTTCAGCTCTTGGTGGAGATTGTCTTAACCAAGGCAAATTCAGGTTATCTCATTTTGTCAGAACCCAGTTTTTGCTTGGACAGGATTACAGTTGAGATGCCCAGGATGAACCTGGGTATATTGATGTCACTATAACCTTTCCTAACAAGATTTATAGTATTATCAAAGTTGTTCCTTTTTTTTTAACTCACACACTTGTACATACCTCGGAAATCTTGACTTGGGAATCTACAGCGAAGTCAAGTATATAGTTATTTGATGTTCACTGATAAATGACCAATATTGATGGGTCAGAACTTCTTGGATTTTTTTGTCTCTTGATGTGTTGTTACCGCTTTGGTGTATAAAATGGAAAGGAAGTTCTTTTAATTTCGAAGTAAAATTATAGTTCGCTTGACCCAGTTTCTCGAACAATGAAAGCAAAATGTCAAATGTTCTAAAGTGCTCTGCATATCCGATAACTTCTGGCGGTTTATCGATACAACTGATGTAATCGATATTGCCAACCATGATCGTACATCCTCTTGATAAATCAATTGAATGAAAAAGTAAAATTCATCCTTATAAAACTTTTTATAATTATTTTGTCCAGCTGGTTTATTGATCATGAAATCTCAATTGCGCTATCGGGCGTCGTGCGATAAATCGATAGTACCAACTGGATTCGGTAGGACGTTTTCGACCAGTTTAATATGAATATGCTGTGACGTTTCTGCTATTTACTGCGAATGATGGTGTAAAGTAATGATGGTGAACTGGAAATCAAAACAGAACTAACTAAAATATGATAATAAATTGGACTACGCCCTCCGAATATTTCTGACCACCAAACAAAAACTGGATTTAAGTCATATGAGTGTTTCAAGTCATATGTATGAAATTCCTGACAAAGCAATGCATTTTTGCAAACGGTGATGGTGGAGTGAGAGATTGTAAATTTATCTTGTGTTTACAGACATGGCGTTTATCACAAATTGAGTTTAATTGAAAAATTAAAATTATTTTTTTTTTAAATTTTTTTTATTAGATTAAATAGTATAGAATTCTACATCACTACCGAAATGTCACGAAAATGTCAATGTCGTATCGAGGGCTGGTGTTCAATAAATGGCTATGAACAAAAACACAATTTTTCAGGTTTCAAAATTCCCTATTATTCGCGCTTTTATGGTTCATAGCCACTTTTACATTTTAAATATGAGCACTATGAAAGTTCAAATTAGCAGATAGCCATTATTGCACAAAAACATAAATAAGATTTTTTGTAAACTCGTTAAAGTTTTCTAATGAATTTTTGCAAATTTCTATACAATTCAACATACAACAATCCTACTAATATTATAAAATCGTTTTTTGTCTATTTGTTGGCTCCTTCATCACGCCCAAACGGCTGGTCCGATTTTCTTCAAACTTGGTAGACATATAGACCAATACCTGGGAAGTTTCGTAGGCTACTTTGATTTTCGATGTTCCGCCATGTGATTTTCGACCACTTGACCCCTGAAATTCCTGTAAGTTATAGAGAGCTGAAATTTTGCATACGCATAGACAGGAATGTTGTATAAACCACGGACATTTCAAATATTCCTTTTTTAGCCCGTGGTCAGTTCTCGCGCGACCAAAAAATTTAATATTATTTTTGTCATTTCTGAAACTTTTTATACGACACAAAGTTAAAACTTTGTCAATAAGAAGTACTATAAAGGGTAACTATATGCGCGAAAAATAATGTCCGACAGTGGTCAGTGTAGCTGTGACCAGAAGTTTAATGTATTCTTCATCAAAATTCACTTTATATTTTAAATTACCAATTTTAATTGCGATATTGTCGGGTAATTTTTTCCTCGACAAGTTCTAATGGCTGTAAAACGAATGAGCTTTCCATTGCGAAAGTCTTTAAAGAAAGAAAATAAAATGTAATAAATTGCAATACGTTCTAGGAAATTACAACTCCTGGCTGCTGCTCCTTTTTTTATACCCTCACTTTAGTGATACGAGGGTATATATCATTTGCTACGGAAAAAAGTGTAACACATCGAAGGAGTGACCTAAGACCCCAAGTATGTTCGGCGGATATTCGTTTTGGGTCATTTTAAGTCGAATGAGCAATGTCCGTCCGTCCGTCCGTCCGTCTGTCTGTCTGTCTGTCTGTCTGTCTGTCGGTCTGTCGGTCTGTCGGTCTGTCTGCTGGCTGGTGCGCACGATAACTCTCGAAAGGAGTAACCGATTGACTTCAAATTTGGTATGCGGTAGTATTTTTATCTATCTCCGGATGAGTTCGAAGATGGGCCATATTGGTCTACTCCTTCTGGTACCTCCCACACAAAGGGTTAAAATTTAGTGAAATATTGATTCTTTAATAACTTCTATACTACTTATTCAAATCTTCTGAAGTAATATTTGTATATTAGTCGCTATTACCTCGAGAAAAATGGGTGAAGTTGGCATGCCCCTTTTGGTGCCTCCCACACAAATGGACCATTTTGCATCAAAATTTAACTGCTTATAACTTTAATACCAGTGCATACAAAGACTTGAAATTGTACCAAAAGTTACCATTTTGTACCAAAAGTTACCAGCTTATAACTTTAATACCAGTGCATACAAATATTTTAAATTTTGTACAGTGTAATGCTTTTATAGTACCTAGAGTCCAGAGAAAAATGGGTGTTTTTGGCACGCCCATTTTAATACCTCCCACACAAATTAACCTTTTAGTACCAAAAGTTAACAGCTTTTAACTTTAATACCAGTTTAAAGTTATTAAATGCAATTTAAATTGATAAGAATTTAAATAAAACAAAAAAAATTAATAAATTAACTAATATTTTTCTGAGACTCAAGGTGAGGGGATTCATTAGTCGGTTCACCCGACTAAACTTTCTTATCTGTTTTAGATTTTTTTCATTTTATTTTATTTTTTATGTTCATAACCACAATTAACCAAAAATAGTTTAAGAATAAACAATTCGTTTCCAAAATCATATGACAGATGACTGCCAAATCAGAGAATTAATTGCCATATGTTGTTTACTTTTCCAACAGCGCCGTCTTTAAGTCAAAAAAGTTTTCAATTGTTCGTGAACAGTTGTGAAAATTTAAATTTATATATTTTTTTATTCATACGTAGAAATTAATAATTTTGTTGTGGAACCTCCAACTTCAGGTATTTTAGCGGGATTTAAAAACAAATGTGTTAACAAAAGTTTTGTAGAAATATTTAAATTTTTTTTTAAAATATGGCTAAATTTTTGCTATTTAAAAAAATAGATTTTGAAATGGGATTGGGTAAATATGTAAATTTTGTTTTAAAATACAGTATGATCAAAAAAATGTTGCGCGTTTTTGCGCCTATTAATTGTATTAAAGAAATTATTAAAATAGTTATTTAATTTTTGTTTAAATTCTGATTTTCTTGTAAGCTGCCTTTAGTATTTGGACCATATTTTATTAGTATAAGTTGGATAAAACCGCGATACACTTTAAATTAAAGGAAATTATGATGGCCAATGTTGAAAGTATCACTTTCACGTAGAAACAGAAGTTTTGTAACTGCCATTAACACAAAAAGTTATAGCCCTTTTGGTAGAAGTAAGAGAATTTCAACAAAATCCTGTTTTTATACCCTCATTATTGTGAACGGCTGTATATATCAGTTGCTGCGGGCCAAAAGTGTAACACATCGATTGAGTGACTTAAGATACCCCAAGAATATTTGGCGAAAATCCGTTTTGGGCCATTTTAAGTAATTTCAGCAATTTTCGTCCGTCCGTCTGTCTGTCTGGACGAAGCGTACGATAACATTCGATAGGAGTAACCGGTTGACTTCATATTTGGTATGTGTTAATTTTTTTTATCTCAGGCCAAGATCAAGTTTGGACCAATCGGGATAACTTCTTCGAGCACCTTCCCCACAAAGGGCCAAAATTCAAAGAAATGTTGATTCTTTAATAACTTCTATACTACTTATTAAAATCTTTCACAATTACACGCATGATATTAGTTTCTTGGTCGCTATAACCTGAGAAAAGTGGGCGTTAATGCCACCCCCTTTTTGGCACCTCCCTGTTTGCACTAAAATGTAACCAAATTTACTTTTATTTTACTTATTACCGATTAAATATGCATTGAAAAATATAAAAAAAAAAATCTGATACGAAGGCTTGCATGAATTAATCTCCATTTTCGGGATTTCTCCCCGTTGTGAAGGATAAATATAATGGGTAAAAAATTTGTATATATGCTACAGTGGGTGGATATTTGACCCGGTAAAATGGAGCAAAAAGGTGTTAAATACGGTACAGGGGGGCAAAATGTTAAAATAGTGGAGCAAAAAATTTTATAAAGTTTTTAAATACGGTACAGTCGGGCATAACGGGTTAAATATGGTACAGTGGGGTACAAAGGTGTTAAATATGGTACCAGGGCGCAAATAAACCTCTTAGAAAGAGATTATATTTAACTCTTTTTGCCACTTTTAACACCATATTTAAAAGCTTTTTGGCCCAATTCTTATTGGCCATCTTCTTACCCACATTTGTCCCAATATCATATTTACTACATTTTGCCTCACTGTACCGTGTTCAATTTTTTTGCCCATTTGCGCCTTACAAATATATATTACAAAAATAACTTCATTTCCCGATTCTATGTCCTATGGGCAGCCATCGCATCAAATGTCTCGGTTTCATCCCACTGTGCCCCAACAAATCATTTCTGGTGCGTCCCGAGTCCTCCTCTTTCAATATCCTAGCTCATGCCAGTTGAATTTGGCGGTGTAACCATATTTATCAACTTTTGCCTCACTGAGTTCGAATTTCGAAAAGTTCCTCTTTCTTCTGAGTCTACTTTCAAAGGGATACCCTAACATAAAATTGTTCAGTATATTCTTAGCTACATTATTGCCAAATATAGTTAAGCGGTATCACCAAGTCTGGCTTATCTGTTGGAGAAAAACTGATGACACCTATTTCGAGGGTCCCACTGGTTTTCGGAATCTTTTGAGGTCCATTTCCAAATGTTGTTCACCAAAATCTAAAATTTAGTCACCAATTTCGCCGAACAGAGTATAGGGTTATATATTATACTACCCTTTTATGTATAATCCAACCTGTACTGTCAAGTGCGTGTATTTTTTCACTGTTGCACAGTGTAATAGGACGAAACATATCTTACTAGCTTAAGAAGAAGTCCAACAAATATTACACACCTCAGAAAATCGGAAGCATATTTTGTATTAGGTTAAGTTTAGGCTGAAGAGAGGAGACATTTAAACATCTCATGTCCATGGACTTAAACTTTAGCCTGTGGTTCGGCCTGTTGTGCACTCCTTATTCATGATTTTTTTCAAACCTCACGAGTTACAGAAAATCGGTACTAGACACGGATTTTCTCAGTTTCTTCCAGTCATATCCTTTGAAATGAGTCAAGTCTTGCAATATGTCGGACCCGAAATATTGGGATCTTGCATGTGTGAATGCCGGGCATTGGCATAGAAAATGTTCCATCTCTTCGACGTTTTCCCTGTATGCCCTGCATTCGTTGTTATTTGCCATTCCTATACGATGCAGACATGCTTGTAAGCTTGTGTGTCCCGTTAGAACTCTCATCATCTTACTAATCTCGATTTGTTTAGTTTTAGAAAACTACTTATTTGCTTCTCATTTGGATCACTCCACAGTATCTTTGCAGTTTCTCCCATTGATACGTTACTCAACACAGTTTTGTGAGCCATCACTGCCCAGTGCTTCAACTCATCCTTCGTGGCTTCGAAAGGATTCCAATTTTCTAACTTTATTTCTCGAAGTTCACTGCCTTTTGAAGTCAAGCTGTTTCCAATCACTCCGCTGTATCCTAGTACCCAGAATATACACCGTTGACATCGGCAGAGTAATCATTTAATGTTCTTTTACAGTCCAACACAGTTCTGGATCTGACCCTTTTCGACGATATAGCTTTGACCGCCATTTGGCTATCTGTGAAGATATTGGCATATTTAGACTTTGTGGTATTACTGAGAAAGTTCACTCATTCCGTGATTGCTCGAACTTCCGCTTAAAATAACGTGTTATGGTCTGGAAAGTGGAAGTAAAGTTCGATTTCTGGTTCCTCAATAAAATGACCCAGACCCGTCCTTCCTACTAGCTTGGACCCGTCCGCAGCTGATTCCCTCTGACACATCAGCCAGTGTTTCGTTTTCCCACGAGCGTCTATCTGGCAAAACGAATAACAGGTAGCAGCAAGGCGTACTTCTGGTATAAGGTCGGTGATTTCGGAGCTTTGAATATGGCCGTCCAGTGTGTAATGACCAAATTCAGATTTAGGAAAAATCCCTTTTTCGTACATACCAAATAGTACCCGCTTAAACTCACAATCAAACATATGGCAACTCCTAAATTTTGGCAACTTTTATGAAATACAACAATGCTGATTCGGAGTTAATGAGATGTTGTCGTTGTTGTTGTACTCTCATTAGTTTTATAGCAAAAGAAATTCCGACCTGTAAAGACAAGCCGCCGCACTGGCTACTTCCCTTTTTATTACGACTTCTGAAGAGCAAACACGCCAAATCACCAATATATATAATTGATTCGAGTATTAAGTACAAGTACAGTTTACTTCAAATTAAACTAAAAGTTCCTTAAGGCGGAAGTGTTTTAAACACAAAATTAATTAGACCGAATTGCAACTAAAGGTAAACTTTTACATATAACGCGTGTGAAATTAACTAAAGTATGTGTTAATATCATTACAATTTAGGTTAAAGAAACCTTAAGTACATACTCAAATAAAATACCGAAATTTGAAGTCATATTTGTACACAATCTGGCATATATCCTCTGGAAAGTCAGTGATAAGTTTCCACCTAATATTGATTGGGATTCCACGATTTTGATTCCCCGGTATCCACCAGTGGATACGTGCATCGCCTAGCCACACTTCTGTATAAGATTGGAAATACCGGTGAGGATACCGGGGCGAAAGAGGTCCGACCAGCACCAACATTTGCTTCGACATATATAAGCAAATCTCTTCTTTTTGCGGAAGAATCCCTCACAGAACATTCTCCATCAATCTGGTTCAGATTACAATATTCAACATTAAGATAGTGCATCTTGGCAAGAGAAGTTGCCTTAAAACTAAGTCCAAAAACCACTTGAAATGAAGAATATTGCCACAAGATATTCAGCAACCAGCTTTGTAAATTCAAACTGTACATTTGAAATCATCATGGGGAAGACCATGTACATTTAAGTATCCTTCCTATTAATATCTTACTTTTACATTATTTTATAAGCTTGTTTTATTTAAGGAAAGTGTATATTTGGCAAAATATAATCTCCACTCTAATATTTGCCATGAGAATTCATTCAAATTGGATCAGTAGATTAAAGCAAACGAGCTTATCTATTGATCAATAACTTCAAACCACTGACAACCATTGAATCATACCAACAAAAACAGATGTTCGAACTCATACTTAATTAGAATAACAACTAAAACTTCATCATCACAATCATCGTAATGTCAACATCATCATCATAACACTACGGAATTCTTTGGAGGCCTTCAACGACTTCTGCTGCTTTTCGGTGAGTACTTAAAGCAACGAACATCATTATCACGCATTAGGCATATTATGTTTGTTGTAATATGCATGGTAATTGATTTCTATTACATTTTTTTCTCGATCGTCGGCTGAGGTTATTGCTTGTAAAGTAGGGTTACCACCTATCGTTAATATGGTTGAGATTAACTACATTTGAATTCGAGATTTTTTTTTGTAATGTTTTAAGATTTGCTTTGTGTTAGGTTTAGGTTTAGGTTAGGGTGGCAGCCGTATTTATTATACAAGCTCACATAGACCAGTTTAGGTCCCTAGTGTTACCACGGGCTGAAATGCCCCTCATCGAAACCAACCTGTTTGATATACAAATTTGTCGATATTACGAATATCGGTACTGGAAAGATCTGTTAGGCTGCCTAGAACAGCCGACCCCAGTATGTCCAGTCGTCGTTTACTCAGAGCGGGACAGTCGCATAGCAAGTGCTCAATGCTCTCCACTTCTTCCTCATCTCCACAGCTTCTGCAGAAGTCATTAGAGTCAATACCCAATCTTTTGGCGTGTTCGCCGATCAAGCAGTGTCCCGTCAGAACTGATACTAACGTAGACAATCTTTGCCTCTCTAGTGCGAGGAGATATTTTGATCTTCTCAGGTCATACCTTGGCCAGATTTGTCTAGCTACCCTGCAGGTGCCGATTTCTGTCCATCTTTCGTTGGACTGCCTGATTGCCTCTTGCCTAAGCCAAAGCTTGCACGTGGATAGTGGCGCACCAATATATGCAAATTCTTCGAGAATTTGTAATGTCGTCCCTTTCCTAGCAAGTTCATCGGCTTTGCAGTTCCCCGGGATATCCCTATGCCCAGGCACCCATATGAGGTGTATGTTAAACTGCTCAGCCATCTCGTTAAGAGATCTGCGGCAGTCGAGGGCTGTTTGTGAATTTAGGGATGTTGCCTCCAGAGAATTGATGGCAGCCTGGCTGTCCGAGTAAATGACAATGCCAGTGTTGGTTACTATGTTGCGACTCAGCCACTTGGCTACTTCCCATATTGCCATTATTTCGGCTTGATAGACACTGCAGGTATCTGGTAGTCTGTGAGCTATATCCAATCTAAGCTCTGCACAGTGTACTCCGAAGCCAACCTTTTCATCAAGCTTCGAACCATCCGTGTAAAATTGGAGATGGTTTCTATTACCTGGTTTTCTTCCAACCCATTCATCTCTCGCGGGAATCATAGTGATGTAATTTCTCTCGAAGGTGTACACCGTTGGTATATAGTCCACTCGGTCGGTTACCATAGCACTACACTTTGATATTCTCATGTGACCGTAAGTTTTATACCTCCACATTGATAGGCAGTTTAATCTTATTGCCGCGTTGGTTGCAACTTCTCTCGCCACAATATTAATCGGCAGTATATGGAGTAGGGCTTGTAGAGACTCGGTCGCTGTAGTCCTTAAGGCTCCGCTTATGCTCAGGCAGGCAGTTCTCTGAACCTTTGTTAGTAGGTTGGTGATGGTTAGTTTGTCAGTTGCCGTCCACCATACCACAATGCCGTATAGCAGTATAGGACGAACTACTGCTATATATATCCAGTGGACGATTTTAGGAGAGAGGCCCCACCGCGACCCTACAGCCTTTTTGCAGGAATATAAGGCGACGTTAGCCTTCCTTACACGTTCCAATACATTAAGTCTAAATAACAGTTTTCTATCTAGAATTATTCCTAAAAATTTTGCACTTTCAGAAAAGACTAGATCTGTTCCATTTATCCGAGGTGGAGGGTCCACATGTGGGACTTTATTCATCCTAGTAAAGAGAACCAATTCTGTCTTGTTTGGATTTATGCCCAAACCGCTGCTTCTGGCCCATCTAGCCAATTTGTTCAGAGCTACCTGTAGAATGTCTCGGAGGACGTTTTCGAATTTGCCACTCACTGCGATTGCAACGTCGTCCGCATATGCCACGACCTTGCAGCCACAACGTTCTAGATCTAGCAGAATTTCATTCAACGCTAGGTTCCAAATTAGTGGAGACAGTACTCCTCCTTGTGGGGTCCCTCTGTTTACAAACCTTGTTAGAGTTGTGGACCCAAGACATGCTGTTATGCGTCTTCTGTTGAGCAGACTTTGAATTAGTCTAATCAAACTAAAGTTAACATTAAGATGTGACAGTGCCGCAATTACTGCATCTGAGTGAATGTTGTTAAAAGCCCCTTCTATGTCAAGAAATGCCACCATGGTGAATTCCTTGAAATGCAGGGACGATTCGATAGTGCTCACAAGTTCGTGCAGGGCTGATTCTGTAGACTTCCCCTTATTGTAAGCATGTTGGTTCACTGACAGGAGTTTTGTATCCAGGTTTTCCCTAATGAAATAATCTAAAAGTCGTTCCAGACCTTTCAATAGGAAGGAGGATAGGCTAATTGGTCTGAAGTCTTTTGGCCTAGTGTGTGATATCTTCCCCGCTTTTGGTATGAATACCACTTTGGTATCCCTCCATCGATTCGGGATGTATGAAAGCCTGATACAGCCTACATAAATTTTCTCCAGCCAGGGGATAATGTATTTCAACATTTTCTGCATTTCTGCTGGAGTGATGCCGTCTGGTCCAGGTGACTTGAAGGGCTCAAAGCTATTAATAGCCCAGCTTATTCTGGATCTTTCAGTCAACAAGCTAGCGACGCTCGCAGTCCACTCGCACTCTTGTTGGTCCTGCTGATCCTCTGGTTCTGTTAGAGAGTTCCCCGGGAAATGTGTGTCGAGCAGTACATTGAGCGACTGCTCGCTGTTTTTGGTCCAATTATTTGCCTCATCCTGCAAGTAACCCACTGTACAGGGTGAAGCTGATAATATTTTCCTCAGCCTTGCGGCGTCGGAGACCTTTTCCACTTCGCCACAGAAAGTATACCAAGAGCGTCTTTGCGCCTTTCTAAGCTCTTTCTTATAGATCTTGAGTTGCTCTTTATAGGCATCCCAAACATTAGCGACCCCAGTAGATTTAGCCTTGTTGAATAGCTTGTTGCAGGTCTTTTTCATAGCCGTTAGCTCAGAAGTCCACCATTGGGGTTTAGTTTTACCCTTGTACCTTGTTTTTGGACAGGCTTCTTCAAGGGAACTATTGAATGATGTGGTGATATGCTCGACCAGATGATCCAGACCGGCTTTGTCATTCGGTTCGTACAGAAGTTTGGAGTTGAGGACTTTCTTGGAATTCTTTTCATACAGGTGCCACTTTGTCTTTCTCACATTTCTGTGGACGGCAGGTTCAGGCGCTTTTTCAGCGAGTTTGAACTCAATATAATGGTGATCTGAGAATGAGTGGTCGTCTAGTACATTCCACCCAATAATTTTGTCTGACAGCCGGTCAGTAGCAAACGTTACGTCGAGTACTTCTTGTCTGTCTTTAATTGTAAAGGTCGGTTTATTACCTATGTTACAAATACTTAGGTTGGTAGTTAGAATAAAGTCAAGAAGCGAATCACCCCTATTGTTTATATCCGTACTACCCCAGATAGTATGATGAGCGTTCGTGTCTGCGCCAACAATCAGCTCGACCTCGTCAGATGTTGCTTCTTCTACTACTTCCCTGAATAGAGCAGTCGGTACTACAGCTTCATAAGGCAAGTAACTGGAGACCACCCAATATATGCGATTACCGATCTCCAGACTAGCAGATGTTTGGTCTTTACCACTTAAATTAGCCAGGAGAAAGATACTTAGATCTTTCCTGGCCAAAATGCAGGTTCTTGGAGTGCCTTCACAGTTGGCCACAAGCAGTTTAAAGTTGGGTGTCCTGATACCGCACACCCTTCCTCCCACTGCGTAGGGCTCCTGTATCAGGACGATGTCTACTGCACCTGTGGACAGGCGCAGCAATAGAGCCGCTGAGGCTGCTTTAGCGTGATGGAGGTTAATCTGTAAAATTCTTACCATCATTGGTAATTGACAGATTAACTTCCACCCCTACAAGGGTGTTATCGAACTCTTCGTCCGTATCATCGAGAAGCGTGTCCCCGCCAGATGCGTCAAAGAGTCCGGAGACTCCCCTCAGCCCCTCTGTGTCAGAAGTAGAGCTTTCGTCCTCAGAGTAGGACGTTACAGATCTTCTGTTAGAGTTGGAGTCACCCGAAATAATGGGCGTGGATACCTCCGCACTTCCAGAAAGCTGTGTTTCAACCGCGGTGGACGACTCACCTTCCGCAGTTGGAACTATATCCTGCTTGTATACCTTCAAGACTATAGTCTCGAAGCCATACTGTAGGGTTGCACTTGCACGTTGTATATGGGAGGTGGATTCAGCGTTAAGGATCAAATTGACCTGCCGCTTTTTACCATCCGCCTCACCCACCTTGCTGATTCTCCAATTATGGGCGGGCAGACCAGGATTGGAATCTTTTATTATTTCTAATATGTCAGCCGGGTTGGAGGGCTCTTCTGTAACCCAGGTGATGGCTCTAGGATGACTAGGGATGTTGTTTTTTTCGACAATATCCAACTGGGCACCCGGCCACACCTCACCCGCTCGACTCAGAGCAGCCTTATACAGGTCTACTGATCTGGCATCACCGAAATGTAAGAGCTTTACTCTCCCCTGATGCCATCCTGCATCGTTGCAGATTGGTGGTGTGCCCGGCATCTCTCTACGGACATCGAGGTAATGAGCCATAATGGCTGATTGCACATGGCTCCATTTGTCCTTGAGGATGGATCCATCCTCACTACTTCTGTCTATAACGGCCATCACGGCTTTGTGTTTGAATGATTCTCTCTCGGTGAAGCATATTAATAATAAACTTGAAAAATCTTTCAAGTACTCAAACAAATTACATACAAATTTAATTTCTAGCGTTTGATTATACTTTTATTCGAAATATACACTTCTCTTATAATGCTCTAGTTGACTTTTCAAAAGTTAAATTCATTTCATTGATATCATAGTCTCATTTTAAATATATTGTATAGGTTAATCACGCATAATATACTCACAATGATTTGAATAAATTAATTGTTAATATGAATTGGTATTAAAAATATTGTGTTTTCATACGGATGATGTGGTAGGATTAGACTAGTAAATTAGCTTTTATGGGGTCCTAAAAAAAGTATTCGCGCTATAAGGTCCATGGTTAGGGTGGGTAAAGATGCGCCAACTCTCTTAACATCAGAGAGATTAATGTAGTTAGAAGAATTGAATTTTCAAGAATATGTCATAAAATTTTTGGGGTAATTAGATTTCATATTCGCTGATAGTTTCGTATTTATCCTTTACTAAAAAGGGAGTCTGTAATATTTTCTTGTAATTGACTAGTTTTGAAGGGAAAGGACGAGAACCCCCCACCCGACTGAAGTTAGCTAGTAGAAGGCTCCCGTAGTCCTCTTCCCGACAGAACATTATAGGTAATAACATCTTACCAACGGTAACTAAAGACAATTTTGGCAATACCATCTTGAATACATTTCAATCAGAATATAGTTGCTGAGGCATTTAGCCAGGGTACATTACAAGTGATCGTAATATCCTCTGATGGTACGATTTGTGGTCTGGATTTATCCATTCGCCCATCACTTGTAGACGTCTTGCTGTAATGGCTGCCTCATACTTTATACAGATGTCTATCGGTATAGTCTTCAACGCTATTGTTTTGTGCTGATCAGTCGTAGTGAACGGACGTGTTTAGCACAGAGCGGATAGTTAAAATCTATTATACCTATTACGCAATCGCAAAAAATAAAACAAAATCTGTACAAAGTCTGGAAGGCCTACATCGTAGTACCTATTACGGGCTAATACGGAAAAAAATCATTGGCGGGGATGCCTTCGCGTTCCGATGGAGCGGGGTTCCCCAATCGTCCTACTGTCCGTCCGTTGGTCTTGGCCAAAGCCGACCACACCAAACATGGTGAAAATT
Organism: Eudasyphora cyanicolor; assembly: GCA_963930755.1. Lineage (NCBI taxonomy): Eukaryota > Metazoa > Arthropoda > Insecta > Diptera > Muscidae > Eudasyphora > Eudasyphora cyanicolor. Next base: position 41,609,565 of record OZ005738.1, read on the forward strand.
TCCCCCCAGTACTCACAACAGGTGGTACGGTGAGGGGAAAACGTCACGTCCGACCGTCAAAACGGAAACACAATGAGCACCGGATAGCGCTCAGAGTTCTGACGAAGTTGGAGGCTGTTGAGGTTTCGGCTCTTACCGAAAAACAAAAAGAGTCACTTACCTGGGCTAAAGGCGTCTTAGATGCTTCTAAGGCCAATCAGCCGGCTGAAAGAGCCACAAATTCAGCTGTGTTAACGGCTAATAAAGTCAAAAGAATCAGATCACCTGATGAACCCCTGCCCTCGAAAAAGGCAAGAGGCCCAAATGTCACTATCAACAGGACACTCACCAAGCCCTTCAATGAAGTGGCGAAGGAGAGTCTAGTGATGGCCGTTATAGACAGAAGTAGTGAGGATGGATCCATCCTCAAGGACAAATGGAGCCATGTGCAATCAGCCATTATGGCTCATTACCTCGATGTCCGTAGAGAGATGCCGGGCACACCACCAATCTGCAACGATGCAGGATGGCATCAGGGGAGAGTAAAGCTCTTACATTTCGGTGATGCCAGATCAGTAGACCTGTATAAGGCTGCTCTGAGTCGAGCGGGTGAGGTGTGGCCGGGTGCCCAGTTGGATATTGTCGAAAAAAACAACATCCCTAGTCATCCTAGAGCCATCACCTGGGTTACAGAAGAGCCCTCCAACCCGGCTGACATATTAGAAATAATAAAAGATTCCAATCCTGGTCTGCCCGCCCATAATTGGAGAATCAGCAAGGTGGGTGAGGCGGATGGTAAAAAGCGGCAGGTCAATTTGATCCTTAACGCTGAATCCACCTCCCATATACAACGTGCAAGTGCAACCCTACAGTATGGCTTCGAGACTATAGTCTTGAAGGTATACAAGCAGGATATAGTTCCCACTGCGGAAGGTGAGTCGTCCACCGCGGTTGAAACACAGCTTTCTGGAAGTGCGGAGGTATCCACGCCCATTATTTCGGGTGACTCCAACTCTAACAGAAGATCTGTAACGTCCTACTCTGAGGACGAAAGCTCTACTTCTGACACAGAGGGGCTGAGGGGAGTCTCCGGACTCTTTGACGCATCTGGCGGGGACACGCTTCTCGATGATACGGACGAAGAGTTCGATAACACCCTTGTAGGGGTGGAAGTTAATCTGTCAATTACCAATGATGGTAAGAATTTTACAGATTAACCTCCATCACGCTAAAGCAGCCTCAGCGGCTCTATTGCTGCGCCTGTCCACAGGTGCAGTAGACATCGTCCTGATACAGGAGCCCTACGCAGTGGGAGGAAGGGTTTGCGGTATCAGGACACCCAACTTTAAACTGCTTGTGGCCAACTGTGAAGGCACTCCAAGAACCTGCATTTTGGCCAGGAAAGATCTAAGTATCTTTCTCCTGGCTAATTTAAGTGGTAAAGACCAAACATCTGCTAGTCTGGAGATCGGTAATCGCATATATTGGGTGGTCTCCAGTTACTTGCCTTATGAAGCTGTAGTACCGACTGCTCTATTCAGGGAAGTAGTAGAAGAAGCAACATCTGACGAGGTCGAGCTGATTGTTGGCGCAGACACGAACGCTCATCATACTATCTGGGGTAGTACGGTAGCACACACAGGCATTATTGTATCAGAAAATAAGTCTTTAATTGTTTGTGATTTGGGAGTTCGTCCTGGTGGCCATATAAAATTCTGCGCCGTAGAATAAAAAACCACAAAGCCGAGTTGTTGGGCTCTCTTTTAAAGCCCTCTTTCCCCGAAACTCAGAAACGCACATACACCGTATTACCATTAATAAATAAATATTTTTATAATAAACGCCATTGAAAACCATAACAAACGATGGCTTATTAAATGCTTTTATTGAGTAAATAAATGGATGCGTAAATAGGTATTCATGGAATATATTTTTTAATGGCGCTCGCAAATAATACACAAGCCTATAAATAAATATGTGATTGGCAATAATGAATGTACGGGCGAATTCCAGGGCATAAAGCCATTAGTCAACGTTAAAAAATAAAATATTAATTGGCTGATAATTAAGAGAAATAACATATATATACATACATATAGGCATCCTATAAACATACATAAATACCTAGGTATTACAATGATTTTATATCAGATGTGCGATTACATAAAATAATTTCGAAAAAATTTTAAATTAACCCACCAAACTGCAGATTAATAAATAAAGCTACTTAAAATTTAATTGGGGTATGGAAAAAATGTTAAAAAAATAAATAGCGAAGACAAAAAAATTGTTTTGCTTTGTTCGTAGTCTTTAATTCCCTTTGTAGGAAACTACTCTTAAAATTCTTCTGAAATTCCACACATAGTAGTAGTGTAACAGTCGCTACCACCCTGAGAGAAATCGACAAATTTGCCACGGCCCTTTTGGTATCTCCCACACAAATGACCATTTTGCACCAAAACTTAACAGTTTATAACTTTAACACCAATACATAAAAATACTTGAAATTTCATACAGTGTAATGCTTTTATAGTACCCAGAGTCTGGAGAAAAGTGACCGCTATTAAAAGGACCCTTTTGGTACCTCCCACACTATGGGACCATTTTTCACTAAATGTTAACAGGTTATAACTTAAATACCAGTACATACTTTAAATGTATTAAGTTTATAATAATTTAATTAAAACAAAAAACTAAATAAATTTACGAATATTTTTTTGGGAGTCTCTTAAGTCGGTTTACCCTACTGAACTTTCTTACTTGTTTTGTCACTCCGTTTGTAACACCTCTAAATGTTGATCTGAGACCCCATAAAGAATTTATGGAGTATTCCACGACAAATCAACGGGGGAATTTTTTGAGATTTTCCCGATAACTCGTTTAGATGTTATTGATATTTTAAAAATCGTTAAGATATCACTCTGTGTTTCGGGTTTTTGATGATAACTTCTTAAGTAATGGCTCGATTTGAAAAATCTTTTTTTTCGGTACTTGCAAAAAAAAATTTAAAAAAATATTAAAATTTGTTTGATGTGCGATTATTAAGTTTTACAATTGAAATGTAATTTTTAAGTTTTACAATTAAAATTTAATTTTAAATTGTTTGTACTCTGCGATTTTCACAAATTTTTTATATTTTAAACTTCTTTTAATTATCTAAAATATAAGCTAGCCACTGTGCTTGTGGCTTGAAGGCTTCGGAATAGATGTTCCACGCCAAAGAACAAAATAAAGGAAACACTTCAGGAAGTATTTTTTCCAAAACAACCGCCACCCCCTCTGATGTCCTTACCCCTTATAATCTCTTTACAACATAACTATATATCAAAAGTAGTAGAAATCGATGGATTTTTTAGGTGAAGTATTCGACAAAAATATTCCTTGTATTTCCCCCAATACACTTTTATGCCAATTCGAAGGGTTTTTTTTAATATATCGTAAACATTTTAAAAGAAAAATTAAAATTATATAAATAATTTTAGGTCTACTTTCATCCAAAGCTTATATGTTAGAGGTTTAAAATGTAAAAAATTCGCACAAATCGGAGACTACAAACAATTTAAAAAATGACATTTTAATTGTAAAATTTAAAAATCACGCACCAAAATATTTTTAATTTTTTTCTGAAAAGTACCGAAAAAATGGAACAATTCAAAAAAACGATTTTTCAATTAGGACCATAACTTAAGAAGTTATGACCAAAAACCCTATACACAGAGTGGCATCTTAACAATTTTTTAAAATTCGATAACTAAACATGTTACCGGAAAAATCTCAAAAAAAAAAACAGAGCGTTTCTTCAGGTGTACAAAAAATGGAAAAAATCAAAACCGAAATATTTTTTAACCGTCGATTTGTCGTGGAATTCCCCATATATATTCTCAGTAGTCCTAAATTTCTAAGACGATTTAACCATGTCCATCTGTCCGTCCATCCGTCGGACTGAAATTTGGCATAAATACCTCTTATAGCTGCAGGTTGGGATTGAAAATGGGCAGTATCGGTCCATTTTTTGACATAGCCCCCATATATAACATCTCCCCGATTTGATTTCTTAACGTCATGGAGACCACAAATGTAAACTGATCGGACTGAAATTTATTTATACCCGGAATTCTTCACACGAACAACGGTAGTCATAGGTCCATGTTTTGATATAGCTTCCATACCATGGATCCTCTAGATTAGACTTCGTAACGCAGACGATCCATCACCGTGTTATGATGGACACCGCAATTAAACTTTTTTCCGTGACGCTTTCACAGAATTGCTGTCATTGTCATATTTTTTCATGAAATTTTTACATGATATACTTAGAAAGGTGTATGATAATATATCATTGTTTTTAATTAAAAGGTTTTACCTGTGTCGTCCCAAAAAAATCACAAACATGTTTCTTTTTTGGAATGAATTAACGTTACTACCCCCAGAGATTTAGATTTATCTAAATAGGAAAATAACAAAAAAACCTTCAATGTACAATTAAGATATTTCTAAAAGACAAATTAATCAACGTAAAATCCTAAAATTTGGATATGAATGAACTGAACAGTAAGATCCACAAAATCTATTTTTTTTTAATCTTCTACCGTGGACTCAAAGAAAAATAAAGGACTAAAATTTGCAGACCATTCTTGCAACATTTTAGTTCCAGTTTCTAGTAATAAAAATATTAGTTAGACAACCCAAAATTTGGCCTTTCATTTGACATCCAAATCGTCTTACTACTATTACAAAAAAAGCGTTAAGTTCGGCCATACCGAATCTTATGTACCCTCCACCATGGATTGCCTTCAACGTAGTTACTGGAAAAAAACCTTGGATATGGTCCAAATCACGAAACGATCCTTTTTATACCCTCACTTTAGTGTGTCGAGGGTATATATCATTTGCTACGGAAAAAAGTGTAACACATCGAAGGAGTGATCTAAGACCCTAAGTATGTTCGGAGGAAATCCGTTTTGGGTCATTTTAAGTCGAACTGTCTGTCTGTCTGTCTGCTGGCTGGTGCGCACGATAACTCTCGAAAGGAGTAACCGATTGACTTCAAATTTGGTATGAGGTAATATTTTTTTCTATCTCCGGCTAAGTTCGAAGATGTGCCATATAGGTCCATTCCTTCTAGTACCTCCCCCACAAAGGGTTAAAATGTTGCGAAATATTGATTCTTTAATAACTACTATACTACTTATTCTAATCTTCTGAAATTCCACACATAGTATTAGTTTATTAGTCGCTATCAACTCGAGAAAAATGAACGAAGTTGCCACGTCCCTTTAGGTACCTCCCACACAAATGCACCATTTTGCACCAAAAGTTAACAGCTTATAACATTAATAACAGTGTATAAAAATACTTGAAATTTTGTACAGTATTATGCTTTTATATTGCCTACAGTCCAGGGAAAAATGGGTGTTGTTGTCACGCCCCTTTTGGTACCTCCCACACAAAGGTACCTTTTTGCACCAAAAGTTAACAGCTTATAACATTAAAACCAGTGTATAAAAATACTTGAAATTTTGTACAGTGTAATGTTTTTATAGTGTCTATAGCCCTGTGAAAAATGGGCGTTATTGCCACGCCCCTCTTTGTACCTCCCACACAAAATGCCCAAATCATACCACAATTTAATGTCTCATAACGTTGGTACCAGTGCACATAAATGCTTATAAGTCGGCACAGTGCAATGAATTTAAAGTATCTAATGTTCAGCAAAAAAAAGGAGTATTTGATGAACCCCTTCTGGTACCTCCCACACAAATTGACAGAATAATTCGAGTAATCTATATATATAAAAAATGAAACGGTCCATCTGTGTAATGGCATCACGTCAGAACGGCTGGAGCGATTTGGCTCATTTTTTTTCAGTTGTTCGTATTTGCCTGGAGAAGGTTGTTACGAAAGAAAATTTTGGGAAAACCCTCCGGAAAAGTCGGAAAATTGGGAAAATCGAAAATTGCTATTTCTTGCGAGATTCCTACTGTTCCTATCTACTGCTCTCTTTTTCAATCCAAATTTTTTTATTAATTTTCTATTAAACAAAAAAGTTTTCTATTAAACATATGTACGAGTATGTGCTATTTTTCTTGGTGCAATTCATTCGAGTTTTGCGTATTGTTACACTGATTTCGCGTATCACATCGGCAAACGGTACAAGCATTACGATCAATTAAAATTCACGATATTTATCAATTCGAACATTTTTTCAGATAATAAGTTTGAGTATAAGAGGTAAGGTTATCTTATTGGATTGCGGGCATTGCAAAATCATAATTTCGGATGAATGCACGATGGCGCATAAACGAGCTCTGGAGGCAATTGACCGAACGATGAAGGATTTACGACGTGATTTGAGACAATTTGGTGAGTCTGATATTGCTCTCCGGAGATTTTCGTCAAACGCTTCCCGTCATCCCGAAATCTACTGCCGATGAAATTAATGCATGCCTGAAATAGTGGTCTTTGTGGCTGCATGTCAAGAAGTTATGTCAAGAAGTTGAAATTGACCACGAACATGAGAGTCGCGTTGCAGAACGACTCATCGGCTCTTGAATTCTCGAAACAACTGTTGGCGCTTGGCAATGGCCAAATTACTATTGATGTTTCCACTGCATTGATATTGTTCCCGGCAAATTTTTGAAGAAGTTGAAATTGACCACGAACATGAGAGTCGCGTTGCAGAACGACTCATCGGCTCTTGAATTCTCGAAACAACTGTTGGCGCTTGGCAATGGCCAAATTACTGTTGATGTTTCCACTGCATTGATATTGTTCCCGGCAAATTTTTGCGAGTTCACATCGTCGAACGAGGAACTCATCACCAAAGTGTTTCCAAATCTCGATTAGATTAGTGAACGGGCAATATTAGCAGCGAAGAATAAGGACGTCGATAGCATGAATTTTATTATTCAAAGTAAAATCGAACTCGCTTGATGTGCCAGGAGCTCCGCCGCATAATTTACAGCTGAAGGTGGAATCGATCATAATCATGTTGCGGAATCTGAATCATCCGAAATTGTGCATAGTTCGCGGTTGTCCATTATGAAACTGATGGACAATGTGATTCAGGCGACGATCATCAAGGGAAAATTCAAAGGAGAGGAAGTCCTTATCCCACGAATTCCGATTATTCCAACTGATCTTTCATTCCAATTCAAGCGGATTCAGTTCCCTGTACGATTGGCTTTTACGATGACAATCAATAAATCTCAAGACAAATCGTAGGAAGTCTGTGGAATTAATCTCGAATTTCCCTGTTTTTCGCACGGTCATCTGTACGTTGCCTGTCTTCTGTCTTCGTTGTTTGTTGTTTATCACATCGCTCTCTACTGATTTCGATTCCTTTTAAACAAATCGCATTAAAATTTTAACTATCTGTGTTTTATTATCACTCTGGAGTTTATCTGAAGGCGTTAAATTGGGGCGAGGCGAAGTTCGCCGGGTCCGCTAGTATTCAATATTACATTACTCACAAAGTGAGGGTATACCTTAGTCGGTTTACCCGACTGAAACTTTCTTACTTGTTAAAACTAATTAAGTTATATTTAATTAAATTTAATGAGCTTTAACATGAATAAAAGAAAACTGAATTCATGGATTTTCTGCAAACTTTCTGCTCTCTGAGCGTATGATTTATATAAATGTGTATTATTGTACATCATAGGCGTTTCAACACAGGAATGGACTTATATGCAATTTTTTAATCTCTTTCACTGTATTCCGTTATCTCGCAATTACTCTGAGCTTTTCAAGAGAATAGCTCGTGAAATGTTTCTTTATTCAGCTAGAACACTTTTTTATCCTATTTTGCGGAACTTTTTAATAAATTAAATAGAGTACTGTTCTGTGAGAAGTGAATATCAACTGGAATGTTCTCAAATGTATATACGAGTATGTATATACTAAAGAAACGGCTTAATCGTTGACAGAGCTTACAGGGCGCTTGTCTGAAATAATATACAGATTGAGAGAGTAATTTTTTTATTTTTAAATTTTTATTTACAATCTATCCATTGAAGGATAATAAGCAAATGGTATGATATTTTACAAAGTAACAGATTTACAATTATACAAAATATAATTGTATAATTGTACAGCATTCTACATAATTAATGCCAAGTATAAACGTAATATATCTATCTCCGGAAAGGTAGGTCCAGTATCTGATGTCTTTTTAATCTTCTGACTTCGTGAATGTCATCTGCTTAATCTTTTCATGTATCTGATGCTAAATCGATTTATTTCATCCTTCACCATTGGCATGTCAAGGTCGTTATGGATAGTTTTGTTGGAAACAAACAATGAGACGTTGACTACTGACCTCAATGTTTTTGACTGATATCTTTGCAGTATTTCTATATTAGAGTTTGAGGCAGTCCCCCATAGTTGTATTCCTTATGTCCATACAGGCATACAGGTGATATTGTTGATATATTCCACTAAAACGTACATATATTTGATATATTGAACTAATGTTCATCATATGCATGCCTTTTAATAGTTTTTCAACACAAATTTAACTGGCAAGACAGTTATTTAAAATTACAGTCATATAATACAAAAACATGGAAATTCTTCATTTCTTGTTGCTGTGCTCTACTGGGACGTATACTTTATACCATTGCATTACTGTTCATCATACGCACCATTGCCTTTGATTTTTCTCTCTCTTGTGAACTATTTAACGAAACCATAGTCGATTAAAATGACAACCATTACACAATCTACAATTTGTTAAGAACAAGCTTAAAAAATATTTATACTCGTATGCAATTCCCAATTTCCAATTTTGCCTTTTTAATCACTACACTTCAATGGCACAAATACTTATTTATTTCGCTGCATATTCTTCTTAAAAACGAACATCACATTAACAACATCGAGTTCTTGTACTCATAGTATGCGAAAGAACGTTCAAGTTTTCACAATATTCATTCATTTGCTTATATTCGCAAAAATTTCTTCCAATTTGCTGTGAATAACATGTACACCATTCACATGAGTGTTTTTTTTTTTTTCATTGAAAAAAGTTCGAATTTTGAACATATATCTCAAGATGAATAAAAAGTTTTAATGATGTTAAGCAAAAAAAGGAATAAATAAAATCAAAGCTGTTGAGTTTGCAGAAAATTTGTCCATATCAGTGAGAATATGCGAAGCACAAAAAATGCGTTAAATGAGACATGTAAAAAAATAATAATAAAAAACACTTAAGCCAAACAGACTTTTATTATTATAAATATATTTGAATGAATTCAGTAAACAGGAAATCATTGAAAAAAAAAATAATAAGAAAAAATAGCAATCGCTACCTTTATGTGAAATTCAATTGTCCGTATATAATTTTATAATTGTCAATTTTAAATCCAATAGTGCACATGATTTATAATAACACTATGCAACAAATGAACACTTTTTGAAAAATACACGGACTTGACAGTATAGGTTCGATTCTACTATCAAAGGGTAGTATAACCTTATACTCGGTTTGGCGAAATTGGTGACCAATTTTTTTAATGGGCCTCCAAAGTTTCTGAAAATCACTGGGACCCTCGAAAAAGGTGTCATCAGCTTTTGTCCTACAACTAATTCAGACTTGGTGATACCGCTTAACTATATTTGGCAATAATGTAGCTAAGAATATGCTGAACAAAGCTTCTTAAAATTTTTTGCGAAAAAACAATTTTTCCGGTATTTTTTTTTTTTGAAAAAGTAAAGGAAAAAATATTTTTTTTTTACTTTTTTCAGCTTAACCTCCAGGGACTCGTAATTTTTCAATAACAATGGTTGGCAAAATTGTAGCCAAAGTAAATCTGAACAACTTTTGTGAACATTTCAATACAATCTGAACGTGTCTGGGCACCCTAAATAGCTCAAAAACCCACATTGTACCCAAAAATTGTTAGTATTTCACTATTATGTAACAAAAATATATATTTATTTGTTACATAACAAAAATTATATATATATGTAACAAAAATTATATATATATATTTTTTGGTATAGGGTATGTTCAGCAAATTTATAGAAAATATTAAGGCCAATATTTTTGTGGAGCATATTAACCCTCTAGCTCCCCCACATAACTGTAATTTGTTGCCCCATTTTAACAAAACGTAAAAAACACCCCTTAAAATGGGGAGGGCGGGTATGAAATGTTCTACAAAAATGTTGGCCATAAAATTTCACTATATGTGTCAACACACACCAAGGCTCACAACATAACACAAACACCAAAAAAGGTCAAATTCCTGTTCGTGCAACAATGATGTCAAACGATTTAGTGGTCGAAGCAATAACGATACTCGTACCAATTAAGGGCTTTTTTGGCTGGAATTTGGACGTTTTTTTTGGTTTTTGTGTTAAGTTTCGGGCTTTGATGTGTTCTGACACATATAGTGAAATTTTATGGCCAACATTTTTGTAGAACATTTCATCCCCGCCCTCCCCATTTATGGGGTGTTTTTTACGTTTTGTTAAAATTGGGCCAGAAATTTAAAGTTATGTGGGGGAGCTAGAGGGTTAATATGTTCCACCAAAATATTGGCCTTAATATTTTCTATAAATTTTCTGAACATACCCTATGCCAAAAAAATATTTTTTTGTTACATAATAGTGAAATACTAAAATTTTTGGGGTACAATGTGGTGTTTTGAGCCATTTAGGGTGCCCAGACACGTTCAGATTGTATTGATATGTTCACAAAAGTTGTTCAGATTTACGTTGGCTACAATTATGCCAACCATTGTTATTGAAAAATTACAGGTCCCTGGAAGTTATGCTGAAAAAAGTGAAAAAAAAAATATTTTTTCCTTTACTTTTTCAAAAAAAAGCAAAGGAAAAACTGTTTTTTCGCAAAAAAATAATTAAGAAACTTTTTTCAGCATATTCTTAGCTACATTATTGCCAAATATAGTTAAGCGGTATCACCAAGTCTGAATTAGTTGTTGGACAAAAGCTGATGACACCTTTTTTGAGGGGCCCACTGATTTCCAGAAACTTTGGAGGCTCATAAAAAAAATTGGTCACCAATTTTGCCAAACCGAGTATAGGGTTATACTACCCTTTGATAGTAGCATCGAACCTATCCTGTCAAGTCCGTGTATTTTTGTCACTGTTGCACAGTGTAATTGTACGCGAAATTATTCTTCCACCAACACAATTAATAAGTTATAAATTTATTAATAAAACACCACTTTACACATGAGTCATTCCATGCCACACATACGATTTTTGACATCACTACCCAGCAAAATCTTGGTAAGTACATGTCATTACCACTCCCATTACCAGGTAATGATATCTCATTATCGCATTACTTTCGGTAAATAAATAATGACTAACAAAATAATGACAAAAATAAGTTATTGCTAGTAATTTTTTTAAATGATTTAACTGAATGCAGACTACGTTTTTTTAAGTATTTAACAGTCAAGTATTTCAGGGGTTACAGCCGACTGATGTAACAACCCTTTTGAAAAAATTTTAATTCCGACATCTTTAAATTGCTCATAAATTTTGAACAAAATTTGTCCAATTCTTTGAACACCCCATAATAATTTTAAGATTTGATTTTAAAAATGATTACATCAATTGATTTTTTTTCAATTTTAAAGTCATGATCTTAAACGTCTTTTTTAGCGACTGTGTGAGTTTGGAAGTTGTGAAATGATGGGATCTATTTTTTAATATTTTTTATAAGATTTTTCTGTGAATCTATATAAAATAAGCCAAAATGGTCCATTTGTATGGGAGGCACCAAAAGGGGCATGACAACTTTTCCCATTTTCCTCAAGATGATAGCGATTAATAAACTAATACTATGTGTGGAATGGTCAAAGATACTGAATAGTAGTGTACAAGTTATTAGATATTCAATATTTCACTAAATTGTAACCCTTTGTGGGGCAGGTACTAGAAGAAGTGGACCACAACAGCCTATTTTTGACCTTAGTCTGAAATAGAAAAAATATTGACACATATCAAATTTAAAATCAATCGGTTACTCCTTTCGGGAGTTATCGTGCGCACCAGCCAGCAGACAGACACACAGAAAGACAGACAGACGGACGGACGGACGGATGGACGGACGGACGGACATTGCTCAAATGACTTAAAATGACCCTAAATGAATTTCCGCCGAACATATTTAGGGTCTTAGGTCACTCCTCGGATGTGTTACACTTTTGGCTCGTTGCAAACAATATACTCGTATACCCTCCTCTCTAAGGTGAGGGGATAAATATATTAGAAGAAGATGAAGGCTACTTAATTTAGGATTATTTAAAGCTTTCCTGAACCAAACGGGATAAATAGTTCTCGAGTAATGCTAACATATATGGTTCATCCTCTATTTATTTAGATGTTTATGTTAATGGAAATAAGGTCCCATCCCACTGATACACCATAAAGCTCTTAAAGTAAAAGACTCCGATCACTCTGCGAGGTCGAAGAAAAATCCAGGTCTAAGAGGCACAGCTCCTTCCAAACGAATAAGAACTATTTCGCACTTCTGTTATTTCAACTCTTTTTGAAATAACAACTTATGACCGATAACTACATCTAAACTTCGCTGAATGAGCTCTCACGTGGCTGTATTTGCTTCGCCGTTTTTTAAAAAACTATGCCTTCTAATACACAATAAAGGCATAGATGGTCTAAAGCCAGGAGAATATCCTAGCCACAAATCAAAAACTTTTTTTACAAAAATATCAAAACAAAAAAAAATCACAAAAACAAATTTCATTGTTTTTTTTTTAGGAAAGATTAAAGACAAAGCTATTGGAAACACTTTGGGGACAATTTTCTAAATGCAATGGGTGTTAGCGTAAGGCGCAAAAAGGGGGAGAAATAAAATCGGTTTAGTGTTTAATTTAATTCAATGGGGGGTCTTTATTTTTTTCTATTAACAAATTGGCGGGTCAGTATTACCGTGTTCGAGTGTTGGTACAGGAGGAGATAAACGCGGGCTCTCGGACTGAGTACTAAACGACACGTAAGTGTTAATGCGAGAGCCGAGATGAAAACTTGGTATCATCAGCATCTCTACATCCGTACTATGCAAATATCGTCCCGGGAGAGTCGGAGAGAGATATAGCGCTGGATGTCTCTCCTTACAATCCGTACAATGCGAATATCGTCTTGGAAGAGTTGTAAAGAGATTTCCACTATTTTAGACCCCTCCACAATCCGTGTTGTGCGAATATCATCGCAAGAGAGCCGAAGGAGAGCACCAGACGCTGGAAAGCTCGCTCACAATCCTAACAATGCGACTATCGTTCCGGGAGAGTTGTAGCGTGTAGAAACCTCTTCTCCATCAACCCGTCAGAGTTACCAATAAACAAGGGCAATGCCCAAGCTGGGGAAGTTGCGCGACAAGCTGCGAACTTAAACAGTAGGAAACACTATGCAACAAAATTGTTGTTGAGGAGCTGTGCATAAAATTTTCTGGTGTAATATGAAGTCCTAAGCACGAAAAAAATATTTAAAAAAAAATTATGGTAATATTTCCTTTAAAAAATTAAAGAAAATTATGAGCACTACAAATGTTAGTAGTGACACTTTCACGTGGAACCAGAAGTTTGATTTTTGAAATTTGATTTGATTTGAAGAATATTAAGTGAAAATCCGTTTTCGGCCATTTTAAGTCATTTTAGCAAAGTCCGTCTGTCTGTCTGGTTGGTGCGCACGATAACTTTCGACAGGATTAACTGATTGACTTCAAATTTAATTTGTGGCAATCTTTTTTCTATCTCAGACTAAGATCGAAGATGGATAGTATTAGTTTCTTGGTAGCTATCCTCTTGAGAAAAGTTGGCGAAGCCTTTTTTTGGTACCTCTCATACAAATGTTCCATTTTGCACAAAAGGTTAACGGCTTATATCTTTGATTACAGTCTTTTACAGAACCTACAATCCCGTGACGTAAAATGGACGTTAATACCACGCCCTTTACCATACAAATGGACCATTTATTAACGCCTTATTACTTTGATTGCTGCACATACAAACACTTGAAATTGTGTACAGTGTAATGTTTTCAGTACCCAAAGTATATTAAAAAAATTACAGTTATTTCCACGCCCCTTTTCGTACCTCCCAAACAAAATAGCCAAATTAAAAAATTTTAAAAATATTTTTCTGAATTTCCCCCATTTTTACAATATGAGTCATAATTTATACATATATTTATCCATAGACATTCTGCAAATATACATTGTTCTCTTCGTTAGGATGCCGGCTTTCAAAAAATGGAAGAAACAAAATATTTGCCAACAAATTTTTTCAGCCAACAAAAGCGTTTTTTTGGGAAAAATTCAAATTTTTTCTAATTCTTTTAAAGACAGTTACTAAACTTCTGTTTCCATGTATAGTCGTTCTCGAGTTATGTCAACCAAAAGATTCCAATGCATAACAAATTCCCCTATATGACACTAACTAACTTCAAATCGATGTATCTCGGATCATAGACGTGACCCACGTATAACTACGTATAACTTTTTTTGACGGATATAACTTTTCGCGGTAGTCAGAATCCCCGCCGATCACTGACCCCCAGCATTTGTCGCACTGTGTATTTAATTAATAAAAATCATACGCCCCAATAGATCATAACATATATTTTGCTACATATCAGGAAACCACTTCCAATTGTCCACAATGGAATTTATAGAATTAGGAATTTTCGCAAAAACTCAAACATTTGAGTATCTAAATATTGTAACTTCCAATCGATTATACGAAATCTTTCACTCAACTTTGAACTCTCGAAACTTATTTCGAAATGTAAAGAAATTTATTTTATACAACAAAACATTTCTACACTAAATTGTCCCCCCATCCAATGTTCTCCCTTTTTTGCACAATAACAACCTACTAAACCTGCTATTGTTCTATGCCAAAAAAAAGAAACAAAGTTATTTCTGTTCCAAGTCCAGCCCCAACTTCTCTGACTCCTCATGAAGAAACAACATCTAAACATCTCTTGTGGCAAAAAGCCCTAAGAGAAGTCTCCTTAAGCCGTAATTCCTCAAGCGGAAACACTTATGGCTTCAGGTAAAAGCTCATTTAT
Organism: Eudasyphora cyanicolor; assembly: GCA_963930755.1. NCBI lineage: Eukaryota > Metazoa > Arthropoda > Insecta > Diptera > Muscidae > Eudasyphora > Eudasyphora cyanicolor. The sequence continues at coordinate 41,624,613 of OZ005738.1, forward strand.
GTTAAAATCCTTATAATTTCTTCTTTAGACCCCGACCATCATCTTGTACATACGCATACATTGCCATTTGTAATCCTAACTCTGATAACATGGACTTGTACACTAGTCCAAGTCATCAAAAAAAAAGTCGACAACTCTAACATTAAGGACCCGGTTTTGTTGCTCTTGTTATGTAAAGCATCCACCGCAGAACAAAAACAAAGGCAACAACAAAAACAACAACAACGAACCAAAACAACTAAAAGTCTTTAAGCACTTCCTGTAGTACTCAACAATCATTATGCATACATATCCGGTTTGAGGTTATGCCTTTTTTTCTCTAGATTTTTTTTGGTTTTTTTCATTCAATTTTGTTTCATTCTATTGTTTTTGTTCGTGTAGTGGGCTGCAGCCATTACTTCTGTAGCCAAAGAGAGAAATCTAGCTTTGCTTTAAAAACCAAGCAATCTTGTACTTTAGAACATAGAACAAAATTTGCAAAAAAAAACTCAAATACTTGGAACCAAAAAGAGGTTCAAGTAATGTCAATAGCAGCCATGAGCATAAGGCGTACAAGGACCCAACATAGCTGGAATAAAACAAAAATAAACTGCACAAAAGAAAAAGTTTTGTTTCAGTAAAGGTCTCCTTTGTTTTTTCGTTTTCTGTGAAGCTTTTACGAATTTTAATAGTAAAATATTTTCTTTGGAAAATAATGTAATATGTATTTCAAATTTTTCATAAAATTGCTATTCCTGAGAAGTTTAGAGTTTAAACCAAATATAGCCAATTTTCAAGTATGTAGTATACGAGTTAGGAAATCACAATTTCTTAGCTTTGGTTTATGCTGTAAGAGCTACCTTTGCACTATTTTGCACCACTGTTCCATATTAAACACTTTTTATTACACTGTGCTTCTAAAGTACGAATTTTTATACATATTTGGGACTATTTTGTTCCCTTTTTCCCCACTTACCACATATAACCATTTTACCGTATTTAACTTTTTTGCTTCACCGTACCATATTTAACCCTTTTTGGTCCACTTAACCATATTTAACACATTTTCTCCCCTCTGTATCATATTGAACAATTTTTGCTTGCCCCAACTGCATCATAATTTTAACCTTTTTGCACCACAGTTCTACTAAGAGCATACATTATGAAAAAAAAACACTCTTATTTCATATTTAACTTTCTCTCTCCCTGCATCCATATTTTTACCCACTGTACTAAATGTACGCTTCTTGACCCATTGTACCATATTTAACCGTTTTGGGTCCACTGAAACAAATTGAACACCTTTTTGTCCTACTATATTTTGACCACTATTTGGAACCATTTTTGCCCCACTGTACCATAGCTAGCACATTTTTTCCCACTGTTCCATAGTTAATGCTTTTTGCCCCACTGTACCATATTTAACCCATTTTGTCCCACTTTACCATATTCAACTAATTGTGCCCCACTGTACTATAGTTAACCCTTTTTGCCCCACTGTGTCATATTAAACCATTTGTCTCATTGTACCATATTTAACAGTTTTTGCCCCATTGTACCATATTTAACACTCGTTGCTCCACTGTACAATATTTAACACAGTTATGCCCCACTGTACTGTATAGTTAACCATTTTTGTCACACTGTACCATATTTAACCCGTTTTGCCACACTGTACCATTTTTAACCCATTTTGTCCAACTGTACCATATACATATAACTATTTTTACCCCACTGTACCATAGTTAACCCGTTTTTGCACAACTGTGCCCCATTCAACTCGTTATGTCACTGTGCACAATTTTTACCCCACTGTACCATATTTAACAATTTTTTGTCTCACTGTACGGTATTTAAAATGTGTCTCCACGCTATCATACTTAAACCTTTTTCCCCGACTGTAACATATTTAATCAGATTTTCTCCACTGTGCAGTATTTAACCGTTTTTGACCACTGTGCTCCTAAAACCATATAAACTCGTCATATCTTATGTTTAAGTTCCAATTTTGGCAGATTGTCCCCTTTTTTCCCCATGCTCCATAATTAACCCGTCTTGTCCCACTGTGCCTCTTGAAGTTAGAATTACCAAAAATCTCTTCCAATCACTAGTTTATGTTCCAAAAGTTACCCTGGAACAATTGATCCACGCTTGACATTTTTAAGCCACTGTACTATATTTTACACTTTTTGCCCCACTGTGCCCCGAAAACGGCGAATAAAAAAAAATAAAGACATACATCGCTTTAATTCTCACCATTCTAATTTTAGGCTTTAAATTTGGCTGTGGTACCATATTTATACCTTTCTGTCCCACTGTGCCCCTAAATTTTTAAAAATATCTCCTTGTTCTTGTTTACGTCTCAAGAGCTACTCTCACACCTAATTTCACGATTCTAGGTCTTGCCATTTGGATTTACCTGTTGTACCACATTTTTCCCGTTTTACCCCACTGTGTACGTAAATGTTCGAATTTCGAAAAATCCTGCCAATTTCTGGGTCTACCTCCTAAGGGCTACCCGGTGGTACCATATTTATCTCTTTTTGTCCCATTGTGCAACTAATAGTACGTTGTGCAGCTACGTAAAATCCCGCCTTATTGCTCGTCTACGTCCCAAGGACTACCCCCCACCAAATTTCATGATTCTAGGTTCAGCCGTTTGGCCTGGGCGATGATCAGTCAGTCAGTCACGCAACAATTTTATATATATAGATAGATATCGGGTTTTCTGCGAAGCTTTTACAAAATATAATAAAAAAATATGTGTTCTTTGTTAAATGAGTTAAAATTTGAACTTTTTCAAAAACTGCTATTCTTAAGAAGTGTCAACACTATCCCATTTCTAGATAAACATAAATCCGAATACACTACATCAATTTCATTAAAGGTCAACTGAATTCATTGTAATTGAGAATTCATTACAAAATATTTTGTATAGTTTTGATTAATGCATTGTTAAAAAACATACGCATCATTAGCATTTCGAATGACAATCATTAAATTAACTAATGTCAAGATTACACTACGCAACAAAAAAAAAATTGTGTCCGATACCCAAAAACTTTTTGTTGAATCGATTGAGGCATACCATTTTATGAAACAAAAACTAATTAATTTTTTAGGGTAAAGTTTGTTTTTAATTTTTTTTTTCTAAAATTTAAATTTTCATCGAAGTTACCTTTATTATTGGGACTATATTTTTTGGGGTATATGTCGATAAAGCCGGGATACAACTTAAATTAAAGGAAATTATGAGGGCTAGAAATGCTGAACACATCACTTTCACGTAGAAACCGAAGTTTAGTAAATGTCGTTCAACAATCGGATAAAATTTGATTGTTTTCAAAAAAAAAATCATTTTGCTAGCACGAAAAAACCGTAAGAAATAAAAAAAAATCGAAAAAAAATTGTTTGATCCATTTTTTGAAAGCTAGCATCCTAATGAAGACAATGCCTATTTGCAAAAAGTCTATGGATAAATGTATTAATTATAACCATTATTGTAAAAATAGGAAATTCAAAATATTACACTGTCCAACAGCATTTTTGGAACAGAATAGCGACCGTATAATTCTGAAACGGCATGTTGAGTAGATAATTTTTGTAGAATAAATTTATGGTCCAGCTGGTCAGAGTTTTTTTTACAGTGGGTCAAAGTTTTAATTTTTTGGTCGAAGGTAGCATTATACTAAATGAAAAAAATTATGTAAGATAATGTCTGAGAGATTTCTCATTGTCAGAGTTACACAGTGGAATTTTATGAGGATTATTTTAGTAGAAGATTTTAACCCTCTACCTCCCCTCTTAATGGGTCATTTTGGCCCTTTTTTTGATAAAATTAATAAAGTCCTTTCAAAAAGGACATTTGAGGATTAAAATATTCTACGAACAATTTTGCCGGAGAATTTGAACGTTATAGCTCTTTACGTTTAATTATCAAAATTACATGCCAACACTCAAAAAAATGTATTTCCTAAATTTTAGTAAAATCCATACTCCAATTTAGTTCAATGTTTTTATTCATATTGAGTTAATTTTTTCTTAAAACTGGGAAATTTTATTTAGTACTACCAAATTTTATTTTTTTTTTTGGGATATGCAGAATAGTTCGTTAACTAAAAATGAGGATATACTTTTACTAAAATAATATTTCTTGAAAAAAGTTCGAATATTCATATATTTATCAAATTTAAACATATGCGGTGGACACCCAACATAGACATAAGGAAATTATGAACTAATAATGGAAAGCATGATTTTTAGGAAATTTTAACTAAAAATAATCATGAATCCTTATTTCGAGTCCATGAATTTGAACTCAAAATTAGGAAAACATACTAAAATCAAGGAAAAATAAACTATTTTCGGACTATGTTGTAGTGCTAAAAAAAAACAAAAAATTCTGTTCTTTTTCGTTCCGCAATTTTTATTTTTTAGCAAATCGTTACTTGCAGAAACTTAAATTTATGGAGAAACATTAAAAATGTTACGCCCGGGACGAGAGTCGAACCGACAACCTTATGATAGTGAGGCAGACACACTATATATCGAGCTACGAAACTCTTTTGGGATTGATATGAAAATGTCATTCATAATAAAATTTCTTCGTCGCCTATAAATATAGTATATGGCAACTCTATTTATCATTCAATGATGGCAATCCTTTTATCAAATTCAAGTGTACATAAAAATACATTGTTTCGAAAATTTTGGGATATATAATTGTATTTAAAAACAAATTTTTCATAAAAATTTAAGTGTCTACGTAGCTCAGTTGGTAAACATGTGCTTCATAAAACGGAAGGTTCTGGGATCGAATCGCATTCGGAGGTAAAATTTTATATACATAATGTTTAATGTTTAATAAAATAAATTTCAATTCCTAAAATAAAGCAGAAGAGAGAAATCCAAAGAAGAAGTGGTAAGAGAGAGATTCCAACATATAAATGGAGGAGGAGGAAAGTGGTGATGTAGGATCAAAAATCGTGGACTAAAAAGTCCAAGAAAATTTTAATTTTTCTTTTCTTTTTGCATAAATTTAATTAAATTTTCCTAAATATGAGTAAAAATTTACTTGCAATAAGGACAAAAGTATGCTGAATTTGCATAATTTCAAGTCCGAATTTGCTAGTATTGAGTTAATTTTCCCTATTTTAATTTCAATAGTTACTTAAAGGAAGTACGAGTTAACTCGAAATAAGTTAAAAATATTTCATAATTGTGAGGAAATATATGAACTTGATATAAGGAAAAATAGCTTTAGCGAAATACGAAGTTCAATATTCCTACAGTTAAGTTCATTTTAACTTGCTCTAGGGTTCACTTTTTTTTGAGTGAACTTACATATACAAAAAAATTTTATAATGTAAATTTAAAGCCGTGATAACTGTGGAATAATTGGAGCAGAAGAGCGACCCTATAATTCTGAAAGGGCATGTTGAGTAGATCATTTTTGTGTTATTTATTATTACTTATTTTTATTTTATTTATATTTACTTATTTTGTGTACCACCAAAAATCTGACTATTTATTGTGTTAAGGCTAATAATAACCACAGTAAATGCAAATATGTGGAATATTATTATTAGTTCAATTTCTAATTCCACACATTATATTAAACTCCTCTTTGGAATAAGCCTTGACGTGGCGGGGGAGCTAAGTACTTTCGTAAAAGAAAGGAAACTAATTATTCCAACTATTCAAGAAGAAATTCTTAATGTACATTGCCGAGGTGGTGTAGGGTATTATATAGTCGGCCCCTCCCGACTTTCCTTACTGGTTAATTTTGGAAAATGTTGGGAGGTTCCAAAAGGGGCGTGGCACTAACGCCAATTTTTTTTTTAAATACTATGGTTATTATAAAAACATTACACTGTACAAAAAATTTCAAGCGTTTATATGTGGAGAAAGCGAAGTTATATGCCCTTCAGTTTTTGTACAAAATTTTCCATTTGTATGGGAGCTATCTAAAGGGGCGTGATAATAACGTCCATTTTACACGGAACTATAGGTACTATCAAGTCCTTACACTAAACAAAATTGTAGGTATTTGTATGGACTGGAATCATAGTTATAAGCAGGTTACTTTTGGTGCAAAATGGTCCTTTTGTGTGGGAGGTACCAAGAGGTGTGTGGTAACTTCGCCCATTTTTCGCAAGATGATAGCTACCAAAAAATTAATACTATGTGTGAAATTATGAAAGAAAGGTAGTAGTATAGATAGTAGTATAAGATTTCACAAAATTTCGACACTTCGTGGGGGAGGTACTCCAAGGAGTGGACCAACATAGTCCATCTTTGAACTTAGCCTAAGATAGGAAAACATATTGACACATACCAAATTTGAAGTCAATCGGCTAATCCTGTCGAAAGTTATCGTGCGCACCAACAAGACAGACAGACGGACATTGCTCAAATTCTTAAAAAGGCCCAAAACGGATTTCCGTCAAATATTCTTGGGGTCTCTTAGGTCACTCCTTCGATGTGTTACGTACAACGGATGAAATTGAAGCCGCGGTAAACCTATTCACAGACGTTGTCAACAGTGCTGTTAAAGTGGCTACTCGAAAAAGCGCATACAAAAGAGATAACTCCAATAACCCAACAGGCATCCAAGCGTTAATCAATGAAAAATGAAGCGTAAGAAGAGAGTGGCAACAATATCGCTCCCCAGCACTGAGAAAAAAACTAAAAAATTGCCAGAAGAGATTGAAATCAGCCCTAAAATCAGCCGTGGAAAGTGATCTAAAAATATATTTGCAATCTCTGGATCCAACCCAGAAAACAGATTATAGTCTCTGGAAGGCCACAAAAAATATGCGAGGCCCTGTGGCGCATGAATCCCCAATTCACCTTGAAAATGGGAAGTGGGCAAAAAGCACAGAAGAGAAAGTAAATGCAAATATACATCTGAAATCAATCCGCCCGTGATAGATATAATTCCTCGCCCACACTATCCGCCCGTGATAAACGACATAACTCCTCGCCCAATCTATCCGCCCGTGATAGATCATATAATTTCTCACCCAATCTATCCGCCCGGGATAAATGACTCAATTCCTCTCCCAATCTATCAGCCCGTGATAGATGACATAACTTCTCGCCCAATCTATCAGCCCGTGATAGACGACATAACTCCACGCCCAATCTATCTGCCCGTGCAAGATGACTTATTTCCTCACCCAATCTATCAGCCCGTGATAGATGATCTAATTCCTGGCCCAATAAAGCTTAGAATAAAGGATGTTGAAAAATCTGTCAAAGAACTAAAATTAAAGAAATCGCCCGGAAGAGATGGTATAACAGCGAAAATGATTAAATAACTTCCCTATTCAGCCTTGAAAATTGTGTTATTTTTATTCAATGCAATTCTCCGTGTAGGTTACTTCGTGATCGTGATGATACCGAAACCAGGCAAAGATCCAACTCAAGTCAAATCCTATCGCCCTATAAGCTTACTATCGATTCTTTTCAAAATGTTTGAGTCCATTCTCATGAAGAAAATCACACCTCATATAATTTCTCACAATATCATACCTGACCACCAATTTGGTTTTAGAAAAAGTCATAATACTATAGAACCTGCATCAAAAGAGCTTTTGAGAATAAAAAATACTGTTCGGCGTTATTCATAGATATTTCCCAAGCATTTGACAAAGTCTGGCACGAAGGACTTTTGTACAAAATATGCGACCTTCTACCAATTAACACGCATAAACTGTTCAGGAGTTATTTGACTAAACGGTATTTTCAAGTTAAATCAAATGGAATTTTTTCTAGCCCTAAGAAAGTAAATGCCGGTGTCCCACAGGGGAACATTCTTGGCCCTATAATGTACGTTATTTTTACGGCAGATATGTTCATAACCAACTCTACGCACACCTCCACTTTTGCGGACGATACTGCTTTCGTCAGTAATCACAAAAACCCTTCAGTTGCGTCCGATCAACTGCACTCTCATGTCCGAATCCTAGAAGAATGGTTAAAAAAATGGAGAATAATGGTGATTGCCTCAAAGTGTGCTCATGTTACTTTTACCCTGCGAAGGGATACAAGTCCTCCAATTTCTATTTTCAATTCACAGATTCCCCAAAAGGATCATGTAAAATACCTTGGAATCCATTTAGATCGGCGTTTGACGTTGTCGCGCCACATAGACTATAAAGTAACTCAAATAAAACTCAAAACTAATCAACTACAGTGGCTTATCAGTCAAAGTTCTGCCCTAGATCCAGAGTATAAAGTTCTTTTATAGAAAACGGTATTGAAGCCCATTTGGACATATGGTATCCAGCCCTGCGGTACAGCGTGCGCTTCAAATGTATGCAAATTACAAAGAAGACAATCGAATATTCTTCGTTTAATTACAGGTTCACCATGGTATAAAGGGTCCGCCAAATAACTTTTTTTTTAAACATCGCGCAAAACATCGAGTGTAGCTTCAGCTGTGTGGCACGTAGCGCCGCCCTGTTGAAACCAAATGTTGCCAATATCCTCCTCTTCAATTTTTGTGAACAAAAATTCGTTCAACATATTCCGATAACGATCGCCATTGACTGTAACGGCCACTCCTTGCTCATGGCCCAATTATGCCTCTGGACCAAAATCCGCACCAAACAGTGACTCGTTTTGGGTGTATCGGCTTTTCAATGTGTGCGTGCGGGTTTTCTGTGGCCCAAATGCGACAATTTTGCTTGTTTACATACCCGCCAAGATCAAAATGAACTTCATCTGAAAAGATGATTTTTTTTGGCAAAATCGGCATCTTCTGTAAGTCGACATGAGCTAAGTGTTACCATTCACGAAATAAGCTCTAGTTGAAAAAAAACGTTAGATGGCGGACCCTTTATAAGAAACGCTAACATCCATAAGGATCTCAACATGCCAACAGTAAAAGAGTAAATTGAAAAATATTGCCGGTGTTACGTGGGTAAACTATTAAATCATCCAAATATCCTGGCTCGAGAACTACTAAATTTTGAAGGTCATAACCGCCTTAGAAAGAGAGATACGCTGGTCATAATGTAAATTAAAACTAATCAAAAATGAAATGAACTTATGAATTCTTAAATTTGAAATGTTAATCTTTTTTTTTAAGTAAAAAAATCGTGTAAAGTCTCTATGGTTTATTCGCAATGGCAATAACCCAGAGAATAGTATTTTAGGTTAAGATTTGTCCACTTATTGTTATTTTCATTGTATAATAATAAAAGATTCAATAAAAAAAAATTTTATGAATTGAAAAAAAAACTTTTGGTCCGCAGCAATTGATATATACCCGCGTTCACAACTGTGGGGGTTTAAAAACCAGGTTTTATTGAGATTCTCTTTTTTCTACCTCATGTGCTGTAATTTCTAAATAAAAGTCGAATGAGCAATGTCCGTCCGTCTGCCTGTCTGTCTGCTGGCTGGTGCGCATGATATCTCTCGAAGGGAGTAACCGATTGACTTCAAACTTGGTATGTGGTAATATTTTCTTATATCTCCGGCTAAGTTCGCAGGTGGGCCATACTGGTCCACTCCTTCTAGTACCTCCCCCACAAAGGGTTAACAATTAGTGAAATATTGATTATTTAATAACTTCTTGAATCCACTGAAATTCTACACATAGTGTTAGTTTATTAGTCACTTTTACCTAGAGAAAAATGGGCGAAGTTGACACGCCCCATTTGGTACCTCCCACACAAATGGACAATTTTGGAACCAAAAGTTATTAGCTTATAACTTTATTACCAGTGCATACAAAGACTTGCAACTTTGTACAGCATAATGTACAAAATAGTACCTACAATACAGTGCTTTTTGGTACCTCCCACACAAATGGACCTTTTTGTATCAAAAGTTAACAGCTTTTAACTTAAATACCAGTACATACAAATACTTGCAATTTTGTACTGTGTAATGCTTTTATAGTACCTATAGTCCAGAGAAATCTGGATGTTATTGGCCCGCCCCTTTTGGTACCTCCCACACAAATGGGCCATTTTGTACCAAAATTTACTAGCTTATAACTTTAATACCAGTACATAAAAATACTTAAAATTTTACACCGTGCAATGCTTTTTAGTACCTAGAGTCCAGAGAAAAGTGGCCGTAATTGGCACGCCCCTTTTGGTACATCCCACACAAATAAACCATTTTGTACCAAAAGTTACCATCTTATAACTTTAACACCAGTGCAAATAAATACTTGAAATTTTGTACAATGTAATGCTTTTATAGTACCTAGAGTCTAGAGAAAAGTGGCCGTAATTGGAACGCCCGTTTTGGTACCTCCCACACAAATGGACCATTTTGTACCAAAGTTACAAGCTAATAACTTTAATACCAGTACATACAAATACTTGAAATTTTGTACAGTGCAATGCTTTTATAGTACCTAGAGTCTAGAGAAAAGTGGCCGTAATTGGAACGCACATTTTGGTACCTCCCACACAAATGGACCTTTTTGTATCAAACGTTAACAGCCTTTAACTTTAATACCAGTACATACTTCAAAGATATTAAAGGCAATTTAAATTAATAATAATTTAATTAAAACAAAAAAATAAATAAATTTACTAATATTTTTTTGGGACTCAAGGTGAGGGGATTCATAAGTCGGTTTACCCGACTGAACTTTCTTACTTGTTATACCATCACTTTAGTGTGACGAGGGTATATATCATTTGCTACGGAAAAAAGTGTAACACGTCGAAGGAGTGACCTAAGACCCCAAGTATGTTCGGAGGAAATCCGTTTTGGGTCATTTTAAGTCGAATGAGCAATGTCCGTCTGTCTGTCTGTCTGTCTGTCTGTGTATCTGCTGGCTGGTGCGCACCATAACTCTCGAAAGGAGTAACCGATTGACCTCAAATTTGGTATGTGGTAATATTTTTTTCTATCTCCGGCTAAGTTCGAAGATGGGCCATATTGGTTAACGCCTTCTAGTACCTCCCCCACAAAGGGTTAAAAAGTTGTGAAATATTGATTCTTTAATAACTGCTATACTACTTATTCGAATCTTTTGAAATTCCACACATAGTATTAGCTTATTAGTCGTTATCAACTCGAGAAAAATGGGCGAAGTCGCCACGTCCCTTTTGGTACCTCCCACACAAATGCACTATTTTGCACCAAAAGTTAACAGCTTATAACATTAATAACAGTGTATAAAAATACTTGAAATTTTGTACAGTGTGATGCTTTTATATTGCCTACAGTCCAGGGAAAAATTGGTGTTGTTGTTAAAACAACAGCTTATAACATTAAAACCAGTGTATAAAAATACTTGAAATTTTGTACAGTGTAATGTTTTTATAGTGTCTATAGCCCTGTGAAAAATGGGCGTTATTGCCACGCCCCTCTTTGTACCTCCCACACAAAATGCCCAAATCATACCACAATTGTATGTCTCATAACGTTTGTACCAGTGCACATAAATGCTTATAAGTCGGCACAGTGCAATGAATTTAAAGTATCTAATGTTCAGCAAAAAAAGGTGTATTTGATAAACCCCTTCTGGTACCTCCCACACAAATTGACAGAATAATTCGAGTAATATGCAATATTACATTACTCACAAAGTGAGGGTATACCTTAGTCGGTTTACCCGACTGAAACTTTCTTACTTGTTTTTTAAACATGATTTCCGGCATATGTTCGCCGTGACTATGAGTTTCAAATGGATTGATTACTTTTTCCAAATAATTTGGCCGTATGGTGTCAGATGTGGCTTGCATATTGACTTCCAAAGCTTCAAGAGTTGCTGGTTTGTAGGCATAAACCAATGACTCAACATAGCCCCATAAAAATAAATCCAGTGGCGTAAAATCGCATGAACGATGGACCCAGTGCACAGTAGAGTGGCGTCTAACAAAGTTCGCGTTGCTCAAAGCTTACGTGAAAATTTGGTTTGTTTTAAGTATATTCGCAAAATATTTCGTTTCTGCGATCACGAAATTAGGGGCTAGTTGCGTTTTAAATAATCTCTAAAAATCAGGCTTTCCCTTAATAAAATTGTAAATTTTTATTACTTTTAGGAATTGATGTCCAGTGGACATTAAAACCTGGAATATTACTTAAAGGGCGACTCGATTTCATTAAAAAAGTTGCAATACAAAGTCACTTTTTTCTCAATTTCAATGCAATTTTTAGTGAATTTTTACAATATCCGAAATAACTTCTACAATTTTGGTCAGATTTTGTCTTTTCGTGGCTCATTATAGAACTGCTGATCAGATTTTGTCTTTTCGTGGCTCGTTATAGAACTGCTGATCTCTAGATTTAATTTTTGTTCAACATTAACCCTTTCAAGGCTATAAACTTTTTAAACTGCTCAAATAACAGTAAAAATAAAAAAATTCAAAGTCGAAAATATAGCAATTGTACTACATATTTGGCATATTTTAAACAAAATTTATAAAAATTGCTATTTTCGTGATAATTTCAGCGTCTGACAAGCGTCTCGGAGTCCCCAAACTCATCTAGCAAATTTAAGCTTTACTGTACTTATACTAAATGTTGCTTAAAATCGTCCCTATTGAAAATTAAGTAATTCTGTCCATGTTTTTATATAAAAGGATTTTCTTATGAAGTGTAGATCCTACGTTTTTTAACCGATATGCCTGCAAATTAGAAATTTAACCATTAAACCTGCTACATATGTATACCTCGGTGCAAGTTGTATATTTTTTATTCCCTGACTTAGCGTTGGAAATTTTCTTCACTTTGTAAAAATAAACTAAATATTCAGAAAACGCATGATATGACCAAATGGCTGTGGATCTTAGAATTTCTATTACCTGGGCAAATATCTGAAAATATTTTCCATGTAAGCGACAATCGTAAACTAGATAGTTTTCTAAAAAAGCCCTATAGTATTAAACACTCATCGATATTTCAATACCGACAATTTTATTAAGATGCAAATATGTGTCGCCTCCAAATATAAAGTTTAAAGACATGACTTTCTCATGACAATAAAATCCTATTTAAAATGCAATGTTCTAGTAAATTAATACTTAAGTATATACGTATGTTTTATCAGGAGGATATAATTTTAAGTATCTGTATATGTCTGATTGTGTTGTATTCTGGCGAAACCCAAATCCATTTCGAATGTAGCCTTAAAATAATTTATAACATCTCCTCAACAATACTTTCTACACAACGAAAATGAAAATTCCCCCATAAATAATGTTGAGGGCAAGTGAAAGAACTTTTAAAAGATTTGTATACATTCGGGATAACCGCAACCCACATATAATTAAAGCAACAATTAAAGAAAATGTAAATGGCAGACCTGAAGATACACTACAATTGATATCTTTTAAATACAATTTTCTTTAATTTTTTTTTATTTGAATGATGACAATCTTAAATGTCTGTCCGCTAGTTCCTTATTCTCTGGAAGCCATATTTTGTATTGTTTAATATGTATTTTATTTCCCAAAAAACGATACACAATAAAGTAGGGACCGCTCTCATAATAAGGTTCATTCTTACATCAAGACCCATTCTTGACACCCTAGGAGCCACATTTTTGGCAGTTTGTGCTTTATTCCATCTAAAAACTATCTCATAAAATATAGGTTATACATGTCGTGATGTAATCCCAATATAAAAATCTAATTCTATCTCTTAAAACATAGATCATTAACTGCTTAGACTTGATCCCAAAGTCCCCATACAAATGTCCTTTCATATTTTAATAATAATGCTAAAGAAAAATGGTAGGATGCGTTTATATAGTCGGGCATAAACGGGTTTAGTTTCTTATTTTTTACTTACGATGTTTCCATTAAAATACTGTGATCATTTTGGTTTTGACCGAAGTCAATAAGGTATGATATAGACATGGTATAGGGTACAACTACACTTTAGCATAAAATTATCTAAATCGCTGGCATTTGTTGCTATATATGTATGTATTTACATGTCAAGATGACTCCACAAAACATTCGAATAAATTTCCTCCTCTACATCCTTTCTCGTTTAAAAGGACTTTCCTTCCTCCCACGCCTCAATCGCCGACCTTATAGTCGGCTGCTGCAGCTGCCGCTCAGTCAGTATTTCATTTATTCTGCAGTATTTCATTGTGTTCAAAATGTTTTATTTCCAAATACTTATATGTCGAATAATTTATGCCGGGACATGTTATGCCATGTTACACATCCATGTATGGATGTAAAAATAAAATTTCATTAAATTTATTTGATAAAGTCTTCATTTTGAAATGTAGCCTAGACACGGGGCTATGCTCTGTTCAGCTCTCTACTCGTATCTACTAAATCATGGGATTGTTTATGTTTTATGGAATATGGAATATTGTACGTCACGCGTACGATTTATGTTCATTTCTCGATTTTAGTCCTCAACCGACATGGCCATGTTTTCGGAGTAGTGTTAGATACCAATATGTCATATGCTGGCTTAAAACGAAAAAGGATTAACCAGGCATAGAGGGCGGACGAGGGGTGGCTTTTAGGAAATTGAAAAGGAGCGAAGTGATATAAATTTCTAAGAATATCTTAGAGAGATATAAATCAATGTTGCAACAGTATTAGTTTGAAACAATTTTCGGAGATATCTTACTTGTCACATTAATACTAGAGGCTTATGGAGAATTTATTAAATTATTTATTTTGATAATATTAAATTCGTATGAGTTCAATTAAAATGAAGAACTATGGAGCGTATGAATGACAGACCAGTAATAATACATATATATCATACGCACCCTTGCTCCACGAAATTAAATTGTCAGTCATCAACGAAGAACTTTTCTATACGAAAAGTCTTCAACGAAGAACTTTTCTATACGAAAAGTCTTCAACGATGAACTTTTCTAAACGAAAAGTCATCAACGATGAACTTTTCTAAACGAAAAGTCATCAACGATGAACTTTTCTATAGGAAAAGTCATCAACGATGAACTTTTCTATACGAAAAGTCATCAACGATGAACTTTTCTATACGAAAAGTCATCAACGATGAACTTTTCTATACGAAAAGTCATCAACGATGAACTTATCTATACGAAAAGTCATCAACGATGAACTTTTCTATACGAAAAGTCATCAACGATGAACTTTTCTATACGAAAAGTCATCAACGATAAACTTTTCTATACGAAAAGTCATCAACGATGAACTTTTCTATACGAAAAGTCATCAACGATGAACTTTTCTATACGAAAAGTCATCAACGATGAACTTTTCTATACGAAAAGTCATCAACGATGAACTTTTCTATACGAAAAGTCATCAACGATGAACTTTTCTATACGAAAAGTCATCAACGATGAACTTTTCTATACGAAAAGTCATCAACGATGAACTTTTCTATACGAAAAGTCATCAACGATGAACTTTTCTATACGAAAAGTCATCAACGATGAACTTTTCTATACGAAAAGTCATCAACGATGAACTTTTCTATACGAAAAGTCATCAACGATGAACTTTTCTATACGAAAAGTCATCAACGATGAACTTTTCTATACGAAAAGTCATCAACGATGAACTTTTCTATACGAAAAGTCATCAACGATGAACTTTTCTATACGAAAAGTCATCAACGATGAACTTTTCTATACGAAAAGTCATCAACGATGAACTTTTCTATACGAAAAGTCATCAACGATGAACTTTTCTATACGAAAAGTCATCAACGATGAACTTTTCTATACGAAAAGTCATCAACGATGAACTTTTCTATACGAAAAGTCATCAACGATGAACTTTTCTATACGAAAAGTCATCAACGATGAACTTTTCTATACGAAAAGTCATCAACGATGAACTTTTCTATACGAAAAGTCATCAACGATGAACTTTTCTATACGAAAAGTCATCAACGATGAACTTTTCTAAACGAAAAGTCATCAAAGATGAACTTTTCTATACGAAAAGTCATCAACGATGAACTTTTCTATACGAAAAGTCATCAACGATGAACTTTTCTATACGAAAAGTCATCAACGATGAACTTTTCTATACGAAAAGTCATCAACGATGAACTTTTCTATACGAAAAGTCATCAACGATGAACTTTTCTATACGAAAAGTCATCAACGATGAACTTTTCTATACGAAAAGTCATCAACGATAAACTTTTCTATACGAAAAGTCATCAACGATGAACTTTTCTATACGAAAAGTCATCAACGATGAACTTTTCTATACGAAAAGTCATCAACGATGAACTTTTCTATACGAAAAGTCATCAACGATGAACTTTTCTATACGAAAAGTCATCAACGATGAACTTTTCTATACGAAAAGTCATCAACGATGAACTTTTCTATACGAAAAGTCATCAACGATGAACTTTTCTATACGAAAAGTCATCAACGATGAACTTTTCTATACGAAAAGTCATCAACGATGAACTTTTCTATACGAAAAGTCATCAACGATGAACTTTTCTATACGAAAAGTCATCAACGATGAACTTTTCTATACGAAAAGTCATCAACGATGAACTTTTCTATACGAAAAGTCATCAACGATGAACTTTTCTATACGAAAAGTCATCAACGATGAACTTTTCTATACGAAAAGTCATCAACGATGAACTTTTCTATACGAAAAGTCATCAACGATAAACTTTTCTATACGAAAAGTCATCAACGATGAACTTTTCTATACGAAAAGTCATCAACGATGAACTTTTCTATACGAAAAGTCATCAACGATGAACTTTTCTATACGAAAAGTCATCAACGATGAACTTTTCTATACGAAAAGTCATCAACGACTTTTACACATCCATGTATGGATGTAAAAATAAAATTTCATTAAATTTATTTGATAAAGTCTTCATTTTGAAATGTAGCCTAGACACGGGGCTATGCTCTGTTCAGCTCTCTACTCGTATCTACTAAATCATGGGATTGTTTATGTTTTATGGAATATGGAATATTGTACGTCACGCGTACGATTTATGTTCATTTCTCGATTTTAGTCCTCAACCGACATGGCCATGTTTTCGGAGTAGTGTTAGATACCAATATGTCATATGCTGGCTTAAAACGAAAAAGGATTAACCAGGCATAGAGGGCGGACGAGGGGTGGCTTTTAGGAAATTGAAAAGGAGCGAAGTGATATAAATTTCTAAGAATATCTTAGAGAGATATAAATCAATGTTGCAACAGTATTAGTTTGAAACAATTTTCGGAGATATCTTACTTGTCACATTAATACTAGAGGCTTATGGAGAATTTATTAAATTATTTATTTTGATAATATTAAATTCGTATGAGTTCAATTAAAATGAAGAACTATGGAGCGTATGAATGACAGACCAGTAATAATACATATATATCATACGCACCCTTGCTCCACGAAATTAAATTGTCAGTCATCAACGAAGAACTTTTCTATACGAAAAGTCTTCAACGAAGAACTTTTCTATACGAAAAGTCTTCAACGATGAACTTTTCTAAACGAAAAGTCATCAACGATGAACTTTTCTAAACGAAAAGTCATCAACGATGAACTTTTCTATAGGAAAAGTCATCAACGATGAACTTTTCTATACGAAAAGTCATCAACGATGAACTTTTCTATACGAAAAGTCATCAACGATGAACTTTTCTATACGAAAAGTCATCAACGATGAACTTATCTATACGAAAAGTCATCAACGATGAACTTTTCTATACGAAAAGTCATCAACGATGAACTTTTCTATACGAAAAGTCATCAACGATAAACTTTTCTATACGAAAAGTCATCAACGATGAACTTTTCTATACGAAAAGTCATCAACGATGAACTTTTCTATACGAAAAGTCATCAACGATGAACTTTTCTATACGAAAAGTCATCAACGATGAACTTTTCTATACGAAAAGTCATCAACGATGAACTTTTCTATACGAAAAGTCATCAACGATGAACTTTTCTATACGAAAAGTCATCAACGATGAACTTTTCTATACGAAAAGTCATCAACGATGAACTTTTCTATACGAAAAGTCATCAACGATGAACTTTTCTATACGAAAAGTCATCAACGATGAACTTTTCTATACGAAAAGTCATCAACGATGAACTTTTCTATACGAAAAGTCATCAACGATGAACTTTTCTATACGAAAAGTCATCAACGATGAACTTTTCTATACGAAAAGTCATCAACGATGAACTTTTCTATACGAAAAGTCATCAACGATGAACTTTTCTATACGAAAAGTCATCAACGATGAACTTTTCTATACGAAAAGTCATCAACGATGAACTTTTCTATACGAAAAGTCATCAACGATGAACTTTTCTATACGAAAAGTCATCAACGATGAACTTTTCTATACGAAAAGTCATCAACGATGAACTTTTCTATACGAAAAGTCATCAACGATGAACTTTTCTATACGAAAAGTCATCAACGATGAACTTTTCTAAACGAAAAGTCATCAAAGATGAACTTTTCTATACGAAAAGTCATCAACGATGAACTTTTCTATACGAAAAGTCATCAACGATGAACTTTTCTATACGAAAAGTCATCAACGATGAACTTTTCTATACGAAAAGTCATCAACGATGAACTTTTCTATACGAAAAGTCATCAACGATGAACTTTTCTATACGAAAAGTCATCAACGATGAACTTTTCTATACGAAAAGTCATCAACGATAAACTTTTCTATACGAAAAGTCATCAACGATGAACTTTTCTATACGAAAAGTCATCAACGATGAACTTTTCTATACGAAAAGTCATCAACGATGAACTTTTCTATACGAAAAGTCATCAACGATGAACTTTTCTATACGAAAAGTCATCAACGATGAACTTTTCTATACGAAAAGTCATCAACGATGAACTTTTCTATACGAAAAGTCATCAACGATGAACTTTTCTATACGAAAAGTCATCAACGATGAACTTTTCTATACGAAAAGTCATCAACGATGAACTTTTCTATACGAAAAGTCATCAACGATGAACTTTTCTATACGAAAAGTCATCAACGATGAACTTTTCTATACGAAAAGTCATCAACGATGAACTTTTCTATACGAAAAGTCATCAACGATGAACTTTTCTATACGAAAAGTCATCAACGATGAACTTTTCTATACGAAAAGTCATCAACGATGAACTTTTCTATACGAAAAGTCATCAACGATGAACTTTTCTATACGAAAAGTCATCAACGATGAACTTTTCTATACGAAAAGTCATCAACGATGAACTTTTCTATACGAAAAGTCATCAACGATGAACTTTTCTATACGAAAAGTCATCAACGATGAACTTTTCTATACGAAAAGTCATCAACGATGAACTTTTCTATACGAAAAGTCATCAACGATGAACTTTTCTATACGAAAAGTCATTTTCAACGATGAACTTTTCTATACGAAAAGTCATCAACGATGAACTTTTCTATACGAAAAGTCACTTTTCTATACGAAAAGTCATCAACGATGAACTTTTCTATACGAAAAGACATCAACGATGAACTTTTCTATACGAAAAGACATCAACGATGAACTTTTCTATACGAAAAGTCATCAGCGATGAACTTTTCTATACGAAAAGTCATCAACGATGAACTTTTCTATACGAAAAGTCATCAAAGATGAACTTTTCTATACGAAAAGTCATCAACGATGAACTTTTCTATACGAAAAGTCATCAACGATGAACTTTTCTATACGAAAAGTCATCAACGATGAACTTTTCTATACGAAAAGTCATCAACGATGAACTTTTCTATACGAAAAGTCATCAACGATGAACTTTTCTATACGAAAAGTCATCAACGATGAACTTTTCTATACGAAAAGTCTTCAACGATTAACTTTTCTATAGGAAAAGTCATTAACGATGAACTTTTCTATACGAAAAGTCTTCAACGATGAATTTTCCTATACGAAAAGTCTTCAAGGATTTACTTTTCTATAGGAAAAGTCATCAACGATGAACTTTTCTATACAAAAGGCATCAACGACAAACTTTTCTATACAAAAAGTCATCAACGTCGAACTTTTCTATACAAAAAGTCTTTAACGATGAACTTATCTATACGAAAAGTCATCAACGATGAACTTTTCTATACGAAAAGTCATCAACGATGAACTTTTCCATACGAAAAGTCATCAACGATGAACTTTTCTATACGAAAAGTCATCAACGATGAACTTTTCCATACGAAAAGTCATCAACGATGAACTTTTCTATACGAAAAGTCATCAACGATGAACTTTTCTATACGAAAAGTCATCAACGATGAACTTTTCTATACGAAAAGTCATCAACGATGAACTTTTCTATACGAAAAGTCATCAACGATGAACTTTTCTATACGAAAAGTCATCAACGATGAACTTTTCTATACGAAAAGTCATCAACGATGAACTTTTCTATACGAAAAGTCATCAACGATGAACTTTTCTATACGAAAAGTCATCAACGATGAACTTTTCTATACGAAAAGTCATCAACGATGAACTTTTCTATACGAAAAGTCATCAACGATGAACTTTTCTATACGAAAAGTCATCAACGATGAACTTTTCTATACGAAAAGTCATTTTCAACGATGAACTTTTCTATACGAAAAGTCATCAACGATGAACTTTTCTATACGAAAAGTCACTTTTCTATACGAAAAGTCATCAACGATGAACTTTTCTATACGAAAAGACATCAACGATGAACTTTTCTATACGAAAAGTCATCAACGATGAACTTTTCTATACGAAAAGTCATCAACGATGAACTTTTCTATACGAAAAGTCATCAACGATGAACTTTTCTATACGAAAAGTCATCAACGATGAACTTTTCTATACGAAAAGTCATCAACGATGAACTTTTCTATACGAAAAGTCTTCAACGATTAACTTTTCTATAGGAAAAGTCATTAACGATGAACTTTTCTATACGAAAAGTCTTCAACGATGAATTTTTCTATACGAAAAGTCTTCAAGGATTTACTTTTCTATAGGAAAAGTCATCAACGATGAACTTTTCTATACAAAAGGCATCAACGACAAACTTTTCTATACAAAAAGTCATCAACGTCGAACTTTTCTATACGAAAAGTCTTTAACGATGAACTTATCTATACGAAAAGTCATCAACGATGAACTTTTCTATACGAAAAGTCATCAACGATGAACTTTTCCATACGAAAAGTCATCAACGATGAACTTTTCTATACGAAAAGTCATCAACGATGAACTTTTCCATACGAAAAGTCATCAACGATGAACTTTTCTATACGAAAAGTCATCAACGATGAACTTTTCTATACGAAAAGTCATCAACGATGAACTTTTCTATACGAAAAGTCATCAACGATGAACTTTTCTATACGAAAAGTCATCAACGATGAACTTTTCTATACGAAAAGTCATCAACGATGAACTTTTCTATACGAAAAGTCATCAACGATGAACTTTTCTATACGAAAAGTCATCAACGATGAACTTTTCTATACGAAAAGTCATCAACGATGAACTTTTCTATACGAAAAGTCATCAACGATGAACTTTTCTACACGAAAAGTCTTCAACGATTAACTTTTCTATAGGAAAAGTCATTAACGATGAACTTTTCTATACGAAAAGTCTTCAACGATGAATTTTTCTATACGAAAAGTCTTCAAGGATTTACTTTTCTATAGGAAAAGTCATCAACGATGAACTTTTCTATACAAAAGGCATCAACGACAAACTTTTCTATACAAAAAGTCATCAACGTCGAACTTTTCTATACGAAAAGTCTTTAACGATGAACTTATCTATACGAAAAGTCATCAACGATGAACTTTTCTATACGAAAAGTCATCAACGATGAACTTTTCCATACGAAAAGTCATCAACGATGAACTTTTCCATACGAAAAGTCATCAACGATGAACTTTTCTATACGAAAAGTCATCAACGATGAACTTTTCCATACGAAAAGTCATCAACGATGAACTTTTCTATACGAAAAGTCATCAACGATGAACTTTTCTATACGAAAAGTCATCAACGATGAACTTTTCTATACGAAAAGTCATCAACGATGAACTTTTCTATACGAAAAGTCATCAACGATGAACTTTTCTATACGAAAAGTCATCAACGATGAACTTTTCTATACGAAAAGTCATCAACGATGAACTTTTCTATACGAAAAGTCATCAACGATGAACTTTTCTATACGAAAAGTCATCAACGATGAACTTTTCTATACGAAAAGTCATCAACGATGAACTTTTCTATACGAAAAGTCATCAACGATGAACTTTTCTATACGAAAAGTCATCAACGATGAACTTTTCTATACGAAAAGTCATCAAAGATGAACTTTTCTATACGAAAACTCATCAACGATGAACTTTTCTATACGAAAAGTCATCAACGATGAACTTTTCTATACGAAAAGTCATCAACGATGAACTTTTCTATACGAAAAGTCATCAACGATGAACTTTTCTATACGAAAAGTCTTCAACGATTAACTTTTCTATACGAAAAGTCTTCAACGATTAACTTTTCTATAGGAAAAGTCATTAACGATGAACTTTTCTATACGAAAAGTCTTCAACGATGAATTTTTCTATACGAAAAGTCTTCAAGGATTTACTTTTCTATAGGAGAAGTCATCAACGATGAACTTTTCTATACAAAAGGCATCAACGACGAACTTTTCTATACAAAAAGTCATCAACGTCGAACTTTTCTATACAAAAAGTCTTTAACGATGAACTTTTCTATACGAAAAGTCATCAACGATGAACTTTTCTATACGAAAAGTCATCAACGATGAACTTTTCTATACGAAAAGTCATCAACGATGAACTTTTCTATACGAAAAGTCATCAACGATGAACTTTTCTATACGAAAAGTCATCAACGATGAACTTTTCTATACGAAAAGTCATCAACGATGAACTTTTCTATACGAAAAGTCATCAACGATGAACTTTTCTATACGAAAAGTCATCAACGATGAACTTTTCTATACGAAAAGTCATCAACGATGAACTTTTCTATACGAAAAGTCATCAACGATGAACTTTTCTATACGAAAAGTCATCAACGATGAACTTTTCTATACGAAAAGTCATCAACGATGAACTTTTCTATACGAAAAGTCATCAACGATGAACTTTTCTATACGAAAAGTCATCAACGATGAACTTTTCTATACGAAAAGTTATCAACGATGAACTTTTCTATACGAAAAGTCATCAACGATGAACTTTTCTATACGAAAAGTCATCAACGATGAACTTTTCTATACGAAAAGTCATCAACGATGAACTTTTCTATACGAAAAGTCATCAACGATGAACTTTTCTATACCAAAAGTCATCAACGATGAACTTTTCTATACGAAAAGTCATCAACGATGAACTTTTCTATACGAAAAGTCATCAACGATGAACTTTTCTATACGAAAAGTCATCAACGATGAACTTTTCTATACGAAAAGTCATCAACGATGAACTTTTCTATACGAAAAGTCATCAACGATGAACTTTTCTATACGAAAAGTCATCAACGATGAACTTTTCTATACGAAAAGTCATCAACGATGAACTTTTCTATACGAAAAGTCATCAACGATGAACTTTTCTATACGAAAAGTCATCAACGATGAACTTTTCTATACGAAAAGTCATCAACGATGAACTTTTCTATACGAAAAGTCATCAACGATTAACTTTTCTATACGAAAAGTCATCAACGATGAACTTTTCTATACGAAAAGTCATCAACGATGAACTTTTCTATACGAAAAGTCATCAACGATGAACTTTTCTATACGAAAAGTCATCAACGATGAACTTTTCTATACGAAAAGTCATCAACGATGAACTTTTCTATACGAAAAGTCATCAACGATGAACTTTTCTATACGAAAAGTCATCAACGATGAACTTTTCTATACGAAAAGTCATCAACGATGAACTTTTCTATACGAAAAGTCATCAACGATGAACTTTTCTATACGAAAAGTCTTCAACGATTAACTTTTCTATAGGAAAAGTCTTCAACGATTAACTTTTCTATAGGAAAAGTCATTAACGATGAACTTTTCTATACGAAAAGTCTTCAACGATGAATTTTTCTATACGAAAAGTCTTCAAGGATTTACTTTTCTATAGGAAAAGTCATCAACGATGAACTTTTCTATACAAAAGGCATCAACGACGAACTTTTCTATACAAAAAGTCATCAACGTCGAACTTTTCTATACACAAAGTCTTTAACGATGAACTTTTCCATACGAAAAGTCATCAACGATGAACTTTTCTATACGAAAAGTCATCAACGATGAACTTTTCTATACGAAAAGTCATCGACGATGAACTTTTCTATACGAAAAGTCATCAACGATGAACTTTTCTATACGAAAAGTCATCAACGATGAACTTTTCTATACGAAAAGTCATCA
Organism: Eudasyphora cyanicolor; assembly: GCA_963930755.1. Lineage (NCBI taxonomy): Eukaryota > Metazoa > Arthropoda > Insecta > Diptera > Muscidae > Eudasyphora > Eudasyphora cyanicolor. The sequence goes on from OZ005738.1 coordinate 41,648,988, forward strand.
ACGATGAACTTTTCTATACGAAAAGTCATCAACGATGAACTTTTTTATACGAAAAGTCATCAACGATGAACTTTTCTATACGAAAAGTCATCAACGATGAACTTTTCTATACGAAAAGTCATCAACGATGAACTTTTCTATACGAAAAGTCATCAACGATGAACTTTTCTATACGAAAATCATCAACGATGAACTTTTCTATACGAAAAGTCATCAACGATGAACTTTTCTATACGAAAAGTCATCAACGATGAACTTTTCTATACGAAAAGTCATCAACGATGAACTTTTCTATACGAAAAGTCATCAACGATGAACTTTTCTATACGAAAAGTCATCAACGATGAACTTTTCTATACGAAAAGTCATCAACGATGAACTTTTCTATACGAAAAGTCATCAACGATGAACTTTTCTATACGAAAAGTCATCAACGATGAACTTTTCTATACGAAAAGTCATTAACGATGAACTTTTCTATACGAAAAGTCATCAACGATGAACGTTTCTATACGAAAAGTCATCAACGATGAACTTTTCTATACGAAAAGTTATCAACGATGAACTTTTCTATACGAAAAGCCATCAACGATGAACTTTTCTATACGAAAAGTCATCAACGATGAACTTTTCTATACGAAAAGTCATCAACGATGAACTTTTCTATACGAAAAGTCATCAACGATGAACTTTTCTATACGAAAAGTCATCAACGATGAACTTTTCTATACGAAAAGTCATCAACGATGAACTTTTCTATACGAAAAGTCTTCAACGATGAACTTTTCTATACGAAAAGTATTCAACGATGAATTTTTCTATACGAAAAGTATTCAACGATTAACTTTTCTATAGGAAAAGTCTCAACGATTAACTTTTCTATAGGAAAAGTCATCAACGATTAACTTTTCTATAGGAAAAGTCATCAACGATGAACTTTTCTATACGAAAAGTCATCAACGATGAACTTTTCTATACGAAAAGTCATCAACGATGAACTTTTCTATACGAAAAGTCATCAACGATGAACTTTTCTATATGAAAAGTCATCAACGATGAACTTTTCTATATGAAAAGTCATCAACGATGAACTTTTCTACATGAAAAGTCATCAACGATGAACTTTTCTATATGAAAAGTCATCAACGATGAACTTTTCTGTACGAAAAGTAATCAACGATGAACTTTTCTGTACGAAAAGTCATCAACGATGAACTTTTCTGTACGAAAAGTCATCAACGATGAACTTTTCTGTACGAAAAGTCATCAACGATGAACTTTTCTATACGAAAAGTCATCAACGATGAACGTTTCTATACGAAAAGTCATCAACGATGAACTTTTCTATACGAAAAGCCATCAACGATGAACTTTTCTATACGAAAAGCCATCAACGATGAACTTTTCTATACGAAAAGTCATCAACGATGAACTTTTCTATACGAAAAGTCATCAACGATGAACTTTTCTATACGAAAAGTCATCAACGATGAACTTATTTCGAATTATTTTTTTTTGTTCACTGAAAAAATTTACTTTCTGTTTAAAGAATGTCTTAAATCTTAGATTATACTGGATTACAATGGCTTAGGATACTTCAAGTAACACCCTATATTTTCATTGTTTTCAATTACACCAGCTATATGTATATTTAGTATCCTATGGCAATACAATTTGCCTATCATTACGAACATAAAAGTCAATTTGTGTGTTAGGCAAATAGTTGAACAAAAATCCATTGTCGTCATGTTCAACATCTCATTCTAATTATGAAAATCCACTTTCTCTCTCTGGAGAACTTAACCCTCAAACCATCGTTGTATTGATCGAACTTCTGATGTGTGTATGTGAATTTCTAAAGTGTGTTTTTATGTGTGTGTGATTGCACACAACAGCAATGTCCGGCTACAATAACATTTACTGATCCGAAAAATAAACATGATTGGGTTTTGGCAAAAACCAACAAGACCTTGATTAGTTTATTGAAATGGTATTAAATCTCATATTATCCCCCCCAAACTAACTCATAGGTATATACATACATACACACATATGTATGTATGTGTAAACATTTCTTGCAATGAAAGGAAAGGAAACATCTCTCAATGGAGAAAGGAAAATTGTTTGGCTTTCAAACAAATGATATGCAATTTACATACTCTCAGACACACACACATGGACACGTTCGCAGAGGCACACTGAAACTATGACACAAACATGTTGAAAGAAAGCAAGTCATGTGGAAAGGGAAAGCTGCACACATTCCACCGACAAAAGCACAGTGGTTTACAATTGTCAAAATACATAAATATATAATTTAAGTAGGGCCTCTGAGGTTGACTCTACTATAGAGGAAGACCCCAGAGCTCGACTTTAGTATAGAAGAAGACCTCAGGGGTCGATTCTAGTGTGGAGGAAGACCTCAGGTGTCGACTCCAGTATAGAGGAAGACCTAAGAGGTTGACTCTAGTATAGTGGAAGACCTAAGAGGTTGACTCTAGTATAGAGGAAGACCTTAGAGGTCGACTGTAGTATAGAGGAAGACCTTAGAGGTCGACTGTAGTTTAGAGGAATACCTTAGAGGTCGACAGTAGTATAGAGGAATACCTTAGAGGTCGACTCTAGTACAGAGCAAGACCTCAGAGGTCGTCTCTAGTATAGAGGAAGACCTCAGAGTTCGACTCTGGTATAGAGGAAGACCTCAAAGATCGACTCTGGTATAAAGGAAGACCTCATAGGTCGACTCTAGTATAGAGGAAGACCTCAGAGGTCATTTCTAGTATAGAGGAAGATCTCAGAGGCCGACTCCAGTATGGAGGAAACCTCAGATGTCGACTCTAGTTTATAGGAAGACCTCAGAGGTCGACTCTAGTATAGAGGAAGGCCTCAGTGGTCGAGTGTAGTCTAGAAAAAGACCTCAGAGGTTGAGAGGAAGACATCAGAGGTCGACTCTAGTATAGAGGTAGACCTCAGAGGTCGACACTAGTATGGAGGTAGACCTCAGAGGTCGACTCTAGTATAGAGGTAGACCTCAGAGGTCGGCTCCAGTATAGAGGTAGACCTCAGAGGTCGACTCTAGTATAGAGGAAGACCTCAGAAGTCGACTCTAGTATAGAGGAAGACCTCAGAGGTCGACTCTAGTATAGGGAAGACCACAGAGGTCGACTCTAGTATAGAGGAAGACCTCAGAGGTTGGCTCTAGTATAGAGGGAGACCTCAGAGGTCGACTCTAGTATAGTGGAAGACTTCAGAGATCGAATCTAGTACAGAGGAAGACCTCAAAGGTCGACTCTGGTATAGGGGAAGACTTCAGAGATCGAATATAGTATAGAGGAAGACCTCAAAGTTCTACTCTAGTATTGGGAAGACCTCAGAGGTCGACTCTTGTATGGTTGAGATGTCATAAGAATTTAACTTTTCTTTAAATTCCTCCACTGTGCATTGTCGAGCACTTGTAAGAGAACAACAGACCCAACCAAGGAACATATAGAGGAACTAAAAATTGCTACAGAACAAAAGAGTTGGCAAAGAGGCTAATGAGGGTGGAATGGGCAGCTAAGGGAAACCCTCTCCCAGTAGTCCAAGCACCAAAGCAAAGCGAACAACGACAACATGCCTGAGTTGTTGTCATACAAACGGAAAAGTGTAAGTGAATACACTTATACAGAGACACCCATACAGCCCACACGCACACAACGAAATACTTTTGCTGGCAATGCACATTTGCCAGAAGCCTGTGGGGTCCTTTCAGTTAATGCCACCGAATACACCTATACATACCAACAATCTCTCTCAAAACTGTAGTAAAAGCAACTATTTCCTCCTCCACTGACAAAACATCTTCTCCACCACATCGACAGCCAAAGGAACAGCTACAGCAACAATTTCAACAACAACAAAGCCTTGTACAAAATTTAAACGATACTTAACCCAGATTTCTCCTCATAAACCACAAAAAGGCAAAAGCAGAGCTTTGAGCTTAAGCATAAAACGACAACAATACTATACATACAATACAGCAACTGTTAGTGGAAAGAACCCAAGACGAAGATGACATGGAAGAGGATGAAGAAGGAGAAGGAAAAAAAATAAAGGAAAGACAGACCAGAGCCCATAGTCTAGAAGTAGTATGTAAATAAACCACAAAATATGAGCGTACTTATAAAAATCAACAGTTGTAGAAAATTGTACCAAGGATTACATTTACTTTACTTATCCAAAGCTTGTGGAAAGGGATTTAGAGTGGTTAAGGACGAAATTGCAGTACCTCTTCGCATTGTAGCATAATGTGAGATTAGGTCAAAGAACATCGCACTGTGGGGGAATTAAAAAAATTAAAGAAATCTGCTGTTTCCAGTCAATTGAACACACTACATTGGCATACATACTAAATCACACATGCGAGGAACCACTGAAGTGTTCGATTCTGGCTTTTTAACAAAAATCTATTCAGCAAATCATTATCTATTGATCCCTATACGAGTACGACACTTTTAGATAAGCACCAAATATGGTGACTTTTTCAAACACTCAGCTATGCATATCCAGCATCAAATGTTCTGCGAGAGAAAACTAAATTTGGCTATCCTAAATATTTAGATTTTTCAAAATACTCGTAGGCGGTTTTTACAGAAAACCACTGACATATCTTCATAGGAAATAGATAAGTGCCAAACAATAAAATCGAAATATTGATAGATAATGAAACATTGAACTAATATCACAATTTTTTAGTGCTCCACTGTCAAAAATCAGACCATATTAACGAAATTAAAAAGGACTAACAACACTGCACTTCTTTTTTCGTATTTAAAACTGCATACCCCACAAATATTCAAAGCTAAATTAAAAATCTATCTATATATAAAATTGTTGCGTGACTGACTGATCATCGCCCAGCCAAAACGGCTGAAGCTAGAATCATGAAATTTGGTGGGAGGGTAGCCCTTGGGATGTAGACGAGCAATAAGACGGGATTTTTCGAAATTCGTACTATTAGCCGCACAATGATGCAAAGGGATAAATATGGTACCACCGCCAAATCTAAACGGAATGAGTTAGAATCGTGAAAATTTACCTTATGAGGTAAACTCAGAAATTGACAGGAATTTTTGAAATTCGAAAATCTACCCACACAGTGGGTTAAAAAGGGATAAATGTGGTACAACAGCCAAATCCAAATGTCAAGAGCCAGAATCGTGAAATTTTATGTGAGAGTAGCTCTTGAGACGTAAACTAGAAAAAGCAGCGATTTCTTGAAAATTTTAGGAGCACAGTCGGACAGAAAGAGTTAAAATATGGTACCACCGTGTTAATTATGATCTAAAAGGGAAAAAAATTAATCAATCTGGAAAAATCTGTAACTTAAACTTGAGATATGAAGAGTTTTTATTCCTTTAGGAGCTCAGTGGATCAGAAGCAATGAATAACATTGTGCAACAGTGAAAAAAATACACGGACTTGACAGTATAGGTTCGATTCTACCACCAAAGTGTAGTAAAATCCAATATCCGGTTTGGCGAAATTGGTGACCAATTTTTTTTATGGGCCTCCAAAGTTTCTGAAAATCAGAAAATCCTCGAAAAGGTGTCATAAGTTTTTGTCCAACAACTAATTCAGACTTGGTGATACCGCTTAACTATATTTTGCAATAATGTAGCTAAGAATATGCTAAACAAAGTTTCTTAACATTTTCTGCGAAAAAAATTTTTCCGGTACACTATTTTAAAAAAGTAAAGGAAAAAAATATTTTTTTTTTCACTTTTTTCAGCATAACTTTCAGGAACTCGTAATTTTTCAATAACAATGGTTGGCAAAATTGTAGCCAATGTATGTATATAATGTATATCTGAACAACTTTTGTGAATATATTAATACAATCTGAACGTGTCTAGGCACACAAAATAGCTCAAAAACCCACATTGTACCCCAAAAATTTTAGTAAATGAGGGCTGAGATGAAATGTTCTACAAAAATGTTGGCCATAAAATGTTACTATATGTGTCGGAACACACCAAAGCTCAAAACATAACACAAACACCAAAAAAGGTCAAATTCCTGTTCGTGCAGCAATGTTGCCATACGATTTAGTGGTCGAAGCAATAACGATACCAGGAATTTTACCTTTTTGTGTTAAGTTTTTGGGCTTTGGTGTGTTCTGACACATATGAGTCATTCCATGCCAAACGGGACGATTTTTGACATCGCTATTTTTGATGTATTATTTACTTAAAAATATCTTAAACGTAGTTCAAGAAAAATTTTTACAAAAATTTCTTTAAGAGTTATGAGCAGTTTAAAGTTGACGAAATTACGTTTTTTCTAAAAGGTGTGTACATTCTTTAGCTTGTATCTCCTGAAATACGTGACCAATTTGAATGTGCTATACCTTGTATTGAAGGTAATTTCAACTACTACAACTAACTGGAGTAAGCACTGCAACAAATATACGAATTTTTAATGTTTTTCCCCTTTTATATTTTCTATTGCGATTTTCAAAATGATTACACCCTTCGATTTTTTTTGAAATTTTAATGTCGTGTTTTTAGGTGTCTTTGTTAGCTACTGTATGAATTTGGAAGTGGTGAATTGATGGGAACTATTTTTTACGATTTTTTATAAAAAAACCATTTGCATAATTTCTGGGAATATACTTTAAATAATTAACAGAATGATAATTTTTAGCCGTTAGTTTATTAATATAACAATAACAATAATAAATATTATTAATTTAGCAAAAACGCAAAAATCAGCGATGGCTTGATATTTAAAAAACAAAACTCCTTAAACAATAGCAAGAGTCAAAAGATAATAAAGTACTTGTTAAACTATACTCTGACATGAAAAATTATTTAAAATCACAGCAACCTGGATTTCACTTTTTGATGTAGAAAAAAATATGCAATAACTTTGTTAGTCAGTTTTTCACAATCAATTGGACAGTTCAAAGAAAAACAAAGCAATAATAAAGCAAAAGTAATTTCTTGAACTCAAAACATCCACGCATAAATTCCATTGTCCGATAAAAAAAAATTTGTGTTCAGACAATATCAACTTCCGAAAAGTGCTGTGTTAAGACGGTGTACATTGATTAATATTTTTATACCCATTTTCTTCTTTTTTACTGTAAATAGTATACTCAATTCGAATCTTTCTCATACATTTTTTATTGTTCTTATTTTTACATAAGTATACTGATTATTAATAATTGTCATTCTTTTCTTAAATGTTTTATTGTTCTTACTGTTTTAATAAACTAATGACTAAAAATTATCATTCTGTTAAATTTTTAAAGCACATTCACAGAAATTATGCAAATTGTTTTTTTATAAAAAATCGCAAAAAAATAGTTCCCATCAATTCACCACTTCCAAATTCATACAGTAGCTAACAAAGACATCAAAGAACACGACATTAAAATTTCAAAAAAATCGAAGTGTGTAATCTTTTTGAAAATCGAAATAGTATGTATAAAAGGGCAAAAACATAAAAAATTCGTATATTTGTTGCAGTGCTTACTTTAAGTTAGTTGTAGTAGTTGAAATTACCTTAAAAACAAGGTATAGCATATTAAAATCGGTCACGTATTTCAGGAGATACACGCTAAAGACTGAACACACCTTTCAGAAAAAAACGTAATTTCGTCAACTTCAAATTGCTCATAACTCTTAAAGAAATTTTTTTTAAATTTTTTCTTGAGCTACTTATAAGATATTTTTAGGTAAATAATGCATGCACAGAATTTCGAAGCAATCACAAAGAGTGATGTCAAAAATCGTCCCGTTTGGCATGGAATGACTCATATAGTAAATATGTATGTGTTAACTATGATACAGTGGGACAAAAGGGTTAGACACTATACCATGTGTGACAAAAATGTTTAACTATGATACAGTAAGGCAAAAATGTGTTAAGTATTGTACGGTTGAGCAAACAGGGTGAACATGACACAGTTAGGCAAAAAGGGCTAAATATGGTACAGTGGGGTAAAAATTGTTTAAAGGTAGGACAAAAAGTTGTTAAACATCATTCAGTGGACTCAAAAGGGTTAAATAAGGCACAGTGGGTACAAAACAGCTAAAAGTTTTAAATATGGTACAGTGGGGAAAAATTGTTAAATATGGGACAGTAGGACAAAAAGGTGTTAAATATAATTCAGTGGACCCAAAAGAGTTAAATATGGTAAAGTGAGGCAAAAAGCGTACATTTAGTACAGTTGGCAAAAATATGGAGAGAGAGTAACTAAGGTATGGGTTTGGGTAAGAGGTTAACTCCTGGAACATAATTATGAGATAAGAAGTGTTTTTTCAAAAGACATGCTTCTAGTAGCACTGTGGTGCAAAATGGTTAAAATTTTGGTGCAGTGGTTCCAAACAAAAATTTTTCAATATGTTATAGAGGAGCGAAAAGGTGTTAAATACGATTAAATATGATACAGTGAAGAAAAAAGGGTTAAATATGGTACACTGGAGACAAAAAGTGTTAAATACGTTAAAGTGTGGCAAAATGGTTAAATGTGGTAAGTGGGGGAAAAAGTGTTATATATATAGTCCCAGATATATATAAAATTTCGTATTTTAGAAGCACAGTGGAAAAATAAGTATTAAGTGGTGTGGGTTGAATGTGGCCCCAGGGTGCGAAAGTAGTTCTTACAGCATAAACCAAAGATAAGAAGCCTTTTTTTCGAAATAGGTTCTTCTATGTAAACCGTGGGGGAACATAAATTAAATGGTAAAAAGTTAAACATGACCCATATGGAGGACAAAAAGGAATAAATATACTGTAAGGTTTCGAATTTGGCTCTTGGAATATGTATAAGTCTTGCAAGTTAAACTAGGCATTCAATTTAGCTTTTTTTAAATTAATAGCTTTAGAGACACGGTGGGGCAAACATTGTTTTGTATTGTACCAGCCGAGTGAATGTCGTTATTGGAACATTAACATATTGGGGAAAAGGGATAAAAATTGTACCATGATGACATAAACAAGAAATGAAATGGATTTCCGTATTTTAGTGTAAAAGTAATGAAATATTCCTCATTGTGACATATGGAATAATCATGTGTTTTTGAAAGTAAGAAGTATAACTATTCTATAGTACCCTAAACAGAAAACTAAATAAAAGATGGGGCTACGAACCGCATCGGGTTAAAGCAAGTCAGGTATATGACAATAAAAAATTGCAATTTCCTATTTGGCAGCAGTTTTTATAACCAATAGTTTTTCTTTTTATTTAGTTTTTAATTTCTGACTGTAAAATTTTCAAAAGTAATGATGACAAATGACAAATCGGTTCATATTTTGTTATATTCACCCTATAGAGGTCGCTCCAAAATATACGAATTTAAGCCATAAATACCATATTTTTTACGTACTTCAACTGAATCTTAGCAGTTTGTATTTAATTAAGATAATAATTCATCGCACTTTTTTACTTCTTTTTTTATAGTCCACCTATAGATGTCGCTATAGATGTCCCAAAAAGGTTTTTTTAAGCCATAAACACCACATTTGCTAAGAAATTTAGCTGAAACTTTGCAGTTTGTATTCTATTTTGGCAAGAATTCATCTCAATAAAAATTATACAAATAAAATTTAACTTTGTTTTAGTCTCCGTGTAGATGTAGCTCTCAAAAATGCGGCATAAAAATTGCCGCGTTCCTTTTTATACCCTCACTTTAGTGTGACGAGGGTATATATCATTTGCTACGGAAATAAGTGTAACACATCGAAGGAGTGACCTAAGACCCCAAGTATGTTCGGCGGAAATCCGTTTTGGGTCATTTTAAGTCGAATGAGCAATGTCCGTCCGTCTGTCTGTCTGTCTGTCTGTGTGTCTGCTGGCTGGTGCGCACGATAACTCTCGAAAGGAGTAACCGATTGACTTCAAATTTCGTATGTGGTAATATTTTTTTCTATCTCCGGCTAAGTTCGAAGATGCGTCATATTGGTCCACTCCTTCTGGTACCTCCCCCACAAAGGGTTAAAATGTTGTGAAATATTGATTCTTTAATAACTGCTATTATACGTATTCGAATCTTCTGAAATTCCACACATAGTATTAGTTTGTTAGTCGCTATCAGCTCGAGGAAAATGGGCGAAATTGCCACGCCCCTTTTGGTACCTCCCACACAAATGCACCATTTTGCACTAAAAGTTAAAAGCTTATAAGATTAATACCAGTGTTTAGAAATACTTGAAATTTTGTACAGCGTAATGTTTTTATAGTGCCTACAGTCCATTGAAAAGTTGGCGTTATTGTCACGCCCCTTTTGGTACCTCTCCCACAAAGGTACCATTTTGCACCGAAAGTTAACAGTTTATAACATTAATATCAGTGTATACAATTACTTGAAATTTTGTACAGTGTAATGCTTTTATAATGCCTATAGTCCAGTGAAAAATGAGCGTTATCACCACGCCCCTTTTTGTACCTCCCACACAAAATGGCCAAATTATACCACAATTTAATATCTTAACGTTAATATACCACTCCATATAAACGGTTACAATTCGGCACAGTGCAATGTATTTAAAGTATCTACAGTTCAGCGAAATATAGGTGTATTTCTTAAACCCCTTCTGGTACCTCCCACAAAAATTGACAGAATAATTTGTGTAATATTCAATATTACATTACTCACAAAGTGAGGGTATACCTTAGTCGGTTTACCCGACTGAAACTTTCTTACTTGTTTTTTAATAATTTACTTAAACAAAAACATGATTTGCTCCATATCCAAAGATTTTTCCAATAATAAAATAGAATGCCATCCATGGTGGAGGGTATATAAGATTCGGCATGGCCGAACTTAACACTTTTACTTGTTCTTACTAAACATTTTATTTAACGTTAAAAGATAAGGATGAGAAATTTGCTGATAAAACTTTAGCTGTCGTTTTGTTTAATAAAATTGAAAAAATACACTACAACTTTCCACTTTTAGTACTTTTTATATAAAAATAATAATAAGAACCAGTAACCAGAAAAAAGAAAACCAGAAACGAATTGATGTAACCAAACACTAAAAGAACAAAAAACGGTCACCCACAAATCCTTTCTAAACTCAACTATCTATCCACCCATAATCATCTTAATTTAATGTTTGACATTTTCATCTGCCACAACAACAACAATAAATAAAGCAGCTAAAAAATGTACTACTTTTGATTCCAGAGAAAGACACTGCCTCTTTCAGACCACTAGCTTCCAAGTGATTTTCATATCCCACATAGGAAAGAATCCACAAGTAGTAGGAGGGGAGAAGAGCAAAGCGACGAAGGAAACTACGGGTAAGTGTTAAGAACTAAAGTCCTTAAACTTAAGCTAAATTTGAATATTTATGAGACCCACTCAATACACAGAGACACGTATAGTTACAAGCAAAGGCAGTGGCTCGGCAGCGAAACATATGGCAAGACAAAATCTAAGAATATTTTGTAGGATCAGCAGTAACACGCACCAACAACCAACAAGAAAAAGGCCAAACAAGTGTATATGTTAAAGAAAGCGAAAGAGCTTAACTGAATGGGGTCACAAAAGTGATGTTGAGTCTTGTACTTATAGGAGAAAAGGATTTAAATATATGATTGGATATAAAATTAAAAAAAAAAAATTAAATTGTTAAAAAAATTATTTTTATTTATTTCATAAAACGATAGATTTACCCTACTTATTCTCTTTAGATGAGGCTTCAAACAAATTGATTTAATATCTGTAGTCTAAATTATTTCCAATTATGTGTTTTCTACGAACATTGCCTTTATCATTTGCCCAATTGGCAAAAAGTAACCACAAAACATTACAAATTATTTTTAAATATAATTGATTGAAAACCATAACAACCAAAATTTTAAACATGACAAAGCGAAGATTATAGCTTACATCATTGTTTAATTTAATAAAAGAAAATAATCTCTTTTATTTTTGCCATTCCAGTCCACTAAAGGAATGCGTCCCGGGGACAGCTAAAGAAATTATTAATGATAATCACTTTTAAATATTTATGACAGCAATCAATCATGGCTGTTGTTCGGCTACTTTGTCATAACACAAATACTTTTTGTTTTCTTCGCAGTAATGGTAGTAAAAATCTACAAATTCCTCTGAATTTGGTTCCTTTGTGGTTTCAGCAGCGCCACGCGCCTCCACCCATCAACTACTGCTACTACTACAGCTGACATTTAACATGAACAGCTACTGCTGCTGCTGATGACATGACATTTTTCAAGGCAATCGAAAGGAAAAACGCAAATACTGGAAATGTGTGCATAGCTCAGAGTGATGTTCCTCCCATCCATCCATCCTTCGCTAAGATGAGGAAACTAAAACTTACAATGAATGCTTGTCAAATTCAAGCAAGATTTGTTCGATGTAGGGCAGCCTGGGGAATGTTTTAAAAGTTCTTATTTAATGGAGAATTTTAATATTTCATATCGTTGATTTAATGCGAAGAACAAGTAAAATCCTTCAGCGTTGTGGGAAATCTCAATAAATGTGTGTGTTTCTTTTGTAGTAATAATAAACCCCTTAAGGCATGCTGTACTTTTTAAAAACCCCTTAAGGTATGCTGTAAACTTTTAAAGTATACTAATTAATGTAGAATCAAAATTTGTTCAAACTCTACACAAAAAGAGATAATTGAATAGATTTATAAGCTACATTCCATTATTAAATTGTATTTAATTTAATGAGAAACCAGTAAGGTAAGTTTAATGTCGGACTGGGCCGACTATGTGATACCAACACTATTGTGATGATTTGATTGATATGGATCTGCATAATAAAAGCTAATCTGATCTGTCCAAATTTTTCAAAAACAAGTAAAAGCGTTAAGTTCGGCCATGCCGAATCTTATATACCCTCCACCATGGATAGCATGTGACCTCTCAAAATAACTCAAACCTATAGAACATAACACCGAAAAACACAGAGATGAGAACAGTAAGAATCACAACAAGTTAGATGCTATATATGGGAGCTATATCTAAATATGGACCGATATCGCCCAGTTTCAATCCCAAGTTACCTGCAGCTATAAGAAGTGTCTATACCAAATTTCAGCCACTTAGCTCAAGTATTATAGATTGTAGCGTGACTACAACAGATGGACGGACATGGCTAAATAGTCTTAGGATTTTACGACGATTAAGAATATATATACTTAATGGGGTCTCAGATCGATATTTAGAGGTGTTACAGACGGAGTGACAAAATGAATATACCCCCCATCCTATGGTGGAGGGTATAAAAAGTATGCAAGATCGGTTGTAAAATGGGTCGTCTTGAATATATCGATACCTCCATTCTAAACTATGCTAAGTGCAAAAAGGTACTTTTTCAGGAGAGGCGATCAAAATTACATGAATTTTTTACATTTGTGTGGAATTCCTTTGTAATAGAAATCGAATGACCTGTACTGTTTTGTGAATAACTTTTGATTGGGTTGACGGATAAACACCAAATTTTGACTGAATATAATTTGGAATATTTAGAAGTTAAAACGGCAACCTCTCTAAGCATGTTTTAGAATGGAGGTATCGATATATAAACCAAATCGAAAGGTATCGTTATATTGATGATATATAATAATATTGCACATAGGAATGTTTTCTGATAAATACTTTCATTCAATCTTTAGCCACGGGTTGTACAACTAGACTTCTACACTGTGATGAAGTCGTATCGGAAGGTACGGTAATATGGAATCCGTGATGAAACATAGACCGATGTGGCCCATTTTAGGAATAGTTAAAGGTATAATATAACCTAAACTATTAAAGGTTGAATTGAGTGACCTATAGAACGGAAGAAGTCAAATAGGAAGTTACTGTTATATGGGGTCTATATCCAAACCTGAGCCGATTTAGTAAAATTTCATTCCAGTTCGTCCCTTACACCAAGAAAGTCACTGTGCAAAATTTCATAAGGAATGGTTAATATACTCGAGATGTACCTGGATCACATGAATGTGTTCACAGACCAACGGACGGACGGACATGTCTAAATCGACTCACAATGTCGATCCTAGTCGATCGGTATAGGATTACACCATTTTCAACTGTAATTCGAAAAAAATCAATTCAATTTCGAATTAGATCAATTGAAATTCGAAGATTGCATTTGAAATTCGACAAAGATCAATTGAAATTCGAAGATTCCATTTGAAATTTGAAAAAAATCAATTGAAATTCGAAATACATCAATTGATATTCGAAACACATCAATTGAATTTCGAAGCACATCAATTGAAATTCGAAAAACATCAATTGAAATTCGAAACACATCAATTGAAATTCGAAAAACATCAATTGAAATTCGATATTCGAAATACATTTTTCGAATACATTTTACATTTTTCGAATTTCAAATGATGAATTTCGAATTTCAATTGATGTTTTCGAATTTCAATTGATGTTTTTCGAATTTCAATTGACCTTTTTCGAATTACAAATGGAATATCCGAATTTCAATTGATATTTTCTGAATTTCAAATGGAAACTTCGAATTTCAATTGACTTTTTTCGAATTACAATTGAAAATGGTGTAGAATTTTCAATAGTAACCTTTGAATTTTATTTTATTGTAAAAATTATAAAAAGTAGCTAAATGGTAAAATAAAATCTCGCCATCGCTAGTAATTAATAAAAAGCACCATCTTCATGTGTATGGTAATATGCAATAAATTGAATAAACCCCTTAATATATGCTACACATTTGTAAAGTAATGTCTTTTAAAGTATACTTATTATTATGAAACCAAATAATTTATAGAACTAAATTGTATTATTAAAATCTGACCAAACATAAATTCTACGTCCGTCCCATAGTCCATCTATTTAAAGAATTTATTATTAATAGCTCTATTTTCATCTGTGAGGTATGCTGTAAATTTAATAAACCCTTAACGTATGCTACAAAATCGTAAAGGTAATGTCTTTTAAAGTCAAATAATAAAAAAAAGGAAAACAGAATTTGTTTTTAAATAAACTATTTAGAAATAAATAAGTAGATTAAATTAGGTAAATCCAAAAGAAAATTGTATTATTAAACTAAATTGCATTATATCGTATTTAATCTGAGCAAAAAGCCGAAAGTACTATACGTTTAGCCGTCCTTCCTTTCGACTGTCAGTCTATCTGTTTAAAAATTTTCCTGTTAATGGCTTTATTTTCATTAGTATAAATTTAAAATTGCTGCAAAATGTTAAACGGAATTAAGGTATTATTAACGTAAAATGTTATTTTTAATAATCCACTCTTCACAAGCAAACAATAAAATTAATATATGATTTAAGAAAACTTTTTAATAAAAACATATTCAAAAACTTAAATTCTTAAATAACATATTATCTGTACAAAAAGGAACCAAATAAGCTATATGTCCGTCCTCTGTCTGTGAATATTCTGCATTTATCATTTTGTAAAGTACACTACAAAATTGTAAAAATAGTGTCCTTAAAGTCTACCAATTGAGTAATAACTTTGGTGTCTGATGTAATGTAAAAAAACTTAGCAAATAAATAAGAAAATTAAAATGTGTCTTAAGGTAATATTGTAATACAAAAAATAAATATATAAAACTAAATTGAATTATTAATTTAACTTGAGAAAAAAAGTGTAAAAGGTGGCATACTTCCGTTATTCGACTGTCTGTTTTAAGAATTAATTTGTAATAGCTAATAATAGCCGCTTAAGGTAAGCTACAAACTTGTAAAATTAGTATATCTTAAATAGTACAAATTAATGCGAAATCAAAGTTTGTTTTAATAATAAACTCTTTGCAAATAAAAACTTAAATGAAAATACGATTTAAGGAACTTTTTAAACCACAAAAAAATATTGCCGCAAATGTAATAAACCCCTTAAAGTTAAATTGGACGTCTCTTAAAGTGTACTTATTAATTTAAAAGCAATGATTGTGTTTAAACTAACCTATTCATAAATAAATAATTCAATTCAAATGTGATTTAAGGAAATTTTTTAAATATACTAAATTTATAAAATTTATTTTGATTTTTAAATTATTTTTAATCCGAACCAAATGTACTTATACAATATAAACCATACGTCCGTCCGTCCTTACTTTCGATAGACCGTCCATCCGTCTTTCTGTCTATATTCAAAATTTTTTATTAATACCTCTATTTTTTATTGTGAGGTACTCTATACATTTAATAACCCCTTAATATATGCAACAAAATTGTACAACCAATGCCTCTTAAAGTATACTGTTTAAGGTAAAACCAAATTTATTTCAATAATAAAATCTTCACAAATAAATAATTAAATTAAAACGTTATTTACGAACACCTTTTAATACAAAAATTATATTTATGAAAGCAAATTGTAATATAAATTAAATTAAATTTGAGCAAAAAGTGCAACATAAACTTTATGTCCGTCTGTCTGTCTATTCTAAGAATTTATTATTAAAAGCTTTATTTCCATTTTTAGGTATGCTGTAAATTTAATAAACCCCTTAAGGTATGCTTCAAAATTTTAAATTTAATATTTCTAAAAGTAAGTTTACTATTGAAAAACCTATGTTTGTTTGAGTACTAAACTCATGGCAAATAAAGAATTAAATTAAAATGTTATTCAAGAACATTTTATAAATAAAAGAAATATATTTATAAAACTGTCTTGGATTATTAAATCGAATGACCATATATAAGAAGCGCACAGCAGGCCGATCCAGTGGCTTAGAGGTACGTTTTAAAACGTCTTCTCTCTTTCAACCTAACCTAACCTAACCTACATCGAGCAAAAAGTAGAAAATTAACTTCGGTCCGTCGATTTTAAGAATTAATTATTATTAAGATTTCATTTGTGAGAAAGCCTGACAATTTAACAATCCGCTGAAGGTATGCTATAAAATGTTAAAAGTAATGTATCTTGAAGTATACTTATTAATGTAAAACCAACCATTGTTTTAGTAATAAACTCTTCACAAATAAATAATTAAATTAAGTGTGATTTAAGGACATTTTGTTAAACTATAGGAAAATTATATGAAACTTTATTACATTATAAAATCGTATTTAATCTGAACAAATTTTACAAAATAAACTAAACAGTTGTGAGTTATTCTAAAAATTTAATAAACCCCTTAAATTATGCGGCAAATTTTTAAGTTATACGTATCTTACAGTATACTTGCTATTGCCACTCCAATGTGTGTTTTAATGATAAACTTCTTCAGAAATAAATAATAAAACTAACATGTGCTTATAATCTAGGGAAACATTTTAATACAAAAAATGTATGAAAATATTTATAAAATTGCATTATTAAATCCAATTAAATGTGAACAAAACTATCCATTCTTCCATACAGGCAATTGTCTGTATTTTGTTAAGAATTGATTATTAATAGCTCTATTTCATTTGTGATGTATGATGTACATTTAGTAGACCCCTTAAGATATGCTACCAAACCTAACCTACATTGCATTTAATCGGAACGAAAACTACAAAGATGTATGTCCGCCTGTCTGTCTATTTTAAGAATTTATTATTAATAGTTCTATTTTCTTTTGTGAGGTATGCTGTCAATTTAAAAATCCCCTTAAGGTATGTTACAAAATGTTAAACGTAATTTTTCTTAAAGTATATTTATTAAGGTAAAACCAATATTTGTTTTAGTAATAAACTCTTCACAAATAAATAATTAAATTAAACTGTGAATTAAGAAATTTTTGTTAAACCAAAAAAAATATATATATAAATCTTAATTACATAATTAAATCATATTAAATCTGAATAAATAAACTACACGACTGTCCATCCTTTCCTTCGACTATCCGTCTGTCTATACAAAAAAAGTTTTTAATATCACTATTTTGCTACAAATTTAATAAACGCCTTAAGATATGCTACAAACTTTTAAATTTAATGTATCTGTACAAGCACATGTTACATTTTAAAAGATCTCCTCTCTTTAAATTGTACTTAACCTAAATTGAATTTAATTTGAGCAAAAACTACAAAATAAGCTGTGTGTCCATAAAAACATTTGTTGTTTTAGTAAATTCTTCACGATTAAATAATTAAACTTTTTTAGTAATAAATTCTTCACAAATAAATAATTAAACTAAACTGACTAGCCGACTATATAATACCCTACACCACACTCGTAATATTGAATAACTCTGAAATATAAATTTTGTAATTCATGTATAAATTGTTTACATAAATTTACTTTTGAGTCATTTTATACTTAAATAATACCCTGTACCACAGTGTGGTGTAGGGTATAAAAACGATTGGATGTAAAATACAGCTTCTACAGGACTAAAGAGCCAAATCGGATAAAACATATATATGGGAGCTATAGCTAAATCTTAACCGATTTTCTTCAAATTCCGCAATGTTGGTTCGTGGATCAAGAAACTCTACCATTCTAAATTTCAAAACGATTGGATGTAAAATACAGCTTCTGTAGAACTAAAGGGCCAAATCGGACGAAACATATATATGGGAGCTATAGCTAAATCTTAACCGATTTTCTTCAAATTCGGTAGTGTTGGTTCATGGATCAAGAAACTCCACCATTCTAAATTTCAAAACGATTGGATGTAAAATACAGCTTCTACAGGACTAAAGAGCCAAATCGGATAAAACATATATATGGGAGCTATAGCTAAATCTTAACCGATTTTCTTCAAATTCCGCAATGTTGGTTCATGGATCAAGAAACTCTACCATTCTAAATTTCAAAACGATTGGATGTAAAATACAGCTTCTGTAGAACTAAAGGGCCAAATCGGACGAAACATATATATGGGAGCTATAGCTAAATCTTAACCGATTTTCTTCAAATTCGGTAGTGTTGGTTCATGGATCAAGAAACTCCACCATTCTAAATTTCAAAACGATTGGATGTAAAATACAGCTTCT
This sequence comes from Eudasyphora cyanicolor, assembly GCA_963930755.1. NCBI lineage: Eukaryota > Metazoa > Arthropoda > Insecta > Diptera > Muscidae > Eudasyphora > Eudasyphora cyanicolor. Next base: position 41,667,887 of record OZ005738.1, read on the forward strand.
ACAGGACTAAAGAGCCAAATCGTATGAAACATATATATGGGAGCTATAGCTAAATCTTAACCGATTTTCTTCAAATTCCGCAATGTTGGTTCGTGGGTCAAGAAACTCTACCATTCTAAATTTCAAAAGGATTGGATGTAAAATACAGCTTCTGTAGAACTAAAGGGCCAAATCGGACGAAACATATATATGGGAGCTATAGCTAAATCTTAACCGATTTTCTTCAAATTCGGTAGTGTTGGTTCATGGATCAATAAACTCTACCATTCTAAATTTCAAAAGGATTGGATGTAAAATACAGCTTCTATAGAACTAAAGGGCCAAATCGGACGAAACATATATATGGGTGCTATAGCTAAATCTTAACCGATTTTCTTCAAATTCGGTAGTGTTGGTTCATGGATCAAGAAACTCTACCATTCTAAATTTCAAAGTGATTGGATGTAAAATACAGCTTCTTCAGGACTAAAGAGCAAAATCGGACGAAACATATATATGGGAGCTATAGCTAAATCTTAACCGATATTCTTCAAATTCAGCAATGTTGGTTCATGGATCAAGAAACTCTACCATTCTAAATTTCAAAACGATTGGATGTAAAATACATCTTTTATAGTACTAAATGGTCAAATCGGACGAAACATATATATGGGAGCTATAGCTAAATCTTAACCGATTTTCTTCAAATTCGGTAGTGTTGGTTCATGGATCAAGAAACTCTACCATTCTAAATTTCAAAATGATTGGATGTAAAATACAGCTTCTACAGGACTAAAGAGCAAAATCGGACGAAACATATATATGGGAGCTATAGCTAAATCTTAACCGATTTTCTTAAAATTCCGCAATGTTGGTTCGTGGATCAAGAAACTCTACCATTCTAAATTTCAAAAGGATTGGATGTAAAATACAGCTTCTGTAGAAGTAAAGGGCCAAATCGGACGAAACATATATATGGGAGCTATAGCTAAATCTTAACCGATTTTCTTCAAATTCGGTAGTGTTGGTTCATGGATCAATAAACTCTACCATTCTAAATTTCAAAAGGATTGGATGTAAAATACAGCTTCTATAGAACTAAAGGGCCAAATCGGACGAAACATATATATGGGAGCTATAGCTAAATCTTAACCGATTTTCTTCAAATTCGGTAGTGTTGGTTCGTGGATCAATAAACTCTACCATTCTAAATTTCAAAAGGATTGGATGTAAAATACAGCTTCTATAGAACTAAAGGGCCAAATCGGACGAAACATATATATGGGAGCTATAGCTAAATCTTAACCGATTTTCTTCAAATTCGGTAGTGTTGGTTCATGGATCAAGAAACTCTACCATTCTAAATTTCAAAGTGTTTGGATGTAAAATACAGCTTCTTCAGGACTAAAGATCAAAATCGGACGAAACATATATATGGGAGCTATAGCTAAATCTTAACCGATTTTCTTCAAATTCGGCAATGTTGGTTCATGGATCAAGAAACTCTACCATTCTAAATTTCAAAACGATTGGATGTAAAATACAGCTTTGTAGTACTAAATGGTCAAATCGGACGAAACATATATATGGGAGCTATAGCTAAATCTTAACCGATTTTCTTCAAATTCGGTAGTGTTGGTTCATGGATCAAGAAACTCTACCATTCTAAATATCAAAATGATTGGATGTAAAATACAGCTTCTACAGGACTAAAGAGCAAAATCGGACGAAACATATATATGGGAGCTATAGCTAAATCTTAACCGATTTTTTTCAAATTCGGCAATGTTGGTTCATGGATCAAGAAACTCTACCATTCTAAATTTCAAAACGATTGGATGTAAAATACAGCTTCTATAGGACTAAATGTTGGTTCATGGATCAAGAAACTCTACCATTCTAAATTTCAAAACGATTGGATGTAAAATACAGCTTCTATAGGACTAAAGGGCCAAATCGGACGAAAGATATATATGGGAGCTATATCTAAATCTGAACCGATTTCAACCAAATTCAATAGCGATCTTAATAGCCGCGAAATACTCTAAACTGCAAAATTTCAGAACGATCGGAGTGAAATTGCGACCTGTAGTCGACGAACAACTTTACATGGACAGACGGACGGACGGACAGACATCGTTAAATCGACTCAGCTAGTGATTCTGAGTCGATCGGTATACTTTAAGGTGGGTCTAGTTATTTCAGGTGTTACAAACATCTGCCGTGAAACAAACTTATAATACCCTGTACCACAGTGTGGTGTAGGGTATAATTATACAAAAATGTATTACATTATTAAATCATATTTAATCTGAACAAATATTATAAAATAAACTATACGTCTGTCCGTCCTTCACTCCGATTATCCGTTTGTCTACATTAACAAATTGCATTCAATATAACTTCATTATTGTCACACCAATGTTTGATTTAATAATAAACTATTCAGAAATAAATAATCAAACCAACATGTGATCTACAAATATTATAAAATTAACTATACGTCTGTCCGTCCTTCACTTCGATTATCCGTTTGTCTACATTACCAAATTGCATTCAATATCACTTCATTATTGTCACACCAATGTTTGTTTTAATGATAAACTATTCAGAAATAAATAATCAAATCAACATGTGATCTAAGAAAACTTTTTAATACAAAAAATATATGTATATTTTTATAAAATTTAATTTCATTATTACATATAATTTAATCTGGACAAAAGTACGTCCATCCTTACATACAGGCAGTTGTCTGTCTGTACATATGTATGCCTTTATTAGGAAGTGATTATTAACATCTCTATTTTCATTTGCGAGATATTCTGTATGTTTAATAAACCCCTTAAGATATGCAACAAACTTTTAAATGCAATGTCACATTCCATGCGCTTTAAAAAATCTCCCCTCTTTCAACCTAAACTACTGCGAATTTAATCTAAGCAAAAACTACCAAATGAGTTGTATGTCCGTATGTCAGTCTATTCTAAGAATCTATTATATAATAGTAAATTATATAATAGTTACAATAGTTATATTTTCAAGGTACGCTGTCAATTTAACAATCCCCTTAAGGTATGCTACAAAATTTTAAATGTACTGTATCTTAAAGTAATTAATGTAAAACCAATATTTGTTTTAGAACTAAACCCTTCCCTAATAAATAATTAAATTAATCTGTGATTTAATGACAAATTGCTTTACGAGTACTAAATTGTATTTAATCTGAGCGGAAATTACAAAATAAAATAGAATTTCGTGCATTCTTAATACAGTCTCGGATATAAAATACAGTCTCTACAGCACTTACATGTCAAATCGGGGGTAACATATATATGGGGGCTATATCTAAATCTGAACCGATTTTCTCTGAATTTGGAAGTATCCCTTCATATAATAAGAAACCTCTTTGTGTAGATTTTTTTACTGATCGGATATAAAATACAGATTGTACAGCGCTTACATGTTAAATCGGGGGTAACATATATATGGGGGCTATATCTAAATCTGAACCGATTTTCCTCAAATTTGGCAGTGTTAATTCATGTAATGAGAAACATCTTCTGCCAATTTTTTTACTGATCGGATATAAAATACAGTTTCTACAGCGCTTACATGTCAAATCGGGGGTAACATATATATGTGGGCTATATCTAAATCTCAACCGATTTCCCTCAAATTTGGCAGTATTAATTCATGTAATAAGAAACCTCTTTCTGCCGAATATCGTACTGATCGGATTAAAAGTACACTTTTTACAGCGCTTACATGTAAAATCGGGGGTAACATATATATGGGGCTATATATAAATCTGAACCGATTTTCTCCGAATTTGGCAGTATTCCTTCATGTAATAAGAAACCTCTTTCTGCCGAATTTCACACTGATCGGTTATAAAATATTTTTTTTACGGCGCTTACATGTGAAATCGGTGGTAACGTATATATGGGGGCTATATCTAAATCTGAACCGATTTCTTCCAAATTTAACAGTGTTCATTCAAATAACAAGAGAAATCTTTCTGCTGAATTTCATATTGATCGTATATAAAATAAAGTTTTTACAGCCCTTACATGTCAAATCGGGGCTAACATATATATGGGGGCTATATCCAAATCTGAACCGATTTTAACCAAATTAAATAGGGATCGTCCTTGGGCCAAAAAAAAAGATATGTGTAAAGTTTCGTCAAGATCGGGCCATAATTGCGACCTGTACTTTGATTACAAGAATACCAGCCTGTTTCTGTAACTTAAAAATTTGCTTTCGTTCGCCTGCCAGACGACAAACAGCTGATTTGGGTTTCACTAACTACCATCACAACGAGAAGTCGTACGATAATGAACTCGTACGAAAACGTAATCATTTCAGTGCAAATTTTGGTTTCTCTATCTCTCTTTGCTGTCATCTCGGCGAACACAAATGTCAGATCGAGTCACATTATTTTATTTGTCGATTGATAGGAACAATGACAAAATAAACATTATTAAAAGAAAAAAAAATTAAAGAATAATAAAATTGTGTACATATGTGTAAATATTTTAGCATAAAGAAGTCAAGAAGTTGCTCGCTAAAATGGAAAAAAATTATCAGTGCACAATGAGAGAGACGTGAGAGAGAGAGAGAAAGAAATGAGAGTCTTGGTGCAGATCAGCTGACCACCCAGGGTTGCTTTTTTGGCCACCGCTAGTGTAAATAGTGCAGAGATGTATTTGCTAAGGTCGACCATACAAAAATGTGTGCTTTTTTAGACCGGAAATTGTGAAATTATTGATCTGGCAATTACATTATTTTGCAATTGGCAAATTGCTAACGTCATTGACGTAAGGCCAGGCGAACGAACGATAGAACGTTAGAGAAACCAAATTCCTGACGAAAGTGAGTGACTGTTTTTCGTTCGCAGAGACTTTCGTTAGAAATACAGAAACAGGCCGTACATCTACAGACGGACATAGCTAAATCGACTCAGAAAGTGATTACAAGTCGATCGGTATAATAAACAATGGATCTATCTCTTCTCCTTTTGGGTGTTACAAACAAATGCACAAAGTCATAATACCCTGTACCACAGTGTGGTGTAGGGTATAATTAGAATATGATTGAAGAAAATGTTGCAATAGAAAAATATTATTTTTATAAAACTAAATTGGAGTAATAAATCGTATTTAATCTGAGCAAAATGGACAAAATTAACTATGCGTCCATCCAGCCGTCTTTCCTTCCTTTCGGCCGCACATCCGCCCGTCTGTCTGTTTATACCCTACACCACACTGTGGTACAGGGTATTACAGTAGAATCTCGAAAAAGTTAAGTCGCGAAAAAGTTAATCACTCGGTTAAGTTAACCGATTTTCAGCGTACACGTTCAGCTCTAAAAAGTTAATTTTTCAGTTAACTTTTCTGAGCGTGGAATAAGATAAAAAAGTGGGATGATGATCAATACAATAGTGAAGATGACATTCCGTTGTCAGAATGGATTAATCCAAGTAATGCTTACGACGATACACTTCGAGAAGTTCAATTGTTGATGTCGAAAGTGGGTGATAATGTTGACATCAGTATTGATGACATTGAAAATTGGAACAAGGATCAAATTACGGAAGATAACGATGATTTCGAAGTGTTCGATAATGAAAGCGATGAACTAATTATCGAGCAAGATATTCAACAAGCAAAAGTGAGCTTCTCGAAAGCAATTGAAAGCATCAATAACTTGATAAAATGGTTTGAAGACAATGACGATGCAAATCAAGTGGCAGACCTTGTGAATATTCGCACAAAAATGGTCAAGAGCTATTACACAAAAGAAAAAAAACAAACAAGCCTCGACTGCTTCTTTAAACCACTCCGCACAAATTAGTACATATGAAGTTTCTGCTCCAGAAAATGGTCAAGAGTGACTGAGAATTTTAAACCAGCCGGTACAAAATAAATCTAAGTTTCCTTTTTGTAAAATTGATAAAACCTAAGTCATTGAAATAAATTTAACGTGTTATTTTTATAAAATCTATGTTTATTATAGTATTTTTTTTTCTTTTTTGAAAACCTCTTAGAAAAGTTAGTATTTCGAAAAAGTTAATTACCCTAGGAACATGTTGGTTAACTTTTTCGAGATTCTACTGTATAACTTTGTGCATTTGTTTGAAACACCCAAAAGGAGAAGAGATAGACCCATTGTTTATGATACCGATCGACTTATAATCACTTTCTGAGTCGATTTAGCTATGTCCGTCTGTCTGTCGGTCTGTCTGTCTGCAGATGTATTCTTGTAATCAAAGTACAGGTCGCAATTATGGTCCGATCTCAACGAAACTTTGTACATATCATTCGTTAAAATCGAATTTGGTTAAAATCGGTTCAGATTTACATATAGCTCCCATATATATGTACCCCCGATTTGGCATATATGCACTGTATAAGCCACATTTTTGAACCGATTTGTACAAAAATTGACAGAGAGTATTCTCGTGATACACTTAGAGAAAATACAAGATTTGGTTGAAATCGGTTCAGATTTAGATATAGCCCCCATATATATGTTACCGCCGATTTTACATGTAAACGCTGTAGAAACTGTATTTTATATCCGATCAGTACGAAATTCGGCAGAAAGAGGTTTCTTATTACATGAAGGAATACTGCTAAATTCGGAGAAAATCGGTTCAGATTTAGATATAGCCCCCATATATATGTTACCCCCCAATTTGAAATTCAAGCGCTGTAGAAACTGTATTTTATATCCGATCACGGCGAAATTCGACAGAAAGACGTATCTATTTTACATGAATGTGTATTCAGGTTAAATCGATTCTGATTTAACCTCCATATATGTATATGTTCCTCCTAATTTGGTTACAAAGCGCTATAGAAGTTGTACTTTACTTCCGATCATTACAAAATTCTCCAGAAAGATGTTTCTCAATTTAGGAACGAATATTGCTTAATTTAGCGATTAGTATCGGTTTAGAAATAGATATATCCACATATATATGTTCTTACCAATGACCCTTATCGCATTGTAAGGAAGGTGTAGGGTATTATATAGTCGGCCCCGACCGACTTTCTGCCTTTCCTTACTGGTTTTATTATGGATTTGTTTTTAGCAGCTCTATTTCCATTATTGCGGTTATTATAACAAAAATATTTATTTATTATAGTTTAAAAAAAAAACAGTATAATTTTTATTTAAAATAATTCCAAAGAAAAAACTATTTGCCCACAATTTATTTCAAAATGCTTCAATCTATGTTTTAATTATTTTTCTTCTTCTGTTGCATCTAAAGTAATTTTTCTATAATTGTTTTTTTTTTCATCTGCCATATCTTTATCGTTTGCAGGAAGCCTGCATGCCTACATTGCTTATTCAATTATACTAATCCCTAAAAGTATACTTTATAGATATACTCAATCACTCTTTGACTTGCTTTCCCTCTTAGTCTTCTCAGTATTTTTCTTTCCCTACTCTGTAGTATAAATGCCAAATTATCATTTTTATAGATTATTGGCAATTTCTATAATAAAAAGCCATAAAAATCGTAATTTTTTATGAAAATATTTTTTTTTCGTTTCATTTTATCTCTTTGCCATCAAGCATTCAATTGCTGCTCTCCTTTCCGCTTTCCAATTTTCCCTTAACAAACACATGCAGAGGAAACTCACACAGATGAATGTGGGTACTTACGCATAGTATATGCCATATATATGCATATGAGTGATATGAAAAGGGTTATTGAATGGGGATTCCGAAGAATACTATCGAAGGATTCAAAAACCGTAGGAACGATATGATGCCTCATGGCCTGATACTGGTTCGGAAACTCTTGACCGCTTTCCTGAACGTCTAGATGAGGATGAAGCGGTACAATTGACGCATCTGGGAACAGAATTGGAGAACCTCAACCAAATATTCAATGAATGAAGGACACTTTATTTATTCTAACGTTTTAAATCGGCTGGCCAACTATAATACAACTGCCGTCCACGATTTTCAGAGAATCCCTGAATCTAACCTTCATACAGAGCCGGCGGATAGAGGTCAAAGTGGTTTTTATACCCTACACCACACTGTGGTACAGGGTATTATGACTTTGTGCATTTGTTTGTAACACCTAAAAGGAGAAGAGATAGACCCATTTTTTATTATACCGATCGACTCAGAATCATTTTCTGAGTCGATTTAGCCATGTCCGTCTGTCTGTCCATGTATTCTTGTAATCAAAGTGCAGGTCGTATTTATGGTCCGATTTAGCATAGTGCTCTTTTTTGGCCCAAGGACGATCCCTATTGAAATTGGTTAAAATCGGTTCAGATTTAGATATAGCCCCCATATATATGTTTCACCCGATTTGACATGTAAGCGCTGTAGGAACTGTATTTTGAATCAGATCAGTACGAAATTTGGCAGAGAGAGTTCTCTTATTACATGAATAAACACTGCCATATTCGGAGAAAATCGGTTCAGATTTAGATATAGTCCCCATATATATGTTTCACCCGATTTGACATGTAAGCACTGTAGAAACCGTGTTTTATATCCGATCAGTACGAAAATCGGCAGAGAGAGTTTGCTTATTACATGTATGAACACTGCCAAATTCTTATCGCAATGCCCATTTTCGCATTGGTAGGTAGGTGTAGGGTATTATATAGTCGGCCCCGCCCGACTTTCTGTCTTTCCTTACTGGTTATTCCTAAATACTCTTCAAAAAGTCAGTTTTTACTTTAGCAGCCTTTCTAGCTATCGATGGAGCATTTAACTACGTAAATCTGTAATCGATTTATGACGCACTCTGGGTTCTGAGTTTGCCCCGTTTGCTAGATAAGTTTGCCCGTTGGATAGATAAAATGCTTAATAGCCGTATTATCAACTCCTCACTTGGAGAAGGTTCCATAAGGAAGTTTATTATTATTAGGGGTACACCGCATGTGTTTGGGGTAGCTCATCTGTTGTGACTCCTGGTTCTAAGTGGCGTACTCCGATATTTCGATCAAGTCCTCAGGAAAGTAATTGCACACGCAGATGACATTGTCACCCTGACAGCGGGCAAATTTCCATCAACAATCACCGATCTGACGCAGGAGACCGCTGCCGACACGGGCAAAACCGATATTGTCCTCTTCACTCGAATGCTGAAGTAGAATTAAAAAATATTCTCTGAAGCCAAATACCACGGTGTTATCCTAGATTAGAAACTAAACTGTAAAAGGAGGAAAGAGTCAAAAAAGGACTGAATGCGAACTACTCTTGCAGAAGCTACGTAGGAAAGAACTGGGGGTTCAGGCCAAATGCAGTTTATAGGCTATGCGCAGCTATTGTTCGCCCCGTATGAACATATGGCTAGATTTTGCAGCGACAGACCAGAGACTCCGGTAGGAATCGAATCTTGTCCTCTTCACTCAAAAGCGGAAAATTTTAACTTTGAACGGACCAATTCTGGACAGAATAGAATTGAAAGTATCCTCTGAAGTAAAACACTTCGGTGTTTTCCTAGACGAGAAACTAAACTGGAAAAAGAAGGAGTCAAAAAAGGAATAATCGCGATCTACTCTTGCAGAAACTCCATGTGTAAATCTTGGGACTCAGGCCAAGTACAGTCTATTGCCTATACACAGCTATTGTTCACCCCATCTGAACATATGGGTTACAAAGCCCACGTGGCTAAACGACAGACCAGAGGCTCCTGTGGGAATCGAAACCAGTAATCGAATTTAATTTATAAATTTTAATTGATTTTGCCTTTGTTACCTTTGGGTCGTATGAGTATTAATAATAAAAAGAGTACTGCAATGCGTATAAGTGTTCTTAATTAAAATTATACGAGTTATTCAAACGTTCGAGCAACGGTTTCATATCAATTGAAGTGTGTTATCTGTCCATGCACTGCTAGTTTGGTTTATACTTCCCTGGTCCTTTGGAAAGCTACTAGTAATAGCAATCAACTCAAAGTGCTAAATCGCGTTAGTATATATAACAGGCGGCAGAATGAGTACACCGCAAGAAGTCCGGTGGAATGCTACGAGTAATAGCAGATACTTCAATGCGCCAGAAAAAGTGTAGCGAATCGCGTTGGTATATATAACAGGCGGCAGAAAAAGTACACCCCAAGTGGCCCTTGACATCTTACACCACAAAGTTGGTTCTGAGAAACCGCACAACAAATAAATCATTTCAAAACAAGTGAAGGAGGAGACTACATTCTTAGAGGCTGCATAGAAGCTGTATATCTTGTGGACCGAACAATATTATGGTCACATGAATGTATTAAACTGCAATATACAAAGAATTGAAGGAGTGGACTTCATATACATAATATATGGTAAACACCTTTGAAGGGAACCTTATCACGAAGATACGTACCGGAGGTCAACGAAATAACCGGATTGCAGCAAACAGAAGATACCACATCTACACGGAAAGTTCTAAGCTTGAGACATGAGATTGCTCTAGACTATATTTCAATGAGTTTAATCTAAATATGGCTTATAGACTATTAGTTAACTGTAGATTACATCAAGGCGAAGTTTTAGCACTCTGAGAAATAGTCAAATGGCATAGTTGCAATATTGTCATAATTCTTTCGAATATCTGTGCTACTAATATATATAAATTTAAATATATAAAATTACGAACAGCCATCGACTGCCATATTTAAACGCGATGTCAGAGTAGTCCAATGTTCACCTCATTGGCATATTCCGGGGAACTGTTACTAAAAATTCTCCAAAAAATTTTACTTATTGGTGCGCCAATAGGTTAGATTTAGGTTAGGGTGCCAACCGTAACCAGCTCAGATATACCAGAGCTAAAATGCCCCTCATCGAAACCAAACTGTTTGATACAAACAGTTATCGATAGTACGAATATCGGTCCGGAAAGATCTGTTAGATTGCCTAGAAAGGCCTACGCACCGCAGTATGTCCACACGTTGTTTACTCAAAGCAGGACAGTGATCAATGCTCTCTACTTCTGCCTTATTTCCACAGCTTCTACAAAAGTCATTGGATTCAATTCCCAACTGGCTGAAGTGATCGCCTACCCGACAATGTCTCTCGTCAAAATTGACACTACAATAAACAGTCTTTTCCTCTATAGCTATTATATAGCTTTTTAGTTCGTATTTTAGCCAGATTGTCTACCTAAACTACAGCTTCCGATTTCTGTCGCTTTCCTAAGCTAAAGCTTGCATGTGGACAGTGTCGTTCCTTTCCTAGCGAGTTCATCGACAGTACCCCGGATTATCCCTATGCCCAGGTCCCTAGATGAGGTAGCCAACTCGTTAAGAGATCTGCGGTAATCGATTGCGGTTTGTGAATTTAGGGATGTGGCCTCCATAGAATTGATGGCAGCATAGGTAAGATTAGGTTAAGAGTGGCAGCCTGTAAAACAGACTCACGTAGACTATCCAGTCAATTGTGTTACCACAGGGACGTAAGGGGAAAACATAAGTTAACCTTAGCCCCTCCGTGCCACTAAGGGCCTCCCTGCATGCAGGGCATCGAAACGTTGGAACATTTTCTGTGTCACTGCCCGGCTTTCACACACGCAAGATCCCAACATTTCGGGTCCGACATATTACCAGACTTGACTCATCTCAGAGAATATGACTGGAAGATACTGCATGCAGGGCGGGGCTAAGGGGCCACTAAGGGGCCACTAAGGGCCTCCCTGCATGCAGGGCATCGAAACGATGGAACATTTTCCGTGTCACTGCCCGGCTTTCACACATGCAAGATCCCAACATTTCGGGTCCGACATATTACCAGACTTGACTCATCTCAGAGAATATGACTGGAAGATACTGAGAAAATTCTTGTCTAGTACCACTTTTCTGTAACTCGTGAGGTGTAAAAAGATCATAAATAAGGAGCGCACAACAGGCCGAACCACTGGCTTAAGTGGTAAAGATGGCCGATTCCAACATCAGCCAAGTTAGCTAACTCCACAAAGAAATAAGAAACCAAGGTTGTATGCCGCCTTCTGGAGAGAGCGGGGCACATACACATAAGGTGTCCTATTGATTTCTCCTCCTCATCGTCTCCACAGCTTCTGCAAAAGTCATTATGCAAGACATTTAATCTCTCTGCGTGCCGTCCAATAAGGCAGTGACCTGTCATGACAGACACGATAAGTGAGACGTCCGTTCTCGATAACGACAGAAGTGCTATGGTGCGTTTTGAGTCTAGGCCGGGCCACATCTTCATGGAATGTATGCAGTTTCTGATTAGTGACCACCTGTTCCCTGGAGCGTTTAAGGTAGTTCCTAGTCTTGCAAGTTCATCTGCCTTGCAGTTCCCTGGTATATCTCTGTGGTCTGGCACCCATATCAGGTGAATATTGAACTGTTCAGCCATCTCGTTAAGAGATCTGCGACAGCCGAGGGCAGTTTTTGAATTCAGGAATATAGTTTACAGGGACTTGATAGTAGCCTGACTTTCAGAGAAAATATTTATACCGACTTTGGTCAGCACATTAATTTTCAGCCTTAGCTATCAAAGTGGATGACAATGCCAGTTTGGTGACTATGTTGCGACTCGGCTTCTGGGCGACTTCCTATATTGCCATTATTATTCCGCTTGATAGAGACTGCAAGTATGTGGTAGTCTGTGGGCTATATCGAGACTATGTACTTTACAGTGTAAACCGAAGCCAACCTTCTCAACAAGCTTCATGTGGAGAAAGTTGCTATTCTACCAACATTATTCCTTAGGTATCTTAGTGGAAAAGTCCCTCTCGTAGTTGTATACAGTTGGTACATAGTTCATTTGGTCGGTTACCATTGCACTGCAGTATATTATCCTTATGTGGCCGTAGTACTGGTATCTTCACATTGATAGACAGTTTAATCTTAATTCCGGTCTGGTTACAACTTCTCTAGCCACAATATCAATAGGCGGTAGATGGAGAAAGACTTGTAGAGCTCTGTCACTGTAGTCCTTAGCCTCACTTATGCTTTGGCTCTGAAACTTCATTAATTGACTGGTGATGGATTGCTTATCAGTTGCTGTTAATCACACCACAATTGCCATACAATGGTACTCGGCGAAGGCCCTATCATGCTCCTACAGCTTTCCTACAGGAATATAAGGCAACGTTGTCTTTCTTTACACCTTGCAATAACTTATGTCCGAAGAACAATTTCCTGTCTAGGATTGTAGCTAGAAATTGTACACTTCCAGAAAAGACTAGATCAAATCCATTTACCCGAGAATGTCCACACGTGGAACCGTATACTTCCTAGCAAAGAGAACCAATTCTGTCTTGTTTAGGTTAACGCTGAAACAACTGCTTCTGACCCATCTGGCCGATTTTTTCAGAGCCACCTGAATAATGTCTCTGAGAACGTTGGAGAGTTTGCTAGTTACTGCGAGTACAACGTCGTCCGCATATGCCACGACTTTGCAGCCACAACATTCTATAACTAACAGGATTCCATTCACCGCTGGATTCCAAATTAGTGGAGACAGTATAACTTGCTTTGGAATGCAACTTCTTACAAATATCGTTAAAGTTGTGCCCCAAGACTTGCTGTAATGCTTCTTCTTGTAAGCAACCGCAGAATTAGTCTAATTAAGCTATTGTTCACCCTTAGATGCTAATGTTGTTATAAACCCCTTCAATATCAAGAAAGGTCACCATAGTAAATTCCTTGAAATAAAGGGACTTTTAGGCTGTAGACTTGCCATTGTTGTAAGCATGTTGGTTTCCCGACAAGAGTTGCGTATGCAGGTATTCTCTGACTAAAGAATCTAAGAGCCTTTCTTGATATTATAATAACAACGAGGATAGAATAATTGCACTGAAATCCTTTGACCTAGTATGTGATATCGATTGGGGATATGCATACGAGAGCCTAATGCATAACTCTCATAACTTCTCCAGCCAAGGCCTGATGTTCTTCATCATTTTCTGCTTTTGTATTGAAGAAATGCTTTCTAGGCCAAGTGATTTGGATGGCTCAAATTAGTTAATCGCCAAGATTAGTCTGGATTTTTCGGACAACACTTTAGCGATGTGATTGGTCCACTCGCTTTCTTGTTGGTCCTGCTGTTCCTCAAACTCTTTCATCGAATTCCCCGGGAAATGTGTGTCGAGCAGGACCTGTACTTTTTATACAGTTGTTATCCCCGTCCTGCGGATAATCCTCTGTACAAGGTGTTGTGGATAGTATCTGACTCAGCCTTCTGGCGTTTGAGATCTTCTCCACAGAAGGTTTACCAAAAACGTATTTGCCCTTCCCTAAGCTCTTTCTTATAGATTTTGAGTTGCTCTTTATAGGCATCCCAATCATTAGTGACCCCAATAGATTTGGCCTTGCTGAATAGCCTGTTGTAGATCATTTTCTTAGCCCTTAGCTCATAAGGCCCCCATTGTGGTTAAGTGTTACCGTTGTACCGTCGTTTGCCTTCTTTTAGTTTTTCTTTATTTTTCCAAAAATGTTCATTACTATTTTTCATAAATACGGATGGGAAAAACAAACATCAATATATATTGAATTTTAATCGAATTTAGTTTATCAATTATTATTGATTTTGTCTTTATAGGTACTTTGGTGCGTATTAGTATTAATAATTAATAGTTCTGACATGCGTATAAGTGATTTTAATTAATATTATAATCATACATCCTAGAAACGGATTCATATCAAGTGAACAGTACTGTAAGTGACCATTCAATGCTAATTTTACACATGAAATGAGGGAAAAATCACTGTTATTAAAATCGCTAGTATTAAAAATACCTTTTTTGAAATATACGGGGGCTCGAAATTCAATTTTGAGCTATGGTTTATTTGGCAAAGTTTCTTGGAGTGACCCATAGAAAAAAGTTGCGATGTACCTTTGTCGCAAAAAATGTTTACCCGCTCTAATGCACTTAATTGATAGTCGTCTAAGACGATGCGGTAAAATCCATTCTTCTGTTTCTCCAAAGAGCGCTGAAATATAGAACAATATAAATAAATAAATAGTTGCATTTTTGCAGTTATATATCATATATTTTGCAAAGATATTACATATTATTTAAACTGTATTTCTCAGATTTAACTAAGCCTTAACATTTCAAAAAAGATTTAATGTTAGCATTTTAACACATCATTGTTATTTAATGATTTATAACTGCGCTATTTTTTACCTGTGAAAGAACTTACCATGGCTAAAGATAGGTAATATATATATGTATCTCTAATATGTATAAATCCCTAATAAGAAGTTGATCTGTCTATTAAAATTTTTATGTTCTCACTATGGAGTCGAGCCAAGAATCAATGGAAGATTTTCCCTAAATGAAAACGAAAAACAATTTGTCCTTCTCTAATAACCCTTTTCTCATAAGTACTACATATACTCAATTCAATTTTTATAACATTTGTACATATGATGATGATGTCTTTAGAAGCAGAAAACCACTTGTAAGCTTTAAACTACTATGCCAGCAATGAAAAGAACTATTTCACAAAAGTCCTCGCCCTCACTCCTATCCCCGAGCAATTTGCAGCCGTCAAGGAGACTATCGAAAAGGAAGCTGTACAACTGAACTTATAAGTATATAGAAAGAAGCACCAGTACCACCAACAAGCATCCAGCATCCAGCATCAGCATTATAGCCCATTGATAGCAAATCTACATAAATTTCCATGTAATCCATTAGAAAAAGGAAACTCAACTACACTCCACAAAGCTGCTCTGGATAAATGCGAGCACTTTGAATTTTCTTTTGCCGGCATTGCCTGCGTCTTTCTTTGCTACACTCACCAAAGAAAGGAACACACACCCGGAACAACAGCCAACAGGAGGCGATCTCACAGCCCAAGATGTTTTCTTGGGAAGATATGGAAAATAAGGAAAAACGACTACAACCACAAACGGAAACTGAAAGGAATTGTTGATATTTTTTTGGGGAAAAATCAGCCATAAATGGAAAGCATAACATGCCAAAGTAAATACGAGCCAATGAAAAGAACATTTAGTTTTTTTCTTCTCTATTTTTCGTATTTATAAAACCCCATTCTTAAGAAAACAATTTATGCAAATTGCAGATGCATTTGAATTTTTATTTTAAATTGAAATTTCCATTGCAAAGGAATGTCGAAAGGAAATGAAATCAAATTAATATCTCAATGGTTGGAAAAAAACTTGCAGAAAAATAATAGTTACAAAACCTAAATTCAGAGAACTAAAGCATCCCAAAAGCACTGAAGTGTAAAAAAATGGATAACAAAATACAAGCATATCCTGGTTGTAGTAGTTATAAAGAAACAAGGAGCTGAAGGCAATAATAATGATCTAATAGAAGGGCACTATGGTCAAAGTCATTTAGTCATAATTCCTAAACGATTTCAGAAGGATACTAGGAGTATTTTCTAAGTTGCATAGGGTGAGACCCATTTACTATTATTCATCATCTTCCCCAAAAATTTTGCTTCGACATTTTGTCGACTCTCATTCTAACATCCCATTAAGATCTCATTAGGATCACCCTACACAAAATTTGTATCCAATCTCAATTAAGCTTAAAATTTAAATTTTCATTTCACTTACTCCATAAAGTATGCTGTATTTGTCAAAATTCCTAAAGGATTTCAGAAGAATACTAGGAGTATTACCTAAGGTGAAGAGGGTGAGACCCATTTACTATTATTCCGTTTTAATTTATTTTTTTTTTCATATCTCTATTTCCCCAAAAAGTATGTTTCGACATTTTGTCAAAATTGTCTCCTGAAAGTAGACTCTCATTCTAACTTGTCATTTAGATATCATTAGGATTACCCTACACAAAAGTTTTATCCAATCTCAATTAAGTTTAAAATTTCAAATTTCCATCTCACTTACTCCATAAAGTAGCTGTAACATTTGTCAAAATTCCTAAACGATTTCAGAAGAATACTATTACCTACGTTGCATAGGGTGAGACCCATTTACTATTATTCAGTTTTAATTATTTTTTTTTGCATCTCATTTTCCCAAAAATTATGCTTCGACATTATGTCAAAATTGTCTCCTGAAAGTAGACTCTCATTCCAATTAAGCATACAATTTTAAATTTTATCTCACTTACGCCATAGAGTATGCTATAACATATGTCAAAATTCTATCCTGAAAGTAAACTCTCAATTTAAAGAAATAAGTTAATCTTGCAAAACTCCGTTGCTCCCTAAAAGTATACTTTAAAGTCTTTTTGAAATTCTCCCCTAGAAATACGCATTGCTTTTTCAAACATTCCAATCCGTCACTGTCCAAATTGAAGTGTGTAGAATTTTCTATAGAAAGTCTTTTGCTGTCAGTGGAGAGATTATCTATAGAAAATTTGTCGTTGTCAGTGGAGAGATTTTCTATAGAAAATTTGTCGCTGTCAGTGGAGAGATTTTCTATAGAAAATTTGTTGCTATCAGTGGAAAGATTTCTATAGAAAATTTGTCGCTGTCAGTGGAGAGATTTTCTATAGAAAATTTGTCGCTGCCAGTAGAGAGATTTTCTATAGAAAATTTGTCGCTGTCAGTGGAGAGATTTGCTATAGAAAATTTGTCGCTGTCAGTGTAGAGATTTTCTATAGAAAAATTGTCGCTGTCAGTGTAGAGATTTTCTATAGAAAATTTGTCGCTGTCAGTGTAGAGATTTTCTATAGAAAATTTGTCGCTGTCAGTGTAGAGAAATTTTCTATAGAAAATTTGTCGCTGTCAGTGTAGAGAAATTTTCTATAGAAAATTTGTCGCTGTCAGTGTAGAGATTTTCTATAGAAAATTTGTCGCTGTCAGTGTAGAGATTTTCTACAGAAAATTTGTCGCTGTCAGTGTAGAGATTTTCTATAGAAAATTTGTCGCTGTCAGTGTAGAGATTTTCTATAGAAAATTTGTCGCTGTCAGTGTAGAGATTTTCTATAGAAAATTTGTCGCTGTCAGTGTAGAGATTTTCTATAGAAAATTTGTCGCTGTCAGTGTAGAGATTTTCTATAGAACATTTGTCGCTGTCAGTGTAGAGATTTTCTATAGAAAATTTGTCGCTGTCAGTGAAGAGATTTTCTGTAGAAAATTTGTCGCTGTCAGTGTAGAGAAATTTTCTATAGAAAATTTGCCGCTGTCAGTGTAGAGGAATTTTCTATAGAAAATTTGCCGCTGTCAGTGTAGAGGAATTTCTTATAGAAAATTTGTCGCCGTCAGTGTGCAAAGCAAAATTTGACGCTATCATTGGACACATCTTTTTATGGCTGTGTTGATAAATTTTCTTTTCATTGACCCCAGGTCAAAGTCAATTGACCACATATCAAAAAGCATTGACCTAAGGTCAAAGATCATTGTCCCCAGGTCAACGGTCATTGGCCCCAGGCCAAAGGTCATTGACCACAGGTCAAAGGTCATTGATTCCAGGTTTAAGGTCATTAACCGTAGGTCAAAGGTCCCTAAAAGGTCAAAGCTCAGTGACTCTTGGTCAAAGGACATTGAGTCGAGGTCAAAAGTCATTGATGAAAGGTCATTGACCCAAGATCAAAGGGCATACTCCATCGGAAAAAGGTCATCTACCTTAGGTCAAAGGTCCTAAAATGGAAGGTCAAAGCTCATTGACCCTAAATCTGAGGTCAATGACCCCAGGTCAAATGCCAATGACCCCAGGGCCAGATCATTGACCACGGATCAAAGGGCATAGTACCTATGTAAAAGGTCATCAACCTTAGGTCCAAGGCCCCTCAATGAAAGGTCAAATCTCATTGAACCTGGATCACAGGTCAATGACCCCAGGTCAAAGATCCCTAAATGAAAGGTCAAAGCTCATTGACCCTAGATCTAATGTCAATGACCTCAGGTCAAAGTTCAATGACCTCAGGTCAAATTGACCCAAATAAAAGGTCATTGTCCATATTTAAAAGGTAATTGACCCAAATCAAAGGTCATTGTCCATATTTAAAACAGGCTTTTGGCCTGTGGCAAAGACCCAAGATCTAAGGCAAATGACCTATGACCTAAGGTCAATGACCTACGACTTTAGGTCGATGACCTACGACTTTAGGTCGATGACCTTAGGGCTTGGGTCTTGCCACAGGCCAAAGGACACTAACCCTAGTTCCTAGGACATGGACCCCATGTCAAAGTTGATTGACGATAGGTCAAAAATCATTGACCCTATGTCCAAAGTCATTGACAATGGTAATCAACGGTCATTTATTATAGATCATTAATCCTGGGTTAAAGGTCATTAACAATATGTCAAAGGTCATTGGCATTAGTTCAAAGGTTATTGACCCAGGGCAAAGGATATTGACATAAGACCAAATGTTATTGACACCATGCGAAATGTCATTGACCCTACGTCAAAGGTTATAGACGCTAGTTCAAATTCATTGACCATGGGTCGAAGATCTTTGACCCTAGATCAAAGGCCATTGACCCTGGGTATATCTTAGAACAAAAAAGCCTCTTTGATAGGCTTTGGTATTTTAAATTACACTTTAAGGTAACATTTAACATTTCAAAAAATATTTGCTCCTAAAAGATATGCTTCAAACTGTTGTCAAAATGTATACCCTAAAGGTAGACTTAGGCATTTGAAGTAAATAATAACTTCAACCACATTTACAATCCAAATGAATTTCGGTAGTACATCAGCCTTAATTTACCAACGAAAAAAATACTACACCTTATCTTTCCCAAAGGTTGTTTAAACACTGTCAGGGCATTTCAATTTCCCATATAACGTATGCCTTTATAGTCCCTAAAAGTAGGCTTTGATATTTGAAAATAACAAACATTTCGGAGAACTATGTAATAGCTCAAGTTTTATTTATACTGCTTCTATTTTTCATCCCTAAAAATTTATTATACATTTGTCAAAATGTCTGGCCTAATAATAGACTTTACTGATTAAAAAATATGTTCAATTCCCCAACGCACTTGCTCCTAAAACATATGCTTTAAATGGTGTCAAAATACTTGTTCCTAAAACCTATGTTAAATAAACAACTTCAGGAAAATCTGAGGGGAATGAATTAGTATTAAAAAAATATGTAATTAAAATTTAATTTTGCTTTCGTTTAACAAATTTCTTCCCTAAAAGTTGGCCTTACTTTTGAAACAAATATTTTCAGAATAAAAATAAAAGCAACGAAAGTGATTTGACTAAAAAAGAAAATATTTAGAAAGCTCGTCCTTAATATCTAAGTTATTTGCCCCCATAGAGAGTTTTGTCTTTCCCATTTGACAGTATCGAAGTAAACCACCGCTCAAAAACAAAACTACACTGAAATATGTATCATAAGATCAAAACATGACATACGATGTTACAAATTGGAAGATTTCAAAAAGAAATTATTGGCGAATAGTCCAATCTATCAACCATGAATTAATATTATTATTTAATATTATACAGATACTCCTTCTTATATATTATTTGAAAACCTATTTGTCCCCAAATCCTACGCTTTGAAATTATTTGTCCTAAATGTAGGCTTTATAAATTTAAAGAAAAAAGTTCAGCTTCTCTAAAAATTTTTCCTCATCAAAAATATCACAATTTCTCCCCTAAAAGTAGTATTTGCTAATTTAAGCAAATAGCTTCACCATTCCCATTTTATCAGTATCCAAGACAACCACCACCACAACCACCCTCCAAAAAAATGCCAATGAAATATTTATCATTTGATCACCATATGACATATGATGTGTCACTTTGGAATTTTTCAAAGTGAAATTTTTGGTGAATCGACCAAAAAACGACTATGAATGGGAAAAACACATTGCTTCTCCACCCACCCCCAAGCAATGGTGACAGTTTTGTCAAAAAAAATATTTTTTAATTTACGCTGACAAATTGATAGCCCCACAAAAGCAGAGAGCTACCAACCGAATCACGAAGCCTGCCAACAAATTCACAGCCACATACAAAAATCCAAACGAGTTTTTGTCCTCCACTCGATTTTGCGAAACCACATCCAGACGCCCCCCAAAACGCAAATCTATGAAAAGCTATTTCATCATTCAATCGTTTCACTCTTTTTTGCGGCGAAAACAGAAAAAAAGCTCCAGCACCCCATTTTTGAAAACTAAACAATATTTCTATTTTTAATATTTTTCTATATACGTTTGGAGCGGCATTGAAAAAGAGGTTGAAAAAAAAAAGAATCACCAGAATTGAAAACTGTTACAATTTCCTTTCGACTTTGATTGATTTATAGCACCACATGTGTAGATGATGGCACTGTGAGAAATAGATGAAAACTGTCAATGTTTGATTTTAATTTCAAAGCAATGCATATAAACGATGGTTTGTGGAAATTGACATAAGCCATGGTAATGTTTCCCCCCCCCCCCCCCCCCCCAAATGAAAATAGGCATGACAAATTCACTTTAAGTTTTAGGGGAAAATTAAGTTAAATAATGCTTAGTTTTGGGCCATGTCTTATAGAAATTCAAAGAATAAAGCATAATTTTAGGCAAATAGTTATGAAGAGTTAAACATTTAGTTGTATATTAAATTTAACTAAATGATACTTTTAGAGAAAAGGGTTAATAATAAATAACAAACAAAATAGTTTTTAAGATTAATTTAAGTCAGGCTAAGGTTTATAGATAGACAAATAGTAAAAAGTAAAGCATAATTTTAGGGAAATATTTATGAGAAATTAACTTCTAAGATAAAGCAAATAATTTCTAGGCTACAAACGGTTAATTCAAACATCAATTTCAAAAAAAAAGCCGCAAAAATATAAAAAAAATTGTTATCCAAATGTTATACAAACTAGGTCTTCCTCTATACTAGATTCGACCTCAGAGGTCTTTATCTATACTAGAGTTGACCTCAGAGGTCTTTATCTATACTAGAGTCGACCTCTGAGGTATTTCTTTATACTAGAGTCGACCTCTGAGGTCTTCCTCTATACTAGAGTCGACCTCAGAGGTCTTTATCTATACTAGTGTCGACCTCAAAGGACTTTATCTACACTAGAGTCGACCTCTGAGGTCTTCCTCTATATTAGAGTCGACCACAGAGGTCTTTATCTATACTAGAGTCGACATCTGAGGTCTTCCTCTATACAAGAGTCGACCTGTGAGGTCTTCCTCTATACTAGAGTCGACCTCTGAGGTCTTCCTCTATACTAGAGTCGACCTCTGAGGTCTTCCTCTATACTAGAGTCGCCCTCTGCAGTCTTCCTCTATACTAGAGTCGAACTCTGAGATCTTCCTCTATACCGAAGTGGCCAAATGAGGTCTTCCTCTATACTAGAGTCGACCTCTAAGTTCCTCCTCTATACTAGAGTCGAGCTCTGAGGTCCTCTTCTATACCGAAGTGGACAAATAAGGTCTACTCTATATTAGAGTCGAACTCTGAGGTCTTCCTCTATACTAGAGTCGACCTCTGAGGTCTTCCTCTATACTAGAGTCGCCCTCTGCAGTCTTCCTCTATACTATAGTCGAACTCTGAGATCTTCCTCTATACCGAAGTGGCCAAATGAGGTCTTCCTCTATACTAGAGTTGACCTCTGAGGTATTCCTCTAAACTAGAGTCAACTTCTGAGGTTTTCTTCTAAACTAGAGTCGACCTCTGAGGTCTCCCTCTATAAAAGAGTCTAGATCTGAGGTGTTCTCGATAATGGAGTCGACCTCTGAGGTCTTCCTCTATAATAGAGTCGACCTCTGAGGTCTTCCTCTAAACTAGATTCGACCTCTGAGGTCTTCCTCTATACTAGAGTCGACCTCATAGGTCTTCCTCTATACTAGAGTCGACCTCATAGGTCTTCCTCTATACTAGAGTCGACCTCCGAGGTCTTCCTCTATACTAGAGTCGACCTTTGAGGTCTTCCTCTATACTAGAGTCGACCTCTGAGGTCTTCCTCTATACAAGAGTCGACCTCTGAGGTCTTCCTCTGTACTAGAGTCGACCTCTGAGGTCTTCCTCTATACTAGAGTCGACCTCATAGGTCTTCCTCTATAATAGAGTCGACCTCATAGGTCTTCCTCTATACTAGAGTCGACCTCATAGCTCTTCCTCTATACTAGAGTCGACCTCCGAGGTCTTCCTCTATACTAGAGTCGACCTCCGAGGTCTTCCTCTATACTAGAGTCGACCTTTGAGGTCTTCCTCTATACTAGAGTCGACCTCTGAGGTCTTCCTCTATACTAGAGACGACCTCTGAGGTCTTCCTCTATACTAGAGTCGACCTCATAGGTCTTCCTCTATACTAGAGTCGACCTCTGAGGTCTTCCTCTATACTAGAGTCGACCTCATAGGTCTTCCTCTATACTAGAGTCGACCTCCGAGGTCTTCCTCTATACTAGAGTCGACCTTTGAGGTCTTCCTCTATACTAGAGTCGACCTCTGAGGTCTTTCTCTATACTAGAGTCGACCTCTGAGGTCTTCCTCTATACTAGAGTCGACCTCTGAGGTCTTCCTCTATACTAGAGTCGACCTCTGAGGTCTTCCTCTATACTAGAGTCGACCTCTGAGGTCTTCCTCTGTACTAGAGTCGACCTCTGAGGTCTTCCTCTATACTAGAGTCGACCTCTGAGGCCTTCCTCTATACTAGAGTCGACCTTTTGAGGTCTTCCTCTATACTAGAGTCGACCTCTGAGGTCTTCCTCTATACTAGAGTCGACCTCTGAGGTCTTCCTCTATACTTGAGTCCACCTCTGAGGTCTTCCTCTACACTTGAGTCGACCTCTGAGGCCTTCCTCTATACTAGAGTCGACCTCTGAGGCCTTCCTCTATACTAGAGTCGACCTCTGAGGCCTTCCTCTATACTAGAGTCGACCTCTGAGGTCTTCCTCTATACTTCAGTTGACCTTTGAGGTCTTCCTCTATACTAGAGTCGACCTGTGAGATCTTCATCTCTTCAAGAGTCGAACTCTGAGGTCTTCCTCTATACTAGAGTCGACCTCTGAGGTTTTCCTCTATACTAGAGTCGACCTCTGAGGTCTTCCTCTATACTAGAGTTGACCTCTGAGGTCTTCCTCTATACTAGAGTCGACCTCTGAGGTCATCATCTATACTAGGGTTGACCACTGAGGTCCTCTATACCTCTGTGTTCTTCTGAGGTTTTCCTTCAGTCAACCTTTGACGTCTTCCTGTACACAAGAGTCGCGTGTGCACTAAACTTTTTTGTTTTTAACACTTAGACACACTTTAGTTTAATCATTAAAATTGTATGGCTTTTTTCAACCATGTTGTTATTGTTTGAATTAAAACTTCTTGGCTATTTGTCAACGTTTTTCTTCCATGTCCGCCTAGTGTTTGTTAAACAAAATAAAAAGAAAACTTAACTTAACTTTTGTTATTCTTTGCTGTTTCTAACATTGAACTTTGACACCCTGTTATCAACAGCAATATCCTGCTGGGAAAGGAGGAGAGATCATTTCTGTCTTGTTGAAGGCAAAAAAAAAATACATTCAGCATAAACTTTTTCTTCTATTTCCTCCCCTACAAAAATAGCTAACATTTGCCCTATATTTACCCAAACATCATTAGAAGTAATAAAGTTTATTTCAACAACATTTTTATATTGTTTATTCAGCAATTTTAATAAATTGTTAGCTTTAAGGGATTTTGAAGAGATATTTTTTTGTACACCGAAAACTTTTAGTTATTTTCCATTACTGGGATTATTGCAATTTTTACAGAAAATCGAAGCAACTATTTTCCTGCAAAAGTCTTTACACTCTAAAGGAATTTTCCATAAAAAATGTATCTATGTCAGAGTGAAAATTTCCCCCAGAATCCCTATTCAATGCTTATAAACATTTATAAACCATTCCATTAAAAATAGATTTTCGTATTTTATTTTTTTAAAACTAAAACTAACATATATCCTCAAAGCATTAACTGTAAAAAACTAAACTCTCACACGATTTTCGTCTCTTGTTTTATATACATATATATTTATTTGAATTCTTTTTTATTGGCATTAGACTAATATTTGTTTATTTATACCAATTGGCAAAACAAAGCCTATGGCCAAAATCATTTGAAAAATAAACAAATGTGTGAAGAACTGCATGAATGAATAAAAACCAAAAGAAAAAAAAAGAAAACACAACCAACATTGGAATTGGAAAATTTATTTTAATTTTAAAAAAGATTAATTGCTGCGGCAATTTATAAGTAAATATTTGCCAATTGGTCATACACATTAGGATTATATAATACATACGAATGCCTGAAAATGGTAAAAATGTATATAAAATATATTTATTTACATATGTATTGTATATATGTATGGATAAAACCTTTTAAATAAACACAATGGTCAGTAGAGATGGTTGAACTCAGCTGGGACAAAATGTTTAAACATAAAACAAATATATGTCTGTCTACCAAAACCAACAGAAACAACAGCAATAATATTAAATTAATTTAAAACGAAACAAATGAATTAAAACGAAAGGTCCTTAAATAAAAATATTTTGATGGAAATATTACCAACAGAAATTTCCACAGACTGCAACAGACTTTCTACAGAAAACCTCTCCACTGACTGCAACAGACTTTCTATAGAAAATATCTCCACTGGTAGCAACATATTTTTTATAGAAAATCGCTCCACTGACAGCAGGAGAGATCTCTCCACTAGCAGCAACAGATTTTCTATAGAAAATCTATCCACCGACATGAACCGATTTTCTGTATAAAATCTCCCCATTGATAGCTACAGATTTTCTATAGAAAATCTCTCCACTGACAGCATCAGATTCTCTCCACTGACAGCAACAGTTTTTTTTATAGAAAATTTTTCCACTGACACCAACAGATTTTTTATAAAAAATCTCTCCACACTGACAGCAAAAGATTTGGTATCAAAAATGTCTCCACAACTACCGTAACAGATTTTCTATAGAAAGTTTCTCCACACTGACTGACAGTGACAGATTTTCTATAGAAAATCTCTCCACACTGGCAGTGACGAATATATTTCAGTCAAGGGAGCTTTTCTTTAGAAAATCTCTGGATTTTTATAGAAAATTTCTGTAATGACAGCGACAGATTTTCTATAGAAAATTCTCCCCTGACGGCGATAGATTTTTTTATAGAAAATATCTCCGGAATGACAGCTATAGGTTTTAAATAGAAAATGTCTCCAGAATGACAGTGATAGATTTTCTATAGAACATTTATCCACAGTGACATCTTTTCGATGGAAAATATCTCCACTGACAACAACATATTTTGTATAGAAAATCTCTCCAATGAACACAACATATTTTCTATAGAAAATCTCTCCAATGAACACAACATATTTTCTATAGAAAATCTCTCCAATGAACACAACATATTTTCTGTAGAAAATCTCTACACTGACAACACCAGATATTCTATAGCAAATCTTGTACTCTGACAGCAACAGATCCTCTATAGAAAAATCTCTCCACTGACAGCAACAGATTTTCGAAGTATATTTTTCTATAGAAAATCTCCCCACACTGACAGCAACAGATTTTCTGTAGAAAATCTTTCCACACTTACAGCAACTGATTTTCTATAGGAAATCTCTCCACACTGACAGCAACAGATTTTCTATAGAAAATCTCCACACTGGCAACACTATATCCTGTATAGAAAATCTCTCTACTGACATCAACAGATTTTCGATGGAAATTTTTCTATAGAATATCTCTCCACATTGACAGCAACAAATTGTCTATAGAAAATATCTCCACACTGACAGCGACATACTACATGTTCTCTATAGAAAATCTCTCCACACTGGCAGCAACAGATTTTTCATAGAATATCTCTCCACTGACAGCAATAAATTTTCTATCGAATATCTCTCCATTGACAGCCATAGATATTCTATAGTAAATCTCTCCAATAACAGCGACAGATTTTTTATAGAAAATATCTACACTGAAAGCGAAATATTTTTTAAAAAAAAGCTCTCCAATATCAGCAATAGTCTATAGTATATGTCTCAAATAACAGCGACAGATTTTGTATATAAAATCTCTCCACTGACAGCAACAGATTTTCTGTTGAACATCTCTCCACTGACAGCAACAGATTTCCTGTTGAAATCTCTCCACAGTGACAGCAACAGATTTTCTATAGAAAATTTCACCGTTGACAGCGAAAGATTGCCCGTTTAATATCTCTCCGCTCACGGCAATAGATTTTCTACAGAAAATCTCAACCTTGACAGCGACAGATTTTCTATAGAAATTCTCTCCCCTGAGAGCAACAGATTTTCTAGCGGTAGATTTTCTATAGTAAATCTCTTCAATAACAGCGACAGATTTTTTATAGAAAATATCTACACTGACAGCAAAAGATTTTCTATACAAAATCTCTCCACTAATAGCAAAAAGTTTTCTATAAAAAAATTGCTCAACTAACAGTGAAAAGTTTTCAATAGAAAATCATTCCACCGTTAAAAAAAATATTCTATAGAGAATGCCTCAATTGAAACCGACAAATATTTTCACATAACCAATTTTTAATATTTTTTCTTAAAAAATTTTCGATCAGAAACTTGTATAGAAATTTTTTTTTAAAAAAATCCATTAAATTTCATTCCAAAATATTTTTACATTTGAAATTTTCTCTTGCAATCCAAAAATGTCAATGTCCGTTTGAAATTCTCTCTAATTTACTCGCCAATTACGTTTGTGGGGGTAATTTTGCCAAATGAAGTTAAAATTCTAATTTCCTCCAGTTTTTGTCGGTTTCTGGTATTTTTAATAAACTTAAAACCACTTTAATTATTATTTTATAATTTACCAGGCAACCAGGACGAATCCACTCTACCCATCTAAACGGTATATGAAAACCTCACCACAGGCGGCTGCAATTTTATACACCAAAGGTTTTCGGTGCTCTCGGATAGATGATGGACGCTGGGTTTTGGTGGCTGGCCCGAAGGGTAGGATGGAAAGTATTGTTGACCTTTTTGTCGCGGTTGACATGACAGGCAAACAAAACGACCAACTAACCGAAAAACTAACTGCTCTTAGCAAAAGTCCATGTGAAAAATGTTTCCAGCATGTCAACTGCGGAGCAGCCAGCAGAACTCGGGGAGGTGAGAGAAGGGACGGTGGTCAACATGAAATAGAGAAAACGGGTCAACATCAGACTTGGGCCGCCTGGGAAGTCTGGCTAACCCGAATTTCCACAAAACAAATAGTAATCCACAGCACAGCCAGAGCAAACAAAGGACCTCATCATATCAGCGATACACCCTCCCCGGCGACCACCACTCCTTTGGTGTCCTGATAATAAATATTATTTTGCCACTCTATAAATATGTAGGAAACACAGCTATGACTGAAGCAATGCTAATGATGATGATCATCATCATCTTCTTCATAATTTCCCAAAAGTGGTGGCAGCATATCTGATGCAGCTCTTCACTTTGTTGTCTCTGGCAAGAGCACAGACAAAAATACTTCTCCAAATGTTTCAGAGAAGACAACATTGCAAATGACTGAATAAATAGAAATTAGTAATTTTTGTCTGAGGGGAAATAAAACGATTCCTTTATTTGGTGGTTCACTCTGCTTTTGGCTGCAATCATCATAAATAGCGGCAAATGACACAGTTTCTCGGAAGAGAGGAGGAACAAACAAAGTCATTAGTAAATTAATGCAAACGTTTTCATTAAAATATTGCAACACGGTGGCCCATGATGATGAGACTGAGTACTTTCGGCGAAGTAGTAGAGTAGAATAGAGAATTATTTACACAGAGAATCATAGGAATCGTGAATTTCCTTTGAATTCCTTTAGCGCAGGCTCTCTTAACAAATAAT
This sequence comes from Eudasyphora cyanicolor, assembly GCA_963930755.1. Taxonomy (NCBI): domain Eukaryota; kingdom Metazoa; phylum Arthropoda; class Insecta; order Diptera; family Muscidae; genus Eudasyphora; species Eudasyphora cyanicolor. The sequence continues at coordinate 41,696,582 of OZ005738.1, forward strand.
CGTAGATAACCATAATAAAGAATTTTGGATTCCTCTGGCATGGAATCAAAAATTCCTTGTCTAAAATTCGTAGAATCCATTGTTAAAGTATAATGGAAACCCTTCCCTGAAGGATTTGTGAATTCTCTGAACAAATAAATGTGAACCTTATCAAATAATTTTAGATTACTTCAACCAAGATGCACTTAGGATGATTCGGCGATTCCCATTAGAAACAATAATGGATTTCCTTTAAAGTAATTCTTAAGACGGAATCGTGGATTCCTTTAAGAATGAATCGAGGATTTCTTTAAGAAAGAATAATGCATTCCTAAAAGAATAATGGTAGACCTTAACAAAGAATTTATGAATACAGGATTTCCTTAGCAAAGAATCATTGATTCCCTCAACAAAGAATCGAATAAAAATAATTCTTAAGAACGAATCTTTGATTCTTTTAAGAAAGAGTAGTGGATTCCTGTAAGAGAGAATATACGATTTTTTAAAACGAATCGTGGATTCTTTAAAAAAGAGAAGTGATTTTTCTAAGAAAGAATGGTGGATATATTTAAAAAAGAATAGTGTATTCCTTTAAGAAAGAATAGTGGATTCACTTAAGAAAGAATCTTGGATTCCTTCAAGAAAGAGTCGTAGATTTCTTTAAGAAAGCGTCGTATATTTCTTTAACAAAGCGTCATGGATTTCTTTAAGAACGAGTGGAGGATTCCTTTAAGAATGAGACGAGGGTTCCTTTAAGAAAGAGTAATGGATTTCTTTAAGAAAGAGTATTTAATTTCTTTAAGAAATAATCGCGGATTCTTTTAGGAGAGAATAGAAGGATTCGTGGATCTCCTTAAAAAAAGAGTAGTGGATTTCTTTAAGAATGAGTGGTCGATTCCTTTAAGAAAGAACCGTATATTCATTTTGGAAAGAATCGTGGATTCATTTAACAAAGAACGGTAGATCTCCTTAAAAGTCATGGATTTCTTTAAGAATGAGTCGTTGATTCCTTTAAGAAATAATAGCGGATTCATTTAAGAAAGAATCGTGGATTTATTTCAGAGAGAATCGTGTGTTCTTCCAGCTAGTAATCGTGGATTCCTTTAAAAAGGAATCAAGCATTTTTAATAAGGAATCGCGGATTATTTTTAGAAAGAATCGTGGATTCACCTAAGAAAGAATCGTGGATTCACTTCCTTAAATAAAGATTCGTGGATTCACTTAAGAAAGAATCGTGTATTACTTTAAGAAAGAATAGAAGATTCATTTAATAAATAATCGTAAATAATAATAAATAAATATATTAATAATATTAAATAAATAAATAATTAATTTTTTTAAGAACGTATCGTGGATTCCTTTTTGAAAGAATCGTGGATTCTTTAAGATTGTATCGCGGATTCCTTTCAGATGGAATGGTGAGGGCTTTAAGATAGTAACGTGGATTTCCTTAAGAAAGAATAGTTGATTCTTTTAAGAAGGAATCGTGGATTAGTTTAAGAAAGGATAGTGGATTCATTTAAGAAAGAATCGTGGATTCGTTTAAGAGAGGATAGTGGATTCATTTCAGAAAGAATCGTGGATTCTTTTAAGAAGGAATCGTGGACTATTTTAGAAGGAATCCTGAATTCACCTAAGAAAGAATCGTGGATTCACTTCCTTAAATAAAAATTCGTGAATTCACTTAAGAAAGAATCGTGTATTACTTTAAGAAAGAATAGTAGATTCATGTACGAAAAATCTTGGATTCCTTTAAAAAAGAATTGTGGATTCATTTATATAAATTGTGAATTGTAAAAACTTTAATAATTAAAAAATTAATAATATTTAATAAATAATTAATTAATTTTTTTGAGAAAGAATGGTGGATTCTTTAAGAGTGTATCGTGGATTTCTTTCAGATGGAATGGTGGATGCTTTAAGATAGTAATGTGGATTCCCTTAAGAAAGAATCGTTGATTCTTTTAACAAGGAATCGTGGATTCTTTAAGATTGTATCGTGGATTTCTTTCAGATGGAATGGTGGATGCTTTAAGATAGTAATGTGGATTCCCTTAAGAAAGAATCGTTGATTCTTTTAACAAGGAATCGTGGATTCGTTTAAGAAAGGATAGTGGATTCATTTAAGAAAGAATCGTGAATTCGTTTAAGAGAGGATAGTGGATTCAGTTAAGAAAGAATCGTGGATTCTTTTAAGAAGGAATCGTGGATTATTTTAGAAAGAATCGTAGATTCTTTTAAGAAGGAATCGTGGATTATTTTAGAAAGAATCCTGGATTATTTTAGAAAGAATCCTGGATTATTTTAGAAAGAATCCTGGATTATTTTATAAAGAATCACTTAAGAAAGAATCGTGTATTACTTTAAGAAAGAATAGTAGATTCATTTAAGAAATAATCGTGGATTACTTTAAAAAAGAATTGTGGATTCATTTATATAAATTGTGAATTGTAAAAACTTTAATAAATAAATTAATTAATAAAGCAATAAAAAAATAAGAATGAATAGTGGAATCGTTATAAAATAATCGTGGATTCCTTTAAGAAAGAATCGTGGATTAATTTAAGAAATAATTGTGGATTCATTTCAAAAAGAGACTTGTGTGTTCATTTAGAATGAATATTGGAATCGTTTCAAAAATAATTGTGGATTCATTTAAGGAAGAATCGTGGATTTGTTTAAGGAAGAATCGTGGATTCGTTTAAGAAATGGTTGTGGAATCGTTTAAAAAAGAATCGTGGATTCGTTTAAGAAATGATTGTGGATTCATTTAAGAAAAAATAGTGTATTCATTTAAGAAAGAATCGTGGATTCATTTAGAGAAGAATCGTGAATTCTTTTAAGAAATAATTGTGGATTAATTCAAGAAACAATTGTGGATTCATTTAAGCAATAATAGTGTATTCGTTTAAGAAATAATAGTGGGATCATTTAAGAAAGAATCAAGGATTCCTTTTAGAGGTAATCGTGGATTCATTTAGGAAAGAATTGTGGATTCATTTTAGAATTGTGGATTCCTTTGAGAAAGAATCGTTGATTCGTTTAAGAAAGAATTGTGGTCTCCTTTAAAAAATAATCGTGAATTCCGTATAGACAAAATCGTGAGTTCTTTTAAGAAAGAATCGTGGATTCCATTAAGATAAAATCATGGCTTCCCTTAAGAAACAATGTGGATTCTTTTACGAAAGAATCGTGGGTTTCTTTTAGATAGAATCGTGGATTTTATTTAAGAAAGAATTGTGGAATCCCTTAAGCAAAAATGTGGATTCTTTTACGAAAGAATTGTGGATTCCTTTAAGATAGAATCGTGGGTTTTGTTTAAGAAAGAATTGTGAATTTATTTAAGAAAGAATGGTGGATTCCTTTAGGAAAGAATCGTAGATTCATTTAAGAAAGAATTGTTAATTCATTTTAGAAAGAAACGTATATTCATTTAGGAAAGAATCATGGATTCCTTCATGAAAAAATCACGGATTCCTTTAAGAAAAAATCACGGATTCCTTTAAGAAAGAATCTTGGATTCCTTTAAGAAATAATCGTGGATTCATATAAGAATGAATAGTGGAATCGCTTAAAAAAGAATCGTGGATTCATTTAAAGAAGAATCGTGGATTCGTTTAGGAAATAATTGTGGATCCATTTAAGAAAGAATCGTGATTCATATAAGAAAGAATCGTGGATTCATTAAAGAAAGAATTGTCGATACATTTATGGAAGAATAGTGGATTCCTTTACGTACATCTTCTTAAGGAAAAGTACATCTTCTTAAGGAAAAAGAGTGTATCTCCGTAAGAATGGTTAAACTTTTCCCTTATTAATAGATCGAGGATTTTCTTAAGAAATATTCAAGAATTTCGTAGAGACTGAATGGTGAATTCCTCGTGAAAGAATCTTGGATTCCTTTAAGAAATAATCGTGGATTTCTTTAAGAATTAATCGTGGATTTCTTTAAAAAAGAATCGTGTATTCCTTTAAGAGAGAATCGTGGATTTCTTTAAGAAATAATCGTGGATTTCGTTAAAAAATAATCGTGGATTTCTTTAAGAAATAGTCGTGGTTTCCTTTAAGAACGAAACGTACATCTTCTCAAGGAAGAACTCCTTACGAATGATTAAACTATCCGCTTATGAATCGCTCGGGGAAATATTCAAGAATTTCGTAGAGAATAAATGGTGGATTCCTTTATGAAAGAATCGTGGATTCCTTAGGAAAGAATCGTGGATTCCTTTAAGAAATAATCGTGCATATTCTCAAGAAAGAAACGTGGATCTCCTTTATAATGGTTAAAGTATTCCCTAATGAATTTATCGAGTTTTTCTTTATGAAATATTCAAGAATTCCGTTGAGATTGAATGGTGGATTACTTTGTGACAGAATCGGAATTTTTTGAATTAATTTGAGAAAGAATTGTGAATTTTTTATGAAAAATCGTGGATTCTTTGATCGTGGAATGAACCTTTAATGACGATCATTCTTTAAGAACTAATTAAGAAAGAATCGTGGATCTCCCTACGATAGGTTAATGTATTTTCTAAAGATTTGATAGTAGATTTCCTTAAGAAAGGTTCAAGATTTCCGTAGAGAATAAATGGTAGATACCTTTGAAGAAGAATCGTGGATTCTCTGGATAATAAATTGTGGACTCCCAGGTGAAAGAATCGTGAATTCAATTGAGAATAAGTTGTAGATTCCCTAGTGAATGAATCGTGCATTTCATAGAGAATAAATCTGGGACTCCCTATAAATGACGAATTTCTTTATGTAAGAATCATGTATTTTCTTATAAAAGGATTACTTATTCCCCATAGAAAGATATTTGATTTTCATAAGAAATGGTTAAGAACTTCTCATAGAAATTATTATTTATTTCTATTCAGTCAGAATTTATTTTTTTGGTTTGAGACCATATGTTCCATTTACTTTCTGTCTATTCCAAGAAAGTAATAGAAACAAATACAAAAATTGGTAGAGAGTTTTAATTGCTTGGTAGAATTGACTGCAGTTTCGATAGACACCACTCTATCATCTTCAGAATTCAGTAGCAATAGTGTATGTCTTTAACTTAAATCAGCTGAAATACTTGAGGAAGCAGTAAATTGAATTTAACAAGAACTGCTAACCAAACCCGTATTTTGCCGAACTAAGTCAACATACTAAAACTCTCATACCAATACATTTTTGTTTTTTGCTTGGGTTCGCATCGCGAACCACGAAAACAAATGTAGTTTTGTTATTCTGACTGAATAAAAAAACAACAGACCAACAATAAATAACAACAACACATACAAACACATGAGGTACGATGACGTCGGCATTAGCCGTTGACAAAACTACATTTGTTTTCGTGGTTCGCGATGCGAACCCAAGCAAAAAACAAAAATGTATTGGTATGAGAGTTTTAGTATGTTGACTTAGTTCGGCAAAATACGGGTTTGGTTAGCAGTTCTTGTTAAATTCAATTTACTGCTTCCTCAAGTATTTCAGCTGATTTAAGTTAAAGACATACACTATTGCTACTGAATTCTGAAGATGATAGAGTGGTGTCTATCGAAACTGCAGACAATTCTACCAAGCAATTAAAACTCTCTACCAATTTTTGTATTTGTTTCTATTACTTTCTTGGAATAGACAGAAAGTAAATGGAACATATGGTCTCAAACCAAAAAAATAAATTCTGACTGAATAACAAAACAACAGACCAACAATAAATAACAACAACACATTATTTATTTCTTTTAGAAAGTTTCAAGGACTCAATCGAGAATGAATCGTAGGGTTTTTTAAATATAAAAATTATCGATTCCCTTATGGAAGTTTAAATGACGCCCTTAATAAAGAATCTTGCAGTATCCTTATCATCGATTCCCAAAGCAAAAATTTATTTCTGGGAAGAAATGTGTAATTAATGGAATTGCGAAATTGCTATTTCTTGTTGCTTTGTTGCTGTTTTCACATTCCATGTCATTTCGACATTAACTCGAGTGTTACCTGGTCCGTACATCAATGATAAATGTAGTTTATTAGTTATGTAATGCTACCATGAACCTTGTATAAATGGAAAAATGGCGCATTCACCTCCCAGTGTGGGATGCTCAACATCATGGACAGAAGTTGCTGCGACCCAATCGGCACTATATACAGCTTATTTACCATGTCGCTCTGTAATGATTATGACACTACTAAATAACGTAAATTAATTTCAATGGAATGTTACGAGTATGTCGTGATGATGCTAATAGTGTTCCATCAATCGAATATAATTGGAACAGACAAGCTATACTCATCGATAAGTTCTACATGGATCAAAGAATGAAAGTCGATGAAACCGTAGTCAGAAAATGTGTGGAAGTGTCATCCTGTTTTAGTTCTTGGAAAACTTTAATTTCTGTCCACTTTTATTTTGTCAAAAGTTTTCTTATCCTTGGTTTCCAAGGATAAGTTAGACAATCAATAATAGGGGCGAGACAGGATGTCACATAAGAGACATTCAAGATGACAAAGTTACTCAATTGAATTATTTTCAAGGAAATTATATATTCACGGCACAAGTGATGAGAGTTCAACATGAACTAGTTACAAAGTTTATGCCTTAAGTAATAAATGATAATAAAATTAGACTTAGGGGAAATATGTATAGGAATATTTTTAAAAAAATTGCGTACTTGATGAAATGAAAAGAAAACATTTTAAAGAAGACAAATACAATAATCGTATTTTTTATATTCATTTTTCATTCAGATCGATTCTTCTTTAAATGAATCCACGATTCTTTCTTAAAAAATCCACATTTCTTTCTCAAAGGAATCCACGACTCTTTCTTAAATGAATCCATGATTCATTCCTAAAGAAATCCACGATTCATTCCTAAAGGAATCCTCGATTCATTCCTAAAGGAATCCACGGTTTTTTTGTAAAGAATCCACTATCATTTTCTTAAATTAATCCTCGATTCTTTCTTTCAAAATCAACGATTCTTTCTTAAAACAATCCACGATTCTTTCTTAAAGGAATCCATGATTCATTCTTAAAGGAATCCACGATTCTTTTTTAAAGGAATCCACTATTCCTTCTTGAATTCTTTCTTAAATGAATCCACGATTCTTTCTTAAAGGAATCCATGATTCATTCTTAAAGGAATCCACGATTATTTTTTAAAGGAATACACTATTCCTTCTTGAATTCTTTCTTAAAGGATTTCACGATATTTTTTCTTAAATGAATCCACAATACTTTCTTATACGAAGTCAGGATTCATTTATAACGGAATCGACGATTATTTTCTTAATAGAATCCAAGATTTTTTCTCAAAAGAATCCACGATTCTTGCTTAAAGTAATCCACCGTTCATGCTTAAATGTCTCCCCGATTCTGTTTCACGATTATTTCTTAAAGGAATTCACGATTCTTTCTTTAAGGAATCCATGATTTTTTCTTAAACGAATCCACGGTATTTGATTTTAAGGAATTTAGGATTCTTTCTGAAAGGAATCAACGATTCATTTCTAAAGAAGTGCATGATTCCTTCTAAAATGAATCCACTTTTCTTTCTTAAGGATATTCACAATTCTTTCTTAAAGCAGTCCATGATTCTTTCTAAAAGGAACCCCCGATTCTGATCCACGATTTCGTTTTAAAGGATTTCACAGAATCCATGAATGAATCAACAATTCTTTCTTAAACGAATCATCGATTCTTTTTTAACCGAATCCACGACACTTCCATAGAGGAAGCCACGTTTCTTTTACAAAATGATCCAAATGATATCTTTTTGATGGATTTCACAATTCTTACTTAAATGAATTTACGATGCTTTATTTAAGGAATCCCCGATTCGTTCCTAAAGTAATCCACGATTATTTCTTAAATGAATCCACGATTCTTTTTTGTAGGATTTCAAGATTCTTTTTAAAATGAATTTACGATTCTTTCTTAAAGGATCCACGATTCATTCTTAAATGAATCAACAATTCTTTCTTAAATGAATCAACGATTCTTTTTTAAACGAATCCACGATTCTTTCTTAAATGAATCCATGATTCGTTCTTAAAGGAATCCACGATTCGTTCTTAAAGGAACCCATGATTCGTTCATTAAGGAATCAACGATTCGTTCTTAAAGGAATCCACGATTCGTTCATAAAGGAATTCGTTCCTAAAGTAATCCACGATTATTTCTTAAATGAATCCACGATTCTTTTTTGTAGGATTTTAAGATTCTTTCTAAAATGAATTTACGATTCTTTCTTAAAGGACCCACGATTCATTCTTAACGAAATCCACCATTCTTTCTTAAATTCTCTTTTAAGGGAATGCAGGATTCCTTCTTAGCAGAATTCTTTCTAATCAGAATATACGATTCCTCCTTAAATAATTCAATAATTCTTTCTTAAATGAATCCACGATTCTTTCTTAATTAAAGTCACGACCCTTGTATAATCCACCATTCTTTGTTGAAGGATTTCACGATTCTTTCCAAAATGAATTTACTATTATTTCTTAAAATAATCCCCGATTCTTTCTAAGCGAAATCCACCACTCTTTACAGAATCCACGGTTCTTCCTTAAAAGAATCCGCGATTCTTTCTTAAAAGAATCCACGATTCTTTCTTAAAAGAATTCACGATTCTTTCTTAAATGAATACACGATTCTTTTTTAAACGAATCCACGATTCTTTCTTAAATGAATCCACGATTCAACGATTCATTCTTAAATGAATGCACGATTCATTCTTAAATGAATGCACGATTCTTTGTTAAAAGAATCCACGATTCTTTCTTAACAGAATCCATGATTCCTTCTTAAAGGAATCAACGATTCTTTCTTAAAGCAATCCACCATTCTTTCCTAAAGCAATCCACGATTCTTTCCTAAAGGAATCCACTATTCCTTCTTAAAATCTTTCTTAAAGGAAGCAACGATTCGTTCTTAAAGCAATCTACCACTCTTTCTTAAACGAATTCAGGATTATTTTTAAAGGCATCCACGATTCTTTCTCAAAGGAATTCAGGATTAATTTTCAAAGGAATCCACGGTTCTTTTTCAAAGGAATCCCCAATTATTTCTTAAAGGAATCCCTTCCTTAATTCTTTCTTAAAGGAATTCAAGGAATTTTTCTTAAAAGAATCCACAATACTTTATTAAACGAATTCAGGATTCATTTTCAAAGCAATCCACGATTATTTTCATAAATGGATCCACAATTCTTTCTCAAAAGAATCCGCTATTATTTCTGAAAAGAATTCACGATTTTGTCTCAAAAGAATCCACTATTAATTCTTAGCCAAATCCACGATTCTTTCTAAAAGTATTCCACGATTCTTCTTTAAAGGACTCCCCGATTCGGCTTAAAGATTCTTTCTTAAAGGAAACCATGATTCTTTCTTAAAGGAATTCACGATTCTTTCTTAGAGGAATCCATGATTCTTTCTTAAACGAATCCAAGATTTTAGATTTTAAGGAATTCCCGATTCTTTCTTAAAGGAATCGACGATTCTTTCTTAAAGAGTCCAGGATTCTTTGTTAAATTAATCCGCTTTTCTTTCTTAAAGCAATCCATGATTCTTTGTTAAATTAAACCGCATTTCTTTCTTAAAGCAATCCACGATCAGTTATTAATTGAATCAACGATTACTTCTTAAAAGAATCCAATATTCTTTCTTAAATTAATCTCAGATTCTTTTTGAAAGAATTCACGATACTTTCTTAAATTATGCCACAATTCTTTTAAATATTAATACATTTTCTTTCTTTTTTTAAAGGAATCCACGATTCTTTCTTAAAGAAATCCAGTATTCTTTCTTAAACGAATCCACGACAGCTCCTTTGTGGAAGCCACGATTCTTTTTTAAAGAATGCACGGTCTTTCTTGAATGAATCCACCACGACGATTCTTTTTTGAAGGAATTTACTATTCGTTCTTAAATTAAGCTACGAATATTTTAAAGGGTGTCCCAAGAAGAGCGCAATTTTTTAATCTATATGTATAAAAGAAAGTGATGTTAGTTACTACGCTTATAACTCGAGAACGCCTGGACCGATTTCGGTGATTAGCACCAATTCGGACAGGTCTCCGGCCAAATAAGAAAAATACACAAGAAAATTTTGGAAAAAAGTCGGAAAATTGGGAAAATCGAAAATTGCTATTTCTTGCGAGATTCCTACTGTTCCTATCTACTACTCTCATTTTGAATCCAATTTTTTTTATTAATTTTCTATTAAACAAAAAAGTTTTCTATTAAACATATGTACGAGTATGTGCTATTTTTCTTGCTGCAATTCATTCGAGTTTTGCGTATTGTTACACTGATTTCGCGTATCACATCGACAAACGGTACAAGCATTACGATCAATTAAAATTCAACGCGATATTTATCAGTTCGAAAATTTTTTCAGGTAATAAGTTTGAGTATAAGAGGTAAGGTTATCTTATTGGATTGCGGGCACTGCAAAATCATAATTTCGGATGAATGCACGATGGCGCATAAACGAGCTCTGGAGGCAGTTGACCGAACGATGAAGGATTTACGACGTGATTTGAGACAATTTGGTGAGTCTATGATATTGCTCTCCGGAGATTTTCGTCAAACGCTTCCCGTCATCCCGAAATCTACTGCCGATGAAATTAATGCATGCCTGAAATCGTGGTCTTTGTGGCGGCATGTCAAGAAGTTGAAATTGACCACGAACATGAGAGTCGCGTTGCAGAACGACTCATCGGCTCTTGAATTCTCGAAACAACTGTTGGCGCTTGGCAATGGCCAAATTACTGTTGATGTTTCCACTGCATTGATATTGTTCCCGGCAAATTTTTGCGAGTTCACATCGTCGAACGAAGAACTCATCACCAAAGTGTTTCCAAATCTCGATTAGATTAGTGAACGGGCAATATTAGCAGCGAAGAATAAGGACGTCGATAGCATGAATTTTATTATTCAAAGTAAAATCGAACTCGCTTGATGTGCCAGGAGCTCCGCCGCATAATTTACAGCTGAAGGTGGAATCGATCATAATCATGTTGCGGAATCTGAATCATCCGAAATTGTGCATAGTTCGCGGTTGTCCATTATGAAACTGATGGACAATGTGATTCAGGCGACGATCATCAAGGGAAAATTCAAAGGAGAGGAAGTCCCTTTCCCACGAATTCCGATTATTCCAACTGATCTTTCATTCCAATTCAAGCGGATTCAGTTCCCTGTACGATTGGCTTTTACGATGACATTCAATAAATCTCAAGACAAATCGTAGGAAGTCTGTGGAATTAATCTCGAATTTCCCTGTTTTTCGCACGGTCATCTGTACGTTGCCTGTCTTCTGTCTTCGTTGTTTGTTGTTTATCACATCGCTCTCTACTGATTTCGATTCCTTTTAAACAAATCGCATTAAAATTTTAACTGCCAGGAGCTCCGCCGCATAATTTACAGCTGAAGGTGGAATCGATCATAATCATGTTGCGGAATCTGAATCATCCGAAATTGTGCATAGTTCGCGGTTGTCCATTATGAAACTGATGGACAATGTGATTCAGGCGACGATCATCAAGGGAAAATTCAAAGGAGAGGAAGTCCCTTTCCCACGAATTCCGATTATTCCAACTGATCTTTCATTCCAATTCAAGCGGATTCAGTTCCCTGTACGATTGGCTTTTACGATGACATTCAATAAATCTCAAGACAAATCGTAGGAAGTCTGTGGAATTAATCTCGAATTTCCCTGTTTTTCGCACGGTCATCTGTACGTTGCCTGTCTTCTGTCTTCGTTGTTTGTTGTTTATCACATCGCTCTCTACTGATTTCGATTCCTTTTAAACAAATCGCATTAAAATTTTAACTATCTGTGTTTTATTATCACTCTGGAGTTTATCTGAAGGCGTTAAATTGGGGCGAGGCGAAGTTCGCCGGGTCCGCTAGTTTTAAATAAAACACAGATATTTAAGAAAAAATCGTGAAACTTTATTATATCGTAAAGTAGACAGAATGAGGTTATGTATGGAACAATATATCGTGCAGATGGCCGCCGCGGCTTTGCTGGCATGCACGCGATCTTTTAATGAAATTTTCAATGACCGTTTTGCATGAATGCTGCGGTATTTCATTAATGCAGCGTCCAATTTCGTCTTTTAAGGCTTGAGTCGTCGTCGGCTTATTCGCGTAAACCATCGACTTCAAAAAACCCCAAAGAAAAAAATCTAATGGTGTTAAATCGCACGATCTAGGCGGCCAATTCTGATCTCCAAAACGCGAAATAACACGACCGGGAAATGACTGATGCAGCAATTGAATTGTTTCTCTGGCTGTATGACATGTGGCGCCGTCTTGTTGGAACCACATGCCCTCCACATTCATTTCTTCAATTCTAGGCAAGAAAAAACTGGTTATCATTTCACGATACCGAACACCATTGACTGTTTGCGCTTGACCTGCCTCATTTTCATAAAAAAAAGGTCCAATGATTCCTCCAGCCCAAAAACCACCCAAAAACCGGTCGATCGACCTGGTCGATGGCGCGTTGTTGTCTTTACATCACTAACAGACCCAGTTTCGGCAAATTTATCCATTAATCTCTTTACAGTTGACTCTTTTGGAGCATTATTGTGACCCCAAATTGATCGCAATTTGCGAACTGTAGCCGCAAAACTTTCACCATTTTGGTAAAACAATTTCACAATGAGAATGCGTTGTTCATTCGTGTAGCGCTCCATTTTTACTAACCTCGTACCTTCTACTAACAAACAATAACAATTATTCAAATGTCAAACAATGACACTTCGAATGTTGCGAGATTTAAAAATTGCGCTCTTCTTGGGACACCCTTTATAAAGTAATCCACGATTCTTTTTTTTAAGTATTTCACGATTCTTTCTAAAATAAAATTAGATTTGTCTTAAAGGAATCCCCGAATCCACGATTCTTTCTTAAATGAATCCACCATTCTATCTTAAAGGAATCTGCGATTCGTTCTTAAAGACATCTGCCATTCCTTCTTAAAGCATTTCACGATTCGTTCTTTAATGAATCTCCGATTCGTTCTAAAAGACATCTGCCATTCCTTCTTAAAGCATTTCACGATTCGTTCTTTAATGAATCTCCGATTCATTCTTAAAGAAATCAACGATTCTTTCTTAAAGAAATCAACGATTCTTTTTTAAAGGTGTCCATGATTCTTTGTTAAATGAGTCCATTTTTCTTTCTTAAAGAATTACATGATTCTTTCTTAAAGGAATCCACGATTCTTTATTAATTGAATCAAAGATTCCTTCTTAAAGCAACCCATAATTCTTTCTTAAAGGAATCCACGATTCTTTATTAACTGAATCAAAGATTCCTTCTTAAAGAAATCCACCATTCATTCTTAAAGAAATCCACGATTTTTTCTTAAATAAATCCACGATTTTTTCTTAAATAAATCCACGATTTTTTCTTAAATAAATCCACGATTTTTTCTTAAATAAATCCACGATTTTTTCTTAAATAAATCCACGATTTTTTCTTAAATAAATCCACGATTTTTTCTTAAATAAATCCACGATTTTTTCTTAAATAAATCCACGATTTTTTCTTAAATAAATCCACGATTTTTTCTTAAATAAATCCACGATTTTTTCTTAAATAAATCCACGATTATTTTTGAAATGAATCTGCGAGTATTTCTTAAATGAATCGAAGATTCTTTTATGATGGAATTATTTATTAAATTAAGCCGCAATTCTTTTATAAAGTAATCCCCTATTCTTTCTTTTAGGAATCCACGATTCCTTCTTTAAGGAATCCATTATTCTTTCTTAAACGAATCCACGACACTTCCTTAGAGGAAGCCACGATTCTTTTTAAAGAATCCACGATTCTTTTTTAAAGGAATCCACGATTCTTTCTTCAAGTAATCCACGATTCGTGCTTAAAGGAATCCACAATTTATTCTTTAAGGAATATACGATTCGTTCTTAAAGATTCTTTTTTGAAAGATTTCACGATTTTTCTAAAATAAATTAACTATTCTTTCTTAAAGCAATCTACGATTTTTCCCAACGAAATTCCTATTTCTTTCTTAAATTCTCTCTAAAAGGAATCCACGATTCTTTCTTAACGGAATTCACGATACTTTCATAAAATAATCCACGAGTCTTTCTTAACGGAATTTACGATACTTTCTTAAAATAATCCACGATTCTTTCTTAACGGAATTCACGATACTTTCTTAAATGAATCCACGATTCTTTCTTAAAGGAATTCACGATAGCTTAATGAATGAATCTACGATTCTTTCGAAAAATCCAAGATTCTTTCTTAAAGGAATCCACGATTCTTTTCTAAATTAATCCACGATTTTTTCTTAAATGAGTCCGCAATTCGTCATTAAAGGAATCCGCGGTTCTTTTTAAGAAATAAAATTCCTTTGTTAAAGGAATTTATGAATCTTTCTGATTCGCTTTACTATATATTTTCCTTATTTTCCCTCTTTTTATATTTGATGGTATTATCATTTTCCATTGTTTCCATATAATCGCAGATCCTTTGAAATTGTCTCTTTGAACATAATTTGATGCTATGACATGTATACATTTGTCTGCTTTGGATTGTCCATCTAAATGATTTTCAATAAATCATGTCAAGGAATCACAAACTTCCACTTACAAAATGTGTCATATTAAATAGGGAATGCCATGCAACATCAGCAGAAACAACAACAATGATATCACCAGTTAACATTACTTACAACAAGTAGTTGGCATCAACAAAAACAAGAATGTTATGCCAGAACGAAAAATGAGAAGTGGGAACAGGAAAAGGAAGATAAAAACATTAAGCATTGAAGAATGAACACATACGAAAGGACAGTGTTTTAATGGACTTCCTCCCACTGCTGCACACCAATATGGATAATCATCCACTCACACATGAAGACATGACTACATTTTCATATAGTTGTAGATTTATTCTAGAAGTATTTGATGTTTGATATTGTTGCTAATGGTAGTTTGGAGGAGGAAAAGGTGCAAAAATATGAATGATAGTCCTTATGTGTGTTCACATTTTTATTTGTCTCTTCGCTAAGCATAACAAAGCATTATGACTGCAGAAGTGAGTGTATATGTGAGAGCATTTGTCCTGCAAGTGGTCAAAGAGCAGCAACAACGTCATCATCATCATCATAGCAACTGCTCCAATTTGTCTAACTGGTATGACAATTAAATTAATCGAAAAATAGTTTATAGTAGCGTTTTAATAAAATTGTTTAACAAAGCAAAGAATATGAATTTATGAAATTGCTAACGATTACATAAATTCTTTTAAACTAATGCTGTAGATTATGAAGAATTCCATGAAAATGCATAGCAATATATAAATCCACAATGGATAGCATGTGACCTTACAAAATAACTCAAACCTAAATAAAATAACACCGAAAAACACAAAAAAATTTAGTAGATGAGCACAGTAGGAATCGCAACAAGTTAGATGCTATATATGGGAGCTATATCTAAATATGGACCGATATCGCCCATTTGCAATCCCAAACAACCTGCAACTATAAGAAATATTTATACCAAATTTTATTAACCTAGCTCTATTATTACGGACTGTAGCGTGATTACAACAGACGGACGGAGGGACGGACGGACAGACGGACATGGCTAAATCGTCTTAGAATTTTACGACTATTAAGAATATATATACTTTATGGGGTCTCAGATCAATATTTAGAGGTGTTTCAAACAGAGCGACAAAATGAATATACCCCCCCTCCTACGGTGGAGGGTATAAACAAGTAGATATTTCAGCGAATTTATGATATGTATAAACCCAATATTGATTTTAGTTGAGAGCAGTTGATTTCCAACGCACATAATTGCATCAGCAACTGCTAATGGGAAACTGATTTGTTATAATCTATCCATATATGTTATCCTTACACAAATACTGTTATTATCATAAATAGCGTTTTCATTTCACTGGAAATATTATGATTTTTCTCACGCTCCAGTTCAAAAGTCAATAAGAAAAAGCGAAACTCTATTAACAAGGACAACCACGAGGATTCATCACATCGTTGAGGACTTTTTGTATAGAAAAGTTCATCATTGATGACTTTTCGTATAGAAAAGTTCATCATTGATGACTTTTCGTATAGAAAAGTTCATCATTGATGACTTTTCGTATAGAAAAGTTCATCATTGATGACATTTCGTATAGAAAAGTTCATCATTGATGACATTTCGTATAGACAAGTTCATCATTGATGACATTTCGTATAGACAAGTTCATCATTGATGACTTTTCGTATAGAAAAGTTCATCATTGATGACTTTTCGTATAGAAAAGTTCATCATTGATGACTTTTCGTATAGAAAAGTTCATCAATGATGACTTTTCGTATAGAAAAGTTCATCAATGATGACTTTTCGTATAGAAAAGTTCATCAATGATGACTTTTCGTATAGAAAAGTTCAACATCGTATAGAAAAGTTTGTCATTGATGACTTATCGTATAGAAAAGTTCGTCATTGATGATTTTTCGTTTAGAAAAGATCATCGTTGATGACTTTTCGTATAGAAAAGTTCATCGTTGATGACTTTTCGTATAGAAAAATTCATCGTTGATGACTTTTCGTATAGAAAAGTTCATCGTTGATGACTTTTCGTATAGAAAAGTTCATCGTTGATGACCTTTCGTATAGAAAAGTTCATCGTTGATGACCTTTCGTATAGAAAAGTTCATCGTTGATGAGTTTTGGTATAGAAAAGTTCATCGTTGATGACTTTTCGTATAGAAAAGTTCATCGTTGATGACTTTTCGTATAGAAAAGTTCATCGTTGATGACTTTTCGTATAGAAAAGTTCATCGTTGATGACTTTTCGTATAGAAAAGTTCATCGTTGATGACTTTTCGTATAGAAAAGTTCATCGTTGATGACTTTTCGTATAGAAAAGTTCATCGTTGATGACTTTTCGTATAGAAAAGTTCATCGTTGATGACTTTTCGTATAGAAAAGTTCATCGTTGATGACTTTTCGTATAGAAAAGTTCATCGTTGATGACCTTTCGTATAGAAAAGTTCATCATTGATGACTTTTCGTATAGAAAAGTTCATCATTGATGACTTTTCGTATAGAAAAGTTCATCATTGATGACTTTTCGTATAGAAAATTACATCATCGTTGATAATTTGTGTCCAGAAAAGTTCACTGTTGCTGACTTTTCATATAGAAATGTTCATATACAAAAGCTTTAAACTAGGACATGTTGCATATGGTCCTGCAGCTTTATTTTATTAATGTAATCTTCTTGTTTTAAAACTGTCAATATATTTATACAAAATCAATATAATTCTGCTTCTCTGTTATATTGTCATTGCTAACCTAGATAGCATAAGCAGTGACCGGATCTGATTTGTAAGTAAATTCAATTTACACATAACGTTTTAATTCATAGAAACAGGAAGCAGACTTCCTAAACAGTTTGTGGTGGCTTGAGAATATTAACGACGTAGCAGTATGAGGAGAAGAACAATTTATTTAATTAATGCGAGTTTCAGTATG
This sequence comes from Eudasyphora cyanicolor, assembly GCA_963930755.1. Classification (NCBI taxonomy): domain Eukaryota; kingdom Metazoa; phylum Arthropoda; class Insecta; order Diptera; family Muscidae; genus Eudasyphora; species Eudasyphora cyanicolor. The sequence continues at coordinate 41,714,097 of OZ005738.1, forward strand.
ATGCTTTGTAATGCTATACCACCTTACGTATGAGTGTTGTGTAATTCCATTAATATCAATCATACGCTTCAGTGAATTCTGTTCATATTGAGTGAAGTTGATGAATAAATCCATTCAGTATAAATGTTTCTAAAGCAAAGGTGATAATATTCAATATAATTACATTATTATAGTTTACATAGTATACATGATATGTTATCAGACGAGTAAATGCCCAGGACAATGACCTTTTAACATATGAGTTATGTATTTATAACAATCATACGCTTCAGTGGCTTCTGAATATGTTCATGAGTTGATTTATACATATGTCAGTAACTCAATATATTCCATGTAATCAAATCATTCACAATTAACAACTGTAGCATAGTTAAATTATTTTGAGCAAAGGTCTTTCATACGTAACAAGTATACATATGAGCTATGAATAAATTTATTAAATTTAATTACAAATCTACTAAAATTAAGTACTAAATTATATATCAAATATATGTCAAAGAATATTTACATTAATATAGGTTAAAGGGTCTTCGAAACTCTACGATTAGTATAGTTTATGGTGTCATAGAAGTTTCACAATATTTGATGTTACATGTTTTCTATAAGAAAAGTCATCAACGATGAACTTTTCTATATGAAAAGTCATCAACGATGAACTTTTCTATACGAAAAGTCATCAACGATGAACTTTTCTATACGAAAAGTCATTAACGATGAACTTTTCTATACGAAAAGTCATCAACGATGAACTTTTCTATACGAAAAGTCATCAACGATGAACTTTTCTATACGAAAAGTCATCAACGATGAACTTTTCTATACGAAAAGTCATCAACGATGAACTTTTCTATACGAAAAGTCATCAACGATGAACTTTTCTATACGAAAAGTCATCAACGATGAACTTTTCTATACGAAAAGTCATCAACGATGAACTTTTCTATACGAAAAGTCATCAACGATGAACTTTTCTATACGAAAAGTCATCAACGATGAACTTTTCTATACGAAAAGTCATCAACGATGAACTTTTCTATACGAAAAGTCATCAACGATGAACTTTTCTATACGAAAAGTCATCAACGATGAACTTTTCTATACGAAAAGTCATCAACGATGAACTTTTCTATACGAAAAGTCATCAACGATGAACTTTTCTATACGAAAAGTCATCAACGATGAACTTTTCTATACGATAAGTCATCAACGATGAACTTTTCTATACGAAAAGTCATCAACGATGAACTTTTCTATACGAAAAGTCATCAACGATGAACTTTTCTATACGAAAAGTCATCAACAATGAACTTTTCTTTACGAAAAGTCATCAACGATGAACTTTTCTTTACGAAAAGTCATCAACGATGAAATTTTCTATACGAAAAGTCATCAATGATGAAATTTTCTATACGAAAAGTCATCAATGATGAACTTTTCTATACGAAAAGTCATCAATGATGAACTTTTCTATACGAAAAGTCATCAATGATGAACTTTTCTATACGAAAAGTCATCAATGATGAACCATTCTATACGAAAAGTCATCAATGATGAACCATTCTATACGAAAAGTCATCAATGATGAACCATTCTATACGAAAAGTCATCAATGATGAACTTTTCTATACGAAAAGTCATCAACGATGAACTTTTCTATAAGAAAAGTCATCAACGATGAACTTTTCTATAAGAAAAGTCATCAACGATGAACTTTTCTATAAGAAAAGTCATCAACGATGAATTTTTCTATAAGAAAAGTCATCAACGATGAACTTTTCTATAAGAAAAGTCATCAACGATGAACTTTTCTATAAGAAAAGTCATCAACGATGAACTTTTCTATAAGAAAAGTCATCAACGATGAACTTTTCCATACGAAAAGTCATCAACGATGAACTTTTCCATACGAAAAGTCATCAACGATGAACTTTTCCATACGAAAAGTCATCAACGATGAACTTTTCTATACGAAAAATCATCAACGATGAACTTTTCTATACGAAAAGTCATCAACGATGAACTTTTCTATACGAAAAGTCATCAACGATGAACTATTCTATACGAAAAGTCATCAACGATGAACTTTTCTATACGAAAAGTCATCAACGATGAACTTTTCTATACGAAAAGTCATCAACGATGAACTTTTCTATACGAAAAGTCATCAACGATGAACTTTTCTATACGAAAAGTCATCAACGATGAACTTTTCTATACGAAAAGTCATCAATGATGAACTTTTCTATACGAAAAGTCATCAACGATGAACTTTTCTATAAGAAAAGTCATCAACGATGAACTTTTCTATAAGAAAAGTCATCAACGATGAACTTTTCTATAAGAAAAGTCATCAACGATGAATTTTTCTATAAGAAAAGTCATCAACGATGAACTTTTCTATAAGAAAAGTCATCAACGATGAACTTTTCTATAAGAAAAGTCATCAACGATGAACTTTTCTATAAGAAAAGTCATCAACGATGAACTTTTCCATACAAAAAGTCATCAACGATGAACTTTTCCATACGAAAAGTCATCAACGATGAACTTTTCCATACGAAAAGTCATCAACGATGAACTTTTCTATACGAAAAATCATCAACGATGAACTTTTCTATACGAAAAGTCATCAACGATGAACTTTTCTATACGAAAAGTCATCAACGATGAACTATTCTATACGAAAAGTCATCAACGATGAACTTTTCTATACGAAAAGTCATCAACGATGAACTTTTCTATACGAAAAGTCATCAACGATGAACTTTTCTATACGAAAAGTCATCAACGATGAACTTTTCTATACGAAAAGTCATCAACGATGAACTTTTCTATACGAAAAGTCATCAACGATGAACTTTTCTATACGATAAGTCATCAACGATGAACTTTTCTATACGATAAGTCATCAACGATGAACTTTTCTATACGAAAAGTCATCAACGATGAACTTTTCTATACGAAAAGTCATCAACGATGAACTTTTCTATACGAAAAGTCATCAACGATGAACTTTTCTATACGAAAAGTCATCAACGATGAACTTTTCTATACGAAAAGTCATCAACAATGAACTTTTCTTTACGAAAAGTCATCAACGATGAACTTTTCTTTACGAAAAGTCATCAACGATGAAATTTTCTATACGAAAAGTCATCAATGATGAAATTTTCTATACGAAAAGTCATCAATGATGAACTTTTCTATACGAAAAGTCATCAATGATGAACTTTTCTATACGAAAAGTCATCAATGATGAACTTTTCTATACGAAAAGTCATCAATGATGAACTTTTCTATACGAAAAGTCATCAATGATGAACCATTCTATACGAAAAGTCATCAATGATGAACTTTTCTATACGAAAAGTCATCAACGATGAACTTTTCTATAAGAAAAGTCATCAACGATAAACTTTTCTATAAGAAAAGTCATCAACGATGAACTTTTCTATAAGAAAAGTCATCAACGATGAACTTTTCTATAAGAAAAGTCATCAACGATGAACTTTTCTATAAGAAAAGTCATCAACGATGAACTTTTCTATAAGAAAAGTCATCAACGATGAACTTTTCTATAAGAAAAGTCATCAACGATGAACTTTTCTATAAGAAAAGTCATCAACGATGAACTTTTCTATAAGAAAAGTCATCAACGATGAACTTTTCTATAAGAAAAGTCATCAACGATGAACTTTTCTATAAGAAAAGTCATCAACGATGAACTTTTCCATACAAAAAGTCATCAACGATGAACTTTTCCATACGAAAAGTCATCAACGATGAACTTTTCCATACGAAAAGTCATCAACGATGAACTTTTCTATACGAAAAATCATCAACGATGAACTTTTCTATACGAAAAGTCATCAACGATGAACTTTTCTATACGAAAAGTCATCAACGATGAACTATTCTATACGAAAAGTCATCAACGATGAACTTTTCTATACGAAAAGTCATCAACGATGAACTTTTCTATACGAAAAGTCATCAACGATGAACTTTTCTATACGAAAAGTCATCAACGATGAACTGTTATATACGAAAAGGGATCAATGATGAACTTTTCTATACGAAAAGTCATCAACGATGAACTTTTCTGTACGAAAAGTCATCAACGATGAACTTTTCTGTACGAACAGTCATCAATGATGAACTTTTCTATACGAAAAGTCATCAATGATGAACTTTTCTATACGAAAAGTCATCAATGATGAACTCTTCTATACGAAAAGTCATCAACGATGAACTTTTCTATACGAAAAGTCATCAACGATGAACTTTTCTATACGAAAAGTCATCAACGATGAACTTTTCTATACGAAAAGTCATCAACGATGAACTTTTCTATACGAAAAGTCATCAACGATGAACTTTTCTATACGAAAAGTCATCAACGATGAACTTTTCTATACGAAAAGTCATCAACGATGAACTTTTCTATACGAAAAGTCATCAACGATGAACTTTTCTATACGAAAAGTCATCAACGATGAACTTTTCTATACGAAAAGTCATCAACGATGAACTTTTCTATACGAAAAGTCATCAACGATGAACTTTTCTATACGAAAAGTCATCAACGATGAACTTTTCTATACGAAAAGTCATCAACGATGAACTTTTCTATACGAAAAGTCATTAACGATGAACTTTTCTATACGAAAAGTCATCAACGATGAACTTTTCTATACGAAAAGTCATCAACGATGAACTTTTCTATACGAAAAGTCATCAACGATGAACTTTTCTATACGAAAAGTCATCAACGATGAACTTTTCTATACGAAAAGTCATCAACGATGAACTTTTCTATACGAAAAGTCATCAACGATGAACTTTTCTATACGAAAAGTCATCAACGATGAACTTTTCTGTACGAAAAGTCATCAACGATGAACTTTTCTATACGAAAAGTCATCAACGATGAACTTTTCTATACGAAAAGTCATCAACGATGAACTTTTCTATACGAAAAGTCATCAACGATGAACTTTTCTATACGAAAAGTCATCAACGATGAACTTTCCTATACGAAAAGTCATCAACGATGAACTTTTCTATACGAAAAGTCATCAACGATGAACTTTTCTATACGAAAAGTCATCAACGATGAACTTTTCTATACGAAAAGTCATAAACGATGAACTTTTCTATACGAAAAGTCATAAACGATCTATATACGAAAAGTCATAAACGATGAACTTTTCTATACGAAAAGTCATCAACGATGAACTTTTCTACACAAAAAGTCATCAACGATGAACTTTTCTATACGAAAAGTCATCAACGATGAACTTTTCTATACGAAAAGTCATCAACGATGAACTTTTCTATACGAAAAGTCATCAGCGATGAACTTTTCTATACGAAAAGTCATCAGCGATGAACTTTTCTATACGAAAAGTCATCAGCGATGAACTTTTCTATACGAAAAGTCATCAACGATGAACTTTTCTATACGAAAAGTCATCAACGATGAACTTTTCTATACGAAAAGTCATCAACGATGAACTTTTCTATACGAAAAGTCATCAACGATGAACTTTTCTATACGAAAAGTCATCAACGATGAACTTTTCTATACGAAAATTCATCAACGATGAACTTTTCTATACGAAAAGTCATCAACGATGAACTTTTCTATACGAAAAGTCATCAACGATGAACTTTTCTATACGAAAAGTCATCAACGATGAACTTTTCTATACGAAAAGTCATCAACGATGAACTTTTCTATACGAAAAGTCATCAACGATGAACTTTTCTATACGAAAAGTCATCAACGATGAACTTTTCTATATGAAAAGTCTATATATATCACTTTTTGTCGTTTGACAAATATGTATATCTATCTGAGATTCCAATTATTCCGAAATTTGTTTAATATTTAATACTCAATAGTATTACCACATTCTGTCAAGTTCCTCTCGTTTGGTGCAATTATGTTGTGGTTTTGTCCTGATTTTTCATCAATCATGTGGAAACTAGAGCAACCAAATCTAAAATTCATCATCATTCAAATATATATATGTATATAGTATGTATATGTCTATATCCATGAAGAGTAATAATTTGCAGTTGAGGTTTTCCTTGAGGTTTTGCAACTCGAATAGAAAATTTTACAGTTTTTTATTAAATTTTGGAAAATCTCTCCTGGCTTTTATTTGCTCCCCTCTCCTTTCTATTGGCTTGGCACTCATCCTCCTAGTGTCCATAGAGACAATATGCTTTAATGTCATTTACGAAAAGGAAATTACTTAGAAAAAAACTTGTGCTTCTGCTTCAATGAAATGCCACAAGAGGGACACAAATTGTGGTTTTCTCCAGTTATGGGTCAAGCACAAGGAAATGAAAGTGACAAAAAATGCTGAGGTGGAAGGAATGGGAGAGAAAGTGTTTACCGTTTCTTCTTTATTTTGATTTGATAAGAGAATAGAAATGACTAAACTCAGAAATAGAAAATGGTATTGTGTAAAAAAACGATGGATTGTTAAATGTACTGAAGTGAAGCATGAAAAATTGACAATTGTGGAAATCATCTTTATTGAAAGTGCTCAAATATTTGAAAAGAATAAATATGGAAATTGTGGGGAAATTAGACTGGGCCAAGTGCTTTTGAAACATTTTACGTACAACAAAGGAGTTGGGAAAATAACTTGAACATTTTCTGTCTTTGCAAATACTCCAGTATTTTTATTCTTAATAAGATTTGGCATATTCCTCGTCTCTATTGAGGAAAGAAAAGTTGATCCAAATTCAATGATGTTCAATCCCTTAAACAAACATAACAAAAATCAGGAAATACAGATTGCCATCCATTTCTGTCCTTTTCCACTGTTTTGTTTATTGAAACAAATGATGTTATTTATTGGTATTTCATGCATTTTATTTTCGAAAAGTATGCACAAAGAAAAAAGCAGAAAACACTTGTTCCAAGATTACCAAATATTTTCAAGAGCACTTGCCAAAGGACTTTGGTTAATCCTTAAACCGGAAGTAACAATATAGCACACGTATATGCAATTAGAGGATTGGAGAAAATCCCTTCAAAAGATAACTTCAAGAGAAGTAATGTGAAAACCTAAGCTCAGCGAGAAAGAAAATCTCTAAACTTTTATCATAACTATGTATAAAATCGAAAGCTGTAAGCCCCAAATATGTTAAAGGCTAATACTTTTTCATTTGAGAAAAAACACAGTTTTCGAGCGACAATATTAAACATTTGAGGCTGAGGCTGAGGCTTATACCACCGCAGTTCCATAACCTTTACCCTGAGTGCAAATACAATGTACATATCTTCAAATATAAATTCATTTATTCCGAAACTGTGTTTTGATATTTCCTGATTTTTCTAGAATCAAATATTTCATACATACATATTTGCAAAATAACAAAAATAACACTATGCAACAAAATTGTTGTCCGAAAGAAACCCGAACCCGAAAAAATATTAAAAAAAATTTTAATGGTAAATTTTTTTTTTACAATTCTAACTTTCATGGAAAGTTCATTCAGTATTTGGACCATAATTTTGGTTTAGTAACAGACGTCAAAAATGTGAGAATAAAATTATTTTTTAAAAAAAACAACCATAAAAAATAGAAAAAAATCGAAAAAATTATTTTATTACATTTTTTAAAAGCCAGCATGCTAAAGAAGGAAACACTGTCTATATTTCTATGGATAGATGTAAAAGTTATGAGCCCTTTTGTAAATGTTAGGGAAATTCAAAAAAATCTTGTTTCATATTTTTTCATTTTTAAATGATGTTTTTGCTTATATTGAATTCGCCATATGTGAGAGAGACATATAAGAGCCATTGCACTTGCATTTTATTTTATAAGGTTTGATGTCAGACATTATAAAATTATAGAGAGGACGAGGTTTTATGGCCGTTCGTAACCCTCCATAAAACATGATATGTAATCTGAGAGCTATATTGGATGAGATCCGCTCAGATAGAGGGCCATTCAGCAATATTTGTGGTTTTTTATTTATGAGGTTTCCATTCAGTTACGCCTTTTAGGGGCATGGACATCCCAGTCGTATATACAGGTAGTAAAATTATATGTACGCAATACAAAGTAGTACGCGACAGTCTTGAAAATATTGGGAGTCTACTTTCGAAGAAAACTATATGTCAGCTACAGGTACTGCAACTTATGAACCTTAAACCCGGAATTTATGAATGGAATAATATCTTATTAATATAATAATCTTATTAATAGATTAGTGTAATTCAGCGCCTTAAAGAGATAAGTCGGTTTTCTGAAAAATATTACAAAGTTATATTTCGAAGTATGAGTAAACGGCAAAGATACGAGCTAAAAATATGAACGAACCGTGGACACCTAGTATTTTGTGTAATTCGTGCCATGTAAATCTTACTCGATGGAGTAGTGGAAGAATGCGATAAGTACGAGTACTTTACAATTAATATATTACAATGTTTTGTGGAATAAAACGTTTTAATTTTAGACTTCACGTGGAATTTGGAATGCCAATGATTTGGAGACAACCATTCATTCACGATACGGACTGCTATTTTTGTCTAAGTTAATAGATTGGTGTAGGAAGTGTCCAAGTATAGCTATCAGCCTAATAACTGAAACATCATCAAGTTCAACTGAGTACTCAACTCTGAGCGATTCAAGTTTGAGTCAGAGGTCATCGCTTTCTTACTCAGTTTCAACTCATTGATAAATAAGATAAGGCAGAACTATTTGCATCTGGGATGAAACAGTACAAAATTTTGGCCCCACATGTTAACATATCATATTATAGAGTCCGTGATATACTTTACAAATAATTTTATACAAATGTGGATAACAGATGCTTTTGCAAGGACATTCCCGGATTGTTCGAGGAACTTAATCAAACATACAATACAAACGAATGGCGGTTACTTGTTGACAGCAGAAAAGAAAGTTTGAAAGCAGTACTTTTACACAACGGAAATCAGAAACCGTCGATTCCCAATGCTCATGCTGTCAACACTAAGGAATCATACGGGACAATGGATAAATTGATACATAATACATAAAATATGAACATGACTGGAAAATTTGTTGCGATTTAAAAGTAGTTGGTATGTTATGCCTCTGGGATAGCCGATAATTTGCCACCACTGCATATTAAGCTGGGGCTCTTTAAAAATTTTGTAAAAGCCTTAGAGAAAGATGACAATTCACTCTCATATTTAAAAAGTTTATTTAAAAGTCTTTCTTTTCAAAAAATCGAAGAGGGAGTTTTTGATGGGCCTAAAATAAGGAAACTGATGAAGGATGTGAATTTCGAATCATATGTATTTGACGTTGGATGAAATTACAGCATGGAGGTCGTTTAAGCTTGTAGTTTCAAATTTCCTTGGATCCAATAAAAGCCAGCAATATGAAACAATGATTAATGATTTGCTAAAAAATTATGAAGAAATTGGTTAGATTTTTTTTATTTATGTATATAACACATATGTATATATTCTTCCAACTTATTTTTCGCTTTATGTATTCCAACAGGTGTAAATATGTCCCTAAAAATTCATTTCTTGCATTCTCATTTAAACCTTTTCCCCGAGAATCTTGGCGACATAAGCGACGAACATGGCAAAAGGTTTCACCAGGAATTGAAGTCCATCGAGCGGCGTTACCAAGGGCACTGGGATGAAAGAATGATGGGAGATTATATTTGGTTCCTCATTAGAGAAACCGATTCCAAAATCTTCAAACGTCAACAAATAACTCACAATTAATTCTAATGAAACTCTTTCACGTAAATAAACTCCAATTTACATATTATAAATAAAAGTAATAAATAAAATCGCTATTTAAACAGAAATTAAAAAAAAAAAAAATTTTTGAACTTCTCTTACCTCTAACAAAAGGGCTATAAGTTCTACATTTATCCATAGAATTTTTTCAAATAGTCAGCAAAGAACTCACAATTACTTCTAATGAAACTCGTTCCTGTAAATAAACTCAAATGTACATATTATAAATAAAAGTAATAAATAAAATCGCTATTTAAACAGAAATTTGAAAAAAAAAATTAAATCCTCTTACCTCTACCAAAAGGGCTATAATTTCTACATTTATCCATAGATTTTTTTCAAATATGCATTATTTTCTTCGCTAGAATGCAAACTTTTAAAAATAAAATAAAATATTTTTTTCCGATTTTTTCCTATTTTTTACGTTTTTTTTATCCCAGGATTTGTTTTTTGGAAAAAATCTACTTTTTCCAATTTGTTTAATGACTGTTAATAAACCACTGTTTCTAAGTGAAAGATATATTTCCAACATTGGTAGCCCACATTAATAGCTTTAATTTAAAGTATAAGTCGACCTGATCGGGCATATACTCCACATGTTATAGTGCAAATACTAAGGTTACCTACGACGATAATAGCAATTTTAATAGAAAAAAATTTAAAAAAAAAATTATACATAAAAAAAAATTTGGTTTTGATTTTATATAACAGTATGCCACAATCTATACAAAAAAATTATTTTTAGGTCTAGGACACAAAAAAATTTTTTGTGGCATATAGGGTAATCAAAAACCGCACCGGTCAAAACGGTTAATCGGTTTCTCTTTAAAAACCGCCTATCGGTTTTCGGATTTTCTGCATTTTCGAATAACTCGAACCGTCGGTTTTTTCAACTCCATTTATTCGACTTTTCGGTTTTTTGAAACCATTATGAAATGATAATGATAATATTATTTTTGAAACAGGAACCTACCTACAATTTTGAAAACATCAACATAAAAACCGTTGACATAATTTGTGCATATCCATCGATTTCAAAATGCAGTTTTGTATGTATTTATACTGTTTACATTGCTAACTTCCCTATAGACTTCGTCTGCATATTTTATCAAGGGCCTAGGTGATTATTGCCGTATAGAAATTAATTAACAATACTTTCTAATTGAAATGTATGTATAAATAAAAATACATATGTCCAGTTTCACATTTCGACAAGTTTTCATCTCTGTAGTATGCTCAAGCCAGAATCCGCTACTACTGATAATATATGTATATAATCGTTTTGCCATTTGAGTCATTCATATGATGGAAAAATCTAAGATTTTGCTGATCTTTATAAAACTTGACTAATAGTCAAGTTTTATAAAAATCATAATCAATTTTTTTTAAAGAAATCTTTTTAAAAATTGAACATATATATTATAAATATTGCAGAGATTATAATATTATATCATAAATGAAATCGGAACAATTACATATTATAAATAAAACCAGTAAGGAAAGGCAGAAAGTCGGGCGAGGCCGACTATATAATACCCTACACCTCCCTAACAATGCGATAAGGGTAGAAACATATTATCTAATTCTGATCGGACATAAAATACAGCGCTTACATATCAAATCGGGGGTAACATATATATGGGGGCTATATCTAAATCTGAACCGATTTTCTCCGAATTTGGCAGTATTCCTTCATGTAATAAGAAACCTCTTTTTGCCTAAATACGCGCTGATCGGATATAAAATACAGTTTCTGCAGCGGGTACAGTATTCCTTCATGTAATAAGAGACCTCTTTTTACCGAATTTCGCACTTATCGGTTATAAAATAAAGTTTTTACAGCGCTTACATGTCAAATCGGGGCTAACTAAATCTGAACCGATTCTAACCAAATTCAATAGGGATCGTCCTTGGGTCAAACAAAAGATATGTGTAAAGTTTCGTCGAGATCGGACCATAATTGCGACCTGTACTTTGATTACAAGAATACATGGACAGACAGACAGACGGACAGACAGACGGACATGGCTAAATCGACTCAAAAATTGATTCTATGACGATCGGTATAATAAACTATTGTTCTACTTCTTCTCTTTTTGGGCGTTACAAACAAATGCACAAAGTCATAATACCCTGTACCACAGTGTGGTGTAGGGTATAAATATGAAGTGTTTACAATATACAATTTTCAAATAAATCTTAATTTAATTGGAATATGGTTGCGAATTGAATTTGCACTACGCTTATTTTACGTCATCTAACGAAATTTTAAGCATTATTTACGCATTTTTATTAAAAAAGAAAAAAACGAAAACAACCGGTTCACCGGTTTTTTATTTTCGGTTAAACCGAAAACCGGTATTAGAGTTAACTTTATTTTCGAAGAAACCGAAAACCGTATTTTCAAAATAACCGGTTTTTTATCACCCTAGTGGCGTAGTATAATACTACGAATACGAAAATTTACAACGAAAACTAATATAAGAGAATCTACTCCTAGGCCTGACAACAAGCCTACTGATCCAACGTTCTCTTCTCAGGCGACAGCACCGCCCGGTATTTAGGTTTTATGTAACAAACATAGAGAAGTCGACCCTACATCTCTGACCAAGAACCAGACAGAATCTCTAAAGTAGGCAGGGAGTATTGCTGAAGACCAGGATACCTACAAACCAGAGCAGCCTGTTAAAAGTTGCGCTTCCCACATAAACCGTCGGCTTCCAAAAGGTCCACGATTATTGTTAACGACAGTTTGGTACTGGTGATCATAAACAAGGAACGGGAAGATGGCAATATCCCTAAAGATAAGCGAAGTGATGTAGAGCATGGACTATCACCGGTATACTCTTGTAAAGACGCAGGCTGGTGGCCCCGTGGAACTCTCCAATCCCGGTCTTTAACTGGCAATTGGAAGGTCGGTCAATTGGATGAGTTGTACGGGGTTCGAACGTACGCGGTACTCGAGAACTCCTCGAGACAAGTGACATATTTGATCACTTTTCTGGCACATTTTTAAAATTTATTACATTCATAAAATGCGTGAAAATTGTAGAGTTCAATTCTATCAAACAATTATAAAATATCACACCCTAATCCTGTGTTATGTATTTCTTTTCATTTCATTTTATAAATATTTCCTAATTTTGGAAAGGTTGAGAGGTTAACACAAATTGAACTCTGTCACAAACAATAGATTTTTTAATTTATATTCTAATAATGTTGTTATAATTACCTAAATTATCCTTAACATTCAACCTATTTAAATAGGCTTTTCTGTGAACATTTGATTAGCTATTTATTGCAATATTGTATAATTAATGGCGAGAAACATGAACATGTGTGTAGAAATTGATTTTGTTTTTTTGGAGTGTCATGTAATAGAATTAATAATGCTGTGTTATTCAACTTTGGCAAAATGCTAATTAAAATAAGCTTTTGTGAAATAATTTCATGTTATACAATTTTCATAATATTAAAACAATTTGGAAATGATTTAAATTTGAATGCTTTAAAAATGGAAAATTAATTTGGAGGGAAAAATCTAAAAAAAATGGAATAAATGAGTAGCTTTAGATAAAATAAATAAATGTTTAAATTAATAGACACTGATTTTGAAAAACACAAAATTTCAAAAAATGGAAATGGAAAAATTGATACATAATTTCTTAACTTCATTCTACTTTAGATAAAAAATTATTTATTTAAATGAATAGACACAGATTTTGAAAATAATATTTATTACCCTGGAAAATTGAGACATGATTTCTTAACTTCACTCTATATTCAAATTAATTTACTTATTTTAAAAATTCAAAAAAAAAATCTACTCAAATCCTCAGAATAACTTTTAACTTGACAAATTATTCCAACATGACAATAAATGGAGACAGAACCACCACAAACAAATTTTCCACATTCGCACCCACTACACTTCACACTTGATAATAAAGTCAAAGGACCAAATGGTAAAGGAATAAAAATATGTAAAACAAACAAAAAAATAATATATATACAAATATTCTTCCCCGAGAAAATGTTTCATTTCATAAATGAAAACTCGCAACGGAAGTGTTTTCTCATCTACTCCTTTGTGTGACTGTGTGAGTCTGTTGCCCATTCCCACCGAAACAGACACAAACACCATTAAGGTAAATAGGATTTCCGGGAAAAGGAAACATATTTTCATACTTTTTGCCGCCCACCCAACTCTACTCTCCCACCCACCCAAAGTGTTGTATGGCTTGTGCCCACAAAGTAATAAACAAATTTGAAGAAGGCTATGGGAAAACCGACAAGAAATAAATTTCATTTCTCTTGTGGATCTGGACAGGAAAACCCATTAGACTACAAAACGTAGAAGAAAAATGTTTGAAGTGAAGTTGAGTTGGAGGACAGGAGATGAAAATTTGTAAATTATTTCATGCAGTCAGATATGTTAGCATTTGTTTATGCGAGATATAAAAAGTGTTACATGATTAGGTTTGCGAAAATGAAGTTGGGAGTTGCCAATTTTCTTAATGAAAGGGATGTGCTAAAATATGATGGTGGGCATTTGCATTTTAAAAGGATCACTTCAGGAGTTTGTTGAAATTGGTAAATTTGTTATCGTAAGTGTGAAAATAAACTATGGAAATTGTTGGAGAGCAAGTAAATACGTTGATTAATCTAATATTGTCATTTTAAATATTGTGTAGTTTAAAAATATAACTCTCAAAATATCAATAAATATAGTCCGCTATTAAAGAGACAACATTGGCAGAGACGGTCTTCTGTTAAAAGGGAGAACAGAAATAAAAGAGATAGCCTCAGAAGAAACATCTTAAAAGGGACAACCTCAACAGAGATAGCCTCAGTAGAAAACGTCTCATATTAAGAAAAACTACCTTAGTACAAATGGTCTCAGATGATGATCACAATTGAGATGGTCTCAGACAGATATTGTCTCAGTAGAGATTGTTTAAGTAGAGATGGTCTCAGTAGAGATGGTCTCAATATAGATGATTACAGTAGAGATGGTCTCAGTAGAGATGGTCTCAGTAGAGATAGTCTCAGTAGAGATGGTCTCAGTAGAGGTGGTCTCAGTAGAGTTGGTGTCAGTAGAGAATGGTCTCAGTAGAGAATGGTCTCAGTAGAGATGGTCTCAGTAGAGATGGTCTCAGTAGAGATGGTGTCAGTAGAGATGGTGTCAGTAGATAATGGTCTCAGTAGAGAATGGTCTCAGTAGAGATGGTCTCAGTAGAGATGGTCTCAGTAGAGAATGGTCTCAGTAGAGATGGTCTCAGTAGATATGGTCTCAGTAGAGATGGTCTCAGTAGAGATGGTCTCAGTAGAGATGGTCTCAGTAGAGATGGTCTCAGTAGAGATGGTCTCAGTAGAGATGGTCTCAGTAGAGATGGTGTCAGTAGAGATGGTCTCAGTAGAGAATGGTCTCAGTAGAGATGGTCTCAGTTGAGAATGGTCTCAGTAGAGAATGGTCTCAGTAGAGATGGTCTCAGCAGAGTTCGTCTCACTAGAGACGATCTCAGTAGAGATGATCTCAGTAGAGATTGTCTCAGTAGAGATGATCTCAGTGCAGATGGTCTCAGTAAAGAAATTTCTCAGCAGAGAAATATCTTAGTGGGGATGTCTCTGTAGAGATAGTCTTAGTAGAGTTGGTAAGTATGCTATTAAAATAGGCTACTTCAGATACGCATAATAAACCTGTTCTGCCTTGAAAGAACATTTTGAACTACAAAAATTTCGGTTTTAAGGCCGATTAGTTAATCGGCCTTAAGTCCGTTAATGTGAAGGTCAAATAGCCTGAAAAATATTGGGCTTAAATATCGTTTTGGGAGAGGTCACAATGCCCAAATTATTTTTTGGCGTAAATACGGCGGTAATATCTACAGAAGACGACATCAGTAGATATTATCTGCTAACAAAAATCGTATCCAATATAAAAAGCGGATGTGCTATTAAAAGAGAAAATCTTATTATACATTATCTGCTATTAATGAATACGACGCCCGATGGGAAAATATGATGAAATATGCGCGCATAGGACTTTCAAAACAACTTTTAAAAATCAGTTTTTTGGGATTGTTGTTTTATTGTGGATAACATTTAATGAAAATACCTTCAAATATTATGAAAATATCTCTAGGTGATTCCGAGTTATGACTATTCAAAGTTTGTCTTTTTTACTCATAAATGCAAATAAAATTGCGATGATAAAATGTATATACTAAAATGCTTGTAGAATTCTCGTTTGTAGGTGAAATGCGGCCTGACTTGTAAAATATAATATGGTTATATTCATCTTAATTTTTGAGTATAAGACGCATTTTTAGCGTGTTTAAATGAAGAGATGTTTCAAATCAAAAATACATTTTTTTTTGTTTTTTAAAAAAATTATCCACAGTAAATGGAATACAACTTTTTTGGATCACGTGGGATCACTACCACATGACATAGAGAAGAGAGTTGACTTAGTGGTGAATCCAACAGTACCAAGTTTATCTGCGACTTTTTGCGACTATGGCAGTTTTTTGTACTTGTCCTTTTTTACTTTAAATATAGAAAAAATGTGTGGGAGCTACATCGAACTATGAACCGATTTTTCCGAAACATATGGACCGATTTTCTTGGTCAAAAAAAATAACTTTTACGAAATTTCGACAAAATCGGACAATAAATACGATCGGAAGATGTCCGGCTGCAAGATTGTAGTGTCCCACGATCACAAATAGTGATCTTATTAATTTTATAAGAATTATATGTGTAATTATTATTGTTTACTTCTTCTACAAAAACTATAAAAATATAGTTAAACGCTTCTGTAGTTTGTGTATATTAGGGTGGACCGATTATTTTCTGTTTTTAATTTAACTTTTCTTTTATTACCAGTCGACGACCCATTGTGTAAGAGCATTATTGGAACACTTCAGCTTTCAAAAATATTGCAGACTACGATTTTATCCTATTTATGTTGTTTTGGTTTCAATTTCCAAAACATTGCCCTGTTTTGTAGACTTTTAACGCAATGTTGACAAAAATAAGTTTGAATTTCAATGGTCTATATATTTAAAACGCACCAACACACAATCAAGTAACTCAAATAGATTTTGAACTAAATATTGTCAGCTCTAATTTAAAATAAAGATCACTGAAGTTGGTACGATATTCCGATTTTTACACTAATTTCCACAAAGTCGCTTTTGTAGCCTCACTGTGCGATATATGGTAACAGTAAAATAAAATCTGGGTACAGCTTTTTCTTTTCCAAAGAATTCTCTTGAATATGGTCCAAACCGTAGGACTCTATCTCCAACGGTATAGTCATGAGATAGAAAATATTGCTATGCGCGCCTATTTACCCCTTTTTTCCCATTGTGCGATGTCAGTATATATAAAGATGTATTACAGAAGACGAAATCAGCAGATATCTATCTATATATACGAGTATAACAAGAAAGAAAGTTCAGTCGGGTAAACCGACTAATGAATCCCCTCAACTTGAGTCTCAAAAAAATATTAGTAGATTTATTTATTTTTTTGTTTTATTTAAATTATTATCAATTTAAATTGCATTTAATATCTTTAAAGTATGTATGTACTGGTATTAAAGTTAAGAGATGTTTACTTTTAGTACAAAATGGTCCATTTGTGTGAGAGGTACCAAAAGGGGCGTCCCAAAAATGGTAACTTTTCTCTGGACTCTAGGTACTATAAAAGCATTTGTACACAATTTCAAGTATTTTTATGCACTGGTACTAAATTTATAAGCTAGAAAGTTTTGGTACAAAATGGTCCATTTGTGTGGGAGGTACCAAAAGGAGCGTGGCAATAATGCCCATTTTTCTCTGGACTCTGGGTACTATAAAAGCGTTACACTGTACAAAATTTCTGGTATTTGTATGTACTGGTATTAAAGTTAAAAGCTGTTAACTTTTGGTACAAAATGGTCCATTTGTGTGGGAGGTACCAAAAGGAGCGTGGCAATAATGCCCATTTTTCTCTGGACTCTGGGTACTATAAAAGCGTTACACTGTACAAAATTTCTGGTATTTGTATGTACTGGTATTAAAGTTAAAAGCTGTTAACTTTTGGTACAAATGGTCCATTTGTGTGGGAGGTACCAAAAGGAGCGTGGCAATAATGCCCCTTTTTCACTGTATTGTAGGTACTATTAAACCATTATACTGAACAAAATTTCAAGTTTTTGTATACACTGGAATTAAAGTTATAAGCTATTAACTTTTGGTTTAAAATTGTCCATTTGTGTGGGAGGTACCAAAAGGGGCGTGGCAACATCGCCCATTTTTCTCGAGGTAATAGTAACTAATAAACTAATACTATGTGTAGAGATTCAGAGGATTCAAATAAGTAGTATAGAAGTTAATACATAATCAATATTTCCCTAAATGTTAACCCTTTGTGGAGGAGGTACTACAAGGAGTGGACCAATATGGCCCATCTTCGAATATGGCCCGGAGATGGAAGAAAATATTACCACATAACAAATTTGAAGTAAATCGCTTACTCCTTTCGAGAGTTATCGTGCGCACCAGCAGCAGACAGACAGACGGACGGACGGGCATTTCTCATTCGACTTAAAATTACCCAAAACGGATATCCGTCGAACATACTTGGGGTCTTAGGTCACTCCTTTGATGTGTACACTTTTGGCTCATAGCAAATGATATATACCCTCCTCTCTAAGGTGAGGGGATAAAAATAGATGTGTGTGTGTATATTACGTATGGACTCAAAAATGGCTGAACCTATTTTTATTAAATTTTCAGGGAATCTTCAGGTAAGCCTGGCGGGTGACATCGACTATATAAGTTCTTGATTGAGGGGACGTGGCCCCGCCCACATAAGCCAATTTGGAGGTATCATTTTTTGAGTGATTCCTACTGTCTGTACCTACGAATAGATTAACGTGATTTCACTGTCCCTATTTACATCCATGATTGGGACCAGATGGGCCTCCAACTGTAGATATCTTGAAAAATTTGTTAGCGAGAGTGCTGTAATTTTGTGTATATAGATTTGGTGGCAGTCAACGTGATTACTCCAAAAATGAACGGGATCTAAAATCTGGGGTAACGAAGTATACCGGTTCGGCTAGTTATTAATAATAAATAAGACAATCGCAGTAAAGAAGGCGAGTTCTGTTGATATTACCTGCTAATGAAGAAGAGTAACTATGTACATACGTCTTCCATTAAAAAAGTTGTCCTTAGTTGACATTATCTCCTATTTACGAAGAAGAGCTGAATTGGTTTTATCTGCTATTAAATAAGACTACCTCTGTAGATACTGTATTCCATTAAAGAAGACGACGTCGGTGGATATTATTAAAGAAGATGGATCTGTTATTAAAGAAGACGATTTCACTATTCAAGTAGGTAAATCTGTTGTTTAAACAGACCACCAAAGTGGAGATGGATCAGCTTTTAAAGAAATACACTTCTACTAAAAAAGACAACCTCAGTAGATTTTATTTGCTTTTAAGGAATATGAAATCAGTAGATATTATTTTCTTTTAGAAAAGATGAAATCAGTGTACATTGTTAAAGGAGTCGACCTCAGTACATATTATCTGCTGTTAAAGAAGAAGACCTCTGTTGATGCCGTCTCCTAATAAAATAGACTAATTCAGCGGAGATGATCTCCTATATAAGAAGAAGATGTGATGTTAAAGATTGCGATTTCAGTAGATGACCTCAGTAAAAATGCAAGAGCAATAAATATTTTCTGCTATTAAAGAAGACGAACTCTGTAGATATCGTCTCCTATTAAAGAAAACAAACTCATTGCAGATTGTCTGCTTTTACAACATACTACATTGGCGAAGATTATCATAAGTAAAGAAGACGGATTTGTTATTAAAAAAAAACGATCTTAGTAGGTATTATCTATTATTAAAGAAGTTGTTATCAATATACTCGTATGTTATTAAATAAGATGACCTCGGTAAATAAGACGTGCCAAGTTTCACATGTCTGCTATTAATGAAGATGAACACTGTAGGTATCGTCTCAAATTAAAGAGGGCGAATTCATTGCAGATTCTCTTCCATTAAAGAAGGCAGATCTGCTTTAATGAAGACAAATGCAGTGATTAATATTTATAAGGCAACGTCAGTAAAAAAAATCAGTTAATATAATCTCTTAGTAGGTATAATCTCTTAGTTGATATAATCTCTAAGTGGGAGACTATATCAATGGATATAGTCACCCACTTAAAAAACAGATTTATTCGCAGGAGATCATTCCATAATACAGCAGTAGAGACAACTTCTTATTAAAGAAGACGTCACCAGTTTTCTTA
The DNA here is from genome assembly GCA_963930755.1 of Eudasyphora cyanicolor. Lineage (NCBI taxonomy): Eukaryota > Metazoa > Arthropoda > Insecta > Diptera > Muscidae > Eudasyphora > Eudasyphora cyanicolor. The sequence goes on from OZ005738.1 coordinate 41,734,186, forward strand.
TAGTTCAAAAGACGACATCAGCGGAGATCGTCTCATGTTACAAAAGATTTTTGCAAATTTTCTTCATATAAATATAAATGGGTTTAACATTTTTCTCTCATTCCATTTAGACATTATCTACAAAATATTAAATGTGTTCATCGTAAATCAATGAAATTCCATTTAATTATAACGAAATAAAATACCGGGTTTCCAATTTAGTTTTTTTTGACCTACACCTTCAGGACTATGAAATCTATCTTCTGAAAGGAGGATATACATTAGGGCGGGTCGATTTAAAAATCGCCCATTGCTCAGTGAAAATCGTATCCTAGGGATCAAAATAAGAAACGTTGCCGAAGGAACCATACCTCTAAAACGAATTCTGATGTCCTGGAAAAAATCCCACTTTGACCCATTTAGAGTGCTCCAATCGAGTCCAAATGTATGACCGACCCCCACTCAGTGAAGTGCTCAGTGAAAATCGTATTCTAGGGATCAAAATAAGAAACTTTGCCGAAGGAACCATACCTCTAAAACAAATTCTGATGTCCCGGAAAAAATCCCACTTTGACCCATTTAGAGTGCTCCAATCGAGTCCACACGTATGGAACCCCCAGGGGGTTACAGGGGGTGTGCCACTGGCATGGGTGGGTCGGGCCTCCAAAGTTAGTGGGGGTCGGTCATACATTTGGACTCGATTGGAGCACTCTAAATGGGTCAAAGTGGGATTTTTCAAAATTTTCCCCTACCCAAAAGTTCGACCCAAATTCCGGGACATCAGAATTAGTTTTAGAGGTATGGTTCCTTCGGCAAAGTTTCTTATTTTGATCCCTAGAATACAATCTTCACCGAGCAATGGTGACTTTTTTTGCCTCCTCACAAATCGACCCGGCCTAATATACATGATACGTATATAATAGTTGTCACATAAATGTTAGTTGGGACTTTTCTACAAGCTATTGTAAAAGGAGAAGAGTTTCTTATACCGATTGACTTAGAACCACTTTAAAAGACGATTAAATATGTCCGTCTGTCCGTAGGTCTGTCAATGTATTCTTGTAGTCAAAGGACGCAGTTATTGTCCGATTACAATGAAGTTTTTTGCTCATCGCAATAATTATTATTTTAACTTTATTCCTTCCCAATAGCTTGTTCTACATATCGCTCACTTACTTCAAGACTGTCCTAACTCAAAATTCAAAATTGTGGAGATGTGGAAATTTTAATCCGTATAAAAAGATAAATAAGATGAAATAGGAAGTTTAAAAAGGTGGAATAATCCAAATAATGATAGTTTGCTTATAAACAAAATTTCGCCCTTTCGTGAAATTAGCGATTTTGAGATGTTACAGTCTTGCACCAACTGATCGCTATACTTATTATTATGTTTAACATGCAAAATACATGTTCTCGGTTCAAGGCTGTAAAAAGCATTTTTCTCAGAACATTTAAACGTCAATAATATCAACATAAATTATGAAAATAATTTCCATTAGAAGTATTATATCCATAATAATGAATGCCATTAACACTTCATAGAAAATGCGTACATACAAATGAATTGACAAAAATTTAATAGTGACACAAATACTTAAGCGAATATTTGCAAATCTATGTACATTAGGATAGACCGAAATGAAGGTTAGGCACTTAGTAACAATGACCTCACTATGGGAATTACAAAATGTATATTCCTCACAACAAATTCTTTGTTAATACTTATAATTACCATTTGCATTACTTAGTAATAAAAGTTCTCTAACAAAGTGTTACTTTCGCTTTGTCAATAATGACAAATTTGTCTTTATTTCATTTAATTTTCATTTTGGGAATATTCTTCCCAAAAAAATATCGGTTAGTACATGTCATTAGAAATTACATTATTGAATAATAATAGCTCCTTACCCCCAGTATTACTTGTGACAAATACATAACGACAATGTTATGTTACACATTTGTCATTATTTTATTTTGATCTGTATTGGAATTTTCTAGGTAAATTTTATTACAATTTACGTTATTTGGTAATACCATTACTTTGTGGGTACCACTATTTGGTGGGGGTAACATTACTTTCGACTAATAAGTAATGATAAATTTATATTAAATTTCGTATTGGTATTATAAATGCATATTCTTCCCAACAAATTCTTGATAAGTACATAGCATTATTAAGTAATAAAATCTCCTTACAGCCAACATTACTTTTGACTAGTAAATAATGACATATTCTTCCCAACAAAATCTTGATAAGAATATGTGAATTACCGTATGCATTAATTTATAATAGGGTATATAAATCTGTCTTGAGATTCCTGTTGCATTTACTACAGCATTCGCTACAGCCTGTTATACATAACTCTGTATATATTAATGTGCTAATTACCCATAAGCATGTAATATTAATGTTTTTATTCCCCTATTGCGTTTGGATGAAAACATAAATTATCACTTAATAATGGTTTATGAAATATGAGAGTTTCCACATCAAAAAAACATGTAATAATTCTAAGAGTATATGTTTTCGAATGGTAGGTGGGAAATTCTTGGAAAAGACAACTATACAAATTATTCAATGTGTTTTTTTGCAACGTTTTGTAACTAAATATAGATTAATGATAAAATCCCTCTCGGCAAATAAATACATAGTTTATTTAGAAAGATCAAGACTGAGGTTTTAATTTTAAAGCTTTCATATTGTTCTCTTAGTCTTTCCATATTATTTGTTATGGCTTAAAACCACTCTAATACACAGATTACAAATATATTTGTATGTAGTTAGTGTTTGCAATCTACATTTGTCATAAGCCATTGTTTTATTTAAATATTAATGTCAGTGTGTGTGTGTGAATAAAGTGTCATCGTATTTACTTAATAGCATTTAAAAGGATTTATATTTTACATATTTGAAGCATAAGTTTGCACTTAAGTGACATAATCATCAATCCCTGCACATGTACACATAAAACACATTATTATTATACATACAAACATACATATTTATTATAAAAAAAAGGACGAATTAAAGAAAGACTTATTGCATTGCAATTTTTATTGACGTAATATCGATTTGAAGAATATTTGTGATGTTATTTATTATATTATATAAATGTCCTTTACATTTTTTGAAATCCTCCAAAAAAAGGACAAACTATCAAACGCCACAGCTATATAACGTTGTAACAGCTACACGCTGAAAAAAAATCGCTTCTGTAGTATATTGTCCCAAACATATTCGGCTTGAAATAAACATATGTTTAGGGTACACTCCAAATATATAATATTTTACACACACAAATATTATATGTTTGTGAGGATATTGTTCTAAACAAAAATATGCTCCCATTCAAATATTTTTTATTTGGAACTAGTATTTCCGAAACAAGGATTCATTTGTAATTATTTATTTTGGTAATGTATTAAATGTCCTAACTTAAAGACAAGTTTTCTGTTTTTCAGATTTTCAAAGAGCATTTTTTTTTATAAATTTTATATGTTTGTAAAATTTAATCAAAACTTAAATCGAACAATCTTTCGTAAATATAAACGACATTGATGGATTGACAAAAAGTGATGAATAGGAATATTTATAAATAAGGACATTTTTAGCTATAAAGTGTATAAAAACACGGAAAAGCTAACTAAAATTCAAATAAGTCAGTAATGTATTAAAAATCTTTTTAAATAAAACATATTTGGAAATCTTCTTAAACAATAACTTTGTTTGTGTGTAAACACATATTTTATTTGTGAAATTCAGTTTGCAAATAAATTATGTTCTAATATATTAATATATGCGTTCCAAACAAAATTTCTTGATTTTCAAATAAAATTTATTTGTTAACAAATTTATAATATTTAAAAAAATCGTTTCCAAGTATATTTTCTTTCGTTTCAAACATATCAAAAATGACGATTTTCCTCCGTGTATATAACGTTGCACCAACACCGTAAAGAAGTATAAATCGTATGGAACCTTCATATGAGATTTATATCGGAACGTGATCCGATATTGCCAACTTTTACAACGAGTGCTAATAGACAAATTATAATATAAAGTCAAAACATTTAGGAAAGTCTGTTGAAAAATGTGTTCTCTAGAGCATCAAGATGTGGACCTTTATTTGAAGGCTACAGATATCAAAACATGACCTGATATGCCCCTTTTCAGTATGCACTATTTTAGTGGAACAGAAACTATAAATGCTTAAATATCAGAGAGATAAAATTAATAATGTGTTCTTTAGAACATCAAGAAGCGAAATCGAAGGAGACCTTTTATGTAAACTATATCAAAATATTGACCCCCATATATGGTTCATTTTCAACAGGGATCATCCCTAGTCCATAAAATGCTTTCGTGCCAATTTTCGTATAGATTGCTTAATATTTTCAAACTGCACTTTGATCACAAGAGAATGTAGACAGATAGACGGACATGGCTAAATCGACTCAAAACATAGTTCTATGCCAAAAGATATAATAAACAAGTAAAAAAGTTCAGTCGGGTAAATCGACTAATGAATCCCCTCACCTTGAGTCTCAAAAAATATTAGTAAATTTATTTATTTTTTTGTTTTATTTCAATTATTATCAATTTAAATTGCATTTAATAACTTTAAAGTATGTACTGGTATTAATCTCTCAACGAGATGGCTGAGCAGTTTAATATACACCTCATATGGGTGCCTGGGCCTAGGGATATCCCGGGGAACTTTAAAGCCGATGAACTTGCTAGGAAAGGGACAGCATTACAAATTCTCGAAGAATTTGCATATGTTGGTGCGCCACTATCCACGTGCAAGCTTTGGCTTAGGAAAGAGGCAATCAGGCAGTCCAACGAAAGATGGACAGAAATCGGCACCAACAGGGTAGCTAGACAAATCTGACCAAGGTATGACCTGAGAAGATCAAAATATCTCCTCGCACTAGAGAGGCAAAGATTGTCTACGTTAGCATCAGTTCTGACGGGACACTGATTGATCGGCGAACACGCCAAAAACTTCTGCAGAAGATGTGGAGATGAGGAAGAAGTGGAGAGCATTGAGCACTTGCTATGCGACTGCCCCACTATGAGTAAACGACGACTGGACATACTGGGGTCGGCTTTTATAGGCAGCCTAACAGATCTTTCCAGTACCGATATTCGTACTATGGACAAATTTGTATATCAAACGGGTTGGTTTCGATGAGGGGCATTTCAGCCCGTGGTAACACTAGGGACCTAAACTGGTCCATGTGAGCTTGTATAAAAAATACGGCTGCCACCCTAACCTAAACCTAAACCTACTGGTATTAAAGTTCAAAGCTGTTTACTTTTGGTACAGAATGGTCCATTTGAGATACCAAAAGGGGCGTCTCAATAACGGTCAGTTTTCTCTGGACTCTAGGTACTATAAAAGCATTACACTGTGAACAATTTCAAGTATTTATATGCACTGGTATTAAAATTATAATCTGTTAACTTTTGGTGTAAAATGGTCCATTTATGTGGGAGGTACCAAGAGGGGCGTGCCAAATACGGCCACTTTTCTCTAGACTCTAGGTACTATAAAAGCATTGCACTGTACGAAATTTCAAGTATTTGCATGCACTGGTACCAACGTTAAAAGCTGTTAACTTTTGGTACAAAAATGTACCTTTGTGTGGGAGGTACCAAAAGGGGCGGGCCAATAATGCCCATTTTTCTCTGGACTATAAAAGCATTACCCTGTACAACATTTCAAGTATTTACATGCACTGGTATTAAATGTATAAGCTGGTAACTTTTGGTACAAAATGGCCCATTTGTGTGGTAGGTACCAAAAGGAACGTGGCAATAAAGCCCATTTTTCACTGTATTGTAGGTACTATTAAACCATTACACTGTACGAAATTTCAAGTCTTTGTTTGCACTGGTAATAAAGTTATAAGCTATTAAATGTTGGTTCAAAATTGTCCATTTGTGTGGGAGGTACCAAAAGGGCGTGGCAACTTCGCTTATTTTTCTCGAGGTAATAGTGACTAATAAACTAATACTATGTGTAGAATTTCAGAGGATTCAAATAAGTAGTTTCGAAGTTATTAAATAATCAATATTTCACTAAATGTTGACCCTTTGTGGGGGAGGTACTAGAAGGAGTGGATCAATATGGCCCATCTTCGAACTTAGCCAGAGATAGCAGAAAATATTACCACATACCAAATTTGATGTCAATCGGTTACTCCTTTCGAGAGTTATCATGCGCACCAGCCAGCAGACAGACAGACAGACGGACGGACATTGCTCATTCGACTTAAAATGGCCCAAAACGGATATCCGCCTAACATTCACTCACTCCTTCGATATGTTACACTTTTGGTTCGTAGCAAATGATATATACTCTCCTCTCTAAGCTGAGGGGATAACAAGTAAGAAAGTTCAGTTGGTAAATGAATCACCCCACTATATTAAGTCCCAATATATTTTATTCATACGTAGAAATTAATAATTTGCATATGGAACCTTCAACCTTCAGCTTTAGCGTGGTTCTAAAAAAAATTGTTAAAAATTTTGTAGAAATATTTTTAATTTTTTTTTTTAAGATATGTCTAAATGTTTGCTACTTTTAAAGTATATGTGGATTTTTAGATGGGAATAGGGTAAAATTGGGTAAACGTGTACAGTTTCTATTAAACTACAGTATGTATGCTTCCACATTCTGCAAAGACATTATGCGCGTTTTTCGGCAATTAATTTTATTAAATAAATTGTGAAAATAGACATTTAACTTTTTTTAAATTCCGATTTTCTTGCAAGCTGCCTTTAGTATTTGGACCATATTTTATTGGTATAAGTTGGATAAAACCGGGATACACTTTAAATTAAGGGAAATTATGAGGGCTACAAATGTTGAAAGTATCACTTTCACGTAGCAAAAGAAGTTTAGTAACTGTCGTTAAAACAAAAAATTATAGCCCTTTTGGTAGAAGTAAGAGAATTTCAACAAAATCCTGTTTTTATACCCCCATTATTGAGAACAGGTGTATATGTATATCAGTTGCTGCGGGGCAAAAGTGTAACACATTGAAGGAGTGAGATAAGAGATGCAAAGAATATTTGGCGTAAATCCGGCCATTTTAAGTCATTTCAGAAATGTGCGTCCGTCCGTCTGTCTGTCTGGATGATGCGTACGATAACTTTCAATAGAAGTAACCAATTGACTTCAAATTTGATATGTGTTAATATTTTTTTCTATCTCAGGCTAAGATCAAAGATGGGCCATGCAGGATAACTTCTTCAAATAGCTCTCCCACAAAGGACCAAAATATAACGAAATTTGTATTCTTTAATAACTTCTGTAGTACTTATTATTATCAGCATCTTTCACAATTTTACGCATGATATTAGTTTCTTGGTCGCTATCTCCTTGACAAAAATGGGCGATGTTGCCACGCCCCTTTTGTTACCTCCCATATAAATTGACCATTTTGCACAAAAAGTTAAAAGTTTATAACTTTGGTTACAGTAAATACAAATACGTGAAATTTTGTGCAGTGTAATGATTTTATAGCACCTACAGTCCCATGAAAAATGGGCGTTATTGCCACTTCTCTTTTGGTACCTCCCCTACAAATGGTACATTTTAAAAATTTATTTTCTAAGAAAAAAACCGTGTTTTACATTAAAATGGAATCAAATTTACTTTTATTTTATTTTTTACCGATAAAATATTGAAAAAATATAAACAAATTATGACCAGAAGCCTTCCCTGAATTAATCTTCATTTTTCGGTATTTCGCCCCACTGTGCGGTGGTTAAGGCATAATTACGGTATTCTTTTCGGCCAAAAAATTACGAACATGTTATGAAGGCAAGAGCTTTTACTACATTAGATGAAGGGGTGCCATCTTTGCTCTTTCTTCCAAATATAGTTTTGCTGAATACTTAGATCCTAAGACTCTTTACTTTTTGTTCGGTTCCACTGTTTGCACTTTTGCAGCCTCATTCGTAGCGGTAAGCAGAAAATTTTCACTAATAAAACTGTTCCACAAATAAACTTAAACATTGCCTTTTTTCTTTATGTTGCAATCCTGGGAGTGTCTGTCTCGAAAATAACCACATACAGTTCACTTACAGCGAACTTGCCACAGGATTGTTCAACATGAGCCAACCGATATGCCGACATCCTTCACTAATAGTAATTCGATGATTCTCCATAACAATTTGCATCACTTTCTCAACATTTTCATCGGTTTTTGATGCGATTGATCTTCGGAACGAGCGTCGTCATTCTCGACCTTCTTTGAAAAGCTTGTGCCACTTGTAAAAATTTTTTTGTCTCATAGTAGTGCAGCATATGTCACTCCCAACATTTTAAGTGCCTTTAATCAATCACACCAGAAAATAGCCAAACAAGGAAAACACGTCTAACTGTTGTGTCCCTCACAAACAAACTTAACTAAATACAAACAAACACAACTAATAACATCATAACACCTCCGATTTGGCATATATGCACTGTTTAAAAATCGCCCATTGCTCAGTGCAAATCGTATTCTAGGGATCAAAATATTCATCATTATTTAAGCGCTATTGAAATTGTATTTTACGTTCGATATTTTTATAATCTGGCAGAAATTAAGTATTTGATCCAAGTTGAGGAAAATCTGAATACCAACCTAAGTATTTGTAACATAGGTAATAAACCGACCTTTACAATTAAAGACAGACCGGCTGTCAGACAAAATTATTGGGTGGGATGTACTGGACGACCACTCATTCTCAGATCACCATTATATTGAGTTCAAACTCGGTGAAAAAGCGCCTGAACCTGCCGTCCACAGAAATGTGAGAAAGACAAAGTGGCTCCTGTATGAGAAGAATTTCAAGAAAGTCCTCAACTCCAAACTTCTGTTCGAACCGAATGACAAAGCCGGTCTGGATAATCTGGTCGAGCAAATCACCACATCATTCAATAGTTCGCTTGAAGAAGCCAGTCCAAAAACAAGGTACAAGGGTAAAACTAAACCCCAATGGTGGACTTCTGAGCTAACGGCTATGAAAAATACCTGCAACAAGCTATTCAACAAGGCTAAATCTACTGGGGTCGCTAATGTCTGTGATGCCTATAAAGAACAACTCAAGATCTATAAGAAGGAGCTTAGAAAGGCGCAAAGACGCTCTTGGTATACCTTCTGTGGCGAAGTGGAAAAGGTCTCCGACGCCGCAAGGCTAAAAAAATACTATCAGCTTCACCCTGTACAGTGGGTTACTTGCAGGATGAGGCAAATAATTGGACCAAAAACAGCGAGCAGTCGCTCAATGTACTGCTCGACACACATTTCCCGGGGAACTCTCTAACAGAAGAGGGCGAGTGGACTGCGCGCGTCGCTAGCTTGTTGACTGAGAGATCCAGAATAAGCTGGGCTATAAATAGCTTTGAGCCCTTCAAGTCGCCTGGACCAGACGGCATCACTCCAGCAGAAATGCAGAAAATGTTGAAGTACATTATCCCCTGGCTGGAGAAAATTTATGTAGGCTGTATCAGGCTTTCATACATCCCGAATCGATGTAGGGATACCAAAGTGTTATTCATACCCAAAGCGGGGAATATCAATTAGCCTATCCTCCTTCCTATTGAAAGGTCTGGAAAGACTTTTAGACTATTTCATTAGGGAAAACCTGGATACAAAACTCCTGTGGGTGAACCAACATGCTTACAATAAGGGTAAGTCTACAGAATCAGCCCTGCACGAACTTGTGAGCACTATCGAATCGTCACTGCATTTCAAGGAATTCACCATGGTGGTATTTCTTGACATAGAAGGGGCTTTTAACAACATTCACTCAGATGCAGTAATTGCGGCACTGTCACATCTAAAAGATAACTCAAGTTTGATTAGACTTATTCAAAGACTGCTCAACAGAAGACGCATAACAGCATGTCTAGGGTCCACAACTCTAACAAGGTTTGTAAACAGAGGGACCCCTCAAGGAGGAGTACTGTCTCCACTAATTTGGAACCTAGCGGTGAATGAAATCCTGTTAGATCTAGAACGTTGTGGCTGCAAGGTCGTGACATATGCGGACGACGTGGCAAACGCAGTGAGTGACAAATTCGTAAACGTCCTCAGAGACATCCTACAGGTGGCTCTGAACAAGTTGGCTACATGGGCCAGAAGCAGCGGTTTGGGCGTTAACCCCAACAAGACAGAATTGGTTCTCTTTACTAAGATGAATAATGTCCCACATGTGGACCCTCCACCTCGGATAAATGGAACAGATCTAGTCTTTTCTGAAAGTGCAAAATTTTTAGGAATAATTCTAGATAGGAGAATGTTATTTAGACTTAACGTATTGGAACGTGTAAGGAAGGCCAACGTCGCCTTATATTCCTGCAAAAAGGCTGTAGGGTCGCGGTGGGCACTCTGTCCTAAAATCGTTCACTGGATATATATAGCAGTAGTTCGTCCAATACTGTTATACGGTATTGTGGTATGGTGGACGGCAACTGACAAACTAACCATCACCAACCTACTAAAAAAGGTTCAGAGAACTGCCTGCCTTAAGGACTACAGCGACCGAGTCTCTACCAGCCCTACTCCATATACTGCCGATTAATATTGTGGCGAGAGAAGTTGCAACCAAAGCGGCAATAAGATTAAACTGCCTATCAATGTGGAGGTACAAGAACTATGGTCACATGAGGATATCAAAGTGTAGTGCAATGGTAACCGACCGAGTGGACTATATACCAACTGTGTACACATTCGAAAGAAATTACATCACTATGATTCCCGCCAGAGATGAATGGGTTGGAAGAATACCAGGTAATAGAAACCATCTCCACTTTTACACGGATGGTTCGAAGCTTGATGAAAAGGTTGGCTTCGGAGTACACTGTACAGAGCTTAGTCTGGATATAGCTCACAGACTACCAGATATCTGCAGTGTCTATCAAGCCGAAATAATGGCAATATGGGAAGTAGCCAAGTGGCTTAGTCGCAACATAGTAACCAACACTGGCGTTGTCATTTACTCGGACAGCCAGGCTGCCATCAATTCTCTGAAGGCAACATCCCTAAATTCACAAACAGCCCTCGACTGCCGCAGATCTCTTAACGAGATGGCTGAGCAGTTAAATATGCACCTCATATGGGTGCCTGGGCATAGATTGGGTATTGACTCTAATGACTTCTGCAGAAGCTGTGGAGATGAGGAAGAAGTGGAGAGCATTGAGCACTTGCTATGCGACTGCCCCGCTCTGAGTAAACGACGACTGTACACACTGGGGTCTGCCTATCTAGGCAGCCTAACAGATCTTTCCAGTACCGATACTCGTACTATCGAAAAATTTGTATATCAAACAGGTTGGGCATTTCAGCCCGTGGTACCACTAGGGACCTAAACTGGTCTATGTGAGCTTGTATAAAAAATACGGCTGCCACCCTAACCTAAACCTATGATTATGTATAGTCTCATCTATTTGTTCCTTCCGACTATTGATCTATGAAAGAATACTGCGCATTTTAAGGTTATCGTTTCAGATCCCGTTTATTATGATCAACATCTTAAACTTCTCCTTGGAATAAGCCTTGATAAAGGAGGTCAAACTAAACGAGAACTGAAACGAGACCAATTATTCCAAATTATTATAGGAATGCCCTTTTTCGCAATATTAGGGAGGTGCAGGGTTATATAGTTGGCCCCGCCCGACTTTCTGTTTTTCCCTACTGGTTCTTTATTTGTTAACTGATTAATATGTTCCTAAGAAGTTTTTCTAAGAGATACTGATGTACTAGCTTACGTTTTTCGGGCCTTCTAAATTATACAGGAGCGGAGCTATACATGGAGGAAAATCGCCATTTTTGATTGAATTCAAAGAAAATATACTTGGAACCAACATTTTTAAATATTATACATTTTTTTAACAAATATATTTTATTTGAAAATCGAGAAATTTTGTTTGGAACGCATATATTAATATATTACAACAAAAAATATTTGCGAACTTACTGTCACAAATAAAATATGTGTTTACAAACAAACAATGATTTTGTTTAAGAATTTATCCAAATACATTATATTTAAAAAAATGTTCAAACTTTCTTGACTTTGGCAATTTTTAATTTTATTGTTTCCTAGATTTTGTCTTATTTTCTTTTGTTTTACAGCACTAATTTTTAATTTATAAATAGTCCAATTGTCAATCCATCAATGCTATTTGTCATAACCCAAAATTATACACGCTGAAAAAAAATCGCTTCTGTAGTATATTGTCCCAAACATATTCGGCTTGAAACATATATATGTTTAGGGTACACTCTAAACATATAGTATTTGGTACACACAAACAAATTTGTATTTGGGAAGATGTTGTTCTAAACAAATCTTTGTTTACATCGCAATATGTGTTTACTTTGGACGATTGTTTTCCGAAGCAAATAATTATTTGCATTTAAGTATTCAGAAAATACCTAAATTGTGTTTAATATTTCAGTTATTCAAACCTAATTTTTTAGAAAATTTGCAGTCGTAAAAATTGAAATCGTATAATCTTCGATCGAAATATATTACTTGGAGGATTGACAACTAATGATGGCTTAGAATACTCAGAAATTTTAAATGATTGATTTAAAACAGAAGTTACTGCTGCATTTAGTATTATAACTGGGTGTTCAATTCGAAACCAAAAAAAATTAAAACTGAAATTCGAAAAATTCAACAAAAGTTTCGAAAATATTTTTTAAATAAAATATGTTTGGAGAAATTCCTAAACAATAATTTTATTTGTATTCAAACACATATTTTATTTGAGAAACTTAGTTTGCAAATATTATATGTTGTAACATATTAATATATGATTTCCAAATATATTTTATTGATTTTCAAATAAAATTTATTTTCTCAGAAATACATTATATTTAAAAATTTGTGTTCCAAATATATTTCCTTTCGATTCAAACATATCAAAAAAGGCGATTTTGCCCCGTGTACGATTTACATTTTTCAAACATATAAAATTTCTAACAAATTAAACCTTAAATTTCTAAAATTGCCAAAATACTTAAATACTCGTACCAGTTAAACATTGTTTTGGAAATATTATTTCCAAATAAAAAACCAGTAAGGAAAGCCTAAGTCGGGCGGTGCCGACTATATAATACCCTACACCACTCTCGTAATATTGAATAAATCTGATATATAAATTTTGTAATTCATGTATAAATTGTTTACATAAATTTACTTTTGGGACATTTTATACTTAAATAATACCCTGTACCACAGTGTGGTGTAGGGTATAAAAACGATTGGATCTAAAGAGCCAAATGGGATGAAACATATATATGGGAGCTATAGCTAAATCTTTACCGATTTTCTTCAAATTCGGCAATGTTGGTTCATGAATCAAGAAACTCTACCATTCTAAATTTCAAAACGATTGGATGTAAAATATAGCTTCTATAGAACTAAAGGGCCAAATCGGACGAAACATATGTATATATGGGAGCTATAGCTAAATCTTAACCGATTTTCTTTAAATTCGGTAGTGTTGGTTCATGGATCAAGAAACTCTACCATTCTAAATATCAAAATGATTGGATGTAAAATACAGCTTCTACAGGACTAAAGAGCAAAATCGGACGAAACATATATATGGGACCTATAGCTAAATCTTAACCGATTTTCCTCAAATTCGGCAATGTTGGTTCATGGATCAAGAAACTCTACCATTCTAAATTTCAAAACGATCGGATGTAAAATAGAGCTTCTACAGGACTAAAGGGCCAAATCGGACGATTTGGCCTTTAGTCCTATATAGCTAAATCTTAACCGATTTTCTTCAAATTCGGTAGTGTTGGTTCATGGATCAAGAAACTCTACCATTCTAAATTTCAAAATGATTGGATGTAAAATACAGCTTCTTCAGGACTAAAGAGCAAAATCGGACGAAACATATATATGGGAGCTATAGCTAAATCTTAACCGATTTTCTTCAAATTCGGCAATGTTGGTTCATGGATCAAGAAACTCTACCATTCTAAATTTCAAAACGATTGGATGTAAAATAGAGCTTCTACAGGACTAAAGGGCCAAATCGGACGATTTGGCCTTTAGTCCTATATAGCTAAATCTTAACCGATTTTCTTCAAATTCGGTAGTGTTGGTTCATGGATCAAGAAACTCTACCATTCTAAATTTCAAAATGATTGGATGTAAAATACAGCTTCTTCAGGACTAAAGAGCAAAATCGGACGAAACATATATGATCGGATGTAAAATACAGCTTTTATAGGCCTAAAGAGCAAAATCGGACGAAACATATATATGGGACCTATAGCTAAATCTTAAATCTTAAATCTTGGAACAATATACTACAGAAGCGATTTTTTTTTCAACGTGTAGGCGCTCGAAGTGGACCACCTGGTGTATACACATTTTTTGATTTATGCACATGTTTTTAAGTTTAACACTTCGAAGAAGTGATCCAAAAGTATGAACGGCGGAAATCCGTTTTAAGACATTTTAAGTCATTCGAGCATTGTCTGTCCGTCCGTCCGACTATCTGGTTGGTGCGGACGATAACTCTCGAAAGGAGTAACCAATTGGCTTTAAATTTAGTATGTAATGTTTTTTTAACTCAGGACAAGTTAGGAGGTCGTCCATATTGGCCACTCCTTCTAGTACTTCCAAAGGGTTACATTTTGCTGAAATATTGGTTCTCTATAAACCTATACAAATCTTCGATAATTGCAGACGTAGTAATAGCTAATTTTTCACCATCACCCAAAGAAAAATGTGCAGAGTGACAACTTCGCTTTAGTGCCTTCCACACAAATGAAACATTTGGTATAAAAAGTTACCAGCTCTAAGGAACTCTTGTCAAACGAAGATATTCTTGCAAAAAAAATCAATTTAAAAAATCATTTCTAAAGTCAGAAACAAAATTAAACTGGCGAAGTTTTTTCAAACATTAAGAAAAAGTAGAAATAAGAATTAAAAGTCCTTGAATAACATTTAAAGGTTCGAGATTAATACTCGCACGACTTTCGATTTTATTCAGCCATTCTTTACCTCATTCCCTTAATTTGAAGTCAAATTCCAATGGCATACTTTGTGTAAATAATGGCATACTTATAAGTAGGTTTCGAATGACTTTCTGCAATACCACCCAGCTTCTCTCATCTACATTACATATACATAAACGTGTATGTATATGTAAGTATTTATTAAAACTTTTTTGTACTTTTTCAAATTTCCTCCTCCGCGAAATTCGACTGCTCCTTTTTTGTGTCGTTTGAGGAAACTTTTTTTTTTTTGAAAGACATTTAAAGTTCATCCTTTCATTTTGGTGTTTCATGTCATACGTTTCTTAACGCCCACAACTAAAACAAAACGAAAGAATTCATTTCGCAAAGCTCTTATCTTTTTCCCCAAACACAACTCCCGCCCCATCACTTCCCCGCTCCCTCTCTATGTGCTTGTTTTTAATACCCAAAACTAAGGATGAAACAGGATACGCCAAAGAGCTCATATGCTATTCTGTATTTAAGGAAATTTCCTTTTGACTTATTTCAAAAGTTAAGACAGCTCAACTTTTTCGGCAAATGTCGCAAAAGAAACAGAAACAAAAACGAAAAGTAACGGAAATACTCGCAGGCAGATGTGAACAAAAGACCAAAAAGTATATGTCATATAATGCAGTGCAGTGCAGAACATTGCATTGCATTGCCAACACATTATGTACTTTCATTATTTCAATTAAAAGGATTTGATGTGGCGCATAAAACAACACAAAACCAGCAACAGACAACAACAATGGCAGCAACATTTCACTCTGGCATTAAAGAGGAGCGCTCTTTCGCTGAACTCTGAAAGACGACATAGCACGAACGACCCACACATACTCGTAAGTATATGACTGACTCCTTTATCAGATCGCAGTGATGGCAGATGAGGGCGTCGGAGCGTATAAGTAACATTTAATTTGTACAAATAATTAAATATTACACATACGCAACAATGCACACCACGGCATGGCATACTCATACTCATGCTTCACACTCCTATCCATGCCCGCACGCATATCCACACACACACATTCCCCCTTTCGCACTCTCTCTCTGAGCCGGATGTTGTGCAGTATTCTGCCAAAATGTGTTCGGCAAGGAAGCGGAAACGGAAAAGGAAACAGCATGTGAAAACAATCTTAATTGGAATTTATTTCAGGGTTGCCTTCCAAAGAATTGTAAACTATTTGCCAAGGCAAAAGATTTGATTAAAGTTCATCTAAAAGTAAAATAGGAAATATATTATAGTGAATGCATTCGTGTGGCATAAGTGCTAAACTTAATAAAAGTCGGCGACTGTATTAAGGCATCAGGAATGAATGGACATAATTTGCGAACATTTCACAAAAATTAAGACTTGGGACCAAATATGAGTACAATGATTCGTGTAGTCATATATGTTGAAGTGGACCACTCATGGTTTCATGTACCTTACAACTCATAGCGACATCTACTACAGATTGCGACTAATGGAGTCTTTTAATCTACAGTAGCCTAATCTCGGAGTCATCTAATCTACAGTAGAAGACCAATGGAGTCATATACCCTACAGTGATGACTCATGGAGCAATATACTAGACATTGTGTCAACTACTCTACAGTAAGACGACGCATGGGGTCATGTACTCTACAGTAGACAAATTATGGAGTCAACTTCACTACATTAGGCTCCTCATAGAGTCAACTACACTACATTGGACAACTCATAGAGTCTTCTACTCTACTGTAGACGACTCATAGAGTGATTTACTCTACAGTAGACTACCAATAGAGTGATTTACTCTACAGTAGACGACACACGGAGTAACTAACTCTACAACTCACGGAGTCATCTACTCTACAGTAGACGACTGACGGAGTTATCTAGTCTACACTAGACATCTACTGTACAGTAGACGACTCACGGAGTCATATACTCTTCAGTAGTAGATTCATGGAGTCAGCTACACTACAGTAGACAACACATTGAGTCATTTACACTACAGTAGATGACACATGGAGTCATCTACACTACAGTAGATGACACATGGAGTCATCTACTCTACAGTAGATGACACATGGAGTCATCTACACTACAGGAGACAACACATGCACCCATCTATTCTAAAGTAAACGACTCATGGAGTCATCTTCTCTAAAGTAGACAACACATGGAGTCATCTACTCTAAAATAGACGACTCATGGAGTCATCCACTCTAAAGTAGACGACTCATGGAGTCATCTACTCTAAAGTAGACGACTCATGGAGTCATCTACTCTAAAGTAGACGACTCATGGAGTCATCTACTCTAAAGTAGACGACTCATGGAGTCATCTACTCTAAAGTAGACGACTCATTGAGTCATCTACTCTAAAGTAGACGACTCATGGGCTCACGGGCTCACGGAGTCGTTTACTCTACTGTAGATGATTCACGGAGTCATCTACTCTACAGTGGATGACTCACGGAGTCATCTACTCTACAGTAGATGACTCACGGAGACATCTACTACATTAGACGTCTCATGGAGTTATCTACTCTACAGTAGACGACGCATAGAGTCAGCTAATCTGCAGTAGACGACTCACGGAGTCATTTACTCTACAGTAGACAACACATGGAGTCATCTACACTACAGCAGACTGCACATGGAGTCATCTACACTACAGTAGACTACACATGATGTCATCTGCACTACAGTACATGAGACATGGTAGACGACACATGAATTGGAGTTATCTACTCTAAAGTAGATGACAAATGGAGTCATCTACTCTAAAGTAGACGACTCATGGAATCATCTACTCTAAAGTAGACGACTCTTGGAGTCATCTACTCTACATAAGAAGACTATCTACTCTATAGCAGACGAATCATTAAGTCATCAGCACTACAGTAGACGAATAATGGAGTCATCTACTCTATAGTATACGAATTATGGAGCTATCTACGACTCATGGAGTCATCTACTCGACAGTAGACGACTCATGTAGAGTTATCTTCTCTAGAGTAGACGTTTTATGGAATCATCTACATACTCTACAGTAAAATGCTCATGGAGTCATCTACTCTACAGTAGTCGAATCATAGAGTCATCTGCTCTACAGTAGATGATTCATGGAGTCATCTACTCTGCATTAGAAGACTATTGGAGTAGTTTACTCTACAGAAGAGGACTTATAGAGTTATCTACTCTATAGCAGACGAATCAGGAAGTCATTAACAAATTTCAAATTTGTATGAAATTCATTTCTAATTGCTACTTATAACTAAACTACAGCTCAAACCGAATACATCATACACATTGATCCCTACGAGCTATCGTTGTTGCTATCGAAGCCTGGGATTTGTTCATTTGAAGGGAATTCGCCGCATCACATCAACCTCACCTCCATTGTCAAGAAAGCCCCACCCATAAATATAGGTGGCTTTAACCGAAATCATCATCCACAATAAAGCATGTATTAAACATTGGCGCTTCGCTCCAAATTTCCCTTAACACTAGCTCTGGTCATTTAAATTTGACAGAAGTATCACTTGTATCCCTTTTTCTGATTTTACCAATTTTCGGAAATTTGTTTCTTGTCTCGAGTTCACCCCCAAAGAGCTATTTTGAGGCAAAATTTCACGATTCGAATTCAGGTCACTTGGATTGGCGGTGGTACCATATTTTCAGGACTATTCAAGAAGATTGCATTTTCAAATTCTACATATTCTCAGTTATGTCAAAAGATGGTGTTAGCTACAAATTATGGACAAAACTCAAGGGGTGGTGAGATTTAGAGACCCTTTTCTAGAAGTGCTTTCCATCCCATCATTTTCTATGCATATTTTGCGCAATTTCATACCAATGACAATGAATCTCGGCACATAAAACAGAAAGTCACATGCCTTAATATAAAGACACAATTTTCCAACCTGAAATTTGGTAAATTGCATTGCATTTCACCAACACCATCACCACCAATCGCACAGAAAAACGAAATATCCAAAATGAATTGCCACAGCAAAAAGTGGTTTAATAAAAACGAATTTTGCATTCCCTCCATAAATTTTGGCTTTGACACCATTCCATAGGAAATTTTGTTAAATTGTTTATGAACGAATGAGCGATTTCAATATTCCATTTGATACAGATTTTATGATTCACTTTACAGATTTCGGGCGAGCGCCCCTTTTCTGCGCATTCGCCCCCCGCACCGATTTCAATTCATTGCAAAGAATTTATTGAACAACGTTATTAAGTTTTAAATCCATTTCTTTTTTGGTAGAGAATTGCGAACGGGGTCGTGATGATGGAAGGACGGCGGGGTAGAGGGGATTCTACGGTATGTGGTCTCATCACTCTTTGTGTTTGTTTGATTGCGACAAATATTTTATATATGTATGAGTATACGCCAAATATTGCTCAAAATTCCAGATAAATTGTAGAGTTTACACTAGTCTACCTGGTTATTTGAGGCTCATAATATGTTTTTGAAATAATTGTATTTTGAGTTTGTAAAAGAAAATTATTTAGTGGCGAATTACAGAAAAGGCATGCGCAAAAAATATTAAGGATATTCGCCCAAGATGTTGCTTATCTTTAAAATAGGTAAATTTTGTATTTAAAATAACGACATTTTCATTAATGTGAGTACATTTTCATAATTTTAAGTACAAGATGTACTCAAAACAAGATTTTCAAGAATTCGTATTTTTAAGGGTGGTTATGTGAATCATAATGGGTTAAAAAGGGATAATAATAGTTCCGCCTCCAAAAATGTACTCAGGACAAGATTTTTATGAATTCCTATTTTTAAGAGGAGTTTTTTGGGACATAATGGGATAAAAGAAAGGGATAAAAATATGACCGCTTCCAAAACCAAATAACTAGAGCAATAATGGTGAAGTTCATCTGGCGGTAGGGCTTTGGATGTAGACCCGAGATAAGAAGCTAATTGCGGAAATTTATGGTTTTCGGTTTCAATAGGGTACAATGGGTCAAAGGGGGGATAACTATGGTACAACCACCAAATCCCAATAAACAGAGCTAGAATCGAGACATTTTGTGTGAAGAAGCCATCGGAACAAAAGGGGATAAATATGGTACCACAGCCAAATCAAAATGACACGAGCTAGAATAGCGAAATTTTGTGTGAAGGGAGCGCTTTGAACATAAACTGGAGATAATTGACAATCTTTCGGAAATGTGTACTTTTGGAGCATTAATTTGTACTTTTGGAGCATAAAATGTAGCACAATGGAAAAAAAGGGGAATAAATATGGTACCACTGGCAAATCCCGGTGGCCGGAGTTAAAGTCGTTCAATATTGTGGTTTGCCTTTAAAACGTGAACCCGAGAAAAGGCCTATTTCCTGGTCTTTTTAGGGGTTATATGGGGCGCAGTAGGTTAGGTTATGGGGGGGGATTCAAGAGGGATTCAAATTGTAAAACTGTCAAATCCATATAACTCGAGCTAGAATAGTGCAATTTTGTGTGATGGTTGCCCTTTGAAAAAGAAGCAATTTAAAAATGTACACTTTGGGAAACCATATGGAAAATAGGGATAAAAAGTGTACCACTAGAAAACGAGTACAAATAGTACCACCTCCAAAACAAAGTGACTAGAGCTAGAAAGGTGAATTTTAATCTGATTGTATAACTGTGGACATTCTCTACTCGGAATAATAAGCAATTTCAGGAAATTCGTAGTTTTAGTAGAGCTCAATAGGGTATAATGGGACATAAGGGGACAAATATGGTACCACCACAAAATCCATATGACCAGAGCTATAATAGTGAAACTTTGTATGAATGGAGAACACTATGAACATAAACTACAAATAAAAAACAATCTTACGAAAATTTGTACTTTTGGAGCATTAAATGGAGTACATTGGGAAAAAGGGGGATAAATATGATACCACCTTCATATCCAAATGTCAGGAGTTATAATCGTGCAAAATATTATGTGCATTGTGGGTTGCCCTTATGATATGAACTCGAGACAAAAAGCAATTTTCCAAAAATTGGGGCTTTTTATGTGTTATAGGGGGCACAGTAAGGCAAAGAGGGATTAAAACTGTAATACTGTCAAATCCATATAACGAGATCTAGAATAGTGCAATTTTGTGTGACGAATCCCGTTGAAAAAGAAGCAATTTCCCGAAATTTTCTACTTTGGGACACAATAAGGAAAATAGGGATAAAAAGTGTACCACTAGAAATATGGTACAAAATCTAGTGTCTAGAGCTAGAAAGGTGATTTTATGGTACAAAATCTAGTGTCTAGAGCTAGAAAGGTGATTTTTAATCGCTCAATAGAATTTTGGACAATATCTTATCGGCATAATAAGCGATAATAAGGGGATAAATATGGTACCTCCACAAAATCCATGTGATGATAGTGAAATTTTTTATGAACGGAGAGCCCTTTGAACATCAACTAGAAATAAAAAGCAATCTTACGAAAAATTTTACTTTTAGAGCAATAAATGGAGTACAAGGGAAAAAGGGGGATAAATATGGTACCACCGTCAAATTCAAATGACCGGCGTTAGAATGGTGCAATATTGTGTGTGTTGTGGGTGGCCCTTATGGCGTGAGGTCGAGACAAAAGACAATTTTCTGAAAGTTGCTGCTTTTTAGGGGTTATATGGAGCACAGTAAGTTAAAGGGATATAAAATTGTATTACTGTTAAATCCATATGACCAGAACCAGAATAGTGCAAAAGGGGATAAATATGTTACAACCGCCAAATCCTGATGGCCGGAATTAGTATTGTAATATTTTGTGTGAGTGTAGCCCTTTGGACGTGGACTAGATATGCAAAATAAGTTTTTTTGTCACACTGGTACTTTTTGAGCACTAAATGGGTCACAGTGATAAAAAAGGGATGAATATGGTACCAACGCAAAATCCAAATGTCCGGAATTAGAATTGTGAAATTATGTGTGAGATTACCGTGAGACAGTAGACTAGAGATGCAATTGGAGTATTAAATGGAGCACAATGGGATAAATGGGGAGAAATATAGTACTATCGCCAAATTCAGAAGGCCGGAATTAGTATTGTAATATTTTGCGTCAGTTTAGCCCTTTGGACGTGGACTAGAGATAAGATTTTTTTGTCATACTGGTACTTTGTGAGCACTAAATGAGTTACTGTGATAAAAAACGGGATAAATATGGTACCAACTCCAAATCCAAATATCCGGAATTAGAATTGTGAAATTTTGTGAGACGGTTGCCGTGTGACAGTATATTAGAGATGCAATTGGAGTATTAAATGGAGCACAATGGGACAAATGGGGATAAATATGGTACAACCGCCATATCCTGTAGTATTGTAATATTTTGCGTCCATTTGGACGTGGACTAGAGATAAAAAGTTTTTTGTCACACTGGTACTTTTTGAGCACTAAATGGGTCACAATGATAAAAAGGGGATAAATATGGAACCAACGCTAAATCCAAATTGCCGGAATTAGAATTGTGAATTGTGGGTTACCGTGAGACAGTAGACTAGATATGCAATTGGAGCATTAAATGGAGCACAATGGGACAAATGGGGATATATATAGTATCATCGCCAAATTCAGATGGCAGAATCGTGAAATATCGAGACAAAAAGCAATTTTCCGAAAATTTGGAAACGCCCCATTTGGCACCTCTCATACAAATGGACCTTTTTGCACGTAAAGTGAACGGTATATAACTTTGTTCCAGTCCATAGAAATACTTGACATTTTGTAAAGTGTAATGCTATTATAGTACCTACAGTCCCGTAAAAAAATGAGCGTTATTGCCACGCCCCTAATGGTACCTCCCATACAAATGGACCATTTTTCACAAATAGTTAACGGCATATAACTTTGATTCCAGTTCATGCGAATACTTAAAATTTTGTAGAGTGTGGTGCCTTTCCAGTATCTATAGTCCCGTGCAAAATACCATTTTGCACAAACAAATTTACGGTTTATAACTTGGTTTCCTGCACATACAAATACCTGAATTTTTTAACAGTCTAATGTTTTTATAGTACCCATAGTATATTACAAAACGGGCGCCCCTTTTATTACCTCCCAAATAAAATTGCCAAAATATAAAATATGAAAATTTATTTTTTTTTAATTTCCCTATTTTTACGATATGGGTCATAATTTATAGATTTATCCATAGATATGCAATAGCAAATAGGCATTGTTTTCATCGTTAGGATGATAGCTTTCAACAAATGTAGCGAACAATTTGTTTGCCATTTTTTTTTTATTTTTTATAGATTACTTCGCGCCAACAAAAATTGAAAAAAAATTAAAAAAAACTTTACCACAAAAAATTTTTTTTTGTGTCAAAGTCTTTTTTCATAATATACATAATATGCCTCAATCTCGGACCCAAAAATTTGTTTACGTAGTGTTGCGTAGTGTAATTGTTGTTGTTGAAGGCTGTATAAAAATATTGCATTCAGAACGCCAACGGGATGAATATAAGTAAAACAATATGCGTACGAATGTAACGTCCGCGACCCAGGATTTGCCCATATGGTCCCCAAAATATCTAAAACAATATCCCGAGTTTGCATATAAGAGCTATAACTTTGATTCCAGTTCATGCGAATACTTAAAATTTTGTAGAGTGTGGTGCCTTTCCAGTATCTATAGTCCCGTGCAAAATACCATTTTGCACAAACAAATTTACGGTTTATAACTTGGTTTCCTGCACATACAAATACCTGAATTTTTTAACAGTCTAATGTTTTTATAGTACCCATAGTATATTACAAAACGGGCGCCCCTTTTATTACCTCCCAAATAAAATTGCCAAAATATAAAATATGAAAATTTATTTTTTTTTAATTTCCCTATTTTTACGATATGGGTCATAATTTATAGATTTATCCATAGATATGCAATAGCAAATAGGCATTGTTTTCATCGTTAGGATGATAGCTTTCAACAAATGTAGCGAACAATTTGTTTGCCATTTTTTTTTTATTTTTTATAGATTACTTCGCGCCAACAAAAATTGAAAAAAAATTAAAAAAAACTTTACCACAAAAAATTTTTTTTTGTGTCAAAGTCTTTTTTCATAATATACATAATATGCCTCAATCTCGGACCCAAAAATTTGTTTACGTAGTGTTGCGTAGTGTAATTGTTGTTGTTGAAGGCTGTATAAAAATATTGCATTCAGAACGCCAACGGGATGAATATAAGTAAAACAATATGCGTACGAATGTAACGTCCGCGACCCAGGATTTGCCCATATGGTCCCCAAAATATCTAAAACAATATCCCGAGTTTGCATATAAGAGCTAGAGGAAATCTAAATTTCTGAACAGAACTGTATACAGTTTAGCGGGTACAAGTTTCTTGAACCAAGAAAGTTACTTGGCAAATTTTAAGAATATCGGTTCTGATTTATATACATATAACCCCTATATGTAACAATATACCGCTATATAATCCACATTTTTAACAGATCCTTATAAAATTTAGAAAATAAGAATTTTTTGAACCGAGAAAGGAAAGTTTGAAGAAAATCGCTTCAGATTTAGATATAGGCCCGGTATTTACTTATATACCGATTTTAATTCTAAACTCTATAAAATGATTTATTTATTTATTTATAGATTTTTCTTTGATTTCTGCAATTTTTTTCCAATTTGTTAAATTTTGGCTCAAAGTTCAACCTAATTTGAGTTATTTAGGTATGCAAGATTTTCCAAATATGGGACTTCAAGGCCTTAGTATAGTTATATGTTTTACAAAAATGCATATACTTCTTTGGCAGACTAGTGTAAATTGCAGCCAATGCTTGCAAAACTGTCCCTGAAACGTATCTAGTCCTGTGTGACCATACATATGCATATAAACACATATACATGCACATAAATGTGTGTAAACTCATATGTCCTGGCTTAAATATCCACACACACATACACGCACACAATGATAATGGATTGGTGTTCGAGGGCGTTCAGACTGCATTTGCATATTTTATCCTTAACTTATACATGTAAAACATATTCGATATACAATTTTCGTTATTGTTATTGATGTTGTTGTTGTTCTAGGAAAATATTTCCATTTTATGTTGTTGTTGCTGCTGCTACTTTTGTGAAAATCCCCATGGTAACGTTAATTTGTCAACAATTTTCCAGTTTTTGGCTACGTGTTGTCGCTCGAACGTGCTTCAAATTTCTATTGGAGATTCAAATTCACAAAAAAAAGAGCGAACAATTCTGCATAGAAAATCCCTACAACGTGGGTAAATAAATACCTCACTTTGTGCTATGCGTTATGCACAAAAATCTGTTTGTATCGGAGGGGGGAGGGGAAGAATATTTCCATTTCCATTGATGGAATATGTGGCTTAGAGGTGGAAATCGAATATTCGCGGAAAAATTCGTATTGGATTTTTTATTTATTTGTTTTTGGGATAAATGTGACATTTATGACTTTAAAAGAAATTAAAAGTTCACGCGTGTGTTATTTAATTTTCAAGTAATAGACAGTTAGACACAAACTCTAAATATTTAATAGTGGATTACAAAATATAAATGTTAACGGTTCATCTATTTGTTCTCTTCTTCCATTATATTATTTGGAATGTGTACAGTTTCTTTGAATTTTCAATAACAATGCATATTCCAGTGATTAACTACTGAGATATTGATGTGTTGTTCGTGCAGACAACTATTCATTAAACATTTCCGTTTATTCAATTATTACAATGCATAGTTTAGTTTTCCCTGGAAACCATTCTATTGAATATTACATTAAAATGGATTAATAATTACCTCACTTCAAGCTTATTTCTATTGGCACATATATGTATCAAGGCAAAAAATGCGAATTTAAACCTTAAATGGAATTGAATTTATAATCCTCAACTATGTATGTATAAGTATAAATGTCGAATTGAAACTATCAATATAATAAATAATAAATATGTATTTGTTCATCATTAAATTGAAGATACATTTACAAGAAATTTTACAAATCTACATCATTTTGGACATCATGGAAATTGAATTAGTTAATAATGCAATATTGTGGAATTTATTTACTGTTAAGGACTGCTTTGCTTTATTTTATTTTATGTTATTTTATTATATTTTATTTTTTTATTTTATTTAATTTTTTATTTTATTTTATTTTATTTTATTATTTTATTTGATTTTATTTGATTTTATTTGATTTTATTTGATTTTATTTGATTTTATTTGATTTTATTTTATTTGATTTTATTTGATTTTATTTTATTTTATTTTGATTTTATTTGATTTTATTTGATTTTATTTGATTTTATTTGATTTTATTTGATTTTATTTGATTTTATTTGATTTTATTTGATTTTATTTGATTTTATTTGATTTTATTTGATTTGATTTGATTTGATTTGATTTTATTTTATTTTATTTTATTTTATTTTATTTTATTTTATTTTATTTTATTTTATTTTATTTTATTTTATTTTATTTTATTTTATTTTATTTTATTTTATTTTATTTTATTTTATTTTATTTTATTTTATTTTATTTTATTTTATTTTATTTTATTTTATTTTATTTTATTTTATTTTATTTTATTTTATTTTATTTTATTTTATTTTATTTTATTTTATTTTATTTTATTTTATTTTATTTTATTTTATTTTATTTTATTTTATTTTATTTTATTTTATTTTATTTTATTTTATTTTATTTTATTTTATTTTATTTTATTTTATTTTATTTTATTTTATTTTATTTTATTTTATTTTATTTTATTTTATTTTATTTTATTTTATTTTATTTTATTTTATTTTATTTTATTTTATTTTATTTTATTTTATTTTATTTTATTTTATTTTATTTTATTTTATTTTATTTTATTTTATTTTATTTTATTTTATTTTATTTTATTTTATTTTATTTTATTTTATTTTATTTTATTTTATTTTATTTTATTTTATTTTATTTTATTTTATTTTATTTTATTTTATTTTATTTTATTTTATTTTATTTTATTTTATTTTATTTTATTTTATTTTATTTTATTTTATTTTATTTTATTTTATTTTATTTTATTTTATTTTATTTTATTTTATTTTATTTTATTTTATTTTATTTTATTTTATTTTATTTTATTTTATTTTATTTTATTTTATTTTATTTTATTTTATTTTATTTTATTTTATTTTATTTTATTTTATTTTATTTTATTTTATTTTATTTTATTTTATTTTATTTTATTTTATTTTATTTTATTTTATTTTATTTGATTTGATTTCATTTGATTTTATTTGATTTTATTTGATTTTATTTGATTTTATTTTATTTGATTTTATTTGATTTTATTTGATTTTATTTGATTTTATTTGATTTTATTTGATTTTATTTGATTCTATTTTATTTGATTTTATTTGATTTTATTTGATTCTATTTTATTTGATTTTATTTGATTTGATTTGATTTGATTTTTTTTTATTTTATTTTATTTTATTTTATTTTATTTTATTTTATTTTATTTTATTTTATTTTATTTTATTTTATTTTATTTTATTTTATTTTATTTTATTTTATTTTATTTTATTTTATTTTATTTTATTTTATTTTATTTTATTTTATTTTATTTTATTTTATTTTATTTTATTTTATTTTATTTTATTTTATTTTATTTTATTTTATTTTATTTTATTTTATTTTATTTTATTTTATTTTATTTTATTTTATTTTATTTTATTTTATTTTATTTTATTTTATTTTATTTTATTTTATTTTATTTTATTTTATTTTATTTTATTTTATTTTATTTTATTTTATTTTATTTTATCTCATTTTATCTCATTTTATTTTATTTTATTTTATTTTATTTTATTTTATTTTATTTTATTTTATTTTATTTTATTTTATTTTATTTTATTTTATTTTATTTTATTTTATTTTATTTTATTTTATTTTATTTTATTTTATTTTATTTTATTTTATTTTATTTTATTTTATTTTATTTTATTTTATTTTATTTTATTTTATTTTATTTTATTTTATTTTATTTTATTTTATTTTATTTTATTTTATTTTATTTTATTTTATTTTATTTTATTTTATTTTATTTTATTTTATTTTATTTTATTTTATTTTATTTTATTTTATTTTATTTTATTTTATTTTATTTTATTTTATTTTATTTTATTTTATTTTATTTTATTTTATTTTATTTTATTTTATTTTATTTTATTTTATTTTATTTTATTTTATTTTATTTTATTTTATTTTATTTTATTTTATTTTATTTTATTTTATTTTATTTTATTTTATTTTATTTTATTTTATTTTATTTTATTTTATTTTATTTTATTTTATTTTATTTTATTTTATTTTATTTTATTTTATTTTATTTTATTTTATTTTATTTTATTTTATTTTATTTTATTTTATTTTATTTTATTTTATTTTATTTTATTTTATTTTATTTTATTTTATTTTATTTTATTTTATTTTATTTTATTTTATTTTATTTTATTTTATTTTATTTTATTTTATTTTATTTTATTTTATTTTATTTTATTTTATTTTATTTTATTTTATTTTATTTTATTTTATTTTATTTTATTTTATTTTATTTTATTTTATTTTATTTTATTTTATTTTATTTTATTTTATTTTATTTTATTTTATTTTATTTTATTGTATTGTATTTTATTTTATTTTATTTTATTTTATTTTATTGTATTTTATTGTATTGTATTGTATTTTATTTTATTTTATTTTATTTTATTTTATTTTATTTTATTTTATTTTATTTTATTTTATTTTATTTTATTTTATTTTATTTTATTTTATTTTATTTTATTTTATTTTATTTTATTTTATTTTATTTTATTTTATTTTATTTTATTTTATTTTATTTTATTTTATTTTATTTTATTTTATTTTATTTTATTTTATTTTATTTTATTTTATTTTATTTTATTTTATTTTATTTTATTTTATTTTATTTTATTTTATTTTATTTTATTTTATTTTATTTTATTTTATTTTATTTTATTTTATTTTATTTTATTTTATTTTATTTTATTTTATTTTATTTTATTTTATTTTATTTTATTTTATTTTATTTTATTTTATTTTATTTTATTTTATTTTATTTTATTTTATTTTATTTTATTTTATTTTATTTTATTTTATTTTATTTTATTTTATTTTATTTTATTTTATTTTATTTTATTTTATTTTATTTTATTTTATTTTATTTTATTTTATTTTATTTTATTTTATTTTATTTTATTTTATTTTATTTTATTTTATTTTATTTTATTTTATTTTATTTTATTTTATTTTATTTTATTTTATTTTATTTTATTTTATTTTATTTTATTTTATTTTATTTTATTTTATTTTATTTTATTTTATTTTATTTTATTTTATTTTATTTTATTTTATTTTATTTTATTTTATTTTATTTTATTTTATTTTATTTTATTTTATTTTATTTTATTTTATTTTATTTTATTTTATTTTATTTTATTTTATTTTATTTTATTTTATTTTATTTTATTTTATTTTATTTTATTTTATTTTATTTTATTTTATTTTATTTTATTTTATTTTATTTTATTTTATTTTATTTTATTTTATTTTATTTTATTTTATTTTATTTTATTTTATTTTATTTTATTTTATTTTATTTTATTTTGTGTTGTTTTATTTTATTTTATTTTATTTTATTTTATTTTATTTTATTTTATTTTATTTTATTTTATTTTATTTTATTTTATTTTATTTTACATTATTATTTCTTTTTCTTATTTTATTATCTTTTTCCTCTAATCACCAAATTTCTATTTTTGCTGATACAGTCCTTAAAACTTGATTAGCTCTATAGAAAGAAATATTTGCATTGGATAAATGTATAATTCAATAAAATATTATTTAGAGTAAACCCTCCTGCATTAGTTTATATTACATCGAATGAGGCAATCATTCGCCCATTTATAAGCTATTATATTGCCAATTGTCTAAGTAAAAATCAATATAAATGAAATTTGCATATGAAATAATCAAACTAGATAAAATGCGTTAAGCCTATGCTAACTATAAAATTTAAATAAATATTTAAACTATTCTTTACAAAGTACACAAAAATTAAAAATATAAATTAATATATTGCATTAATTTGCAATTCATTGGAAATTACGATTGAAAAATGCAATAACATTATTACCCAATGTTCATAGAGTTGATATCAGTAATCAATTTATTTATTAATTTAAAAATATCAATTATCACATTTTCACTAACAAAAAAATTAGTTGAATAAATAGAAATATGAATAATTACAATCGTTTAATTTCTTGCTCAAATAGATATCAATGATAATAAATCGAAAACAGTTGAATGATAAAAGTCAAGAATAACAATATTTAGAATTCGGTATTATTTTAAACAAATTTAATCCGATTTTTATAGTAAATTATGAGACACACGCTTAAGTTGGCCACAGCATTTGCAAATATGAAATAATTAACAATAAAATAATATTTACGTAATGTACTCCAAAAGTTCTCTAGAGTGTATGAATGTAAAATAGTTGACATTACTTATACGTCACTCATACTACTGCTAGTAGTGCGTATTTAAATCCTTCATACGCCACTGTGTCCAACAGTATGTAATTTATTCAGAGAATTGGCGAATCATAGAGTAGAATTTTATTTATGACGAATTTTTATTATGGAATATTTACATTATTAATGTACGATTTCATCAATTTCGAAAAACTTACAGGAAAAAAATTAATAAAATGAAATATTTTATCTCAGGTTAATATCCAAACATTATAATGCATATTTGTATATATTAACACAAACATTATTTTTTATTCCGTTAATAAATTCGGCATTTTTGGTAGGGCGCTAATGTATTGATTTTTTCCATCATTTTTTTTAACCAATTATTTACCAATAACTTAATTTTATGGTTTACTGGTCCTTTTGCATTACTGACAACAATATACTTCTTTGCAAATTAAGCGAAAATAAAGCTAAAATAAATCTTAAAACATTTATTATCTACACCTATATAAAAATCAGAAACGCTAATACAAATATTTACTAAATCTTATTTTAAGAGTTTTCCATCGATGGAAAATATTTTTGGAATGACATCTTCATCTTAGACTACAAATTACAAGGAATCTTACCGATGACAATTTCACTGTAGTTCAGACGTGACTAAATGGTCGATTTTTCGATCCGTCGTGGTTGTAGAAAATGCCAAAAAAAATATATGTTTTACTCCTAAGAAAAATCAGTGTATAGCTTTTTTGAGTAAAGTTGTTTTACCAAGATTTACACTCGACACTACACTGTGGTCTAGGGTATCTTGAGTTTGTGTATATATTTGTAACGCCCAAAAAGTAAAGAGAATGACCTATACATAGTTCATTATACCGATCCATATTAAAACAATTTGTGAGATTGTAGATTTATCCGTGTACATCGAACTCTATATGCTTGTGATGAAATCCCAGTTCACAAATATGAATCTATCTTAACGAAAATTGCCTCTGAGACTTGGCTTGGATTTGCTTGCTTGGATTCCTATTGAAAATTGTCCATACAAGTCTAAGCTTCGGTACAATCCCTTCATAAATATCCATTCGAGAGCGCCCCAGAAGGTGAGTTGGTAGCGTGCTCGCCTATGAGTTTGGGGGTTGTGGGTTCGATTCCCAGCAGAGGCTCTGGGCTGTTGCTGCAAAAATTCGCTTTTCCTTGGACCGTAAAATTGGAATATAAATTAATTTCGTATTGTAAATCATATAAATAAATAGTAAAAGATTCCTTCGCAGTCGTCTATAAAGACTCCTTCAGAGTCGTCTATAAAGACTCTTTCAGAGTCGTCTATAAAGACTCCTTCACAGTCGTAAATAAAGACTCCTTCACAGTCGTCTGTAAAGACTCCCTCACAATCGTCTATAAAGACTCCCTCACAATCGTCTATAAAGACTCCTTCACAGTAGTCTATAAAGACTCCTTCAAAGTCGTCAATAAAAACTCCTTCAAAGTCGTCTATAAAGACTCCTTCACAGTAGTCTATAAAGACTCCTTCACAGTCGTCTATAAAGTCTCCTTCACAGTCGTCTATAAAGTCTCCTTCACTGCCGTCTATAAAGACTCCTTCACAGTCGTCTATAAAGACTCCTTCACAGTCGTCTATAAAGACCCCCTTCACAGTCGTCTATAAAGACCCCCTTCACAGTCGTCTATAAAGACTCCTTCACAGACGTCTATAAAGACTCCATTACAGTCGTCTACAAAGACTCCTTCACAGTCGTCTACAAAGACTCCTTCACAGTCGTCTATAAAGACTCCTTCACAGGCGTCTATAAAGGCTCCTTCACTGTCGTCTATAAAGATTTCTTCACAGTCGTCTATAAAGATTCCTTCACAGTCGTCCATAAAGACCCCTTCACTGCCGTCTATAAAGACTCCTTCACAGTCGTCTATAAAGACCCCTTCACATTAGTCTATAAAGACTCCTTCACAGTCGTCTATAAAGATTCCTTCACAGTCGTCCATAAAGACTCCTTCACAGTCGTCCATAAAGACTCCTTCACAGTCGTCCATAAAGACTCCTTCACTGCCGTCTATAAAGACTCCTTCACAGTCGTCTATAAAGACCCCTTCACATTAGTCTATAAAAACTCCTTCACAGTCGTCTATAAAGATTCCTTCACAGTCGTCTATCAAGACCCCTTCACATTAGTCTATAAAGACTCCTTCACAGTCGTCTATAAAGATTCCTTCACAGTCGTCCATAAAGACTCCTTCACAGTCGTCTGTAAAGACTCCCTCACAATCGTCTATAAAGACTCCCTCACAATCGTCTATAAAGATTCCTTCACAGTAGTCTATAAAGACTCCTTCAAAGTCGTCAATAAAGACTCCTTCAAAGTCGTCTATAAAGACTCCTTCACAGTAGTCTATAAAGACTCCTTCACAGTCGTCTATAAAGACTCCTTCACTGCCGTCTATAAAGACTCCTTCACAGTCGTCTATAAAGACTCCTTCACAGTCGTCTATAAAGACCCCCTTCACAGTCGTCTATAAAGACCCCCTTCACAGTCGTCTATAAAGACTCCTTCACAGACGTCTATAAAGACTCCATTACAGTCGTCTACAAAGACTCCTTCACAGTCGTCTACAAAGACTCCTTCACAGTCGTCTACAACGACTCCTTCACAGTCGTCTACAAAGACTCCTTCACAGTCGTCTATAAAGTCTCCTTCACAGGCGTCTATAAAGGCTCCTTCACTGTCGTCTATAAAGATTTCTTCACAGTCGTCTATAAAGATTCCTTCACAGTCGTCCATAAAGACCCCTTCACTGCCGTCTATAAAGACTCCTTCACAGTCGTCTATAAAGACCCCTTCACATTAGCCTATAAAGACTCCTTCACAGTCGTCTATAAAGATTCCTTCACATTCGTCCATAAAGACTCCTTCACAGTCGTCCATAAAGACTCCTTCACAGTCGTCCATAAAGACTCCTTCACTGCCGTCTATAAAGACTCCTTCACAGTCGTCTATAAAGACCCCTTCACATTAGTCTATAAAGACTCCTTCACAGTCGTTTATAAAGACTCCTTTACAGTCGTCTATAAAGATTCCTTCACAGTCGTCTATAAAGACTCCTTCACAGTCGCCTTTTAAGACTCCTTCACAGTCATGGAGCTTTATTAAGATTAAACTATCTATCCACCAGTACAGTTTAATCTTAATGCTGCTTTAGTTGCTTAATATTTAATGATGATTTAATGAACATAATATTTTCAGTGTACATGGAACTGTGTGTGCTCAAATGTAATTGTATTGTAAAACCACATTACACGCACTCAGGGGAGGACAGATGCATACACAAG
The DNA here is from genome assembly GCA_963930755.1 of Eudasyphora cyanicolor. NCBI lineage: Eukaryota > Metazoa > Arthropoda > Insecta > Diptera > Muscidae > Eudasyphora > Eudasyphora cyanicolor. The sequence continues at coordinate 41,768,074 of OZ005738.1, forward strand.
CACCAAGAGAGAATTTTCACTGATTTTTTGCTAAACGAACGAACATTTTCGGAATTCTCGGGCATATAGAGATTAAGGAAGGGGATGGAGAGCGAACAAAAGGGTTAAATTAATATTTTACATTGTGGTAATAGTTACAATAAAAACACGTTTCCATACAAACGTTATACTTACACACACACACACACACCTACAATCGAGCATTAGTTGTTTGGCAATAATTTTACCGCAAATTTTGCACATGTCTCTCATAATGGGTGGCCGCCATTGACATCAATTGGTTGGCATTCTATTGTTGTAGTTGTTGTTAATGTAATGCGCCGCATTATAATAACCGCAAACACACACCCACATACACGCATAACGCGTAAGTGTGTACGTACGTAAATGTGGCATTAGTTAGTGTTTTAGTTGCTGAGAGTGCGATTGTAAAAACTCTGTTTAATGGTTTTTGTAAATGCCAGAGGGCACACACACACGTGTGTGTTGTACGTGTGTGTACGCCTGAATCTATGTGTATGTGTGCGTGAATGTATTACAAATCCTATTCTGTTAAACCTCTAATGATGTGTTTATTGGCCGGTGAGGTCATGTAAATTGTTAATGATTTAAAATATAAAATATGTTATTCCAGCTATTCGCCGCCAACACAAACACATGCCTAGGCATGTGTATGTACATACTAATGAATATATTTGAATTTTTTCCCTCCATTATTTATATCGTTGTTTTATGGTTTATTTTGTTTTGTGGGGAAAATTTGACCGCCAAACAAAAGAGTAATTGAAATACATAATATATATATGGCTATGAATTGTGTCACCAAAAATTCCACACAAGCAATAGAAACAAAGTATCGAATAAAAAAACGACCATGAACTATAATTATTTGATAATTAATTTTTTTTGAGAAATTAAAAATTAAAAATATATTGTAACATTTTGCCAAAACTCAGACTGACACGGAGTCTATATAGACGACTGTGAAGGAGTCTTTATAGACGACTGTGAAGGAGTCTTTATAGACGACTGTGAAGGAGTCTTTATAGACGACTGAAGAGGTCTTCAAAGACTACTGTCAAGGAGTTTTTATAGACGACTGTGAAGGAGTCTTTATAGACGACTGTGAAGGAGTCTTTATAGACGACTGTGAAGGAGTCTTTATAGACGACTGTGAAGGAGTCTTTATAGACGACTGTGAAGGAGTCTTTATAGACGACTGTGAAGGAGTCTTTATAGACGGCTGTGAAGGAGTCTTTATAGACGACTGTGAAGGAGTCTTTATAGACGACTGTGAAGGAGTCTTTATAGACGACTATGAAGGAGTCTTTATAGACGACTGTGAAGGAGTCTTTATAGACGACTGTGAAGGAGTCTTTATAGACGACTGTGAAGGAGTCTTTATAGACGACTGTGAAGGAGTCTTTATAGACGACTGTGAAGGAGTCTTTATAGACGACTGTAAATAACTCTTTATAGAGGATTGTGAAGGAGTCTTTATAGGCGAATGGGAATTAGTCTTTATGGACGACTGTGGATGAGTCTTTATAGACTACTGTGAAGGAGTCTTTATAGACGACAGTGAAGGAGTCTTTATAGACGACTGTGAAGGAGTCTTTATAGACGACTGTGAATGAGTCTTTATAGACGACTGTGAAAGAGTCTCTATAGACGACTGTGAAGGAGTCTTTATAGACGGCTGTGAAGGAGTCTTTATAGACGGCTGTGAAGGAGTCTTTATAGACGACTGTGAAGGTGTCTTTATAGACGACTGTGAAGGAGTCTTTATAGACAACTGTGAAGGAGTCTTTATAGACGACTGTGAAGGAGCCTTTAAAGTCTTTAAGGGCAGTCTTTAAATGTGCGCCACACTGGAGGTGACTTCTTTGATGTGTAATACATTTAGATTATTTTATTCCCAAAGATATAAGGACTAAAATCTTTTGGTGAAGTGCTCCATAAAACAAAAACTTCTTCACAGACCTCTCGTACATCTCTCATAGAATTCCACATAAAAATAACAGAAATCATCAGATTAGAAATTAGATACAACAATTAATTTATTCGGCATTTATCACCATACATGTGTCACCAAATATTTGCATAAAACTAATAACACATTGACACTTGCTGCCCGCCCCTGCAAATGATAAAATCGCGATAAGATTGTGTAAATAATTTGTATTATTTAATGTTAATTGAGCTGAGTGTTGATATTGATAAGCTATCTCTATAACAGCAATATTTACCTAATTATGAATTAATTAATTTTTTGCCAATATTTAGTAATAAAGCTTATGTATAAAATTGGAGGGAAAATATTAATAAACCATAAAATGTATATATGTTTATGTACATAACAATATCTCACTTTGCTTTAGGATAAAACGAAAAACAAATATTATTAATAATTGTTTGTCATCAACATTAAATCCAAGTGATGATTAAAAGTAAACACCTTTAATCGGATATATACACAGCGTCAAATTTGTCATTACATCGGCCAGAGCGGAAAAGAGCGGAAGGGCATAATTTTCTACATCCGGCGGAAATGAAGCAAAAGTTTGGAAATCTTTGGCATTAAATGAAAGCTTTTGCTTGGCAATAAATTGAATTGATGTCTGCTGACACACATACCCTTAATAAATTTTCAATGAAAAAGCAAAGTAAAAAAATACCTTACAAAATCCCTAAATGTTAAAAGATAAATACCGGAAATCTTCTTATTGATAACGCACTATTAAAGAAGGAGCACATACACACATACTCATGTTCAACACCGAAAAGAACGAAGGAAGGAACGAACGTAATCAAGCGTATCCTAAAAGCAAAGTTATTTATCCTTTTTGAAAGGAAAACAAAAACCGGGGAAAAAAAGGACTGGCCTCGAATACTAAATCAAGAAAATGAACACGTGTCAATTGAAAAATGTTGTACAATTGGCAGTACAACATTCATTTGTCGGCAAGGAGTGGGGGAGTAGGATTTACATCAGGAAATATTACGTATGTATACGTTACGTATCAATAAAAGAAGATTTTATATCTAGAATATGAATGTAAGTAAAAAGAAGTTTTAGTTAAGAACGGCATCATTGAATTTGCAGAACCCTACGATTTTTGTACGCTCCACTATAGGATGGAGTCATTTTATTCATTTGTAACACTTTGAAGAATTGAGTTGAGACCTTTTAAAGTATATGCATTTTTGTATAATTATACGACGATTTCACAATGTCAAGTCTGTTGTAAACATGCTATAGATCTTAATAATATAGCGTCGTTTAATAAAATTTTGAAGAACAGTTTTCTGGATTACAAAATAATAATACAGGTTCATTCTTTGATCTTTAGAGATCGCTCCAAAATATCTTTGTTTAAGCACAAAAAAAATAAGGAATTTTTCAGAAGGAATAGACGACTTTGAGGGATGTTTTATAGACGACTTTGAAGGGGTGTTTTTAGACGACTTTGAAGGAGACTTTATAGACGACTTTAAAGGAATCTTTATAGACGACTTGAAAGGAGGCTTTATAGACGACTTTAAAGGAGTCTTTATAGACGACTTTAAAGTAGTCTTTATAGACGACTTTAAAGTAGTCTTTATAGACGACTTTAAAGGAGTCTTTATAGACGACTTTAAAGGTGTCTTTATAGACGATTTTAAAGGAGTCTTTATAGACGACTTTAAAGGAGTCTTTATAGACGACTTTATAGGAGTCTTTATAGACGACTTTAAAGGAGTCTTTATAGACGACTTTAAAGGAGTCTTTATAGACGACTTTAAAGGAGTCTTTATAGACGACTTTAAAGGAGTCTTTATAGACGACTTTAAAGGAGTCTTTATAGACGACTTTAAAGGAGACTTTATAGACGACTTTAAAGGAGTCTTTATAGACGACTTTAAAGTAGGCTTTATAAACGACTTGAAAGGAGGCTTTATAGACGACTTTAAAGGAGTCTTTATAGACGACTTTAAAGGAGTCTTTATAGACGACTTTAAAGGAGTCTTTATAGACGACTTTAAAGGAGTCTTTATAGACGACTTTAAAGGAGTCTTTATAGACGACTTTAAAGGAGTCTTTATAGACGACTTTAAAGGAGTCTTTATAGACGACTTTAAAGGAGTCTTTATAGACGACTTTAAAGGAGTCTTTATAGACGACTTTAAAGGAGTCTTTATAGACGACTTTAAAGAAGTCTTTACAGACGACTCTAAAGAAGTCTTTACAGACGACTTGAAAGGAGTCTTTACAGACGACTTGAAAGGAGTCTTTACAGACGACTTGAAAGGAGTCTTTATAGACGACTTTAACGGAGTCTTTATAGACGACTTTAAAGGAGTCTTTATAGACGACTTTAAAGGAGTCTTTATAGACGACTTTAAAGGAGTCTTTATAGACGACTTTAAAGGAGTCTTTATAGACGACTTTAAAGGAGTCTTTATAGACGACTTTAAAGGAGGCTTTATAGACGACTTTAAAGAAGTCTTTACAGACGACTTTAAAGAAGTCTTTACAGACGACTTGAAAGGAGTCTTTATAGACGACTTTAACGGAGTCTTTATAGACGACTTTAAAGAAGTCTTTATAGACGACTTTAAAGGAGTCTTTATAGACGACTTTAAAGGAGTCTTTATAGACGACTTTAAAGGAGTCTTTATAGACGACTTTAAAGGAGTCTTTATAGACGACTTTAAAGGAGTCTTTATAGAAGACTTTAAAGGAGTCTTTATAGAAGACTTTAAAGGAGTCTTTATAGACGACTTTAAAGGAGTCTTTATAGACGACTTTAAAGGAGTCTTTATAGACGACTATAAGGAGTCTTTATAGACGACTATAAGGAGTCTTTATAGACGACTTTAAAGGAGTCTTTATAGACGACTTTAAAGGAGTCTTTATAGACGACTATAAGGAGTCTTTATAGACGACTTTAAAGGAGTCTTTATAGACGACTTTAAAGTAGGCTTTATAAACGACTTGAAAGGAGGCTTTATAGACGACTTTAAAGGAGTCTTTATAGACGACTTTAAAGGAGTCTTTATAGACGACTTTAAAGGAGTCTTTATAGACGACTTTAAAGGAGTCTTTATAGACGACTTTAAAGGAGTCTTTATTGACGACTTTAAAGGAGTCTTTATAGGCGACTTTAAAGGGGTCTTTATAGACGACTTTAAAGGAGTCTTTATAGACGACTTTAAAGGAGTCTTTATAGACGACTTTAAAGGAGTCTTTATAGACGACTTTAAAGGAGTCTTTATAGACGACTTTAAAGGGGTCTTTATAGACGACTTTAAAGAAGTCTTTACAGACGACTTTAAAGAAGTCTTTATAGACGACTTTAAAGATGTCTTTACAGACGACTTTAAAGAAGTCTTTACAGACGACTTTAACGGAGTCTTTATAGACGACTTTAACGGAGTCTTTATAGACGACTTTAAAGGAGTCTTTATAGACGACTTTAAAGGAGTCTTTATAGGCGACTTTAAAGGAGTCTTTATAGACGACTTTAAAGGAGTCTTTATAGACGACTTTAAAGGAGTCTTTATAGACGACTTTAAAGGAGTCTTTATAGACGACTTTAAAGGAGTCTTTATAGACGACTTTAAAGGAGTCTTTATAGACGACTTTAAAGGAGTCTTTATAGACGACTTTAAAGGAGTCTTTATAGACGACTTTAAAGGAGTCTTTATAGACGACTTTAAAGAAGTCTTTACAGACGACTTTAAAGAAGTCTTTACAGACGACTTGAAAGGAGTCTTTATAGACGACTTTAACGGAGTCTTTATAGACGACTTTAACGGAGTCTTTATAGACGACTTTAACGGAGTCTTTATAGACGACTTTAACGGAGTCTTTATAGACGACTTTAACGGAGTCTTTATAGACGACTTTAACGGAGTCTTTATAGACGACTTTAACGGAGTCTTTATAGACGACTTTAAAGGAGTCTTTATAGACGACTTTAAAGGAGTCTTTATAGACGACTTTAAAGGAGTCTTTATAGACGACTTTAAAGGAGTCTTTATAGACGACTTTAAAGGAGTCTTTATAGACGACTTTAAAGGAGTCTTTATAGACGACTTTAAAGGAGTCTTTATAGACGACTTTAAAGGAGTCTTTATAGACGACTTTAAAGGAGTCTTTATAGACGACTTTAAAGGAGTCTTTATAGACGACTTTAAATGAGTCTTTATAGACGACTTTAAAGGAGTCTTTATAGACGACTTTAAAGGAGTCTTTATAGACGACTTTAAAGGAGTCTTTATAGACGACTTTAAAGGAGTCTTTATAGACGACTTTAAAGGAGTCTTTATAGACGACTTTAAAGGAGTCTTTATAGACGACTTTAAAGGAGTCTTTATAGACGACTTTAAAGTCGACGACTTTAAAGGAGTCTTTATAGACGACTTTAAAGGAGTCTTTATAGACGACTTTAAAGGAGTCTTTATAGAAGACTTTAAATGAGTCTTTATAGACGACTTTAAAGGAGTCTTTATGGACGACTTTAAAGGTGTCTTTATAGACGACTTTAAAGGAGTCTTTATAGACGACTTTAAAGGATCCGATCACTGACCGCTGCCATTTGTCGCACTGTGTAATTGTTCACCATTTATTCTTTAAACTTAGAAAACTAGTCCAACTGATCATCTACGAAGGAGTAGATAAGCCAATAAGTCATCTACTAAGGAGTAGATAACACAGCAGTCCACTAACAAGTAGATGAACCATCAGTATCTCTACCCAAAATTATATTTACTTTGGAGTATAACTGTATATCTATTAAGGGTTAAATAACCCAAGTTGTTGTTGTTGTTGTTGTAGCAGTATATGTGTTTATTGTCCATCAGTTGTTGTTTTTTTCGCCTTGTATAGTAGGTTCTGCTGTATTTGTTTCCAGGCCGAGGAAGATGGCTGCTCCCACTGGTTGGTTCCAAAGAGACCTGGGAACAAGTTGAGTATGTTGGGCAGGGCAGTTGAAAAGGTGTAGTGTGTCGTGTGTTCCCTGGTTACAAGCGGGACAAGTGTTCGACGTGGTGCCATCAATTCTTGCCCAGTATGAATTGAGGCGGCTACACCAGCCTGATCTTAATTGGGCCAAAAGTACTCCTGTCTGTCGTGGTAATTCCTCTTCCTCTGAGGCCACTGATGGAGGGTGGTCTCCTAGCACGACATTAACTCTGTAATTATTCACGGCTTCAGCGACTGCGTCAGAGTGCATGTCATCCAGACCTGCCTGGTAAGCTCTTTGATCTGGAGGTTCTCTCTTGTAGCGTTGGACTTCGCGCTCTAGATCATGAAGGTCTTTCCTGATCTGCCTGGGAGGTGGGCGCCTATCCACAAGATGGTGGTTGGGATGGCTGGGACGGTACCAACCAAGCAGATACTGCTTCGAATTGTGCAAAAAATTGTGTCGTCGCACGGTTATGATCTTCGTCTCCTCATGTAGGTGGTCCACAGAAGACATGAGGAGGCACCCTGACGCAGTTCTCAGGGCGACATTTTTGCAGGGCTGTATATTCTTCCACTGCGTCTCGCTCACACTCGGTGACCACACTGGTGCTGCATAGTTTACCACAGACCGACCTATCGCTTTGTAAGAGGTCAAGAAGGTTTCTTTATCTGTTCCCCAAGTGCTGCCGGCTAGCGACTTGAGGACCTTGTTCCTACTTCTCATTTTATTGCAGATAGCTGCAGCATGCGCATTAGACCTGAAGAGGCTATCAAATGTTACACCAAGAACCTTAGGGTAGTTGGTCGTCGGAATTCTTGTGCCGTCGACTATCACATTGAGTTGCTCATTTACTTGCGCTGTCCATGCAGTAAACAGTGTGGCCGATGAAGGTAGACATTCAGCCTTCCACATATGTCATTGATCAAAGGGCCCGACGCCAGAATCGTACAGTCATCAGCATATGATACGATTTCAACGCCGTCAGGTGGGGGTGGAATTGCAGAGAGGTAGAGGTTAAACAATGCCAGAGATATCACCGCACCTTGGGGAACTCCTGTTTCACTCTACGGGGTTTGGACTTCTGGTTTCTGAATTCCACATACGACTGGCGCCCACACATGTAATTGACGGTCCAACGTTTAAAACTGTTCGGGGGGGACGTGTTGGCGATGTCCTCAAAAAGCGTGGCGTGGCTGACAGTATCGAAGGCCTTCGATAGGTCTAGCGCCACGAGGACGGTCCTGTCACAGGGCGTGATCTGGTTAAGGTCGATGCTCACATGAGTGGTTATGGCGTGTAAAGCAGTAGTCGTACTATGCTGCTTTCGGAATCAGTGCTGATGATCAGCAATTGGAAAATATCCAATCAGGCTCGGGAGGATTAACGCCTCAAGCGCCTTTGCTACTGGTGATAGAAGAGAGATAGGTCTGTACGATTCTCTCTTGCTCGCATCTGTGCCCGGTTTCAGTAGCGGGACCACTCTGCCCATTTTCCAGGCTTCGGGTGTTATCAGAGTGGTCAAGGACAGATTGAGGACCCTAGCCAGATACTCAAATCGCGGTATGTCCAACTGCTTTAACATCAGCATCGAAATTGCGTCGGGGCCAAGCGCTTTGGATGACTTAGCGCTACGGATGATATCTGCAACTTCTCCAACTGTAAATTATGGTGGTACTTCTTCAGCTCGGAGAGCTGATTCGACGCATTACTCTCCTCTTCGCTCTGTCACTCACGGGGTGCTCTATAAATTTCGGTTACAATAACGCGCGCACCTCTTCGGGTCAGTCACAGTGGTGGCACCAAATGTGACTGCCGGTCGGTAGTCTTTCCTGCCTGGATTCGAGAGTGACTTAACCGTTGGCCACAATTTACTAATACTGGAACTTAAGTTGCACTGCTTCAGTTGATCTAGCCATTTATTCCGCTTATATGCGTCGACTTTCATATTGATTTCTAGATTCAGTTCCCTGATTCTTAGAACGACGAATTTCATCACGCTCGTCTGCTAGTCCCGCTGCATCTGCTGGGAAATTAGGTCGTATCTCGAGTATTCGACCAGCAGGGATAAAGCAAGCGGCTCGGAATTTCTTCTCAGCTATCCGAACATCTGAGGGGATGTGTACTTCACTGAAGCTGCGGTTGGTATATTCTCTGAACCCGTTCCAGTCCTCTTTCCTTTGATTCAGGAAAGTACGGCGTTCAGAGATAATGAAATCGGCTGGGCTGTCTATGGAGAGGATTATGGGGAGGAGGTCTGATCCCGAAGAAATGACGGGCTGCCAGGTGACGTCATTTATCAGACCAGGCGACACAATGGTGATATCTGGTGAGCTGCTGCAATCAACCATAATCCGTGTGGGGGCGTCCTCATTCACTGTGCAAAACGTAGAGCCATCTATCTGCTTAGCCAAAGCTATGCCTCTATGGTCATTAGCTAGGAGAGAATGCCAAAGCTCGTGATGAGCCTCCTAGGACCACGCGTTATTGCCCTGCAGTAGCGGACTATTGTCCGGCTACCAATCGACGGTATATTTACGTTATACAGTTCTATCTCGGCAGTCCCAGACTTATGCGGCGATACTCCCCGGCGTTCCGAAGGCCAGAACAACCCCTGAGATGGAACCACTCCATACATCGGATACACCTTACTGATGTTGAGTTGCCATGTATACGGTTCCCGCAGACAGAGGAGAAATATTGTTGTGGTCCGGGATTTTGTTCGGTCCCGGCACGGACCAGAAGAATTCGGAGCAGACACTCGGGGATGTGCCTCTCCCAAGGCGAAAAAATGGACGAAGATTAAACACGTAGTACTGAGGTGGCAGCGTCTTGCCGAAGAATTGCTGCTTCGGGTCAATCCGGTACAAAGAACCGGCTGCCGTGGGATTGCACCCAATTTGTCGTCAAGTAAGGTGTAAATAACCCAACATGCCCTCTACTAAGAGCAGATAGCCCAACTACTAAGGAGTAGACTGACCGCCAAATAAAAAAAATAACATATCCATGTATTAGTGTAAAATCAAATCTAGGGTAAGTGATTGAATATTTAATATTAAACAGCACAAGTTGCAGGTACCAACTGATCATACAGTAATCTACTAAGGTGTAACCCAACTAACCGCCAAACTAGTCGTCAACTAAGTACTAGATGACCCAACAGTATCTCTTTTTTGAAGTAGATGAACCAACAGTTTAGGTTATCTACTTAAGAGTAGATAACCTAACAGTATATCTACTAAGGGTTAGATAATCCAATTTGTCGACAATTAAGCTTTAGATAACCCAACAGGTCATCTACTAAGAGCAGATAGCCCAAGTTGTCGCCTATTAAGGAATAGTCTGGTCGGCAACTAATAAGTACAACACATCCAAGGACTGGTGTAACAGAATATCAAGTTAAAGTTACATTTAAAACTAATAATCAGCAGGCTTAAATAATCGTGCTTTTTCGTCTCGTCTTACAGTGACCCGGGGACACATCTCTTTGGGGAATATTTTCAAGTCTTCTTAGAAATGGCAGCCCATCTGACAAGTGATAACTTTCAAAAGCTGAAATCGAACAACTTCAGACTATAATGCCAATCCCTATAGAATGGTTATTAAATTTCAATTTTCCAAAATTGCCCATTCTGTCATCCCAAAGCAAATGTTATATTATATTTCTATACTATATATTTTCAGTTTGAAAAATTATTTGAAAAAAATAAACGTTGTTACTTTTTCCAAAATCTCCCTTTTTTTATGCGGAATCCTAATTAGCGAATTCCAGTTGGTAATTCTTACTGTGCTTTATTTACTCTCTACTTCTCCCACATCCATTTCACGCACCCACGCCCAATACCGACTCCGCAAAAATATCCTTCGGTGGTAATTTTTTCCTCGGCAAACCACAAAACCACATTTTAAAAATTGTGCAAATCATTTGCATTCTGTGAAAAGTGAAATCATATTTTACGTGAAATACGGCTGTGGCATGCACCGCACACCCGGTGCACCGCACACTCGGGAAGGCACGTGGAGCATGCAATAAACCGGGGGACATGGACAGGAACAGTAGCAGCAGGATCTAGAGCTGGAGCAGGAGTCAACCAGAGCATAGTAAAAAGTTAACATTATGAAATATTTATTATTTATTAAAAGCGCAAACATGTGTGTTTTATATACAAAAAAAAAACAAAAACAAACAAAAAATGGGAAACTCAACACGTACCACCACTAGTGATGGTCATGCCATCAGTTGCTTCTTTTGTTACTTCAGCTGCTGCTGATGACGCTGTTCAAGCTCCAGCTCCTGCTGGCGGTGACACTATATCCTTGCCGAGTAAACCACAGAGTCACGCTCGTCTCTCCCGCACTCTCTCACTCTGTGTCACACGCTTTCACTCGAGTGGTGTGGTGTTGTCCAACATATGCCGGCGGCAATAGGAAGCCCGTGCCCTTCCGAGTGCTTTCCAGGATGTACGAGTTGTGAATAGGGAAGCCACATTTAACATGTGGCAAGAACATTAAGTGCACTGATTTATGTGTAGAATTTACTGTGTTAAGGATACATTTTTTTGTTATTGTTGTCATATTGTTTTATTTCTTTTTTGTGATTCTGTTTTTATTTTTAAGGAAGCATATTTACTAATGGAATTTAGGTTCTTTTGCATAAAGGTGTTGCAATGTCAAAGAGCATAAAGAATGTAATTTTTACGTTTTGAAATGAAAAGTTTTCTAATACTTGGTTACAAAATTGTTTGCTAAATTTATATTGTTAAAATAGTGCAAGTACATAACACCATTAACCAATTTGTCTATATCGCATAACTTTTGAATTTCAAAAGTAACAAACATCTAAACTACTAATCGTACCTGGAAGAGATAAAACTAGAAGCACAGTTGTTAAGTCCAGATTTACACTGGCTGAATGTTCAGCAGATTATCGGCGTTAAAAAACTCTCCCTGAACGTTTTGAGTTCTTCGTGCAAGTTCAAAAGAGAATTGCATGATAAGCTGCTGAAAAAACTTGCCTAGTGTAAATCTGGACTAACTAACCCAAAATGCCTTTATCCATTTTTAGGTTCTATGTGTGTTTCTTTATTTGTATCCCTCTTCGCAACAAATACTCGTATAAACAAAATAATCAAAGTATTCGCTTCCTTGTATGTGTATGAATAAAATCAATATACAAAAAGTATTAAATGTGATCTGCAATAATGGCAAGTTTATTGCAAAATAGGTAATGAAACCACTAAAATTGCATATCTGTGTATACATTAGAACAATAACCGATTTGATGAGCAAAAGTTCGTTCAAATTATTAAAAAAAATCAATTTGGATAATTTGTTTGCAATATTTAAATATTCTCAAGCAATTAATTATAAGGATATGGAAAATTCTTGAAAAAAAATATTCTCCAAAATTTTTTCTGTGAACAAAATTGGTTACCACAAAATTCTCCAAAATTGTTTCTATATAAAAAATATGTCTCAAAAATTTTTCCTATATAAAAAATTGGTCTCTAAATGTTTATAGATAAAAAAAATGTCTCCAAAATTTGTTCTAAATAAAAAATTGGTCTCCAAAATTTGCTCTATATAAAAAAATTGGTCTCCAAATTGTTTCTATATAAAAAATTGGTCTCCAGAACTTTTTCTGTATAAAAAATTGGTCTCCAAAATTTTTTCTATATAAAAAGTTGGTCTCCAAAATGTTTTCTATATAAAAAATTGCTCTCCAAAATGTTTTCTATATAAAAAAAATTGGTCTCTAAATGTTTTATAGATAAAAAAAATGTCTCCAAAATTTGTTCTATATAAAAAATTGGTCTCCAAAATTTGCTCTATATAAAAAATTGGTCTCCAAATTGTTTCTATATAAAAAATTGGTCTACAGAACTTTTTCTATATAAAAAATTGGTCTCCAAAATTGTTTCTATATAAAAAATTGGTCTCCAGAACTTTTTATATATAAAAAATTGGTCTCCAAAATGTTTTCTATATAAAAAGTTGGTCTCCAAAATGTTTTCTATATAAAAAGTTGCTCTCCAAAATGTTTTCCATATAAAAAATTGGTCTCCAAAATTGTTTCTATATAAAAAATTGCTCTCCAAAATTTTTCTATATAAAAAATTGGCCTCCAAAATATTTTCTATATCAAAAATAGGTCTCCAAAATGTTTTCCATATAAAAAATTGGTTTCCAAAAATTTTTTATATACAAAATTGGTCTCCAAAATATTTTCTTTGTTAAAAAGTAATCTCCAAAATTTTTTTCTATATTAAAAATTGGTCTCCAAAATTATATATCAAAACTATATATCAAAAATTTACCTCCAACATTTTTTATACCAAAAATTGGTCACTATATTTTTTCCAATTTTTTTCTATATCAAAAAATGGCCTCTAAACTGTTGTAAATGTTAATATTGGTCTCCAAAATTGTTCTCAATAAAAAATTGCTACAAACTTATTTTGTATTAAAATGATTATATTAAATTGGTCACAACAATTGTTTCTACACAAAAAATTTGTTCATACTATATCAAAAATTGTCCCCCAAAATATTTTTTATTTAACAATTAGTCTCCACACTTTTACTTAGAAAAAATCGCAGACATATTTTTTTATAGGAAAAATTGTGTAGACCAATTTTTTTATATACGAGCAATTCTGGAGACCTATTGTTTATATAGGAAAAATTGCGGAGTCCAATGTTTTATACAGCAAACATTTTACAGAAAATTGTGGAGATAATTTTTTTATATAGGAATGGTGCAGATAAAATATTTGTATATAAAAAATTTATCTTCACAATTTTCTGTAAAATTTTTGCTATATAAAAAATTGGTCTCCACAATTTTTCTATATAAAAAATTGGCCTCCAAAATATTTTCTATATCAAAAATAGGTCTCCAAAATGTTTTCCATATAAAAAATTGGTCTTTAAAAATTTTTTATATACAAAATTGGTCTCCAAAATATTTTTTATATACAAAATTGGTCTCCAAAATATTTTCTTTTTTAAAAAGTAATCTCCAAAATTTTTTCTATATTAAAAATTATATATCAAAACTATATATCAAAAATTTACCTCCAACATTTTTATATCAAAAATTGGTCACTATATTTTTTCCAATTTTTTTTCTATATCAAAAATTGGCCTCTAAACTGTTGTTAATGTTAATATTGGTCTGGAATGAAATAAAAATCTCTTGAGAAACCCTTCGTCTCCCAAATTTTCCGTATAAAAAAAGTTGTTCTCCAATTTTTTTTTGTATATAAATAATTTATCTCCAAAAATTTTTTATATAAAGAAATTGGCCTACTAATATTTTTCAATATAAAAAAAATTTTCTATATCAAAAATTGGTCACTAGCTTTTTTTCTAAATTAAAAATTTGTCTCTCAAGTTGTGTCTATATCAAAAATTAGCCTATAAAATTTTGTCAATGTAAATATTATCCGAAAATTTTCTCAATAAAAACTTATTTTGTATTACAAAAATAATAAAATAATTTGGTCACAACAATTGTTTCTTTACAAATAATTGGTCCATACTGTTTCTTCCCATTTCAAAAAAAATGCTTCTCCACAATACTTTCTTAATAAATATTAGTCCTCCCACTTCTTTCTTATATAAATAATGTATCTTGACAATTTTCTGTAAAATTTTTGCTTTATAAAAAATGGGTCTCCACAATTTTTCCTATATAAATAATTGGTCTCCACATTTTTTTCTATACAAATAATTGGTCTCAACAATTTTTCGTACATAAAAAATTTGTCTCCACAATTTTTCCTATATCAATAATTGGTTTCTACAATTTCTAGTCTTAACAATTTTACCTATATAAAATTATGTCTTCGATTTTTTCTACGTAAAAAATTGGTCTCCAAAATGTTTCTGCTAAAAAAAATGGTATCCGCAATATTTTCTATACTAAAAAATTTGTCTCCGCAATTTTTTCTATACAAAAAAAATGGTCTCCGCAATTTTTTCTATACCAAAAAATTGGTCTCCGCAATTTTGTCTATATAATTGTTTCTATATAAAAAACTGCTCTTCGCAATTTTTTCTATATAAAAAATTGGTCTCCGCAAATTTTTTTATATAAAAAAATTGGTCTCCGCAAATTTTTTTATATAAAAAATTGGTCTTCGCAAATTTTACTATATAAAAAATTGGCCTCCGCAAATTTTTCTATATAAAAAATTGGCCTCCGCAAATTTTTCTATATAAAAAATTGGTCTCCGCAATTTTTTCTATATAAAAAATTGCTCTCCGCACTTTTTTCTATATAAAAAATTAGTCTCCGCACTTTTTTCTATATAAAAAATTGGTCTCCGCAATTTTTTCTATATAAAAAATTGGTCTCCGCAATTTTTTCCATATAAAAAATTGGTCTCCGCAATTTTTCTACATAAAAAATTGGTCTCCGCAATATTTTCTATATAAAAAAATTGGCCTCCGCAAATTTTTCTATATAAAAAATTGGCCTCCGCAAATTTTTCTATATAAAAAATTGCTCTCCGCAATTTTTTCTATATAAAAAATTGGTCTCCGCAATTTTTTCTATATAAAAAATTGGTCTCCGCACTTTTTTCTATATAAAAAATTGGTCTCCGCACTTTTTTCTATATAAAAAATTGGTCTCCGCACTTTTTTCTATATAAAAAATTGGTCTACGCAATATTTCCTATATAAAAAAGTTAGTCTCCGCAATTTTATCTATATAAAAAATTGGTCGCCGCAATATTTTCGAAATAAAAAATTGGTCTCCACAATTTTTCGAATCTATGGTGGAGGGTATATAAGATTCGGCATGGCCGAACTTAAAGTTTTTTACTTGTTTCTATATAAATTTGCCTCTACAATTTAGTCTATACCTTTTTTCTGTTGTGTAAAGATACACATTTATCTATTTTCTATGATTTATTAAACAATTTAATTCACCTCAAACGCATTGGGTCTTTAACAAATCCCATCATTTATTATCTCGTTGCAATTTCAATCGGTGTCCGTGTTAGAAGTGTCCTTTTAGCCATTTCCGGTTGTTCGGTTATCCAATTGCAATTCCTAAACATCCATAATTCTTTCTGCATTGAATGTCGGTGCTCTATTTCTTTGTGATTTGTCCACTTAGGAAAGAAAATGTGCGTGTGTCCCTCTCCGTCTCTCTACATAGGTACCAGTATTAAGGATATTATTGTCCCCTTTACCTTGAGGAATATACAATTTAGCATAGAATGCAAATGCCAGTCCAATGAGTATTGTCCATGTATCTTTGTATGTATGAATGTATGTCTGTGCTGATGAAAATTGTACTTAGATCAGCCCTATAATCTATGGGCCTTTCATTGGGTTGCATTTTATCCTGCCTATTCCCCTTCCCTTTTACTCTTTCTTGATCCTTAGACTCAAATGAAGCCATAACGACTGTCTCTCTCACAGCTGCTGCCGTTGTTATACAGCCATTTGCAAGTTATTGAATGTTAAAATGACAGAGCATTGCTGGAAGCTATGCCTGGATGAATGAATGAATGTCTGTCTGTTTGTGTGTATATCTTCATGTGCCTCTTCTTGTCTACAAGAACATCGATGAGAACATTCGAGGCTACATTGTGTGGCCATAGCGAAGAGTTCGTTTAAAATGGTCAAATATCTTATGTCCTTTATTGCCATATTTGCTGTGTCATGTTACCGAGCATGCACAATGGGGCGATACAAAAAGGAGGGCGTAGCGAAAACCTTCAACTCACATCCTTAAGGGGATGTCGGCTAGACGGCGGCTGGACGAAATGGATTTGATTAGGATCCTGAGGCGACATTTATTGTCATTAAAAACGAGTGGAAAACCAGACAACAAAATATATTAAAGATTTAATTCAAAGGACTAACACAATGGACCTACCGGTCTCTGAGTGAAGCAGTGCACACCATTGGTAGTGTGCTGCGCGTCCTTTAACCTAACCTAATTCAAAGGTAATAATTTTATAGATATCCCATAGCTTTAGTCCCACATCAAATAGCAAAATCGAGACTTCCATTCTCAGTTATATTTTTATCATTCACTATTTCTGTCATAGGGTAGAAAACCACAGCTGAGCCATTGTAGCCCCTTTTTATCAAAAAAAAGTACTTATTCTAAATATTCGTTATCTCCAGGAGAGGGTATAATACCATTTCTGAAAAATACTCCCCATTTACCAAACATTTCCAACGCTCCTGTTCTTTTGCTGAGGATTTCAACTCCATAAGTGTAACATGAGCTTACACACACACACACACACATACACAAAAAGGAGGAAGACATTCCGGATTTACCTTTATGCTTACTTGTGCTTTCTCTTCTACGTTGTCTACTACCTTCCTGGTAATTGCAATGTCGTAGCTACCTATGTGTGTGCGTGTGTGTGTTTGACTAAAACCGGTGCATGTCCTTACAGTGTTACAACAAAGGATATCCACCTTCAATTATAGGACGGTTACAAATGACACCATTTCCTAGGACTACACAAAGCACATCGAAAAAAAGAACAATATGCACAAAATTCCTGAGGAAAGATTCAGGCCATGTGAACTTGAATTTAAACACCCCCTTGTATTTGTGCTAAAGGACAAAAGGAGGACCTAAAGTGTCAATAACAATTCCTTGTTGCAATTCATGATGCACTGCGTGTCTGTCCTGCCAACTTTCCCCCCTTTAATCCTTACATGCAGTCGTCATTATTAATGCATTCTCTTCTCATGGCTGATAGATAAACCTTATGACCACCGTTACTACTAAAGCACATATGCTGCCGAGTCCACTATGCACTTCTCGTAAAGTTGTTGGCCATGGTCATTACTAGTAGATCGAGTATGTTCTCATTCATGAGATACCGTTTTACATATGGCCCAAGGTTCTCAGGAGGACGTGAACATTTGTATTTGTACGTCATTCCCCTGTATATGGAGTAATGGATAATATGAGTACGTACTTAAAAGTGGATGTGATTGTTGGCCCCTTTAGTGGTAGCAGAAAAACGAGGTATGTATATAAGCTAATCTAAACTAAGCTAAGCTAAGCTAAGCTAAGGTAAGCTAAGCTAAGATCCTATCCTATCCTATCCTATCCTATCCTATCCTATCCTATCCTATCCTACCCTATCCTATCCTATCCTATCCTATCCTATCCTATCCTATCCTATCCTATCCTATCCTATCCTATCCTATCCTATCCTATCCTATCCTATCCTATCCTATCCTATCCTATCCTATCCTATCCTATCCTATCCTATCCTATCCTATCCTATCCTATCCTATCCTATCCTATCCTATCCTATCCTATCCTATCCTATCCTATCCTATCCTATCCTATCCTATCCTATCCTATCCTATCCTATCCTATCCTATCCTATCCTATCCTATCCTATCCTATCCTATCCTATCCTATCCTATCCTATCCTATCCTATCCTATCCTATCCTATCCTATCCTATCCTATCCTATCCTATCCTATCCTATCCTATCCTATCCTATCCTATCCTATCCTATCCTATCCTATCCTATCCTATCCTATCCTATCCTATCCTATCCTATCCTATCCTATCCTATCCTATCCTATCCTATCCTATCCTATCCTATCCTATCCTATCCTATCCTATCCTATCCTATCCTATCCTATCCTATCCTATCCTATCCTATCCTATCCTATCCTATCCTATCCTATCCTATCCTATCCTATCCTATCCTATCCTATCCTATCCTATCCTATCCTATCCTATCCTATCCTATCCTATCCTATCCTATCCTATCCTATCCTATCCTATCCTATCCTATCCTATCCTATCCTATCCTATCCTATCCTATCCTATCCTATCCTATCCTATCCTATCCTATCCTATCCTATCCTATCCTATCCTATCCTATCCTATCCTATCCTATCCTATCCTATCTTATCCTATCCTATCCTATCCTAACCTATCCTATCCTATCCTATCCTATCCTATCCTATCCTATCCTATCCTATCCTATCCTATCCTATCCTATCCTATCCTATCCTATCCTTTCCTACCCTATCCTATCCTATCCTATCCTATCCAATTATTATCGGTCTCCCCATTTTTATTCGCTATAAAACATTGGTCTCTAAAAATTTTCTACATAAAACAAGCACCCCGCAATTTTTTCTGCATTAACATTTTTATACCCTCACTTTCGTGTGACGAGGGAATATATATCTTGGGCTACGGAAAAAAATGTAACACATCGAAGGAGTGACCTAAGACCCCAAGTATGTTCGGCGGAAATCCGTTTTGGGTCATTTTAAGTCGAATGAGCAATGTCCGTCCGTCCGTCTGCCTGTCTGTCCGTCTGTCTGTCTGCTGGCTAGTGCGCACGATAACTCTCGAAAGGAGTAACCGATTGACTTCAAATTTGGTATGTGGTAATATCTTTTTCTATCTCCGGCTAAGTTCGAAGATGGGCCATATTGGTCCACTCCTTCTAGTACCTCCCCCACAAAGGGTTAAAATGTTGTGAAATATTGATTCTTTAATAACTGCTATTATACGTATTCGAATCTTCTGAAATTCCACACATAGTATTAGTTTGTTAGTCGCTATCAACTCGAGGAAAATGGGCGAAATTGCCACTCCCCTTTTGGCACCTCCCACACAAATGCACCATTTTGCACCAAAAGTTAATGTTTATAACATTAATATCAGTGTATACAATTACTTGAAATTTTGTACAGTGTAATGCTTTTATAATGCCTATAGTCCAGTGAAAATTGAGCGTTATCACCACGCCCCTTTTTGTACCTCCCACACAAAATGGCCAAATTATAACACAAATTAATATCTCAACGTTAATATACCAGTCCATATAAACGGTTACAATTCGGCACAGTGCAATGTATTTAAAGTATCTACTGTTCAGCGAAATATAGGTGTATTTCTTAAACCCTTTCTGATACCTCCCACAAAAATTGACGGAATAATTTGTGTAATATTCAATATTATATTACTCACAAAGTGAGGGTATACCTTAGTCGGTTTACCCGACTGAAACTTTCTTACTTGTTTTATATATCAATATTTGTCTCTCAATTTATTCTATATTCATCTCCACAATTGTTTCTATATAAAAAAAATCGTCTCCTCAATCTTTTTCTATATAAGAAATGGGTCTCCAAGAATTGTTTCATACAAAAAATTTTTCTCAAAGCTCTTTTCTAAAAAAAAAGTTATCTCAAAAAATTGTTCTAATAAAAAAATCTCTAATTTTCTTGTATCTTTATTTTTTTCTAAAAATTTTATAACCGCTTATTTAATATTTCACCATAAGTAAATGGGTTTCCAAAATTATCTAAAATTTATTACCTACGTTTCCAATTCGTCCCCACAATTTATAAAAAATCGGTCTCCCATTTTTTTCGCTATAAAACATTGGTCTCTAAAAATTTTCTACAAAAAAAAAGCTCCCCACAATTTTTTCTGCATTAACATTTTTTTGATATATCAATATTTGTCTCTAAATTTATTCTATATTCATCCACAATTGTTTCTATATAAAAAACCTCGTCTCCACGATTGTTTATACTTACAAAATTTGTCTCCACAATCTTTTTCTATATAAGAGATGGGTCTCCAAGAAATGTTTAATACAAAAAATTGTTCTCAAAGCTCTTTTCTAAAAAAAAGATCTCAAAAAATTTTTCAAATAAAAAAATCTCTAATTTTTTTTTTGTATCTTTATTTTTTTTCTAAAAAATTTATCACCGCTTATTTTATATTTTTCCATAAGTAAATGGGTTTCCAAAAATGTTTCCATACACAAAGTGTGGTCTCCACTTGTGCATGGAGAGAATGTTTTTTATCAAAAAAATTGGTCTGCACAATTTTCTCTATATAGAAAATAAGTCTCCATAATTTTTTTATATACAAAAAAAATTTGTCTCCACAAAATTCATTGGAGATACATTTTTGTGAACACACAGCGTTATTGATTGTTGGACATTACTCTCCCTTATTTAACCAACTTCGTATATATGTAAAGAATACTTAAGTACCTGCACATGTGATTATTTTAAAACAATCACTTGGAAAGTAGACATTGATATTGGCCATTATTTCGATATAGTGGTGTAATGTGCCGCATATAAAGTTTAACACTTGGTTTGTAACTTTTGAGAGATATTACCGAATGAAATAAATTCCTTGAAGTTCAGAGATATAGAGAATATTAGATTCATTAGATTAAAACCTACAGTTAACATTTGTTATATATTTGAAGTATAATTAACTAAGGTTTAAAGTGACAAAATATCCGCAGATGGTTGTGGCCCAATTAATCTCTATTAACCTCACCAAAAATGATTCATTGGTTAAATACTACACTGATCGGTCCAATACTCCCATATGGATAAATAATACGGTGGACTCCAACTACTACATTGCTGCAGAAAAATGTATAAATAATTACCAACCTCAACACCACTGGATCCCTAAGGACGGCTGCTTCAATACAGGTCATGGTTTACCTACAGTTTATTGACATGATTTGCAAGCAAAAATAATACAACCATATAAGTAAAAGTAATATCTTACAATATGTAAATGGTAGATATATATTTTTGGTATACTGACCAATGCATTTGATAAAAACACAGTACCATTATCCCTACTGCCTTTAGGTAGTTGCGAAAAGGCTGGTAGCATACGAGGCAAGTAGGAGTACTTGCACTTTTAAGCAAATGCCTCCAATTGCATACGACTCGATGTGTTATTTTTACTCCTTTTCCGATAGTCATTACAAAGTCTGCCTGCTACCAGTATATTCACAACTAACTAGTTATAGATTCTATCATTTTCTTGGAATTTTCTAACATCCATAGATATGCACAGGTTCTCCTTGATTAATCTCTTATATTTCCTACTGCAATCAATATTTACCCCTTTTGGTTTTTAATCCTCTTTTTCTCAAGGACTTTCAGAAATTATTGATGCTCTTTAAAATGCTGGTTGATTTCCATGAACTAGATGGTTGAACAAGAGTAAAATTTAAACGAAACCTATGAGCGAAAAATGTATGGGAGCGAACGAATTTGTGAATGCTCTATAATAAAGGAAACAAATGAACACTTCCTATCTGCATGGGGGTAAATAATGTAGCAATACAATGGGCATAAGCTGCAATGTATTTATTAGAGTGGATTGGAATTACGTGCCCAATAAGAATATGTTTATAATTTAAGTAGTACTACTATTTTGTAATATATCTGTAATTATATTTATAGAATATGTATCTGAATGATACAATGACTTACCAGACCATACGAGTATTGGTAGCTGGAGCTATACGGCGCGGGGTAGCTTTTTTGACCTTACGACACGATAGGCTGAAACTAGAGAAGAAAAAACTTAGTTTTAGTATTATATTCTAGACTAATAGCAAATAACTACAACGTTGAAATTAAAGTTGTAAAACATCTAAGTTTGATATGGTAGAAGAGAATACGTGTTAAAAAAATGCACCAATTATAAAGTTATGTGTATCAATACCACGCAAAATATATTAAAAAATTAAAATATTTGGAAAAAAAATTGTTTCCTGTAAAAAAATTTATTTGGAAAATATTAAAAAATCATGTAATTGAAAAAATAGGACACAGATTTTTTTAATAAAAAAATCGCTCTCAGCCATTTTTTTCGATAAAAAAACTGGTCTCGTCAAGTTTTTTATAAAAAAATTTCAATAGTTTTTTCTGCCAATAATTTTTATTTCTATCAAAATTTCTCTTTAAAAAATGTTCTCAGCAAAAATAAATTGGGTTTCCACGAATTTTTCGGTAAAAAATTTGGTTTCAATCAATTCGATCATCAATTTTTTTCTGTAACAAATTGTGTCTCCAGTAATTTTTTCTATAAAAAATGGATCACCAGCAATTTTTTCTATAAAAAATCTGGTCTCCAATAATTTTTTCTGTAAAAAATTGGACCACCAGCAATTTTTTCAATAAAAAATTTGATCTCCAAAAATGTCTTTTATAAAAAATTTAGTCTCCAGATATTTTTTCTGCAAAAAATTGATTCCGCAATTTTTTTCTGCGAAAATTGGTTTCAGCAATTTGTTCTTTAACAAAAAAAATTTGGTCTTCTGCAATTTTTTCTATAAAAAAAATTGGGTCTCCTGTAATATTCTCTACAAAAATTGTGTCTTCTGCAATTTTTGCTATAAAATATTGGGTCTTCTGCAAATTTTGCTATAAAAAATTGGATCTTCTGCAATTTTAGCTATAACAAGTTGGGTTTTCCGCATTTTTATATTAATAATCGGGTCTCGCAATTTTTTCTATAAAAATTTGGGTCTTCTGCAACTTTTTCTTCAAAAATGTGGTTTTCAGCAGTTTTTTCTTTTAATAATTGGTTCTCCAGCAATTTTTTCTATAAAAAATTGGGTCTTCTGCAATTTTTTCTATGCAAAAATTGGGTCTTCTGCAATTTTTTTCTAAAAAAATTGGAACTCCAACAATTTTTTCAATGAAAAAATTGGATCTTCTACAATTTTTTCTATAAAAAGTTGGGGTTTCTGCATTTTTTTCTATAAGTAATTGGTTCTCCTGCAGTTTTTTCTATAAAACATTGGGTCTCCTGCAATTGTTTCTATAAAAAATTGGGTCTTCTGCAATTTCTCTATAAAAAAATTGGTCTTCTGAATTTTTTTCTGTAAAAAATTGGGTCTTCTGCAGTTTTTTCTATAAAAAGCAATTTTTTCTATTAAACAATTTAGACTCCTGTATTTTTAGCTATAAAAAATTGGGTCTGCTGCAATTTTTTCTATAACAAGTTGGGTCTTAAACACTTTTTTCCTTTCTTTCTAATTTGGTCTACTGCAATTGTTATACCCTCACTTTAGTGTGGCGAGGGTATATATCATTTGCTACGGAAAAAAGTGTAACACATCGAAGGAGTGACCTAAGACCCCAAGTATGTTCGGCGGAAATCCGTTTTGGGTCAGTTTAAGTCGAATGAGCAATGTCCGTCCGTCTGTCTGTCTGTCTGTCTGTCTGTCTGTCTGTCTGTCTGTCTGTCTGTCTGTCTGTCTGTCTGTCTGTGTGTCTGCTGGCTGGTGCGCACGATAACTCTCGAAGGGAGTAACCGATTGACTTCAAATTTGGTATGTGGTAATATTTTTTCTATCTCCGGCTAAGTTCGAAGATGGGCCATATTGGTCCACTCCTTCTGGCACCTCCCCCAAAAATGTTGTGAAATATTGATTCTTTAATAACTGCTATTATACGTATTCGAATCTTCTGAAATTCCACACATAGTATTAGTTTGTTAGTCGCTATCAACTCGAGGAAAATGGGCGAAATTGCCACGCCCCTTTTGGTACCTCCCACACAAATGCACCATTTTGCACTAAAAGTTAAAAGCTTATAACATTAATACCAGTGTTTAGAAATACTTGAAATTTTGTACAGTGTAATGCTTTTATAGTGCCTACAGTCCAGTGAAAAATGGGCGTTATTGCCGCGCCCCTTTTGGTACCACCCACACAAATGCACCATTTTGCACCAAAAGTTAACAGCTTATAACATTAATACCAGTGTATAAAAATACTTGAAATTTTGTACAGCGTAATGTTTTTATAGTGCCTACAGTCCATTGATAAATGGGCGTTATTGTCACGCCCCTTTTGGTACCTCTCCCAAAAAGGTACCATTTTGCACCAAAAGTTAACAGTTTATAACATTAATATCAGTATATACAATTACATAT
Organism: Eudasyphora cyanicolor; assembly: GCA_963930755.1. Taxonomy (NCBI): domain Eukaryota; kingdom Metazoa; phylum Arthropoda; class Insecta; order Diptera; family Muscidae; genus Eudasyphora; species Eudasyphora cyanicolor. Next base: position 41,792,776 of record OZ005738.1, read on the forward strand.
TTGAAATTTTGTACAGTGTAATGCTTTTATAATGCCTATAGTCCAGTGAAAAATGAGAGTTATCACCACGCCCCTTTTTGTACCTCCCACACAAAATGGCCAAATTGTACCACAATTTAATATCTCAACGTTAATATACCAGTCCATATAAACGGTTACAATTCGGCACAGTGCAATGTATTTAAAGTATCTACTGTTCAGCGAAATATAGGTGTATTTCTTAAACCCCTTCTGGTACCTCCCACAAAAATTAGCAGAATAATTTGTGTAATATTCAATATTACATTACTCACAAAGTTAGGGTATACCTTAGTCGGTTTACCCGACTGAAACTTTCTTACTTGTTTTCTATTAAAAATTGGGACTTGTGTACTTTTTTCTATAAAAAAATGTGTCTCCTGGAATTTTTTCAATAAAAAAAACTACAACAAACAATTGATATAAAAAATGGGTCTCCCGCAATTTGTTCTGTAAAAAATCGGTATCCAGCAAAGTTTTCTGTAAAAAATTGTGTTTAACCTATCTCAAAAAAGGGAATAATAAAATAAAATAATAAAGGATTTTCAAAATTTTTTATAGTTAATGTTATCAAATGAACAAATCTGTCAGAATCTTCCATTACAAAGTCACCAAAAGTACCAAATATAGAAATAATAAACAATTTTCAAAACCTCTAATAGTTTGAGATAGAAAAGGCCAAACAAATATGGTATACTTTCGGTCTCTCTATATAATGCTTTCGGGAATATCGTCTCAAAAAGAGCCAACCATTTAATACTTCCACAAATTAAATAATATAGGATTTTAAAAATTCCTATTTCTTGTTGGTCGAAAAGGGTCAACAAATTTTGCAAATATAGCAGAATTTCCCATTAAAAAACTAATTTGATGATAAAAATACTAAAAACGACAAATATTGCACGGTCTCTTAGAAATGAAATAATAATGCATTTTCGAATCTAGTATTTTTTTGGGTAGAAAATTTGACGAATTCACATAATCTCTCAAGAAGAAACTATCAGCTAGAGTTCAATGATTTATCCATAGCACAAAATCTTTTCGCTGGTGGTTCTGTTATAACAATCAATTAAACTAAGTTGACAGATGTCTAGAGACTATCAACTAGGCTTCGCTGGTGGATAATAAGAAGCACTGATTCAGCCATAGATAAGGAACACTTTCACTTGGGATTCTGTTGAGACTATCAATTAGACTTTATTATTTAATGATAGATATCTAGAGACTTTAAACTAGGCTTAACTGGTGGACATTTAGAGACACAAATTTAGTCATAGATAAATAATCTTTTCATAATCTGGTGGTTCTGTTGAGACTATCAATTAGACTTCACTGATGAATATTTAGAAACTCTGATTTAGCCATTGTTAAAGAATCTTTCACTGATGGTTCCCTTGGGACTACCAATTGGGCTTCATTGATAGACATTTAGAGACTATCAACAGAGCTACACTGTTGTATATATCGAAAAACTGACACAGTCTTAGGCAACAAATTTTTCACTGGCAGTTCTGTTGAGACTGTCGATTTCGACTTCATTTATATATGTCTAGAGGCTATCAAGTAGACTTCCCTGGTGAATATGTTAAGGTATATGAATGTTAAGACTGTCGATTTAACTTCATTGATAGATGTCCAGAGATTATCAAATAAGCTTCACTGGTGGATACTTATATATAACGATTTAGCCATAGGTAAATAATCTCTTCGCTGGCGCATCTGTTAATACTATCGATTTAACTTCATTGAAAGATGTTTAAAGACTATTAAAAATAGGTGGCCAGAGTCAATTAAAGTCTATCAAGTAGACTTCACTGGTGGATACTTAGATACAATGATTCTGCCATAGGTAAATAATATTTTCACTGGTCATTCTGTTGAGACTATCAATTAGACTTCATTGATAGATTTCCAAAGTCTATCAACTACGTTAGATACAATGACTACAACTATCAATTAGACTTCCTTGATAGATTTCCAAAGTCTATCAACTACGTTAGATACAATGATTCTGCAATAGGTAGATAAACATTTCACTGGTGAATCTGATAAGATTTTCAATTAGGTTTCATTGATAGGTATCCAGAGTCTATCAACTAAGCTTCACTGGTGAATATTCAGAAACAATGATTCTGCCATAGGTAAATAATATTTTCATTGGTGGATCTGTTGAGACTATCAGTTAGACTACACTGATAGATGATCAGAGACTATCAAAAATATGTTAAAAACTATCTAAAATAGGTGCATGGAGACTCTCAAAATGGGCTTCACTGGTGGATATTTAGAAACATATGATTTAGCCATAGGTAAAGAATCCTTTCAGTGGTTCGATTTCATTGAAAGATGTCTAGAGACTATCAAGTAGACTTCACTGGTGGATATCTAGAAACATTCACTGGTGGTTCTGTTGACTATCAATTTCAACTTCATTGATAGATCTCTAGAGACTCTAAAGTAGGCTTCACTGGTGGATAATTTGATACAATGATTCTGCCATAGGTAAATAATCTTTTCACTGGTTATTCTATTGAGATTATCAATTGGTAGATGTTTAGAGACTATCAAAAATGGGTGCCTAGAGACTATCATATAGGCTTCACCGGTGAGCATTTAGAGAAACTGATTCAGTTATATGTAAAGAATTCTTTCACTGGTAGTAATGTTGAAACTATCAATTAGAAATCGTTGATAGATGTCTAGAGACCATAAATTAGGCATTATAGATAGATATTTAGAAGCTATGATTCAGACATAGGTAAAGAATCTTTTTACTGGTGGGTTTGTCGAGACTATCAGCTGGTCTTCGTTGGTAGATATCTAGGTACTATTAACTAGGCTTCAATACTGAATATTTGGAACCTACGATTCTGCCATAGGTAGAGAAGCTTTTCACTGGTGGTTCTGTTTAGAGACACTGATTCAGCTATATGTAAAGAATTCTTTCACTGGTGGTAATGTTGAAACTATCAATTAGAAATCGTTGATAGATGTCTAGAGACCATAAACTAGGCATGATAGATAGATATTTAGAAGCTATGATTCAGACATAGGTAAAGAATCTTTATACCCTACACCACACTGTGGTACAGGGTATTATAAGTTTGTTTCGCGGCAGATGTTTGTAACACCTGAAAATAACACAGCTAGACCCTCCTTAAAGTATACCGATCGACTCAGAATCACTAGCTGAGTCGATTTAACGATGTCTGTCCGTCCGTCCGTCTGTCCATGTAAAGTTGTTCGTCGACTACAGGTCGCAATTTCACTCCGATCATTCTGAAATTTTGCAGTTTAGAGAATTTCGCGGCTGTTAAGATCGCTATTGAATTTGGTTGAAATCGGTTCAGATTTAGATATAGCTCCCATATATATCTTTCGTCCGATTTGGCCCTTTAGTCCTATAGAAGCTGTATTTTACATCCAATCGTTTTGAAATTTAGAATGGTAGAGTTTCTTGATCCACTAACCAACATTGCCGAATTTGAAGAAAATCGGTTAAGATTTAGCTATAGCTCCCATATATATGTTTCGTCCGATTTTGCTCTTTAGTCCTGAAGAAGCTGTATTTTACATCCGATCGTTTTGAAATTTAGAATGGTAGAGTTTCTTGATCCATTAACCAACATTGCCGAATTTGAAGAAAATCGGTTAAGATTTAGCTATAGCTCCCATATATATGTTTCGTCCGATTTGGCCATTTAGTCCTATAAAAGCTGTATTTTACATCCAATCGTTTTGAAATTTAGAATGGTAGAGTTTCTTGATCTATGAACCAACATTGCCGAATTTGAAGAAAATCGGTTAAGATTTAGCTATAGCTCCCATATATATGTTTCGTCCGATTTTGCTCTTTAGTCCTGAAGAAGCTGTATTTTACATCCGATCGTTTTGAAATTTAGAATGGTAGAGTTTCTTGATCCATTAACCAACATTGCCGAATTTGAAGAAAATCGGTTAAGATTTAGCTATAGCTCCCATATATATGTTTCATCCGATTTGGCTCTTTAGATCCAATCGTTTTTATACCCTACACCACACTGTGGTACAGGGTATTATTTAAGTATAAAATGACTCAAAAGTAAATTTATGTAAACAATTTATACATGAATTACAAAATTTATATTTCAGAGTTATTCAATTTATATATCAGAGTTATTCAATATTACGAGAGTGGTGTAGGGTATTATATAGTCGGCCCCGCCCGACTTTAGCATTTCCTTACTGGTTTTACTGGTGGGTTTGTAGAGAATATCTACAGGTCTCATGGGTAGATATCTAGGTACTATTAACTAGGCTTCAATACAGAATATTTGGAACCTACGATTCAGCCATAGGTAGAGAATCTTTTCATTGGTGGTTCTGTTGAGACTATCAATTTTGTCTCCAATGATAGATGTCTAGGGGCTATCAAGGAGGCTTCCCTGGTGGATATTTTGAAACTCTGGTTCATCCACAAGTAAATAATCTGTTGAGACTATCGACTAAACTTCATTGATAAATGTCCTAGTTGATTGAACTGGTGGATACTTAGATACAATGATTCCGCAATAGGTAAATAATGGTTTCACTGGTGACACTGTTGGGACTATCAATTAGACTTCATTTATAGATATACAGACACTATCAACTATCAAATAAGCTTTACTGGTGGACATTTAGAGATACTGATTAAGGAATATGTTAAGAATTCTTTCACTGGTGATAGAGGTCTAGAGACCATCAATATGCATCAGTGATGGATATTTAGAAGCTATGGTTCAGACATAGGTAGAGAATCTTTTTACTGATGGGTATGTCGAGGCTGGTCTTCATTGATAGATACCTAGAGACCTGAAACTAGGCATCAATGATGGATATTTAGAATCTGTGATTCTGACATAAGTAAATAATCTGGTGGTTCTGTTGAGAAATCAATTAGACTTCGCTGAGATATGTTTAGGGGCAGTGAACTGGACTTCACTAGTGGATATTTAAGAACACTGATTGAGACATAGGTAAATAACCTTTTCACTCGTGGTTCTGCTGAGACTTTCAATTAGACTTCATTGTTAGATGACTAGATGCTATGAACTAGGCTTCTCTTGTGTATGTTTAGAAACACTCACTCGTCCATTGTTAAATAATCTGTTCCAGTGATAGCTCTGTTAGACTAGGTACCTACCCAGAGGTTCTATGCTCCACCAGAGGGCATACGATGTACCTACTAATGTGGTATATAAGGGCTAGTCCTTCTTTACTTATTTTAAATGTTGTTTGTATAAAAATTTTTTAAATGCAGTTATTTACATTTGTTTACTAGATCTGTATTGAAAATTGTTTTAAATATTTTTTTAAGTAAACTAAAGTATTCTTTAAAGAAATATTTGCCTTATTTTAGAGACACCGATTTAGCACTAACGGATGTACAGAATATATGATTCAGACATAGGTAAATAATATTTTTACTGATAGGTTTGTCGAGACTATCAACTGGGCTTCATTAATAGATATATACAGGCTTATAACTAGGCTTCAATACTGAATATTTGGAACCTACGATTCAGCCATAGGTGGAGAATATTCAGAAATAATGATTTTGCCATAGATACATAATATTTTCACTGGTGGACCTGTTGAGACTATTAATTAGACTACACTGATAGACCATTAGAGACTGTCAAATAGGCTTCTCTGATGGACAGAATTTATTCACTGGTGGTTTTGTTGAAGCTATCAATTAGATTTCGTTGATAGCTGTTTAGAGACCATAAACTAGGCATCAGTGATGGATATTTAGAAGCTATGATTCAGACAAAGAATCTTTTTACTGGTGGGTTTGACGAGGCTATCAACTGGGCTTCATTGATAAATATCTAGAGACAATTAACTAGGCTTCACTGGTGAATATTTAGAACCTACGATTGATCCATAGGTAAAGAATCTTTTCACTGGTGGTTCACTGGTGGATATTTGAGAACAATGATTCAGCAATAGGTAAATAATCTTTTTACTTGTGGTTCTGCTGAGACTATCAATTAGACTTTATTAATAGATGTCTAAATGCTATCAACTAGGCTTCACTGGTGGATATTTAGAAACACTGACTCGTCTGTGGGTAAAGAATATTTTCACTAATATTTCTGTGAGACCAGACTATGCTCCACCGGGGGCCAGAGGACATACGAAATATCTACTAATGTGGTATATAAGCACTAGCCTTTCTTTACTTATTTTAAGTGATGTTTGCATAAAAAATATTTTAAATGCAGTTGTTTGCAATTATTTACTCTGTATTGAAAATTGTTTTAAATTTCTTTTATATAAACTAAGGTATTGTTTAAAGATATGTTTGCCACATTTTTAATTTATACAATAAATGCGCTAAATACAAACATATATACGAAATGAGTATGTACATATACACATATATCCTCGATTGTATTCATCATATACAATTACTGCATGTACAAAACTACACATCTGTGCATATGCACTGCTTCTGATTCCATTTTAATTATTAATAATATTTGATGTTGAAAATAGTCAAAGCGGCTGCCGCACCAACCATCTGACTGACCGTGGCAAATATATATTATTAATTGGACATTTACATGTCATGTATTGTTCTTTTGTAAAACAGACAATGAATACAAAAGTAGAGGGCTATGAGAAATATGCTGCATGTGTTTATTATTTACTCAATTAACAGCTAGAATTTATTAATCGATCCAACGCATTTGCTCCACCCTGTAAAAAATGTATATTTTTTTAAATTGTATGTACATTTATCAGTGTAATTTTCCTCATGTTGATTTCTTGTTAATTTTTTCGCATTACTCCTTATTTTGAGCATGTATGCTTGAATATTCGCGTATTATTGCTGCAATCTTTTATTGATGAATTGCAGTAAATTCATTCTTCTTTTTTCCTCCATTAAACCATGACCAATTAGGATAATTTCAGAATATTTTCAATTAAACAGCAGGGACTTATAAATTCACAATTAAAATATGGATGGAGAATTATAAAAAGGAACTTTGGCACAAGTAAAATACTTGTAATTGGGGATTTTTAGATATTGATAATGCAGCTGGGGAAAATCAAATACGAGTAAACAGTTTTAATATTTAAGAGCAAAATAAATAATAAAAATGAAGCTTCAATCGTATACATTGTACATAAGAGTATAAACTTGGCTTCATATTTTGCAGAACTTCAGGCTTTAGCTGATACAACCTTCATAGGTGGCTCAGACTTCACAGACATTCAATAGGCCCTACCTGGTGGAGACTATCTGCTGGTTTTTTATCGTAGGATCCTAAGAGACAGCCACTTGGAATATCTTAATTCAGCTACTCTGGTAAATCGTTCGTATACTCCCATTGCCTTATCTTTCTTTGGCATTTATTTAAAATTTCCACCCACCCACAATATCATCGGGTCACATGTCTGTCCCTTCCGCTTGCCAGGAAATCAGTAACAAAACTTTGGCATAGAAAAATAAGATTGTTTGCATATTTTTTTAGTTTGCCCTTTTTGTTCTCTGTTGTTTTGAAAGAATTTTTCTTAGAATATGCCACAAAAAATATATATGCGTTTCCTAACCAATATAAATAGACATACTTACACAGTGACAGAAAAAAATTAAACAACCTAACGCCAAGCGGAAAACGGAACCGGAAGGTGTTTAAATGTATTTTTTCTGCACGTCTTCATTGCGCGCTTTACCATTTTTCACCACGACCTCTGCTGCATTCGTTTTGCCTAGAATAGAGAATGCAAAAAAAAGTAAGTAGAAGAATATTAGAGAAACTGAAATAAGTTTTCAAGAATTTTTTCTTAGCCCAACTTTGCCATAGGCTTAACGACCAAGAAGAGAGCAACAAAAATGCTTAACAAAGTGTTGCACTGCTCGTTGCAGATAGTTTTAGCTGCAGTTTTAGTCGCAGTTTAAATATAGCCGCCATAAGAATGCAAAATGCTTGTATTGTCTTCCTTTTTTTTTGTTATCAGACCTCTAGGGGCGCAAAATAATAGAGTGTTGATGATGGGGTTTTTTAGAATTTACAAACAGCATACATTACTTATATACATACATTACATTACTATCTAGAGATTAAGAATTCATTAACGCTTGATTTTCAATAGAACACTGTGTTATTAGTAACAACAGTCGCGCTCAATGTTTGGAGGTAATGGATCCCTTACAAAGGTCATTGAACTCTGTAAATATCATTGACCGCCAAACGGAGTACGATGACTCGGAATTACATACAATGGTTTTCTGGTTATTGGGAATTTAATCAATATTTCACTAAATGTTAACCCTTTGTAGGGGAGATACTAGAAGCAGAGGACCAATATGGCCCATCTTCGAACTTAGCCGGAGATAGAAGGAAATACTACCACATACCAAATTTGAAGTCAATCGGTTACTCCTGTCGAGAGTTATCGTGCGCACCAGCCAGCAGACAGACGGACAGACAGGCGGACGGACGGACATTGCTCATTCGACTTAAAATGACCCAAAACGGATATCCGAGGAACATACTTAGGGTCTTAGGTCACTCCTTCGATGTGTTTCACTTTTGGTTCGTAGCAAATGATATACAGGGTGGATGATATGTAATGCAACAAATTAAAGCGCTATACGATTTTAATTTTTTTTTAAATTTTATTGCTCAAAAGCCGAAATAACATAAAATTTTAGAAACAGTTTAGATTTGTTCGAATTGGCCACCTTTGGCACGAATTATGGCCTTCAAACGGCCGACAAAGCCATCACACGCTGCACGAAAGTGGCTCTGCGGTATTTTGGCCCATTCCCGGCGAAGCGCCGTCTTGAGATGATCGATACTTTGGTATTTTTTAGTCCGAACCTTACTCTCTAAAATGCCTCAGGCGCAAAAATCCAACGGATTGAGATCCGGAGATCTTGGTGGCCATTGTGCGGTAGAAATGAAGCGAGGAACCTCCTTTTTAAGCCATTCTTGGTTGACGCGTGCTGAGTGCGATGGTTCTGAGTCCTGTTGGAATGTCCATGGTCTGCGACCGAAATGTTTGTCTGCCCAGGGCTTCAATACTGTCTTTAGGACATTTTCCCGATAATATTCGGCATTTATTTTGACCTCATGGTCGATGAATACGAGCGGGGAGCGACCATCGGCCGTTACGGCGGCCCACACCATTACCATCGGCGGCGCTTGATTTCTGGTGGCCAATCGAAGGTGTAAATTTTCAGCTGACCTCTTTGGCAAGGAAACCCGATCATTTTGTTTGTTCACAAACTGCTCAATTTGGCTTCTCATCGGAGAAAACCAAATACGGTAACTGGCCACTTTCGTGCAAGCGAAGCAACTCCTTGGCTCTTTCCAGTCTAACTTTATTTTTGTGCATCGGTGAACTCTTGCACTTTTTGGAACTTCAATGGCTTTAGTCCAAGCTCATTTTTTAATATGTGTTGTATCCGATCTCGCGATATGTTCAGCTCACGAGCAATTTTTCTACCACTGCGGCGTGGATTTCGATCAAATCTGGCCTTCACTTTTCGGATCATTTCTGGTGTTGTTACCGTTTTTTTTCGTCCACTTTTTGGACGCGATGCAACACTGCCAGTATCACGGTAACGAGCACTGGTACGAGAAACAAAAGATTTATTCACATTTAAATGCTGGAGGGCTCTAACGATAGCCACTTGTGTTTTTCCACCCAAATATAAAGCAATCACACTATCACGCTTGAATTCCATCACGAATAACTTTTTTCTGAATGCAATAGATCAAAATGCTTTTGTAAGCTTGTAAACAATAAAATGAACTGTCACTGAAATAAATCTGTCAGCTAACAGACTAGCGGTTTAGAAATGATAGCAACCTGAAGTTTGTTGCAATACATATCATCCACCCTGTATACCCCAATCTCTAAGGTGAGGGTATAATAACACCAAAAACACAAAAAAATATAGTAGATGAGAGCAGTAGGAATCACAACAAGTTAGATGCTATATATGGGAGCTATATCTAAATATGGACCGATATCGCCCATTTTCAATCCAATTTTCAATCTATACCAAATTTCAGCCACCTAGCTCAAGTATTATAGATTGTAGCGTGATTACAACAAACGGACGGACGGACGGACGGACGGACATGGCAGACGAGGTGTCTTTTGAAGTCAGTCCAAGCCGAATACCAAAGCTGCATTTCACAATGTGGAAACACACAAGAACGCCATAATATCCAGTAGCAGAAACTGCAGCTAACAGCTAGTGAAGCAAAGTGTGTTAATGTGGAAACGTTCATGAACGCCAGAATAACCAGTATCAGAAACTATGGCTGCTAAATTTACCCCGAGAAACGGTTATATACTAGTATTCTAATACAGAAATATCTTCAACTGAATTAAACACAACATTAGTAATAGATTCCGAAACCCGAATCTATGTTCCTTAACCTGACACTATTAATTTATAATAGCAGAATCTACTGCTCTGATAGCAGAAACTGTTGTTTCTGTATCCAAACCGAATGTTCTAATAACGCCTAGGCCTGAGACTACCACAACAGTCATTATCAGTCAATGGCACCCTTCTGTGACCGAGTTTTTAATCGCCATCTATGATAGGTTTGCAGCTTTTGATATTATAACGAATCCCAAATCTGAGGTTGCGCTACTTGATTTGAGAACATCCACGACCTACAGACAAACCCGACTCTATTAATCTGTGATAACGCCTCTGTTTTACGCCTCTGATAGCAGAAACTCTGGCCCATGAACAACCGAACCACACTCGACGACTATTCGATTATCGAAATCCCTGCAGAATAATCCACAAGGGAATCAAATGGAGAATCCACCGTTAACGAATTTTCAGCCAAAAGAATTCTGATAATTCCAGCATCCAAGTTCTGAAACAATCGCAGCAGGTATTTTCGTTGAGTATAGTAATAAGTTAGGTTAGGTAGAAAAGAGGAGACGTTCAATTATCTCATGTCTGTTGTGCGCTCCTTATTTATGATATTTTTAAACCTCACGATTAACAGTAAATCGGTACTAGACATGAATTTTCTCAGTATCTTCCAGTCATATCCTCTGAGATGAGTCAAGTCTGGTAGTGTGTTGGACCCGAAATATCGGTATCTTACATGTGTGAAAGCGGGGCATTGGCATAGAAAATGTGTCATCGTTTCTATTTTTCCCTACATGCCCTGCATTCGTCGCTATCTGATATTCCTATGCGATGCATATGTGCTTGTAAGCTTGAGTATCCCATTGGAACACTCATCACCTTACTAATCTCGATCTTGCTTAGTTTCTGAAAACCACTTGTTTTCTTATCATTTGGACCACCCCACAGTATCTTTGCAGTTTCTCCCCTTGCTTCGCTATTCCACATCATTTTATGAGCCATCACTGCCCAGTGTTTCAACTCATCCTTCCTGTCTTCGAAAGGTTTCCAATTTTCTATGTTTATTACTCGCAGTTCTCTGCCCTTTGAGACCAAACTGTTTGCTCGTTCATTTACAATCAATCCGCAGTGTCCTTTACTTCGCTATTCCACACCATTTTATGAGCCATCACTGCCCAGTACCTCAACTCATCCTTCCTGGCTTCGAAAGGTTTCCAATTTTCTATGTTTATTACTCGCAGTTCTCTGCCCTTTGAGACCAAACTGTTTGCCCGTTCATTACCAATCACTCCGCTGTGTCTTTATACTCGTATAGTTCTGTGACAGTCCAACACAGTTCTGGATGTGACCCTTTCCGACGTTATTGCTTTGATCCACATTTGTATGTTTAGGCTTTGTGGTGTTACTGAACCAGTTCACACACTCCGTGATTCTTCGAACTTCTGCTTGAAATACAGTATTATGGTCTGGGAGGTGGAAGTAAAGTTCGACTTCTGGTTCCTCAATAAAAAGTCCCAAACCCGTCTTTCCTCCTAGCTTGAAGTATAGAACAAATGATCAGCCTATGATCACTATGTCGTTACCGAGTTGTGACAAGCCCTATTTCAGAGACTTCGAGTACAAACGTTACTAGACCTAACAACAGTACCACGTCTTAATCGAGTATAAACGAAGCCTAGAACCATATCCAGAGACTACAAAAGCAGATATTATCGTTTATTACATAGTACTAACTTTATTAGATCAGCGGTTCCCATGCCGTAATCAACCACATTTACATCTCCTTTATAAGTAAGTTCAGAACCATCGCTTTGTAGACAGCTACATCAGATTTCATTTCTATTCCACTTCACGGTGAGATCATAGTGCACAATTTCGAGGGAATCGGCTTGCCAATGAATCTTAGTTGAAAAATCAACTTCAATTTTCTTTACTTAATGCTGCAGGATCATGATTATCGACAAGGCCTGAAACCATATAAGGATTCTACAAATCAGGTTACGATTCCCATACATTGACCGACAATCTCAAATTATCTTTCACCAGTTGCGTTGTGGGTTCTATGGAAGAAAGTTATTCAATTTGCTATAGATAAACTGAGCGGGTATCAACTATGGCTAGAGCCATATTCTGAGACTTTCATAGTAGAGCTTACAGCTGTTTATTGCAGTAAATTTACTAGATCAACCTATGGCTCTTATGTCGTAAACGACAATCTCAGCATCACCGTTACGTACCTACCATTTGTGGGCAACTACTGAACCATTGCATTTTAGCCAGCTACTTTAGTTTTATTGTCTATTCTACTTCACGATGATATCAATAATGCTATGAGTATATGTAGAGAAAAATAATCATAGTTTGTAAAAAGATCATGTACTAATGAATAATAGTTACAGATCCTGTGGAAGAATGTACTTTCATTTTATTTATTTAACGCTGTCGGATCCTTAGATGGATTGACCGAGTATCGACAACGCCTAGAACCATATTCAGAGACTTAAACAATAGAGATCATATAGTGTAGAAACTTTATTATACGAACATACGGTTATCATGCCGTGACCAACCATCTCAACATCACCGTTACCTACCTACTACGAGCAAGTTCTGAACCATTGCTTTTTAGGCAACTACTTTAGATATTTTGGCTATTCTACTTCACGACGAAATCAATAATGCAACACGTCGAGAAACCCGTTACCCATATTTATTATGTACTAATCTTAGTTTGTAAAAATCGTATAAACAATTTAATCTTCCCTGTTCTGGTACTCACTTCACATTCATCTCACTTCTCACCATTACTTCACAGGACGAATAGCGAGGTGTCTGGCAACTGCAGAAAGTATTGGCTGCCTAACTTCTGCTTAAATAATGCCTAACATGTGATTTGTCTTCCATGCCATACGGTTTTCAGGCGTGATTGCGACTTTTAGAACACCTCTTTCTTAAGACATTTCACGTGAGGTGCTTCAAGTGAGTGCCAGAACACCCCTGAATATTAGTTGCAGGTCCTGTGGAAGAAAGTATTTCCATTTCCTTTACTTAACGCTTGCGAATCCTTAGATGGACTGACCGAGTATCGACAATGTCTAGAACCATATTCAGAGACTTCAACAATAGATATTATCGTCATTTATAGTAGTGACTTTACTAGATTAACCTATGGTTATAATGCCGTGACCAACAACCATTGGGCATAAACCCAAACAAGACAGAATTGGTTCTCTTTACTAGGATGAATAAAGTCCCACATGTGCACCCTCGGATAAATGGAACAGATCTAGTCTTTTCTGAAAGTGCAAAATTTTTAGGAATAATTCTAGATAGAAAACTGTTATTTAGACTTAATGTATTGGAACGTGTAAGGAAGGCAAACGTCGCCTTATATTTCTCCAAAAAGGCTGTAGGGTCGCGGTGGGGCCTCTCTCCTAAAATCGTCCACTGGATATATATAGCAGTAGTTCGTCCTATACTGCTATACGGCATTGTGGTATGGTGGACGGCAACTGACAAACTAACCATCACCAACCTACTAACAAAGGTTCAGAGAACTGCCTGCCTGAGCATAAGCGGAGCCTTAAGGACTACAGCGACCGAGTCTCTACAAGCCCTACTCCATATACTGCCGATTAATATTGTGGCGAGAGAAGTTGCAACCAAAGCGGCAATAACTGCCTATCAATGTGGAGGTACAAAAACTACGGTCACATGAGAATATCAAAGTGTAGTGCTATGGTAACCGACCGAGTGGACTATATACCAACGGTGTACACCTTCGAGAGAAATTACATCACTATGATTCCCGCGAGAGATGAATGGGTTGGAAGAAAACCAGGTAATAGAAACCATCTCCACTTTTACACGGATGGTTCGAAGATTGATGAAAAGGTTGGCTTCGGAGTACACTGTGCAGAGCTTAGATTGGATATAGCTCACAGACTACCAGATACCTGCAGTGTCTATCAAGCCGAAATAATGGCAATATGGGAAGTAGCCAAGTGGCTGAGTCGCAACATAGTAACCAACACTGGCGTTGTCATTTACTCGGACAGCCAGGCTGCCATAAATTCTCTGGAGGCAACATCCCTAAATTCACAAACAGCCCTCGACTGCCGCAGATCTCTTAACGAGATGGCTGAGCAGTTTAACCTACACCTCATATGGGTGCCTGGGCATAGGGATATCCCGGGGAACTGCAAAGCCGATTAACTTGCTAGGAAAGGGTCGACATTACAAATTCTCGAAGAATTTGCATATATTGGTGCGCCACTATCCACGTGCAAGCTTTGGCTTAGGCAAGAGGCAATCAGGCAGTCCAACGAAAGATGGACAGAAATCGGCACCTGCAGAGTAGCTAGACAAATCTGGCCAAGGTATGACCTGAGAAGATCAAAATATCTCCTCGCACTAGAGAGGCAAAGATTGTCTACGTTAGTATCAGTTCTGACGGGACACTGCTTGATCGGCGAACACGCCAAAAGATTGGGTATTGACTCTAATGACTTCTGCAGAAGCTGTGGAGATGAGGAAGCAGTGGAGAGCATTGAACACTTGCTATGCGACTGTCCCGCTCTGAGTAAACGACGACTGGACATACTGGGGTCGTCTTTTCTAGGCAGCCTAACAGATCTTTCCAGTACCGATATTCGTAATATCGCAAATTTGTATATCAAACAGGTCGGTTTCGATGAGGGGCATTTCAGCCCGTGGTAACACCAAGGACCTAAACTGGTCTATGTGAGCTTGTATAAAAATACGGCTGCCACCCTAACCTAAAACCTAAAAAGTTCTGGAGCCATATTAGGAGATTACAACAGCAGACATTATCACAATTTATTCACTAAGCTTACGATTTCCATGTCATCACCAACAGCCTCAGTATCTACTTTACCTACAAATCCTTTATGAGCAAGTCCCTCAGCTACTTCATATGTCATATATATTTCGGTTTCAATACAGTGACTGACAATCTCAAGCCCTCCTTTAACTACAGCTCCTTCACAAGTTCCGAACCATTGTTTTTTATGGCAAATTGGGCCTATATATACGCCAAATAGTTGTTCCAATGAACTGGTATCAAGTGAATAAACGCCCGATAAATAAAGATGCTGAAAACAAATCTCTTCCAGACGACATGTCTTTAAAGACAATCCAAGCAGAAAATCGAATACCGAAGCTACGTTTCATAATGTTGATATATGCAATAACGCCAGAATAACCAGTAGCAGAAACTGCGACTGATAGCTACCTAAGCAACTTTTTTTATTTTGTTTTTTATGGCAGCTACTACAGATGCCATATCTTTCCACTTCTCAGCGGGATCAATAATGCAATATGCAATAGCGGTATGTACCGATCTTAGTTTGTAAATAATTTAAAAACTAATTAATTGGTTAGTTGCAGTTCCTATGAATGAGAATCATTAAATTCCACGGATTCTGTTCCTACCATTCGTTTCATCCACGCCAACGAGAAGAAAATGTTCAAACTCTGTCTGTCACGATATGACCACAATTGTTCTGCGATAAAATCAATCCCACATAAAATGCAATTCAAACATTACCTCTCTCTTCTCTTTCGGTCCCTGCAAATAAAATAAATCCCACTCGGCTTCTCCTTCGATCTTGGCAGCTCTACTGCTGCTTGCAATTGTTATTGGTTAATTTGTTATCCTCTTTGCCAAATCGAATTACAAAATAAACTACAAGTCTAATAACATAACGTAATAATGCCAATATAACATAAATACCCAACCGGGGGATGGTACATTTATCCCCCCCATCCACCTCCTCAACAATATCGGGACATAAATACCTTCATAAACATGAGAAAACGAATCCATACGTAAAGGCAACACAGCAGTTATGCCAAAAATGTTTCGTCGTTCCTGCGATGCAGCATCCACAAATGCCACCAAGGGAACCACAAAAATATTTGGAAAGCATCAGTGGAGCAGACAATAAATATTTTGAAAACCAAACGAATCGAAACGTAATGTAATATCCCCCTTCCCTTTCCCCTCTACCGCAACAACACAACAATCCAAAATTCCCAAATACTTTATATTGACTCATCGTCCTTGTCGATGTGGCTGCTGAAGCGCTAGTGGTTGTGGTTGTTGTGAACATCAGAAAATGTTGTACTTGTGCGACATCTTCATGCTTGTCGTTAACGTCGCCTTCATAGTCCTCATCGTCCTTGTATGGCTTACATACTCGTACACAGAGGCGAACATATACCAGATACCTGCTGCGGCTTTCGCATTGTCGAGGAGTATGTCGTTGTGCTCTACAATCGTTGTTGGTGTTAAAAATATAATAACGTTTTTCCTTTCGTATTTCCTAAATGCTCTGCGGGAAAAGCTGCTTGAGGAAAATCCATTTTCCAATAATAAAATATTGACACCCGTAATGCTAGACAACAATATCGCTGGCAGCCAAAACGTCAGTATCGTTATTTGCTGCTACTGCTGCTGCAGCAAATGCTATTTCTGCTACACGTAAGTATTACGTGTAGCCCTACCGTAGTCCTTCTATATTGCTTTTGCTTTCCACCGCCGCTTCTACTGCAGATACCCCGGAGGGATGATAACTATTGTTGATGTTGTCGCCAATGACGACAACGAGATGTTGCTGCTATTCTTAAGCTAAAAATTTATCTGCGTTCTGTTCTGTACTGAGTATTGTACGACAATTCTGGTGCTGTTGTTGTTGGCCATTGTCGTTGTGAACGTGTTCCTAAAAGGCTTAAAACGGGGGAGAATTGAAGGTAAACGGAAATTGGAACAATAAGAAAACGTGTAAGACACGGTCATGAGGGAAAGACTGAATAATTCCATAGCAAATACTGAATACAGTTAGGGGAATGCTCAGGATTACTTTATGTAATAAAAGAAAAGAAAATGAACATAGAGGACATCAACAATTTTAATATGTATTTAGTGAGTTTCAGAACCAAAGATCGACATTAAACATCAAACATCGAGAAATCGTAGGAGTAGATAATTGTTCATATTCCGATTGGTCTAGTCTGACTATAGTTATCCAACGAAGCTATCTTCAGTAGGATCAATAGATCCATACTTCTCTCTACATGCCATGGACAGATCAATCGTCAGAGGCTGTAATTTTTCATTCAGGTAAAAAACATCTCTCTGCAGAAAAATAAGTGCTATCTGTGGACATCTTAAGCAATTTCCCCAATCAACAGTGAATGCAAATACCAGGAAGCATTCATAACTATCAATATATTGATATTGGCAGGATAGAGTCCATAGTACATCTTCCGAATTGACCATGTTGGAAGTTCAAAGAGCTATATCTACGAGCACAGGTCGGCAGTAACCCGGTTCACTACAAATACCAAGGCAGATGCTGATAAGGAGGGCTATGAAGATTACTTAATGAAATATTCCACTAGTAATGTCAATGTATCATTCTATTCCCAGTAGAGAACGAATGGAAATAAATATGCAGGGATATACAAAAAATCTGAATTTGAGAAATGGCTACGGAAGTCAAATCTTGCCTACACAAATTGAGTACCCGCGGCTCACCTCTGTTTTCTGGAAAGGAATTAAGTTGCTTCGACAAGCATGAATCAATGCATCAGCCTCGTAGCCGTGAACACGGCTGAATCCTAGACAATCGGTGTCAACAGGGCCTTCGTCCATAGTATATCTACTGAATTGACCATGTTGGATGTTCAAAGCGCTGTCTCTTTTTGGCGTCAGCACATTTCCTTGATTATTTCTTTCCATCACACCGAAGAGCTATAAAGTCTTACACGAAAGTATGCAGAATGCGAAGCTACCTACTTCTGAAACCTGTATGTTCCAGGTTCACAAAAGATTGTAGATATTATGGAGATTCTCCATTTCCTCTTGTATGTTGACCTTAATGTCGAATCCTTTGTCGAGAATTCAAGAAATCAGTTTTTAGGTCAAGTAAAGTTGGCAATAAAATATAGTATTTTCTTATGTTTTAGAATTCACCTGTTGTAAACCGTTGGATTAAGGACGCTTAAGGGCACAAAAAATTGCTAATAAGACGGGAAACGAACAAATAATAGAACAAAATGGATTAATTTTTGTTGTTCTTTCATGTACAATATCCTGAAAATACATCAGTTATATTAACGATTTCTGCATTGGAATTCCTGAAGCTTATAATGAGTGTGCAATTATGCTACTGCAGTTGATCCGAGATCTAGAAGTTTATCCAGAAGGATACAGTTATAAATTTCTCTACATATCAGAATCGACTATGTCACAAAACTATACTCTCAGATGGGCAGTCTCGATAAAAAATCCGGGATTTGTTGGCATCTTTCTTTAAGGCAACACCGTTTTTGACAGATCAGCTGTTTTCGTGTTACATTTTACTGTCAAACAAGTTCAGTTTGCTCTATAATTTAGCCATTAACCGACTTATTAATGAACAACTCTTGCAGGTTATTGAATTTTATTTATTTTTATTTTGAGTTCGGTGAACAGTTTATTTCACATTTGTGGCCGGTCAATTGGCCGCCTAGATCGTACGATTTAACGCCTTTAGATTATTTTTTTGTGGGGCCATCTTAAGGCTCATGGCTATAGGGGCAAGTCCGCAACGGTTGACGAACTGGA
This sequence comes from Eudasyphora cyanicolor, assembly GCA_963930755.1. Classification (NCBI taxonomy): domain Eukaryota; kingdom Metazoa; phylum Arthropoda; class Insecta; order Diptera; family Muscidae; genus Eudasyphora; species Eudasyphora cyanicolor. The sequence continues at coordinate 41,811,816 of OZ005738.1, forward strand.
AGACAATATGGAAGAATTTATTCGTAAGATACCGGTCGATATGTTAGAGAGAGTTCATAAATTTCTCTAAATTGTGTGTTTTTTTAAATCAAAACCGAAGACTCTTAAAAATCACTCTTTACAAGATTAAGTTACGAGACACGCTATAAAGATTTATGTTTATAGCAGATTCGATGCTTACGGGCAATTTGAGATTTGAGACTGAGTGTCTTTTTCTACCAACATCTGGAAGAAAGGCATGACTACAGCTTCGCGGGACATTGATGAATATCTCAAAGACATCCGGGTTCACGCTGAAGAGTTAATCATACATTAGATTTGGCTAAGAGCGAAGGACCTCCGGAAATGTTTTTACCCCAACCGGATATACAAAATAATTATTTATAGCGGACATTTAGAAATTTACGGACATTTGGGAGAGAGGTATGACTACCGATTCATCGCAGATTACGGCAAGCCACAAAGAAACCACTGGTCACTAAGGAGAATTTATCACAGATAAACTCGTCGAATATTTTAGAATGTGCCACTTATCTAAATAAAAGTTACCCTGCTTGGGATACCAATTCCCCGAACATTATTATATCAACCTTATTGAAGAATGGCCAGCTATCGTTCTTATATTGAACCTCTGATTCCTTAAGTCCCTCCCTAGTAGTATTCACAAAAAACAGCGAGCTGTCGCTCTATGTACTGCTCGACACACATTTCCCGGGGAACTCCCTAACAGAACCCGAGGTGCAGCAGCACCAACAAGAGTGCGAGTGCTCTGCGAGCGTCGCTAGCTTGTTGATTAAGAGATCCAGAATATTCTGGTCTATTAACAGCTTTGAGTCCTTCAAGTCACCTGGACCAGACGGCATCACTCCAGTAGAAATGCAGAAAACGTTAAAGTAAATTATCCCCTGGCTGGAGAAAATTTATGTAGGCTGTATCAGGCTTTCATACATCCCGAATCGATGGAGAGATACCAAAGTGGTATTCATACCCAATTAGCCTATCCTCCTTCCTATTGAAAGGTCTGGAAAGACTTTTACATTATTTCATTAGGGAAAACCTGGATACAAAACTCCTGTCGAGGAACCAACATGCTTACAATAAGGGGAAGTCTACAGAATCAGCCCTGCACGAACTTGTGAGCACTATTGAATCGTCCCTGCATTTCAAGGAATTCACCATGGTGGCATTTCTTAAAGGGGCTTTTAACAGCATTCACTCAGATGCAGTAATTGCAGCACTGTCACATCTTAAAGTTAAATCTAGTTTGATTAGACGAATTCAAAGCCTGCTCAACAGAAGACGCATAACAGCATGTCTTGGATCCACAACTCTGACAAGGTTTGTAAACAGAGGGACCCCACAAGGAAGAGTACTGTCTCTACTACTTTGGAACCTAGCGCCGAATGAAATCCTGCTAGATCTAGAACGTTGTGGCTGCAAGGTCGTGGTCGTGCGGACGACGTGAGTGGCAAATTCGAAAACGTCATCAGAGACATCCTACAGGTGGTTCATCCAATACTGTTATACGGCATTGTGGTATGGTGGACGGCAACTGACAAACTAACCATCACCAACCTACTATCAAAGGTTCAGAGAACTGCCTGCCTGAGCATAAGCGTTAAGGACTACAGCGACTGAGTCTCTACAAGCCCTACTCCATATACTGCCGATTAATATTGTGGCGAGAGGATTTGCAACCAGAGCGGCACTCAGATTAAACTGTCTATCAATGTGGAGGTACAAGAACTACTGTCACATGAGGATATCAAAGTGTAGTGCTATGGTAACCGACCGAGTGGACTATGCAACTGTGTACACCCTCGAGAGGAACTACATCATTATGATGGATTGGCAGAATACCAGGTAATAAAAACCATCTGCATTTCTATACAGATGGTTGGAAGCTGGAGGAAAAGTTTGGCTTCGGAGTACACTGAGAAAAACTTAGTTTGGATATAGCTCACAGACTACAGATACCTGCAGTGTCTATCAAGCCGAAATAATGGCAATACGGGAAGTCGCCAAGTGGCTGAGTCGCAACATAATAAACAACACTGGCGTTGTCATTTACTCGGACATCCAGGCTGTCATCAATTCTCTGGAGGCAACATCAACATAACAACATAAATTCACAAACAGCCCTCGACTGCCGCAGATCTCTTAACGATCTCTTAAGTATGCCATTCACACAAGCCGGCATAGATCTCTACCGCAATTATACCTTAACTTGAAGGTCCGCCAACTTTGAATTCTCAAATCCAGTCAGTAAATGGCAGCTGTCTTGTCTTGATTTAGATTCGATAGTAGATTATCTTGGTCAACAAATTTGATTTTCTACAATACTACTTATGTGACCTATAAGAGAATCACTCCCTTGTCGGGCTATAGTAGATTTCCTATAGCTGATTGTTTGTACGATCAAATGTCCAACACCATTCGATAGTAGATTATGTTGTTTAACACATTTCAATTATTGACACCCTTATCGAGCTATAGTAGATTTCCTGTAGCTGATTGTTCGTACGATCAACTGTGCAACACCCTTCCATAGCTTCTCGAATTCTGATTCGTTGTTGTATTAATACCTGAAAGTGCTATCTTAAATTCGCCCTTACCTATGCTTTATATTGTTTAATTTTATATATTTGATAAAATTTTTATTATTTGCCAAATATATTTATTTAGCTTCCTAAAGCAGTGAAGAAAATTTAAAAAAATGGGCCCATCCTTGTTGAATTAGAGAAGACTTTGCAGAACAGACTTCACATAGCCGATTATTCAGATTAGTTCCTGGCCGACTCGACTTGTGCATGGTGAGATAATACCTGAAAGTATGCTCTCTTAAATTTTCCCTAATGTATGCTACATACATTTAATATAATCTCACATTGTAATGGTAATTTATTAAAGCTTTTAACAACAATTTCCAAGAAAGTGTCACAACTTATATCCTCGATTAAATTTAAATTATGTGCAAATTATGTTTATTTATTGAGAGTTTGAGTAGATTTCCAAAAGATTTCATTTCCACAGGTATTAAGTTCTGCGCTGTTCTTAACAGAATGACTCGTATATCATTTAATAACGTCCAACAATGTATTGATAATTTATAATATCATCTTTACAGAATGCCTGTAAATGTACTAATTATGTGCAAATTATGTTTATTTATTGAGAGTTTGAGTAGATTTCCAAAAGATTTCATTTCCACAGGTATTAAGTTCTGCGCTGTTCTTGACAGAATGACTCGTATATCATTTAATAACGCCCAACAATGTATTGATAATTTATAATAGTATCTTTACGGAATGCCTGGAAATATACTATATTATATTCGCCCTAATGTATGCTACATATCATTTAATATAATCTAACAACGCTTTGAGAATTTATAAAAGCTTTTAGCAAAAATTGGCAAGGAAGTTTCACAACTTATATCCTCGATTAAATTTAAATTATGTGCAAAATATGTTTATTTAGCAAAACCTAAATCCCCAGTCATGACGCTACAGTGGCACACATTGGAACATGACAACAGACGAGCACTTATCCAACATATTTGTTGACAGCCGTTGACTAAAAAAAGCTATTGCAAAACAGCCACAGATTCTGTGATATTATCGGTTGGAAACGGCGATTAAAGGAGAAGGATAGCAGATGGAAATATTTTATATTTGGATTTCTGTTATAAATAACACTATGCAACAAATGAACACTTTTTAAAAATTACAAGGACTTGACAGTATAGGTTCGATTCTACTATCAAAGGGTAGTATAACCCTATACTCGGTTTGCCGAAATTGGTGACCAATTTTTTTTATGGGCCTCCAAAGTTTCTGAAAATCAGTGGGCCCCTCGAAAAAAGTGTCATCAGCTTTTGTCCTACAACTAATTCAGACTTGGTGATACCGCTTAACTATATTTGGCAATAATGTAGCTAAGAATATGATGAAAAAAGTTTCTTAACATATTTTGCGAAAAAACTATTTTTCCGGTACTTTTTTTTGAAAAAGTAAAGAAAAAAAATATTTTTTTTCACCTTTTTTTGGCGTTTGTGTTATGTTTTGAGCTTTGGTGTGTTCTGACACATATAGTGAAATTTTATGGCCAACATTTTTTGTTGTTAAAATTGAGCCAAAAATTACAGTTATGTGGGGGAGCTAGAATGTTAATATAATTTGACCTTAATATTTTCTATAAATTTGCTGAACATACCCTATACCAAAAAAATATATTTTTGTTACATAATAGTGAAATACTAAAATTTTTGGGATACAATGTGGTTTTTTGAGCTATTTAGGGTGCCCAGACACGTTCAGATTGTATTGATATGTTCACAAAAGTTGTTCAGATTTTCGTTGGCTACAATTTTGCCAACCATTGTTATTGAAAAATTACGAGTCCCTGGAAGTTATGCTGAAAAAAGTGAAAGAAAAATATTTTTTTCTTTTACTTTTTCAAAAAAAGTACCGGAAAAATTGTTTTTTCGCAAAAAAATTTAAGAAACTTTGTTCAGCATATTCTTAGCTACATTATTGCCAAATATAGTTAAGCGGTATCACCAAGTCTGAATTAGTTGTTGGACAAAAGCTGATGACACCTTTTTTGAGGAGCCCACTGATATTCAGAAACTTTGGAGGCCCATAAATAAAATTGGTCACCAATTTTGCCAAACCGAGTATAGGGTTATACTACCCTTTGATAGTAGAATCGAACCTATACCATCAAGTCCGTGTATTTTTTTCACTGTTGCACAGTGTAATAAACGGTGGCCAGATAATTACAGAGCCAGCGAGGATTTAAGAGTACTGCGTTCTCTACATCTATCTTCTATACCCGGATCAACATATTATACAGTTAGATTCATATGTGTAGGATCCATATTTAACTTTTCTTCCTCTGTTAGTAGTATAGTTAAGCAGGACTTCCAGATGCGTTTTGTAGAGACTTTGGAATCCTTATTCAGGTCATCTCCGACTTTTACATGGTAAATCGTCATAGATCTTGATATACACCATTGGATCCCAAAATTTCTAAATCCCTAAAAGAATCAACGCTTATAAGACCTGAATCAACTAATGGAATAATGATGTCCTACAATGAAATGGAATATAATTCTACTACAATTTAGATTTAAGAGTACTGCGATGCCTACATCTATCTCAACATGTTATACACTTAAATTTATATGTATAAGACCCATACCTAACTTTCCTTCCTCTGATTGTAGTAGAATTAAGCTGGACTTTCAACATTGGAATCCATATTCAGACCATCTTCGCATTTAACAAGAGAAACCGTCTTAGATCTCGATATCCACCATTGAATCCCAAAATTCCTAAATTCCTAAATCCCTTAATGAATCAATGCTCTTAGGACGTGAATCAACTAATGAAATATGTCCTCAAACGTATTCGTGTTTCAGTTTCTGGACTTCAGGCTCATATTCCCAAATAAATGTATAGGTAAATGATCCTAGTCTAGCTTTGTCTTCATTTGATTCTAGTAGAAATAAAGAGGATTTTTGGTTGTCCGCTGTAGACTCTTAGTAATCCTTATCCAAGTCATCTACACATTTAACCTTATATATTAATGATCCTATTCTAGCTATGCATTCCTTTGTTTTTTATTAGAAGGATGTAAGTAAGAATTCCATCTTTTTGTTGTTAAGACTGTCTTATCCTCATCCAAATCATCCTCTCATCAACCACCATTCATTAACTTCAAGTGACCACTAATCTTCATCATTTACCACAAAAACAGAACCTTTGCAAAAACACTTGATTTCATTTATTTACTGAAATGCCCTAAGGAATACTCTACTTTGTGAATATCCCCAAATGTATGCTATAGAATTTAAAATCATTTTAAAATGCATTGACATTTAAAGCTTTTAGCCAAAATTCACACCCAATTTTGCACACAAAGTACGAGTATATCCTCGAATAAATTTAAATTATGTGCAAAATATGTTTATTTAGCGATATCCATCAAACAACCCAAATCCCTAGTCAAGAAGCCAGAGAGTCAGAGTGTTGCAATGGAGCGAGCAGCACGGAGGGACACACCCACACACACACACACCGTCATCGCCAACAGCTGCTGGAAAACCAAATCTGCTGTAGCTTTTGTTGCCGCTGCCGATGCTGCTGCTGATATCATGTGACACAAATCCATATGAAATATCCGGCTAACAAAATTTTGAAACGTTTGCAATATTGTCACAGTTTCGTTGGAGGATGACTGGTTGTTGTGTTGGTTGCCTGACTGAGTGGATGTTGCTGCAGCAACAATTTTTAGATGTTGTTACTTTGGTTTCCCGGTTTTTTTTTTCGTTTTTCTCTCCCCTTGGTGTTGTGATGTTATCTGCTCAGTTCACTTCACACATAATGCCATTGTTAACAACAACAAGAAAAAAAAACGAATAGCAAAAAATAGAATTCTCAGGGAAAGTGAACAATTTTTCCGATGTTGTTTTTGACATGCCACAGAGTAGAATGAAGTTGAAAACAATAGCAGACAATGAAACTGTACGAAAGAAAGGATATTCATCGAAAAAACGGCATGTAAAACACAAACACATCATAACAGAGATATCATCGGAAATGATAGTGTGACTGTGAGATAGCGTGTGTGTGGGATAGTCCTTCTTGGGGAAAAAACGCACCATCTTGGTAAAACAACTGAAGATGGATAGTGAGTCAAACTTGCACAGTGCTTTGATATCGAGGAAAAAACATAAAATAGTTTTATACAGGACTTTTGCTAAATTAATATATATAATTAAAATACAAATATAATTCTGCACATCTGTGGAAATGTAGCTTTAAATTGGTATTAATTTCCTCAGGAATTTGTGGAAGTGGACCAAAAAACTAAAAGTAACGAATAATGTTGCTAAAAGTTTATGTTCTTATCTTAAAGGGATGCCCGAAAGTATGCTACATTCGTGCTGCAAGCTTGATGTTCTAAAATCAATCTTGGGGGGCAAACATCGACCTATGTATACATATATACGTGTATTTTCAGGAAGTCTACGCGACAGGAACAATTACAAAGCACAACTAAAAAAACAAGAGGGTAGTGGGAAGGATCCGATCCTGCAGACATTGGATTGTACAGTAATATGGACGAAACATCCCAAGCATCTAGGTTGAGGAAGATTCTGTCCTCGTCACGTCACCATGTACTAGGATCTATCAAAACTTCTGAAGATAAATTGACTACATCGATTAACCTTCAACGTCACTAATGTTGGAGTCACATTTTTTTCTGGTTATTCATGGACTCAGTCATCAACAGGATTTGCTTCTGAAGTAGAGCCGTGACGGCTATGAAGCAGACGCGGCGCAAATCGGCAGCGCGCTGCAGCCGGCCATTTTTTTCCAGCCGGCGCCGCAGCCGATTTTAACGGCTCACATCGGCTAAAACTCAGCCACCGAACTTTATTTTATGAAAATTAGGAAAGTGACTACTAAGTAATACAATAGGGTCAGAACTTTTAATGAAGTTCATTTTTGGGTAAAAATTTATAAAAAGTTTCTAAATGGATCTCGCTATCATTTATTTAAAAATATCCCAAAAATTTATGGAATTTTAAATTTAAAAATACGTTTTTGGTTTTTACGGAAATTACAATAGCTCTTGAGCGGCCGAACCAATTTTTACAAAGTCTACATTGTTTTAAACATTCACAATAAATTCTCTTTCACAACAAAGACTAACAATTTTCGCCATTACATCAAAACTTCCATTACATTTCTTAAATGTTTGTGTTAATTTTAAGTTTTTTCATCTAATTGAAAATATCTTAAAGCGCCATCTTTGCCTGAGAGTGGCATACGTGCGCCATCGCTTGTTGGAACTTTATCGGCTCAGCCGATGGTTGAAATTTAATCGGCTCAGCCGCCGCCGCCGATCGTTATTTTTCCATACGCCGCCGCCACCGATAATTTTGGTCGACTTGTAATTGAATTGTAACTGAACCCAGGATATTATGGGCATTAGAAAGCTAAAAAACATTTTCGTCAGCAGAATTGCGTGTGGTGATTGATAGGTTAATTATGTGGCTACAAGAGCGGTACTCTGCTATCATTAACCGAAGGACAAGGGGTACCGCTGAAGTACAGAATTTTTACATACAAGAGCAGCTTGTTAAAAGGTTGAGCTCTCCAGATGAAACGCCGGCTTCCAAAACGACCAATGTGGTCAATAGTAACGCTGGCCCCAGCTTTCTTTGACGTTGGTACCAGCGGCCATCAACAGCGTAGAGGAAGACGACAATATCCCCAGGGGCAAGTGGAATGATGTAGAGAATAGAGTTTTCTCTGCATACTCCGACGTTCTTACTGAGTTAACGGTTCTACCTCCATTCTGGTAGAACCCGGGTGCTGCACGTGATGTTGTCAACAAGGAGGACATCCCGTCTCGGCCCATTCCTACTATAACTATACCATCTGATGCAGATGATGCCATTATTAAGAGGCTGAAGGACTGCAAATCCGGTCTTCCAACGGGCAACTGGAAGGTCGGTCGACTGATCCGGCATTTATACAGATTGTTGAATCTCTGTCCCACCCAGTCCGATAGGCAAGTGACATACGGGTTCAGCAAAATACGGCTAAAGGTATACAGGAGCGATAAGGGAGACGATTCAAAGATACTGTACCAGACAACACTGGAGCAGAATCTGAAGATAAAACACCCTCATCGCAAGTGTCTGAGCAGATTCTAGCGGATACTTGCGTCTCTACGCGAGGGTGAGCTTCTAGATAACAACGAGGACGAGGCAAATATAACGATGGTGGATAATTATGTCCGGTCCGGCTTCTACAGATAAACCTCAAGTGTTTGAGCAGCATCTGACGGAAACTATCGTCTAATCTTTTTCGATGCTCTTGGATGCGCAGAGAAGCTTTTCATCGCAGGTTCGGAAGCAACCTGTGACGATGAGCTTCTATGTATATGACACCGACACCCTTTTGTTGGCCTACACACCAACAAAATGGAGAGAAACCAAGTTTGTTTTCATCCCAAAAGCGGGAGTGGCGTCCTATATAGTTCTCCTTACAAACCCCCTTATAAATCGATAGTTACCTTAGGGCTAAAATTGATCACAGGCTACTGTCCACTCTACAGCAAGGGCAAATACACCGAAACCGCCCTGCACGATATATTCAGCTTTACTGAAGGATATCTCTCTATTAATGAATATACTATGGTTGCTTTCTTATATATAGAGAGGGCCTTCAATAACCACAATGCAGCCGCTATAGTTGCGGCTCCGGCCCGGGGGCTGATAGCAGAGTACGTAGATTAACCTTCTGGTTAAGATACGCATTTCAGCTATTTTAAGGTCAAATAACCTCCACAGATTTGTGAGCAGGGGAACGTCCATAGAAGGTGCTCAGTCTCCTCTGCTATAGAATCTCTCCATGAATAATGTTCTGCGTTCTCTGGAGAGTTAAGGTTATTGTCTATGCAGATGAGATCACAGTAGCGGTTTGAGGGAAAATTCCGAGGCCCATCTTGTGATTGAATGAAAGATGCAATCACAAGATGGGCTTCCGATTATGTTCTTGGTGTGAATCCGACCACGACAGAACTAGTAATTTTCAGCAGGAGATATAAGGTACTAACTGTTGTATCTGATTCTTTTGGGAGTATGGAAGTTCCTTTCTCTGGAAGCTCAAAATACTTATGTATTTTACTAGAGAGGAATTGGATTTCAAACCCAACATTCTGGAAAGAGCAAAGAAGGCTGTAGTAGCGCTATATACCTGCAAAAGGTATAGGAATGCGAAATGTTCTGAATCCGTGAATAGTTTAAGGTTGCATACGGCAGATCGATAATGCTGTACGGCATTGTGGTCTTGTGGACAGCTCTCCAGAAATCTACCCTCTGCGCGATACTCAACAAAGTTCAGCAAATGGTTGCTATATGTATAACTGGTGCGCTGAGAATGACACCAACTGAGGCACTAAATGTTATACTACAGTTAGCGCCGCTAGACATTGTAGCGCAGCAATATGACACAGTTATTGATCTCAGACTTAGGGAACTGCCACTTTAATCGGGAAATGGCTACCGACATAGTGTCATTCTGGGTACAATGCCTGAGCTTCTGGGCATTGTTGATTACACTAGGACTGAACCACATTTTGATAAGATGTGTCTCACTCTTATATGAGAATGACACCAACTGAGGCACTAAATGTTATACTACAGTTAGCGCCGCTAGACATTGTAGCGCAGCAATATGACACAGTTACTGATCTCAGACTTAGGGAACTGTCACTTTAATCGGGAAATGGCTACCGACATAGTGTCATTCTGGGCGCAATGCCTGAGCTTCTGGGAATTGTTGATTACACTAGGACTGAACCACATTTTGATAAGATGTGTCTCACTCTTATACCTGATAGACCAGAAAGGAATGATCGTATCCAAACACAACAACAAGTGGGATTTGGTGTCTTTTCTGAGGAACTTGAGGTATGAATTGCAAAAAGGTTGCCTGATCACTGTAGTGTTTACCAGGCAGAAATTAAGCTATGAGAGACTTAGCAGAATGGCTGAGAAATAATGTTCTGCCTAAAGTCGGAATACCTTATTTGGATTCCGGGACATAGAATGCAGATGAACTTACAAGAAATGGAACTACCTTACATGCTCCAGAATAACTGGAATATATTAATATGCAGGTAGCTACCAGCAAGCTCTTCTTAGGAGATAGTGGCGTCAAATGACAGGTGGTAACTAGTCTGGAACTACATTAAATACGGACTGAAGTGGCCCTGCCTAAACTCCAAACGAACCAATACCCTGCTGTCGTTATCGAGACCGGACATCTCATTTATCGTATCGTGACGGGTCATGGCACGCAACTGGAATATGTGGGCATGTATATAGAAAGAAAGAGTGCCCTTATGACAACCAATGGCAGAAGTATTCCCCAAACTGCTGTGACTCTGCCTAAACTGGAAACGAACCAACGCCTTCTTGTCGTAATCGAGACTATACGTCTCATTTATCGTGCTTGACAGGACGAGACGCTGTTCTATAAAGAATGTCGCGCAGAAGTACTTGAAACTCGTGAGAAATGATTTTTCAGGAGCTGCTGTGGCGAAGTGGAAAGTAAATCGATAGGACACCCTCTGCATCCTGCTCTCTTCAGAAGGCGGCCGGCTAACCTCATTGTTTATCGTCTGCGTCCTGTTCTCCTTAGAAGGCGGAAGGCTAACCTCATTTTTTTGGGGGAGCAGGATTGACTGATGTTAAAATCCGCCAACTTTTTTTGCTATCCAACCACTGTGCCACACTTATGAACATCACAAGTTTCTCACAAGTACCACGACCATACCAAGACTAACCCCTACACTTCTACACCACATCCTTCTGCCCACGCAACACACATGATGCCATTTGCTTCTGTAGACAAGGCATCATGTCAAATGTTGGAAGATGAAATGAAAGCCTTTCTTTTATCTCTTCTTCCCTTTGTCTTTGGTACACGCAAGTTGCATAAAAACGGAAAAAGGCAACTAAATGAGAAAGTATACTCGAAAGAAAGAAAACAAAACACGAAATGAAAAACGCATTATGTTCATTCCGTGCTTATTTTCTCGCCCAGACTCTGGAGTAGAAAGCCTTAGATGGATGCTCAGGATAATGTCAGGATATGGAGGAGAACGACATGAGCCACAAAAGGATACCCAGCTAGAGAAGAGATGCGATTAAAATGACAAATCCAGGCAACAGCAGTTGGTTATGATATTAAAATAGACAATGAAGACATTGGGAAAGGCTCACATTGCAGCACACTTTTGTTGTCATCCTTCGCTTTATGACTCTGTTTCATTTGGATTCGTAGGCATTTGCTTTCATTTCGAGGGAGAACCTCTCATCGCCACAAAACAATGACAAAAAGCAGTAATAACTGCAAATGAAAGATTTAATGCCGCTTTTGTTCGTTCTTCTTTAATTTGGAGTTTTTTTTTCGTTTGTATTGGTGAGATAAGCAATGTGTTGATTTTACATTTTACAATGACAATGGCGCATAACAATAAGCCGCTGTGTTTAATCAGTAATATTTAGCCTACTTTTAGGAGCGATTGTTCGCACTTCCTTAGCAAAGACAAAGGGAGACAAAGATGACAGTATCTGTCATGGGAAACTCAGTAAATCATAGAAGGATTTTTGTAACACTACCGTTTTTATTACCGTAATTGGAAAAACAGTTAATCAGAGAAGGATTTTTTGTAAAATTTCCACTTTTTATAGGTCATATATGATTTGAACAAGATTTAAGATTTAAATGCTAAGATTTAAAAATAGTATTTTTCCAGAACATCAAGTTTATAGGTCTTTAAATTAAATATCTACTAAATTTTAAATTAATTTTAATGGCATTCCTTTAAAACTTTTTAGTCATATCGTACCTTCAATATAATATCGTACCTTCAATAGCCTATAATACACTACGCATAGTGGACGATATAAAGTCTTAAATCTCAATAAAATTATATAGCTACTGTCATACTCTTTGGTTCATAGTCTCGATTGAGCCGGAGGCACCTTTTTGCCGTCCTGTCAGCAAATTCCTCAGGACACAGTGCACCTATACCAATATGTCCATAGGCCAACAGTTTTGCGCCCTGTAGACCCATGGCCCCGTCTAGTGCTATGGTCCTATTCCTTCATCTTCCTTTACATTACCACGATGATACCTGAAAGAGTTCAATGAAATGACGGGGTATCTGGAAACACAAGATACCTTCACTTCTCCACAAATAGTTCTAAGTTCAATAGAAGAGTTGGTCTTGAACTTTTACTTCTTCACGGATATGTCTATGTTCAATGAAAGAGTTGCGCTTGGACTATACTGCAAGGAGTTGAACCAAAATCTGACTCACAGTCTACCAGACGATTGTAGTGTACCTTAACCAAGCTGCTATAGGTCCCTTTAAAGTCACAGAAGGAGTTCTTTGATTCCTTCTACTCTTCGTCACCACAGTTTCCGATAAAGTAATTTTGCAAAACCTTCAGTCTCCCTAAGCGTCGCTTAATAAGACTCAAGTCGTTCTCCTCCATATCCTGAGCATACATCTAAGGCTTCCAACTCCAGAGTTTTAAAACTGTGGAGAGATTAATAGCTAGTTACCTTAGGACTAAAATTTATCACAGGCTACTGTCCACTCAACAGCATGCCTACAGCACGGCAAGTCCACCGAAACCGCCCTGCATGATCTAGTCAGCTGCATTGAAGGAATATAATGTGGTAGATTTCTTGTGGTGTTTTCGTTTCTGAAAAATAATTCAGCACATCATGTTGCGACATTTTAAAAATTCCCCCTGCACCCTCTGCTAATTTCGCATTTTGCATGCGAACAATCGAACATAAATCGTGAGGTGAGTCAAACCCATACCTACATTATGGCGCAACCATTTGGTAGCGCATTAAAAATGTACGATTTCATTTTGGTTTGGTTCTGAAGTCTGCTTTTTGGCGGTGCAACGCTCCACATCGTGGTCTGGGCTGAGTGTGGAAAAGGTGATATTTTCGCATTTGCGGAGTGTAATAATTTTACAAACGAAATCAAAACCCGTTCATATGGCTGCACCATTTTTACAAACGAACCTAAAAATGCGGTTTCAGTGTAAAATGTATAATTTTTTTGCATTTTTTTGCACAAACGAAATCGCCATTAGATATACATAGAGGGGGCTTTCAATAACACAAATCCAGCCGCTATATTTACGGCGTTAGAAACCATGAGGGTTGACAGCAGTTTACGTAGATTCATTCATAACCTTCTAATAAAGAGACGCATTTCAGCTAGTTTAGGGTCAACTGACCTCCATAGATTTGTCAGCAGAGGAAAGCCACAAGGGGTTGTTCTGCCTCCACTGCTATGGAATCTCTTCATGAACAATATTTTGTGTTCTCTGGAGATGATGGGTGTCAGAGTTGTTGCCTATGCAGATGACATGGCAATAGCTGTTAGAGGGAAGTGTCTGGATACTCTCATAGACATCCTACAGAAGGCCCTTCATACATCAGCAAGATGGGCTTCCGGTAATGGTCTTGGTGTTAACCCGGCCAAGTCGGAACTAGTTCTTTTCACCAGGAGAAATATGGTGCCACAAGTTACACCTGCCTCCTGGGGTTATTGAAATTCCCTTCTCTGAAAGTGCAAAATACTTAGGTATTTTACTAGACAGGAAGTTGCACTTCAAACCCAACGTTTTGGAAAGAGCAAATAAGGTTGTGATAGCGCTATATACATGTAAAAGGGCAATAGAAAAACGCTGGGGTCTGAACCCGCGTATAGTTTATTGGTTGTATACGGCAGTTGACCGATAATGCTGTACGGCATTGCCGTCTGGTGGACATCTCTGCAGAAATCCACATAGTGTGTGATACTAAACTAGGTTCAGCGAATGGCTGCTTTATGTATCACTTGTGCGCTGAGAACGACACCAACTGCGGCACTAAATGTTATACTACATTTAATGCCGCTAGATATTATAGCAGTGCAATATGCCGCATGTACTGCGATTAGACTCAGGAAGCTGTCTCTATGGTTCGGAAATGGCTACGGACGTAGTGTCATTCTAGACAGAATGCCTGACCTTCCGGGCACTGTTGATTACAATACTGAACCACTCTTTGACAAGAATTATCTCACTCGTATACCTGATAGATCAGAATGGAATGGTCATATCCCAGGACAGAGGAGATTTATTAACTTCTATACGGATGGTTTCAAACTCGATAACCAAGTGGGCTTTGGTGTCTTTTCTGAGGAACTTCAGCTATCTCTTGCAAAAAAACTGCCTGATCACCAGGCAGAAATCTTAGCTATTAAAGACGTAGCTGAATGTCTGAAAATTAATGTGCTGACAAAATTCGGTATGAATATTTTCTCTTGTAGTCAGTCCGCTTCAAGTCCCTGGAAACTATATTCCTGGATTCAAAAACTTCCCATAGACTGTCGTAGATCCTTTAACGAGATTGCTGAACAGCTCAATATTCACCTGATATGGGTGCCGGGCCACTGTGATATGCCAGGGAACTGCAAGGCAGATGAACTTGCAAGACTAGGAACTACGTTACATGCTCCAGGGGACCTGGAACATGTGGGCATACCTCTAGCAAACCTGCAAACTCCTCTTGAGAGATAGTGCGCTTAGGGCAACAAATGACAGGTGGTCACTAGTCAGGAACTGCATACATTCCAGGCAGATGTGGACCAGTTTAGACTCAAAACGCCCCAAAGCACTGCTGTCGACGGACGTCTTGCTTATCGTTTCTGTCATTACAGGTCATTGTCTTATTGGACGGCACGCAGAGAGATTAAATGACATTTGCAGAAGCTATGGATACGAAGTGGAGGAGGTATCCATAGAACACCTTCTTTGTCTGTGACCCGCTCTCTCCAGAAGACGGCATACAACCTTGGGCTCTTATTACTTTGAGGAGTTAGCTTACTTGGTTGGAATCCGTTGGAATCCGCCAACTTTTGAGCTTTTTAAAGCAATCAAGTTGGTTCAACGGGAGGGGCTAGGGATAACATACGCTTTCCCTTACGTCCCTTGGGTAACACAATGGACTGGATAGTCTAAGTGAGTCTGTTTTACAGGCTGTCACTCTTAACCTAACCTACTCCAGAGTCTGGGCGAGAAAATAAGCACGGAATAAAACAGTGACCCTTCATGACAGATAAGATAACGCCAGCAGAGCGTTGGTGCGTTTGGAGTTTAGGCTGGGCCACAGCAGTTTGGACTGTATACGGTTCCTAGCCAATGGCCTTCTATCTTCTACTATCGTAAGGGCGCTATCTCTCAAGAATACTTGAAGGTCGCTAGAGGCATGTCCACACATTCCAGTTCCACTGGAGCAGATGAGGTAGTTCCTAGTCTTGCAAATTAATCCGCATTGCTGTTTCGTGGTATTTGCCTGTAGGCCGGCACCCAAATCTGGTCAATATTGAACTGTTCAGTCATTTCCTTAAGAGATCTGCGATAGTTTAGGGCAGCTTTTGAATTCAGGAATACGAGCACAATTTCCAGGGACTTTATAGCAGTCAGAGAACAATTTTGATACCGATTTAAGAGTTCCCATTGTTACAAGCTCATCTGCGCTAGAGTTCTCTGAAAAGCCCCTGTATGCCGTTACCCATACCAGGTGGGTTTTGAACAGCTCAGCCACCTCATAGAGAGATCTGCAGCAGTAAAGGGCAGTTAATCAATTAGTACAGAATCAAGGGATTTGATGTTAGCTTGTCTATCGGACGACATTAAATGATGTTGAGAAATTTGCCGCGCTTACCGGATTGTTCATCAACATTCCTAAAACCAGAGTTATGTGCATTAACTCCAACAACCCCCAAATAATTAAGGTAGGCGACATCCCAATTAATGCCGTTGAGTCATTCTGCTATCTCAGCAGTATCATAACTACAGGTGGTTCAGCTGAAGATACACGGAATAAACAAAGGTCGTGCATCTTTCGGTTCACTCGAAAAGGTAAAATTAGAATATTTAATGCGAGCATCAAGTCAGTTGCTCTATACGGTATCGAGGAAAGAGCTACAAGCACTACAAGCTTTCATAAACCGCTGCTTGAGGAAAATCGTACGTGTATTTTGGCCTAATAAAATATCCAATGAAAACCTATGGACAACCATGAAGCAAGGGCCTATAATTCAGAAAATCCGACGCCGCAAGTCAAAATGGATTGGTCATAGCCTCAGAAAGCCGCAAAACGACATCGATTGGAACCCACAGGGAAGCCGCAGAAGAAGAAGACCTGCAAATACGTGGAGACGTCTGGTAGACGCAGAAGGCGCAGAGAAAGGATACAATAAAAAACCTAGCCTTAGATAGAATGTAGTGGAATGATTTTGTTACGGCCTCCTAGGAACTATGGGAAAATATATATATTATCGGAGAATTTATTTTGTACCTTACTTCGTATATACGATTATATAGTAGGTATACTCTATTTATAATATACTCTTTTTAAGTGCCGTCCACCAGACAATAACTCCGTAGAGCAGTGTACGAGGTTTAGGACCCCCATGTATATGACTCTACTGAGACCTTCTTTGGCCTATTCAGCATTATGATCTAGAAATTTAACGTCCTGTCTAGCAAAACTCCAAGATATTTAGCAGTAAAAGGAATTTCGGTGCTCCCTAAAGATATGGGTCCTACAACTGGCAGTTCGTACTACCTACTGAAGAGAACCACATCGGAAATTTGGTTGGATCTACTCTAAGTCTGTTATTATCCGCCCAAGGAAACCGTTTGCCTCCGCCTACTTACATGACATGTTCAGATTCTTTTAGGGAAATAGGAAGAAATTATGAAACCTAAGGAAAACACACTGTTAAACTAGTGGACGCATAGTCGTTCAAAAATGGCGTTTGGATCTTAGACTATGGAGAAATCTCGGAAATGGTCTTGGAAATTGAGTCCAATCACTTCAGCAGAAGCTGAGGAGATGAGGAGGAAATGGAGGGCATTGAACACCTGATTTGTACTGTCCTCAGTACAGTAAACGACATCTGGATATACTTTTATTGAGGTGTGCCTTTCTACATAGAAAGTCTGACAGAAGTAACCGGTATAGATATTCGTACAGTTGATAACACTTTGTATTAAACATGTTAGTTCAGGTGAGGCACTACAATTGTCTATGTGAGTTGATGAACCCAGCTACCACCCTAACCTAACCTAATCCCAGGAATTCAGGGCTTATACTTACGGCTAACAAGTTGAGAACCAAAATACTTAGATGATATCCTAAACTGTCTAAATTTAAAGGCAAAAGATTGGATCACGACCAAAACTGAGGTTCTACCTGTATTTAGAAATGGTGGGGTTCTGTAGTGTATTACTAAGGATGTTTATCCTACTGGAGAGACTTATGGGGAATCTTATACAAAGAGGGACTTTTGCACCTACCAAATCTTCATCACCTAAACTGACAGATTCAGACAAATACAGGCAGAGCTATGTGGAGGATCTGAAGAAAATACCTTCCTATATGAGAGAAGATGGAAAAATAATAGCAATACTGCCTTATTCAAATAGCCTTGAAAAATTTGATAAAGATTGTAAAATGTATATTAATTATTTATAAAACATAATGTTTAAATTAATTTAAATTAAAAGCAGTCCTTACATTAAATCTCTACTTAATTTAAAATAACCAATTCTTTATCCAATAATTGCAATTCCATTCCCTTACAATATTTTAATCACAGGAAAGACCTTCAATATTAACAGAATTACATGTTCCATAAAAATCCCAACACATGCTCCATAAAAATCCCAACATTTATGTATGTTCGCATTTCACCTTTCTCGTAACAGAAAATAACAAAAAAATGTAACGAATATTATTCTCCCCCTTAATAAATTGCACACATTATTTTTTTCGATTGGAAAAAAATGATAAATATCTGAAAATTGAAGAAATTTGTTGAAAATCACGATGTGTCAAATAAATTATCTATTCAATAAATATATAGATTTGTCGAGGAAACGTGTAAACTACATGTGAGCAACAACGCCACAACGTATGCTACAATAGTACAGCGCCCCCTAAAGGTATGCAATAAAAAGTCATTTGCCAAAGAATTATGACTGTTACGTTTACAATATTGCAAAATGTATTTCTTTATAACGAAATCAATTTGTTTTCGATTTTCGGTTGATGCGGCAGAGCGCACGAGGGACTGGAACAAATATTTCAACCTCAGTCACCATAAATATTTTTATACAAACACTCATACACACACAGCTACTCGTAGGTGTATGTAGTATGTCTACATATATAAAAGCGGTGCCAAAAACATCAAACATTGGAAATGTGTGCCCGGAATGCACTACGTTTGCAACGTGCAGAAGAAATTGTAAAAATGGTTACGAACATTTTTAACAACATTTCCTTAGCAATTTCCCGGGAAGAAAAAAAAATCAAATATGCAAACATATTGCAAAGGGCTGAGAAATAAGAGCTTGGGAATAGAGTCTATTTTCATTGAGGAATATTTTTGTATTTATCTTATTCTTAAAGAAATTTGTCTTATATTGTTCATATCTATAGACATTTTTTTGTTTGCAACTCTCAACGTCCACACAACAATCAAAGGTATCAGGTCCTGTTCTTTCCGGTACTTTGAACAATGTTTCATGTGCTCCCAAAACAATCAAAGATATTTCCTGCATTTTTATGTATAAATATACCATTTTGTAATTAACTCTAATTTTGCGCCCCCTATCGGATCAATGTTTTATAATATATTCTCCCTTTATCATATATAATATAATGTTATCAGTATAAATCTATTTCGATAACAAACAAAAGATTTTACTATAACTTTAAACCGTGACCATCACCTGCTGCTTTCTAAACTTGGTATAAACATTACTCTTACGTTTAAGGAACATATTGTGAAAATATGAACTCAATCCATATATCCGCTTTGGAGATCATCTACGACTAACAAAGTTAGGTTTACCCTAAGAGCGGCAGCCTGTATGACAGACTCTCCAGCTCCAGCTGTGGTTAGATCTAACCAACAACTAACATTTTTGAATTCCATTAATTTGACAGCTATAACTGTAGGTTATCTCTTACCGTATGATAACTGGAAATTGTGAAATTGGCCGTTACACTATACTCGTATAGAACACTGTGCAACCACAGGGACGCAAAGGAAAACAGAAGTTTTTTTTCTAGCCCCTCCCAACCAGTTTGATTGCCTTGGATAGCTCAAAAGTTGGCCGATTTTAACACCAGCGAAGTACTGCCCAATGAAATGAGAGCATAGGATAGTATGCCGCCTTATAGAGAGAGTGGGTCACAGACACAGAAGGAGTTCTATTAATTCTTCCTCCTCTTCGGCTCCACGGCTTCTCCAAAAGTTATTTTGCAAGACTTTAAATCTATCTGCGTGTCGTCTAATAACGCAGTGACCCGTCGAGACAGATACAATAAGTAAGACCTCCGGTCTCGATAACGTCAGTATGGGTTGAAGCATTTGGTTTTTAAGCATGTCCATCTGGAATGTATTCAGTTCCCGACTAGTGACCATTTGTCATTTGTTGCCATAAGGTACTTTCTCATATTCCTGTTCGTACTAACAATCACACACAAGAATTTTATACATAAACATGTCACATTACCTTATATCCGGACATAAGAGCTTGCCGGTCGCTAGAGCCATGTCCACATATTTCAGATCCGACTAGATATACAAGAATTCAATATACTTATATATAAAATATGTCTTCTTATGTCCGGACGAACGATCTTTAGCACCTGTAGAAGGTCTCCCCTCAGAGTGCCTTGAGCCCTATTTACTCTTTCCGCAGAATATCGACATACGTAGCCTCCACATTGGTGGGTATAAACACCCAAGATGGGCCTATGGGGTCCCATATCCTTCCTCACAGTTGTCTATTCATTATAATAGTTATCGACGCTTGTTCTCCCCTCTACATGTCCTTAGGTTTAGGTTAGGGTGGCAGCCGTATTTATTTACCAGCTCACATAGACCCGTTTAGGCCCCTAGTGTTAAGTTAACACGGACTGAAATGCCCCTCATCGAAACCAACCTGTTTGATATACAAATTTATCTACTCGTATAGTACGAATACCGGTACCGGAAAGATTTCTTAGACTGCCTAAAAAGGCCGACCCCAGTATGTCTAGTCGTCTTTTACTCAAAGCGGGACAGTCGCATAACAAGTGCTCAATGCTCTCCACTTCTTCTCCACAGCTTCTGCAGAAGTCATTAGAGTCAATACCCAATCATTTGGAGTGTTCGGCGATCAAGCAGTGTCCCGTCAGAACTGATACTAACGTAGACACTCTTTGCCTCTCTAGTGCGAGGAAATATTTTGATCTTCTCAGGTCATACCTTAGCCAGATTTGTCTAGATACTCTGCAGGTGCCGATTTCTGTCCATCCTTCGTTGAACTGCCTGATTGCCTTTTGTCAAAGCCAAAGCTTGCACGTGGATAGTGGCGCACCAATCTATGCAAATTCTTCGAGAATTTATAATGTCGTCCCTTTCCTAACAAGTTCATCGGCTTTGCAGTTCCCCGGGTTATCCCTATGCCCAGGCACCCATATGAGGTGTATATTAAACTGCTCAGCCATCTCGTTAAGAGATCTGCGGCAGTCGAATGCCGTTTGTGAATTTAGGGATGTTGGCTCCAGAGAATTGATGGCAGCCTGGCTGTCCGAGTAAATTACAACGCCAGTGTTGGTTACTATGTTGCGACTCAGCCACTTGGCTACTTCTCATATTGCCATTAATTCGGCTTGATAGACACTGCAGGTATTTGGTAGTCTGTGAGCTATATCCAATCTAAGCTCTGCACAGTGTACTCCGAAGCCAACCTTTTCACCAAGCTTCGAACCATCCGTGTAAAAGTGGAGATGGTTTCTCTTACCTGGTATTCTTCCAACCCATTCATCTCTGGCGGGAATCATGGTGATGTAATTTCTCTCGAAGATGTACACCGTTGGTATATAGTCCACTCGGTCGGTTACCATAGCACTACACTTTGATATCCTCATGTGACCATAGTTTTTGTACCTCCACATTGATAGACAGTTTAATCTTATTGCCGCTTTGCTCGCCACAATATTAATCGGCAGTATATGGAGTAGGGCTTGTAGAGACTCGGTCGCTGTACTCTTTAAGGCTCCGCTTATGCTCAGGCAGGCTGATCTCTGAACCTTTGTTAGTAGGTTGGTGATGGTTAGTTTATCAGTTGCCGTCCACCATACCACAATGTCGTATAGCAGTATAGGACGAACTACTGCTATATATATCCAGTGGACGATTTTAGGAGAGAGACCCCACCGCGACCCTACAGCCTTTTTGCAGGAATATAATGCGACGTTGGCCTTCCTTACACTTTCCAACACGATAAGTCTAAATGACAGTTTTCTATCTAGAATTATTCCTAAAAATTTTGCACTTTCAGAAAAGACTAGATCTGTTCCATTTATCCGAGGTGGAGGGTAGACATGTGGGACGTTATTCATCCTAGTAAAGAGAACCAATTCTGTCTTGTTTGGGTTTACGCCCAAACTGGTCCATCTAGCCAATTTGTTCAGAGCCACCTGTAGAATGTCTCGGAGGACGTTTTCGAATTTGCCACTCACTGCGATTGCCACGTCGTCCGCATATGCCACGACCTTGCAGCCACAACGTTCTAGATCTAGCAGGATTTCATTCACCGCTAGGTTCCAAATTAGTGGAGACAGTACTCCTCCTTGTGGGGCCCCTCTGTTTAAAAACCTTGTTAGAGTTGTGTACCCAAGACATGCTGTTATGCGTCTTCTGTTGAGCAGACTTTGAATACGTCTAATCAAACTAGAGTTAACTTTTAGATGTGACAGTGCCGCAATTACTGCATCTGAGTGAATGTTGTTAAAAGCCCCTTCTATGTCAAGAAATGGCGAATTCCTTGAAATGCAGGGACGATTCGAAAGTGCTCACAAGTTCGTGCAGGGCTGATTCTGTAGACTTCCCCTTATTGTAAGCATGTTGGTACACCGACAGGAGTTTTGTATCGAGGTTTTCCCTAATGAAATAATCTAAAAGTCTTTCCAGACCTTTCAATAGGAAGGAGGATAGGCTAATTGGTCTGAAGTCTTTTGGCCTAGTGTGTGATATCTTCCCCGCTTTAGGTATGAATACCACTTTGGTATCCCTCCATCGATTCAGGATGTATGAAAGCCTGATACATCCTACATAAATTTTCTCCAGCATTTTCTGCCTTTCTGCTGGAGTGATGACGTCTGGTCCAGGTGACTTGAAGGGCTCAAAGCTGATAATAGCTCAGCTTATTCTGGATCTCTCAGTCAACAAGCTAGCGACGCTCGCACTCTTGTTGGTCCTGCTGATCCTCTGGTTCTGTTAGAGAGTTCCCCGGGAAATGTGTGTCGAGCAGTACATTGAGCGACTGCTTGCTGTTTTTGGTCCAATTATTTGCCTCATCCTGCAAGTAACCCACTGTACAGGGTGAAGCTGATAGTATTTTCCTCAGCATTGCTGCGTCGGAGACCTTTTCCACTTCGCCACAGAAGGTATACCAAGAGCGTCTTTGCCCCTTTTCTAAGTTCCTTCTTATA
Source organism: Eudasyphora cyanicolor (assembly GCA_963930755.1). Lineage (NCBI taxonomy): Eukaryota > Metazoa > Arthropoda > Insecta > Diptera > Muscidae > Eudasyphora > Eudasyphora cyanicolor. Next base: position 41,834,987 of record OZ005738.1, read on the forward strand.
GATCTTGATTTGCTCTTTATAGGCATCCCAAACATTATCGACCCCTGTAGATTTAGCCTTGTTAAATAGCTTCTTACAGATTTTTTTTCATAGCCGTTAGCTCAGAAGTCCACCATTGGGGTTTAGTTTTACCCTTGTACCTTGGGTTTGGACAGACTTATTTAAGGGAACTATTGAATGATGTGGTGATATGCTCGACCAGATCATCCAGACCGGCTTTGTCATTCGGTTCGTGCAGAAGTTTGGAGTTGAGGACTTTCATGAAATTCTTTTCATACTGTAATGTACTAAGTAAGGTCCAATGAATGGACAGTTTGATGAACCTGCAAAGCTACATCACTGGCGCTTTTTGCTTTCTAGATAAAATCTGCCGCAGCCATGGAAGTACATTTTAAGGAACTATTGCAATGATCAGGAAATGACTCTGGGCATAGTGTAATCCTCTCCATAGTGCCTGAAATTACTGGTATCTCTGACTTGTACCAGACAGGGATGAATGGAAAGCCTGAATTCCAAAAGTTAATAGATGCGTGGACATCTTTGCTGATGGTTAAAGACATAATGGTAAGGTTGACCTCAAGGTCTACTCGCAAGACTAAGGTCTATCCATAATTGGCTCACTTATCTCGGCAGTATTTACCGGACTGATATGTTACATATTAGGCAGGTTGCAGAATGATTAAGATATAACACTCTGACAAAGGTTGGAATTGATGTCATTAAATCCCTGGATTCTGCATTCTTAAATTCCAGAACAGGCCCCAACTGCGGCAGATCTCTTAAGTTGATGGGTGAACAGTTAAAAATCTACCTAATATGGGTGCCACACGCACATTCCAAGGAACTGCAGATTAGTAGAACATGCAAAGCTAGTAACTAACTTACATTATCCAGAGGAACTGGGATATGTGGACAAGCCTCTAACGACGTGCAAGCTTATCTTGAGAGATATTGACCTTGTAGTGTCTGTCCTGAAATGCCGCAGATCTCTTAAGGAGAGTAGAGAGTATTCAAAATTCAATTTATATGGGTGCCGGGCCACAGGGACAATCCAAGAAACAGCAGATATGATGAACCTGCAAAGCTAGGAACTAACTTACAAGGGGAACTGGTATATGTGTACATGCCCGTAGCGATCTGTAATCATTTCTTTAGAGAAAGTACCCTAAAGGTGTCAACTGCCCTTATCAGCCATATCAGCTCACTAAGTATTTATAACTGATATGGCCATGCCTAAACTAGAAACGTGCCAACACCCTACAGCTGTTATCGATGTAGGACGTGTTACTTATCGTATCTCTGGAATGCTACAGAACTCTTAAGGAGATTGCTGAACAGTTCAAAATGCACCTGGGTTCCGGGGACATTCAAATTAATTGGTGATAAGATGAACTTACAAAGCTACGAGTAGGTATATGTGTACATGTTCATTGGTACAGTGAACATGCCTCTAATGACATACATGCTTTTCTTGAGAGACAGATCGCTTAAGGTGACAAATTACAGGATGCCACTAGTCAAATGCTGATCTAGCCTTGCCTAAACTCGAAACCCGCCAACTTATAGTGTCTGCCCCAAAATTATCTTATAAGGAGATGTCTGAGTACTTCAAAATGCAACTTAAATGGGTGCCGGGCCACAGGATCATTCCAAGGAATTGATGATTAGATGAACTTTCAAGGCTAGTAACTAACTTACATTATCGACTCGACCTCTAACGACCTGAACTTTCAAGGCTAGTATCTAACATACATTATCGAGGGGAACTGGTATATGTCGACATAACTCTAGCGTCCCGCAAGCTTTTCTTGAGAAATAGTGACCTTATGCCGACAAATATCAGGTGATCATTAGCCAAGAAGTGTATGCATTCCAATGTGGCCCTGTCTAAACTCGAAACGTACCAAGGTCCTACTTTTGCTATCGGGACGGGACGTCTCAATTATCGCAAGAGAATTCCCCAACCCTTGGCTTTTTAAAGCAAACGAGTTGGTTGAAAGGGAGGCACTAACTAAGGGCCTGGCGAATGAAACCAAGCGCCTTCTGATACCATGTATGATCCATTATCTCAATTGAGTTTAGAGCTTCGATCTGATGCATTCATGCATTTTAAAAGTCTAAGTGGATCCAGCTCTTTTAGTTCGGTTAAAATCGGAATGAAAATTGAACCCAGTATCTTGTTTCTTCTATACGATGAAATTGGACAAGGAAGGGACTAATAAAATCTCATATTTTTCATTCTCTCCCTGTGGTATCACTGGCTAGTAAATTAAATAAACTTATTTCTCTTGTACGATAATTTCATCCTTATCGCTATTAGTTCTGCTAGACCAGTTTCATACCCGTAAATATGCCAAGAAAATACATCAAAAGCTCTTTCATATTTTGATACCTTTGTACCGCCAGTGGATCCTAATGGAATCGAATGAAATTAAGGAACCAGTGCCACCAACATAGACTCACATTTCCCCACAGATATTTGATTGATATAGCAACTCTGTCGTATGTCTTGCTAACTAAAAATTATTTCCTTTACAACTATTTAGCACACATTGAATCGACTTCGGATCAAATGAGGTGCTCAACAGTCGTCATCGCTCCAGGAACAAATGGGGTGCTCAACACTCATCATCACTTGGCTTCATGCCAAGTGCTTTATGACACGAAGATAAAACTTACAGAAAGGCTAAATATCAGATATGTCCTATCTATCCTACTATAATTTTTTTGGTCCAACTAAGCTTAGCCAGTACCATCCTTTCAGTTGAGGTTCGCGAGTTTATCAGATATAAAAATTCCCTGTGCTCCACTACCAAGATCAGGTAAAGCCAAAGATATTGGCCATTTGTATGTGAAATATGTTACAGTCTTAAGCTGTTCTTATATTCAAGGATGTATTATTCAGGGATTTCAACAGCTTGCCTACTAAGTGTAAAACGATTCCAGAATTGATCGCCCAAAAGCTTTTTCCAAATTTAGCTCCCTACTGTTCAATGCGAAGTTTGTTTAGGTTCGAATAAGAAGTCTGACGGGAGACTTCAATCTGATATCAAGAGTGATCCTTTTATCTGTTGATAAGGGCTGAATGTCGCGCATCTATCTTACTTGAATAACACTATATCCGTGATGTATGGAGCAAAGCTGGTACTAGTTTCAGCTATGAATTCTGACCGGAGACTATAATCTGAAAACCACGGGTCATATTTGTGGTCGTGAGTCTTATGGTGTTTTCTTTTCTAAAAAAAGATGTTGCCCTGTCAGAGAGCAGCATTTTAATAATGTCGCCTACACCCTCTTGTACTGCTGCATTTTTTATGGTCAGAATCGATAACAAAAATGCAAAAAAGTAGCCTTTTAACTCACTAAAAGTCAACTAAAAACAAAGAATACTCCACGGCGCCGCCTAAATAAAGCATCTGACCAAACTTCATTTTAAAAAAGCACGCACGGACACACGCGGTTATTTAGGCTATTCGCTCGACGCCGAAAAAACATATGTTTTGCAGGGCAGCGTCCACCCCTTCGATTAAATACAGGGCTGAAATGTTGAATTTTTGCCCAGTGCAAGTGCGACATTTTCACAAAAGAAAACGAAACCCTCTCACAGTGCAGCATTTATTTTACAATCGAAGACAAAAAGGCATTTTTGGGGCGAAAGGCATAAAAAATGTAACATTTTTTGGCACAAAAGAAAACACCATTAGTTTGCACTGAATACTAACGAATTTTCCAGTAGTTCACATTAAATAACCCTTCTCGTATACATATGTACGAACATAAGAGCACACATGAAAATTATTACAAATAACATTTATCGTAATGCAACAACGTTGATGACAGCGACAAAAACGTTCTCCCACACACACACACTCCCACAGAAGCGAAAGGGAAATCACTTATTTCTTTTGCATTTTTTTTTTCTTTTTGATAAACGCCAAAAGGTATGCAAATATTTTTGCCACTGCAAAAAAGTATGCAATGTGCAGAAATCGTCCTGCTACCCAATTCGGAAAAAAAAAACAATTCGTAAAGTGAAATCATTGTCAGAATGAAGTTTACCAATGGAGCGTTTACGAATTTTAATTGGAATTTCGCATTTGAATTGAAAAAACATAAGGAAATGTGAAAGCAGCTCTAAATATTTACATATTTATACATACGAGTAAATGTATTTGATTGAATTCTGAAGTAAATTGAATTTTATTGAATAGTATGTAACAGAAATTACTATTTATTTATTTTTATAATAAACTGTAAGCATTTATTGCACTATCATATTGTAAACTGTAATTCGCAAACAATAATTTAATTTCAAATAAGATCACTTGAACTTCAGAAAAAGGTCAAGATAAATTCAAATAATCCATGTTTGAATTCCAATTTAATTTAAAAGCAAAACAGATCAATTGAAATTCAAAAAATTCTTTAAATTTCAAAATATTCGCTTTGTAAAACAAACAATTTTATTTGAAATTCAAACTATGTCATTAAAAAAAAGTCTATTTGTAGTTAAAAAAATTTCAATTGTAATTAAAAAATAACTTTTTTAATATAAATTAAATTTTTTTGAATTTCATTTTAGTTGTTTTGAATTTTAAATAGAAGTTGTTGTATTTTTGCATTCTATACTTGAAAAAAATACTAACTAAATTTTAAGGACAAATTTTACAATTTGTAATCCATAAAGTACAATTGTAATTAAAACCTGCAAGGAAAGACTAAAGTCGGACCGGGCCGACTATATGATACCCTATAGCCCTTCATTAGCATAATAGTTACACTACGGCTCTAATTCACAACATTGAGTGATATATTTTGCTTACGTGGTCGATATCTAAATGGAAACCCACTTTTGGTTTTCGATCAATAACCACAACTCTGCCAAATTTCATAACGAGCGGATGTTAAATAAAGCTTCTATATCATTTTGATACCAAATCGGAACGTGTATATTTGTAGGGGCCATATATAAGTAAATCTAAACAGATTTTTATCAAACTTAGCAATCTTCGTATCTGTGTCAAGAAACTCCTCTCTGTCAAAGTTTATCACGATCGGATGTAAATAATTTTTTTTTTTTAGATGCCCAATCGGAAGCGACTTATATATGGGGGCTATATATAAATCTGAACCGATTTATTTCAAATTTGATTATTATTGATATTTTATTATTTGATTGATATCTTTCATTTCATGTTCAGAAGTTAAATATGATTTCTATAGCACATAGATGCCAAATCGGCGGTAAATATACATAGGGACAATAGCTAAATCTGAACCGATTTTCTTCAAAGTTGGCAATCTATGTTTCTGTATCAAAAAACTCCTCTCTGCTAAATTTTATAAAGATCGAACGTAAAATAAAATAAATAAATCTGACACGTTAATACCAAATCGGAAGAAAATTATATATATGTGCTGTATCTAAATCTGAACCGATTTCTTGCACATTTGACAGTGTTAATTCTTGAAGCAATGAACTTCTTTTTGCCAAATTTGTTAACGATGCGATGTAAAATAAGATTTTTATAGCGCTTGTATGCCAAATCGGAGGTAAATATACATGGGGCCTATATCTAAATCTCAACCGATTTTCACCAGTTTCAATAGGGATCATCCTTGGGCTAAATTTTATTACGATCGGACCACAAATACAACCTGCACTTTGATTACAACGATACATCAACAACAAGCGGACGGACAAAAGAGCAGACTGACGGATGGATGGACGGACCACTCAATATGTGATTCCAAGTCGATCGGTATAATAAACGAGGGGTCTATATTTTCTCCTTTTAGGTGTAACAAACACAAGGCACTAAATCATATCATGATTCACTGTGTGGTGTAGGGTATAAAAACGTGAATCAGATTTTTTTCATTTCAATTTACCTTTTTAATTTCAAATGGAAGTTCTTGAAACCAAGTTTGTTTTTTTTAAAACCAAATTTTTTATAATTATAATTCATAATTTCAATTAAATTAAATTTTTTTGATTTTTAATTTAAATTTTATGAAGAATTTTTAAAAATTATTATTCATAAAATTACTATTTAAAAACCAGTAAGGAAAGGCTAAAGTCGGGCGGGGCCGACTATATAATACTCTACACCACGCTCGTAATATTGAATAACTCTGATATATAAATTTTGTAATTCATGTATAAATTGTTTACATAATTTTACCTTTGGAACATTTTATACTTAAATAATACCCTGTACCACAGTGTGGTGTAGGGAATAAAAACGATTGGATCTAAAGAGCCAATTCGGATGAAACATATATATGGGAGCTATAACTAAATCTTAACCGATTTTCTTCAAATTCGGTAGTGTTGGTTCATGGATGAAGAAACTCTACCATTCTAAATTTCAAAATGATTGGATGTAAAATACAGCTTCTACAGGACTAAAGAGCAAAATCGGACGAAACATATATATGGGAGCTATAACTAAATCTTAACCGATTTTCTTCAAATTCGGTAGTGTTGGTTCATGGATCAAGAAACTCTACCATTCTAAATTTCAAAACGATTGGATGTAAAATACAGCTTCTATAGAACTAAAGGGCCAAATCGGACGAAACATATATATGGGAGCTATAGCTAAATCTTAACCGATTTTCTTCCATGGATCAAGAAACTCTACCATTCTAAATTTCAAAACGATTGGATGTAAAATACAGCTTCTACAGGACTAAAGAGCAAAATCGGACGAAACATATATATGGGAGCTATAGCAAAATCTTAACCGATTTTCTTCAAATTCGGTAGTGTTGGTTCATGGATCAAGAAACTCTACCATTCTAAATTTCAAAATGATTGGATGTAAAATACAGCTTCTACAGGACTAAAGAGCAAAATCGGACGAAACATATATATGGGAGCTATAGCTAAATCTTAACCGATTTTCTTCAAATTCGGTAGTGTTGGTTCATGGATCAAGAAACTCTACCATTCTAAATTTCAAAACGATTGGATGTAAAATACAGCTTCTATAGAACTAAAGGGCCAAATCGGACGAAACATATATATGGGAGCTATAGCTAAATCTTAACCGATTTTCTTCCATGGATCAAGAAACTCTACCATTCTAAATTTCAAAACGATTGGATGTAAAATACAGCTTCTACAGGACTAAAGAGCAAAATCGGACGAAACATATATATGGGAGCTATAGCTAAATCTTAACCGATTTTCTTCAAATTCGGTAGTGTTGGTTCATGGATCAAGAAACTCTACCATTCTAAATTTCAAAATGATTGGATGTAAAATACAGCTTCTACAGGACTAAAGAGCAAAATCGGACGAAACATATATATGGGAGCTATAGCTAAATCTTAACCGATTTTCTTCAAATTCGGTAGTGTTGGTTCATGGATCAAGAAACTCTACCATTCTAAATTTCAAAACGATTGGATGTAAAATACAGCTTCTATAGAACTAAAGGGCCAAATCGGACGAAACATATATATGGGAGCTATAGCTAAATCTTAACCGATTTTCTTCCATGGATCAAGAAACTCTACCATTCTAAATTTCAAAAAGATTGGATGTAAAATACAGCTTCTAGAGGACTAAAGAGCAAAATCGGACGAAACATATATATGGGAGCTATAGCTAAATCTTAACCGATTTTCTTCAAATTCGGTAGTGATGGTTCATGGATCAAGAAACTCTACCATTCTAAATTTCAAAATGATTGGATTTAAAATACAGCTTCTACAGGACTAAAGAGCAAAATCGGACGAAACATATATATGGGAGCTATATTTAAATCTTAACCGATTTTCTTCAAATTCGGTAGTGTTGGTTCATGGATCAAGAAACTCTACCATTCTAAATTTCAAAACGATTGGATGTAAAATACAGCTTCTATAGGACTAAAGGGCCAAATCGGACGAAAGATATATATGGGAGCTATATCTAAATCTGAACCGATTTCAACCAACAGGGATCTTTACAGCTGCGAAATATTCTAAACTGCAAAATTTCAGAACGATCGGAGTGAAATTGCGACCTGTAGTCGACGAACAACTTTACATGGATAGACGGACGGACGGACGGACGGACGGACGGACGGACGGACGGACATGGTTAAGTCGACTCAGCTAGTGATTACACACATCTGCCGTGAAACAAACTTATAATACCCTATACCACAGTGTGGTGTAAGGTATAATAAAAAAATCCGATCATCCGATTTGCCTCTTTAGATCCAATCGTTTTTATTCCCTACACCACACTGTGGTACAGGGTATTATTTAAGTATAAAATGTCCCAAAGGTAAATTTATGTAAACAATTTATACATGAATTACATAATTTATATATCAGAGTTATTCAATATTACGAGAGTGGTGTAGGGTATTATATAGTCGGCCCCGCCCGACTTTAGCCTTTCCTTACTGGTTTATAATTATATTTACTTCTTTTAATTTCAAATGAAAATTTTTTGATTTTAAATTGGGTTTCTTTGATTTTCAAATAGATTTGTTTTTAATTTTGGAATTCTAAACTGGAACAATTTATGAACTAAAATTTTTGGACAACTTTTCGAAATACTAATTTAAAAAAAATAACTTTTGAAATAAAACTAAAGAAATAATTATCTGAAGAAATTATTAACTAAAGAAGTTATTAACTAAAATTTTATAGACAATTTTCACAATATGTTATTCAAAACATTTCAGTTGTAATTAAAACATAAAAACATTTTTATAGATGTTTTTATTAATTTCAATTGACATTCATGAAATTAAAATAAAATTTTTTAAATTTTCAATAATTTTTTGGGGAATTTCTAATCAAATTTGGAGTTTTGGCGATCTAAACTCCAACTAGTGATGTCAAACGGGGAATCCCGATCCCGAAAAATCCAGAATCCAGGGATTTTTTTAAAATGAATCCCGGGATATTTTAGTAATAACATATGAAGCTGTCTCGTATATTGAGATCAAAAACATTGACATAATTCGTTGAAAAAATTAGAAATTTGGAGAAGAATTATATTTTGTAATAATCATAAATTTAATTATAAACAGGTAAACTTAAAATAAGAACCTAAATGAAGTTTGTGTCCCACAAAACGAAGAACATTATATTTTATTCTTTCAAATTTATTAAAAAAATCCTACTATAAAAACTGATTTGGATCGACCCATCGATTTTGTTCTCATAAAAACTGATTACTCAAGTTGAAAAAAATATTTTTCGTGGTTTAATGATAGAAAACTATAGCGTCAATAATAATTAAGACGACTAACTGAAATTGATCCAAAATTATTCCATAGCTAAGATGTTGTGAAATATTTTAATAAAAGTTAGTATTTTTTAACAAAAGTTAATTTATTCTTTTGCTGTTTTTATCCTTATTTAAATTAATTAAAATTAAATTAAAACTGAACTAAACTATTTGTATTCCATTTCGAAATATCACATTATTAAGAATGAAAAAATCCCGATGTATCCCGAAAACCCCGAAAATCCCGGGATATTGAAAAATTTCGGGATCCCGAAAAATCCCGAAAAAATTCCAGGATCCCGGAATTTGCTATTTACAAAACCCGGGATTTGTGAAAACCAATTCCGTTCGACATCTCTAACTCCAACTATTTATATTAACTAAAATGTCACGGAAAATTTTTACAATTTTAGCTTGATTTTTTAGAATTTAAATTGATTAGTTTTGTATTTTAAAAAGATTTTTTCTTAATTTTGGCTTTCTAAACTCAAACCAATTATTAACTAAACTTTTATGGAAAATTTTTACAATTTGTAATTCTAGAAATTCCAATAGTAATTATAAAAGATAAATATATTTTAAAGCATTTTTATTTGATTTCAATTGACATTTCTGAATATCAGATGGAACTTTTTTGAATTTAAATTGGGATTTTTCGAATTTCAATTGATTTGTTATGAATTTCAAAATTTTCTAAACCAAACAAATTATTAACTAAAAATGTATAGACAATTTTCGCAAATTGTTATTCAAAAAAATTCAATTGTATTTAAAAGACACATTTTTGTCGACTTTTTTATTTCAATTGACTTTCATGAAATTAAAATAAAAACTCCAACTAATTATATTATAAATGTATATATTATAAATGTTATGGAAAACTTTTAAAATTTGTAATTAAAAAAATTCCAATTACAATTAAAAAACGATAAACACAATTTAAAAGATGTTTTTGGGTTTTCAGCAGACTTTTTTAATAGAAAAATTTTTGAAATTTTAGAATATCAATTGATTAGTTTTGTATTTGAAAAATATTTTATTAAATTTTGACATTTTAAACTCAAACCAATTATTAAATAAACTTTTATGTAAAATTTTTACAATTTGTAATTCTAAAAATTCTATTTGTAATTAAAAACGATAAACACATTTTAATATATTTTTATTTGATTTCAGTTGACATTTTTGTATATCAGATGGAACTTTTTTGAATTTAAATTGGGATTTTTCAAACCTCAATTGATTTGTTATGAATTTCAACATTCTTTTTGAATTTGGCATTTTCTAAACTCGTACAAATTATTTACATCAACTTTATGAAAAATGTTCACAATTTGTAATTCAAAAAATTCCAAATGCAATTAAAATAGAATAAAGACTTTTATTTTTTTTTAGTTATTTAAAATTAATTTTTTCTAAATTACAAATGAAATTTTTTGGAATTTTAATAGACAGTTCTCGAATTTCAATTGATTAGTTAAAAATTTCAAATAGAATATTTCGAATTTTGACTATTTTCACTTCTAAGAATTATTTACTAATATTTTATGGACATTTTTTTACAATTTGAAATAAAAAAAATCCTATTGTAAACCAAAACAGTAAACACTTTATAATAGATACATTCACTTTTTCTATTTCGAATAAAAATAGATGAATCAAATTTTAAAAGATTTTTTTTCTTTTCAATTTAAATTGCTTATTAATTTCAAATGGATTTTTTTGAAACAAAATTTAATTTTTTTGAACTTGGCGTTCAAAACTCAAAAAAATTATTAACTAAAATTTTATGAAGAATTTTTTATAAATTATTATTCATCAAATTCCAATTAAAAAAAATGATAAACACATTAAACAATTTTTTCATTTATATTTACTATTTTTAATATCAAATGAATATTTTTTGATTTAAAATTGGGATTATTTGAATTTAAAATTTTTTTTTTTTAATTTTGGCATTTTAAACTGGAACAATTTATAAACTGAAATTTTGTGGACAATTTTTATAAATTGCGATAAAAAAAATTTTTTTTCGAATAAAATTGGAATTTTTCCAATTTCCATTGAATTTCAAAGAAAATTTTGTGAATTTTAGCTTTCTAAACTAAAAAAATACTAACTAAAATTTTATAGACAATTTTCACAATTTTTTATTAAAAAAAATTTCAATTGTATCTAAAAGATAAAAACATTTTAATAGATTTTTTTATTTCAATTGACTTTCATGAAATTAAAATACAACTTTTTAAATTTTAATGGGAGTTTTTCGAATTTCAGGTGATGTATTCGACAAAAAAATGTCTTGTAAAATATCACTATAGATGCCCACAACACGCTTTTGTGGCAATTCAAAGGTTTTTTTAATATATCGTATCATAACTCGTACCATAACTTAAGAAGTTTATTTACCTTAGTTGGCTTACCTGACTGACATTTTGTTGCTTGCTGTTTGTTTCATATAATATAGCCTTTTGTAATATATAGGAGAAAAAATCCTTAAAATTACCTTAACAATTTTTTTATATTTTTATAATTTTCCTTTTTGATTAAATTATGCAAAATTACTGCAAATGTTGCTGAAATCAATTGTCTTGTTTAGTCATCCATTAAAAATTAAATATTTATGTATATCAGATTTCTTCTTATTTGTACATACATATGAAAATAAATTATAAATTCCCTTTGTTTGTTTGTTTTGCTCAGATTGCATTACTTTTTGTTAAAACATTTATTACCTGTGTATTGCTTACACACTACTAATTGATTCAATTACAATCAAAAGGAAAAATTAATAAATAACTGATATTTCCTTTCTTATATTTTCGTGTTTTTATTATTTAATTCGTATGAAAAGAAAAAAACAGACAGACAATCAAATAAAAAGGCAGCGATGCGAACTGAATGCCCATATCCTGTTTCCTTTTTGGCAAAAGAATGACAGAGAGAGTGTGTGTGCTTGTACGTGTGGAATACAAGATAAGCAGTGAGTGTACAACAAACACATTCACTCACGCACACACACACATACGACAAAAAAATAATATCGAAAGTTAATCCATTAAATCACATTGTAAAGACATTAATTTGTAATTTTGAAAGCAGAGAGAAAAAAGAGCAGCGGCAGCAAAACAAAAAAAAACACATGTAAAACATTTAACACATATATGGAGAGAGAAAGTCAAGCACACACATTTGATCTTACACTGAAATGGCCAACGAACGTTGTGAGCAAAAAAACTTTTCTCAGACACGTTTCGTTGACTTGTTTGAACTTATAAAACAAATACAGACACCAACAAACTCACATACCTACTTATGAGTCTGTATGCGAAGTCTTTAGCAGAAACACCATAACGCAGTAACAGTTAACTCTGCCTCTCTTTGTCTCCAGCCACCCACACTCATACTTAAACTCGCAGTCGCAGTCGCAGCCGTGCTCCCTCTGAGTAGTGATACATCTTTACAAATGTCAATATTAAAACAAAAACGTATAAAATATGTTCAAATGATGGAATCTATACGTGTGCAGCGTAACATCCGTACATATCCCGGCAAATATATGTGCACAGCATTGGGTTATTGAATTAGGAAGAACAATAACATGATAACATTTACAAAAAAAAAGAATAAGTGAGGCATTTTCCGTCGAGAAAACCACAAAGAGAGGGTATACCTTACCCTCTCTCTCTGTGAGTAATGTAATATTGAATATGGTTTTTTTTGTGGGAGCTTGAAAGGTGGAAATATTTTTCTCAATCTATAGTCATCGGAAATGTTGTCTAAAATACAAAATATGAAAACATTTAGATGATTGCTTTAGAAGTTATGGGGAAGTTGTGTTCGAATGAATCTGCCAATTTGTATAGGATGTACCACAAGGGACTTGCCAAATAGGCATATTTGACCGGTAAGTGTTTATGTGCACTGGTGTTAACGTTATAAGCCGTTAAATGTTTGCATGATTTGGCCATTTTGTGTGGGAGCTACCAACAGGGTAGTGGCAATAATGCCCATTTCAGCACCGGACTGCGCTGCAAAAAATTTAAGGTATTTTTATGCCCTGAATGAAAAACATACTCGTATATGACGGCTGAATTTAGCTCTCATATATTCCTAATCGATATATGGACACCAAAGTGGTATTCATACCCAAAGTGGAAAGATGGTAACTCCGGCTGCCACCCTAAACCAGCTTATATATATATATTGAAGTTATTTCGCCCATTTTTCCCAAAGTGATAGCGGCAGATAAACTATTAGTATGTGTGGAATTACTGAGGATTTGTATAGGTAGTATATAAGTAAAGGTTTTTAATTTCCCGGTTTTTTCAATTCCTAGAAAAGCGGGCGTTTTTTTTAAACATTCCTGGGATCCCGATTAATGAAAATTACGAAATGTGTATTTTATGTATATAAAATTACTTTAAATTACTTTAAGATACATATATTCAAAATAAACTTAAAACATAGAAGAAATCTATTTTCTTTATTTATATAGATTACATGTAAACATTTTTACATCTTTTTAACATTTTTAATTTCTAGTGCAATAAGATGAAAGACGTACGTATGTAAACGAGATTAGAATCCAAAAAATCGTCATTAAGTTAAACATTTATTTAAAATAATTTTTCAGCGGTTTCGACGATATTTTGCAAGATATTGCGAAAAAATTCTATATTTTGAGAAACTTTTAATGATTTTTAAATAAAAACATTGAAAAATGCAAAATTATAAATAAAATAATTAAATTTATAAATTATCTGACTAGATATCGTCGAAACCACTGAAGTCCCTGCAATGCAGCAAAAACATTTATGACCTGTGTTATTAATATCGAACAAAAGCTAACAAATATTAAAAAAATACCTCTTTTCTGTATTTTTCAATAAAAATTAAAAATATTATTAGAAAATTGCACTACGCAAAAAGATACAGCCGAAAAGTTAGAATAAAAGCTGATATTTTGTCAACATATGAAGGAAAAGTATATTTATGTATAAGCAAAAAATCCCGGGAATTTCTGCACAGATTCCCCGGAATTACGGGATTGAAAAATATTACTTTTTCCCGGGATTTTCCGGGATCATGTTCCCGGGAACAAAAACTCTATATACACGACGCATTAATTAATCAATATCTCACTGAAATTTAACTCTTTCTGAGACATCTTCGAACTTGCCCGAGATAGAAAAAATATTATCACATACCAAATTTGAAGTCAATACGGACGTTTCTCAAATGACTTAAAATATCTACAACGGATTTCAGACGAACATACTTGGAGTCTTAGAGCACTCTTCGATGTGTTACACTTTTGGCCCGTAGCAAATGATATACGAGTATATATAATCTCCTCCACAATGTGAGGGTATAAAAGTATAACATTTTTATACTCATCTTAAAGGAAATTTCTAAAAGAATGTTCTCGAAGAAAGAACAGGTCAGAAATATTCAGAGGCATTGTTATATTTATATTCGTCTTAAACGAAACTTCCAGGAGAATGTCTTCGAGAAAAGAATGGATAAAAAGTATGTATTAATAGTTGTTCCACGTTTCTCCAAATTATACAATTTTTACGAAAATTTCAAATCTTGGCCAAATTTTCGCCAATCGCAAAGAAAGAATATGAAAACCTTTACCATTTGTATATGTAGTAATGTGTTACCAGGTAAATTGCAGAAGGAATTTTGATACAAGCTTTTACTTATAGTATAATAGTTCGTTTTTTGGAGAAAAACCAAAAATTCTATTTTTGGATTTATTTTGGGAATTGTGGGATTAACCTTTACAAATATAATAATGTTAGTGTAATCCTCGATTTCTGGAGTCAAGGTGTACAAATTACAAAAAAAAACCAGTAAGGAAAGGCAGAAAGTCGGGCGGGGCCGACTATATAATACCCTACACCTCCCTAACAATTCGATAAGGGTCATTGCCATAATAATTTGGAATAATTGGTAAATGAGTTGAAACATATTATCTAATTCTGAAACGATTATCGCTAAATTAAGCAATATTCGATCCTAAATTGAGAAACATCTTTCTGGAAAATTTTAATGATCGGAAGTAAAATACAACTTCTATAGCGGTTTAATACCAAATCAGGAGGAACATATATATGGAGCTTTAATATAAATCTGAACCGATCATACAGTTTTTACAGCGCTTTCATGTCAAATCGGGGCTAACATATATATGGGGGCTATATCTAAATCTGAACCGATTTTTTCCGAATTTAGCAGTATTCCTTCATGTAATAAGAAACCTCTCTTTGTCGAATTTCGCACTGATCGGATATAAAATAACATTTTTAAAGCGCTTACATGTCAAATCGGGGGTAACGTATATATGGGGGCTATATCTAAATCTGAACCGATTTCCTCCAAATTTAACAGTGTTCATTCATATAATAAGAAACCTCTTTCTGCCGAATTTCATACTGATCGGATATAAAATAAAGTTTTTACAGCGCTTACATGTCAAATCGGGGCTAACATATATATGGGGGCTATATCTAAATCTGAACCGATTTTAACCAAATTCAATAGGGATCGTCCTTGGGCCAAAAAAAAAGATATGTGTAAAGTTTCGTCGAGATCGGACCATAATTGCGACCTGTACTTTGATTACAAGAATACATGCACAGACGGACAGACAGACAGACAGACGGACAGACGGACATAGCTAAATCAACTCAGAAAGTGATTCTAAGTCGATCGGTATAATAAACGATGGGTCTATTTCTTCTCCTTTTGGGTGTTACAAACAAATGCACAAAGTTATAATACCCTGTACCACAGTGTGGTGTAGGGTATAATAATTGAAATATATTAATTTTTAAATATTTTATGAATTTACAAAGTTTCGTCTGCTTTTGAAAACACTTTTTTCCAATACTTTCCCCATAATTTTTTACGAATCGGTATATATTAGAACCGTATATAAACCAATTCCTTGCTCATTATCTTTTCTGGATAGATAAAAATGTTTATTATATAATTTGCCATTAGATAGATATACCCACTGAGACAAAAATTATGACATACTTGGTGTATATGATTTATATAAAGTTACTTATACGCCACATGGTCCTACAGTGCGAGACTTTCCGAAAAAATCAAAATAAATCTGCCGTTAGTTTAGAAAATTATACCTTCCATTCTTCCATAATATATAGCTTAGATATCAAATCGTAGGTACATACATATATATGGGCTTCATCTAAATCCGAATTTCATCAAGATCGGAGTAAAATTAACATAGTCAGATGGTCGGACAGACACAGTTAATAGCTAGTGATTTTGAGTCGACCGGTATACTTTAAGGTTGGTCCAGCTCCAACATGTTTAGGTGTTACAAACATATACCGCGAAACAAACTTATAATACCACAGTGTGATGTAGGGTATAATTAAATGGATTGGAGAAAATGTGGTTAAATAGTTATATTTACATAAAAAATATTTGACAGAGCAAATTGTTCTTGAAATGTACTTCATAATACTTTTTTTAAAGAACTATTTGTATAGCTCCAAAAAAGCACAAACCTTTTTTCAAGAAAATATGACAAAAAAAAATCAAATTTTTTTTAAATTTAATTTTCATCATCATCAATAGCGTTACAGCTCTTAGCTTCCTCCACAACTTTTCTCCAGGCTATACGATTTTCTGCTAGGCTTTTGTAGTTAGTTATACGCATTAGCTTCAGGTCCGATTCCACATCGTCAATCCAACGTTTGCGAGGTCTTCCTCTCTTCTTTTTGTCGGTTAATTTGTATGATAATACTTTCTTAACGATTGAGTCATCCTTCATTCTATATATGTGGCCTAGCCACCGCATTCTCTGCGATTTAATATATCGGACTATATTTTATCCTTGGATAAGACTGTATAATTTGTCGTTGTATCTAATCCGGTATATTCCATCTGTTTCCTTAATTGGGCCGAGTATTCTTCTTAGAATTCCTCTCTCAAAAATCATAAGATGGTCTATGGTTTCTTTCCATAATGGCTAGACTTCGCAGCCATAAGTGGCCATTGGCCTTATAAGTGTCTTGTATAATTTTATTTTACTTTCATATTTGATTAGTTAGCTTTTTAAAAGTTTTATATGAGCATAATAGCATCGTTTGGCAGCTTTAATGCGTTCCTGTATAGCACCGCTGAGCTTATCATTTCGGTGTAATATCAGCCCCAGATATTTTATTTGTTCCGAATTTATAGTGACCAATTTCTAGGTCTGGTGATTTTGCCTCTAGATATGTTCTAGCCATATATGTATTTGGTTTTGTCCTCATTAATTTTTAGACCAGAGTGATTGTGCTCTAATATTAAAGTTTATAAATGTGTCCTTTAGTTCTTGTATATTTCGTGACAGTATTGCCAGATCGTCTGCATAACCGCATATTTGTACACTTTTGGTAAAGATTGTAGCTGCTGGATCAATTTTCTCAAATTTAATTTTAAATCGTCATAACCTTTGACTTAGTGGTTGTATGTGAACTAAATATCTATATATATAAAAATGGTGTGAAAAATTTATAGTAATTCATCAATTGAGAACGGCTGGACCGATTTTTTCAGTTGTTCGTATTTGCCTGGAGAAGGTTGTTACGAAAGAAAATTTTGGGAAAACCCTCCGGAAAAGTCGCTTCCCGGCATCCCGAAATCTACTGCCGATGAAATTAATGCATGCCTGAAATAGTGGTCTTTGTGGTGGCATGTCAAGAAGTTATGTCAAGAAGTTGAAATTGACCACGAACATGAGAGTCGCGTTGCAGAACGACTCATCGGCTCTTGAATTCTCGAAACAACTGTTGGCGCTTGGCAATGGCCAAATTACTGTTGATGTTTCCACTGCATTGATATTGTTCCCGGCAAATTTTTGCGAGTTCACATCGTCGAACGAGGAACTCATCACCAAAGTGTTTCCAAATCTCGATTAGATTAGTGAATGGGCAATATTAGCAGCGAAGAATAAGGACGTCGATAGCATGAATTTTATTATTCAAAGTAAAATCGAACTCGCTTGATGTGCCAGGAGCTCCGCCGCATAATTTACAGCTGAAGGTGGAATCGATCATAATCATGTTGCGGAATCTGAATCATCCGAAATTGTGCATAGTTCGCGGTTGTTCATTATGAAACTGATGGACAATGTGATTCAGGCGACGATCATCAAGGGAAAATTCAAAGGAGAGGAAGTCCTTATCTCACGAATTCCGATTATTCCAACTGATCTTGCATTCCAATTCAAGCGAATTCAGTTCCCTGTACGATTGGCTTTTGCGATGACAATCAATAAATCTCAAGACCAATCGTAGGAAGTCTGTGGAATTAATCTCGAATTTCCCTGTTTTTCGCACGGTCATCTGTACGTTGCCTGTCTTCTGTCTTCGTTGTTTATCACATCGCTCTCTACTGATTTCGATTCCTTTTATACAAATCGCATTAAAATTTTAACTATCTGTGTTTTATTATCACTCTGGAGTTTATCTGAAGGCGTTAAATTGGGGCGAGTCGAAGTTCGCCGGGTCCGCTAGTTTTTTATAATATTTAAATTGTTCTTGTTAAATTAGAAAAATAAATACATAATTTGTATATGTTAATATCTCGGAAAATGTACAAGACATATACTAATCCGATACTCTCGATTTCGCCTATCTCAATTCACTAACCACTTGCTGTACACTTAACCTTTAAATTATCTCACGTACTTGTGTGAATATTGTAACACTCACATCCACACACTTCCTTCCCCACCCTCACACACATTCTACACACACCACCTTATTAATATTACAAAAACAAAAAAGCACGAATTCCTTGATATTATAATGAAATCATAAGAGGCAGATTGGAACAGGACTGAATTGGTGGATGCGAAACGGAACGACGCTAACGAATGGCATCCAAAAACCACCGAATATTTAAGTGCACCTGTGTTGTTAATATGATTTGGATATTTGAGAAACGATATATGATTTTTGGAACACGTACGTAGAAATATAAGTATATAAATACAATGTGTATTAGGGGGCTAGTTATTTTTTGGAAAAATTATAATTGTGACATTTATGGTTCCATTACGTATGGAGCAAAATATCGGCCAAATGGCCACCGCGACCTCGGCGGCACACCTCCATTCGATGGTCCAAATTTTCGATGACGCTGAGGCATAATTGAGGCTCTATGCCGTTAATGTGCCGAATTACCTCATCCAACGGTGTCAAATCACATGATCTTGGCGGCCAATTGACATCGCCACTACGTGAGATAACACGGCCATTGAATTTGTTGCGCAAAAGAGCCATTGTTTCGTTAGCTGTGTGGCAAATGGCACCATCCTGTTGAAACCACATATTGTCCACATCCATATCTTCCGATTCGGGCAATAAAAAGTTCTTTATCATCTCACGATAGCGAACACCATTCACAGTAACTGCCTGGCAGGCCTCATTTCGAAGGAATATGGCCCGAAGACGTCGCCAGCCCATAAACCGCACCAAACGAACTGGGCGAGCATGCACAGGTGTTTTCACATCTCCTGCTAAAATTTGCGCACAATTCTCCCGATTGTGAACACATTTGATCGATTATGCTGATCAAAAAAAAAACATCACGAAATGCATTTTGATTTGAACGCCCATTTTCGTAAAAGGCTTAAAAAAGTCTGAAATTGAGAAATGTCAAATGAAATGCAGAAAAAAACTTGACGTTTAAGTGTGGTTCACATTCAACATCGGCCCTTACAATTTAACCACCCTTTATAAAATTAAGACTATTGATGTCACAACTAATAATCTTTATAAGTGTCTTCCTGCACTGAAAAAAATTATTACTTAATTTTAAAGATTTTAATGGTATTGCACTAAAGTTGTCTTTAATCTTTAATAAAAGAACATTTCATACTTAAAGTTAGGACAATTTCCTTAAAAATTAAATAAATTTGCTTAATTCTAAGTATCAATTGTCTTTATTATAAAGAGTAGAGCATCCGTGGATGTAAAGTTAAGTAAGCATAAGTAAATTTTTTCATTGTGGTTCCTTGAAAACGCTATTTCTTATTGTGGTCTACGTTGGGCGCCATAAAGCATTTTAAATATTTTTAAAAATATTACTAAATTATTTTATTTTTATTCGACATTCATTAATAATATTTTATAAATTAAAATTGTGTTTAAGTAAATTTTGTGATTTAATTAAAAAATTTAAAAGAGCCATACGTTGGGAGCCAACAAATTTGAAACAATATAGAAAAATAGGAAAACTTTAATAGGAATTTAATGATTTATCATAACAAAATTGTTTTAATTTTAATTATTCATAGATTTCTTAAAACTATTTAAATTTTCACAGTAAAAATTATCAGTTTATTACAAAACATATTTTATTTGTTTAATTTTGTCTTTAGCAAAATTATTCTCTATTCTCCATAGTTAATTAGTCAACAAAAAATAAATTCTGCAACGATTGGTATTAGTCAAAATAAACCAAAATATATACATATGTTTGATGAAAATTAAAAATATCCTTACGTTGGGCGCCATTTTAAAGAAACTATTTTTGAAAATATAACCAAAACGTTTTTTATTCGACTGACATTCATAATATTTTATAAAATTAAATTATTTTTAAGAAAATTTTGTGATTTAATTAAAAAATTGGAAGATCCATACGTTGGGCGCCAGCATATTTTCTTTGAAACAACATTGAAAGGAATTTCTAACGACGAACTTTAGTAGGATATGAATGATATTTCATAACATAAATGTTTTCATTTTAATTATTCATAGATTACTTATAACTATATATTTCGATTTCTTCAGAAAAAAATTCAATTTATTGCAAAACATATTTTAATTGTTTAATTTTCTCTTTAGCAAAATTATTATCTATTCTCCATATTTAATTAGTCAACAAAAAATAAATTCTGCACCAATTGGTATTAGTCAAAATAAACCAAAATATATATGTACATATGTTTGATGAAAATTAAAAATACCCTTACGTTGGGCGCCATTTTAAAGAAACCATTTCTGAAAATATAACTGAATCGTTGTTTTATTCGACTGACATTAATAATATTTTATAAAATAAAATTATGTTTAAGCAAATTTAGTGATTTAATTTAAAAAACAATGGAAGAGCCATACGTTGGGCGCCAGTATAATTTCTTCGAAACAACATTGACAGGAATTTGTAACGACGAACTTTATTAGGATTTATTTCAGAACACAAATGTTTTCATTTTAATTATTCATAGATTACTTATAACCAAATATATCGATTTTTCCGCAAAAATTCTCAATTTTTTAGAGTAAATTTTTATTTGTTTAATTTGCTCTTTACGAAAAATATGTTTTGTTCTACATTCATAATTTGTCAAAAAAACAATAATTTTGCAGCGATTGGTATTAGTCAAAATAAACCAAAAAATTAATAAAAGTGTTTGATGAAAGATAAAAACTAGCCTTACGTTGGGCGCCATTTGAAAATATAACTAAATCGTTGTTTTCTTCAACCAACATTAATGAATAATTAAGTTAAGCCTAATTAAATTTTTGTTTAGTTAAAAAAATGGTAGGACCACGCGTTGGGCGCTAACATATTTTTCTATGTCAGCCCTATTTTTTAGGATTTTAATGATATTTCATAACATACATGTCTTCATTTTAATTACTCATAGATTACTTATAACCATAGATTTCGATCTCTTCAGGAAAAATTCCCAATTTACTGCAAGAAACATTTTATTTGTTTAGTTTGCTCTTTAGGAAAATTATTTTCTATTTCGCATTGTTAATTTGTGACCAAAATAAATCAAAAAAACAAGAAAAATAAATAAAAATGTTTGATAAAAAAATTGCCTTACGTTGGGCGCCATTTGAAAGTAAACTACTAAGTATGTCTCCAATCTTTATATTCTTAGGCGATTATGAAAAACTACGCTCAAAGAAATCGTCATAATCACACTCACCCTAATATCCACAAAGTATCTATATACAGTTGCCGTGAATTTTTCCTATTTTATGTTTTACTTCCTAACGTTGTAGTAGAATGTTTCACTGATTTATGTTTCAATTTATTTGCAAAGTTTTTATGACACGTTTGTAGAGCAGTTGTGCCTCGAGCCGTATGGAAACATTTGCAATGGTTTTGAATCTAATACAAGAAATTCTTCTCCCTCATTTGGATGCGGGACACATACCTATGAACAAATAGATATAAAAGAAATAGAAAAAAATGTTTAAGTAAAGTCATGATGTATGATGTAGTTTTTAAGATAACTAGATTTTTAATAATGTAATAATAATAAAATGAGAGTTTTTTTTCTAGACGAATGAGCAATTAAATTAATGCCAATTTAGTTTAAGGTATATCTAGACATCTGTACATATACATATGTATATGGGTAATTCTATCGCAACTGTCGGATCCCAGTTCGATATACGTTCGATAACACCTTTGTTGAGGTGGAGGTCAGATTAAAATTCTACAAATTTTTCTCGAAAAAAAGTCCCAGCGGCTCTATTGCTGCACATGTGCACAGGTGTAGTAGACATCCTGATACAGGAACCCCACGTAGTATGAGGGAAGGTATGTGGTATGAGGACACCTAAATTTAAGTTCCTTCTGACCAGCTGTGAAGGTACTCCATGTGCATTTTGGCTAGGAAAGATCTAAACATTTTTCTCTTTCCTAATTTCAGTTGTAAATAACAAATAGTTGCTAGTCTAGAGCAAGTAATCGCAGAAACTGGATGGTATCCAATTACTTTTCTTATAATAGTACCGTCAGCTGTCTTCAGGGGTATAGTAGAAGAAGCAATCTCTGATGAGTGGGAACCGATAGAGTACAAACACGCTGAAAAAGTACTTAAACCTGCAGTCCACAGAAATGTGAGGAAGACAAAATGGCACCTGTGTGAGAAAAAGTAAAAAAAACCCTCTTTTAAAAACTTCTTTACGCACCGAATGACAAGAGGTGATCTGGATAATCTGGCCGATCATATTATCATATCATTCAATAGCTCCCTTAAAGAAGCCTGTCCAAAACCATTATATAAGGGTAAACTAAACCACTGTGGTGGACTTCTGAGCTAAAGGCTAGGAAAAAGGCCTTCAACAGTCTATTCAACAAGGCCAAATCTACTGGGGTCATTTAAAGGTGGGAGGCCTATAAAGAGCAGCTCAAGATCTATAAGAAAAGGGCAAAAAGGTTCTTGCCACGCCTTCTGTGAAAAAGTGGAAAAGGTCTCAGACGCCGAAAGGCTGAGAAAGATACTATCCACAAAACCCTGTACTGTGGGTTATCTACAGGATAACACCTGTAAGAAAAAACAGCGAGCAGTCGTTAAATGTACTGCTCGATACACATTTCCTGGGGAACTTGCCAACAGCACCCGAGGAACAGCAAGACCAACAAGAGCTCGAGTGGACTTCAGGCGTAGCCAGCTTGTTGTGTGGTGTATCCAGAATAGAGTTGTGCACTTTAGTTCTTTTAAGTGATCGCTCATTTTAGTTCAGTTAAATTGAGTGAATTAGTTCGTTTATTAAGTTCACCAGCTCACTTTAACTCACCAGTTCATTACCTCACCGGTTCATTAGTTCAGCAGCTCATTAGTACACCACCCATTTAGTTCACCAACTCTTTAACACTTTAGTTCAACAGCTCTTTATTTACAAGTTCTTTAGTTCACTAGCTCTTTAGTTCACCAGCTCACTTTAGTTCAAAAGCTCTTAGGTTCACCAGCTCTTTAGCTCACCAGCTCACTTTAGTTCAACGGCTCATTTCGTTCAGTATATCATTACCAATCAGCCTATTAAAGGAATCTGATTAGAACATGAATGGAATGAGTTGAATATGCAATCGCGTTTGTTTATGTAGAATCCTACGTTCACGATGACATAAAAAAGGAAGTAACACATAAAAGCTGAGAAGAGAGAACGAAACGACATGGCAAACTACTGAGCTGAAATGAACGAGTTGTGTGAACTAGATCGAACCGTTCAGTAAAGTGACCCGTTCAATTTAACTGGTTCGTTTACGAACTACACAACTCTGGCAAGAACTGGTAAGCACTATCGAAACGTCTCTACATTTCAAGGAATTCACTAAGGGTGAAGACATATAACAGCAAGTCTTGGGTTCACAACTCTAGCGAGATTTTTAAAGAGGTGGACTCCACAGGGAATTTGGTATCTAGCGATGAATGAAATCCTGCTAAATGTAGAACATAGTGGCTGCAAAGTTTTGGCATATGTGGGCGACGTGACAATCGTAGTAACTGGCAAATTCTCCAATGTCCTCCGAGACATTGTACAGGTGGCTCTGAACAAATTGGACCTATGGGCCCGAAGCAGTGGTTTGAGCGTTAATGCGAACAAGATGGAACTGGTTATCTTTGCTAGGCATAATAAGGTTCCATATGTGGATCCACCTCGGATAAATGGGACTGAGCTAGACTTTTCAGAAAGTGCAAAATTTCTTGGTATTATTCTAAATAGCAAATGGTCATTCAGACATAATGTACTAGTACTTGTAAGGACGTGGCAAAATATTCTTGCGGGAAGACTGTAGGGTCGTGTTGGGGCCTCTTACCTAATATCTAATTCGCCCAACACCACATTGTGGTGTGGTGGAGGGCAACTGATAAACGATCCATTACCTATCAATTAATGAAGGTTCAGAGTACTGCTTGCCCAAGCATAAGCGGAGCCTTAAGGACTACAGCGACTGAATCTGTACAAGTCCTACTTCATCTACTGCCGGTTGATATTGTGGCTAGAGTTGTTGCAACCAGAGCAGTATTAAGGTTAAACTATATATCAATGTGGAGGCACAAGAACTGCGACCACATGAGGATATCACAAGGTAGCACTATGGTAACCGACCTAGTGGTCTACATACCAACGCTGTGCAGCTTCGAAAGGAACTTTGCCACTAAGATACCTACCAGAGAGAACTGGTTGGGCGAAATACCAGGAAATAAAAACTATCTCCACTTCTATGCAAGTGGTTCGAAACTTGATGAGAAGATTGGCTTCGAATTACACTGTAAAGTTGTGTAAATTTAGTCTTGATATAGCTCACAGACTACGAGATACTTACAGTGTCTATAAAGCCGAAATAATGGCAATGTGGGAAGTCGTCAAGTGGCTGAGTCGCAACATAGTAACCAACACTGGCGTTGTCATTTACTCGGAGAGGCAGGCTGCCATCAATTCTCTGAATGCAACATCCCTAAATTCACAAACAACCCTCGACTGCCGCAGATCTCTAAACGAGATGGCTGAGCAGTTTAATATAGACCTCATATGGGTGCCTGGACATAGGGATATCCCGGGGAACTGTAAAGGCGATGAACTTGCTAGGAAAGGGACGACATTACAAATTCTCGAGGAATATGCATTTATTGGTGCGCCACTATCCACGAGCAAGCTTTGGCTTAGGCAAGAGGCAATCAGGCAGTCCAACGAAAAATGGACACAAATCGGCACCTGCAGAGTAGCTAGACAAATCTGGCCAAGGTATGACCTGAGAAGGTCAAAATATCTCCTCGCACTAGAAAGGAAAATATTGTCTATGTTAGTATCAGTTCTGGCGGGACACCGCCTTATCGGCGAAAACGCCAGAAGATTGGGTGTTGACTCCAATGACTTCTGCAGAAGCTGCACTTGCTGGTCGACTGTCCCGCTTTGAGTAAACGACGACTGGACATACTGGGGTCGGCCTTTCTAGGCAAGTGGTATTTGGAGTTAGGTGGATTCTTGCCGTTAGGATTAACCCCACCGTGCTCTAAACACCCGGGTGAATACATGCGTCGACCAACGCCCCCACGCACAATGTGCATGAGTACCAAACAATTCCGTGTTTCTGGACACTTTTCCCTCCTCCTTGGTTAGGAGCGGAGCCCATCTAAAACTCCTGCCATTCTAAGGGTCATGGCTCCCGGTTGGTTTGCGATTCCACATCCGAGAATATTCTCTCCCAGCGATTTTGGTTTCAACCACAGCCACCACGTTGCACCCAATAGGGTCCTCACCAATAGTCAGGCCGGTACCTGCGTCCCGAGGGCTTTCCTGACTCCCGTGGTACCAAATTAAGTGCTCTGGTCAGACTGCGTAGCCGAAGATACTACCAGTTAGACTCCAGAAAATCTAGGACTGGTGACCAATCTGGGATCACTGTCCAGTCCCCATCCTGGGAATAAATGGGGACTATAGGATTCGTAGATCCCCCGGCCTTTCTAGGCAGTCTAACAGATCTTTCCGGTACCGATATTCGTACTATCGATAAATTTGTATATCAAACAGGTTGATTTCGAAGTAGGGCATTTCAGCCCGTGGTAACACTAGGGACCTAAACTGGTCTATGTGAGCTGACAAAAAAGGCTGCCACCCTAACCTAAAGAGGCAATCATGCAGTCCAATGAAAGATGGACATAAATCGGCAACTGCTGGGTAGCTAAACAAATCTGACCAAGATATGATCTGAGAAGGTCAAAATATCTCCTCGCAGTAGAGAAGAAAATACTGTCAGTTCTGGAGTTATGGACATAACCTACTAGGCGAACACGTCAGTTGGTTGGGAATTGAGTCCAATGGCTTCTGCAGAAGCAGTGGAGATGAGGAGAAAGTGGAGAGCATTGAGTACCTGCTTTATTACTGTCCTGCATTGAGTAAATGAAGTCTGGATATACTGGGGTCGGCCTATGTAGAATTTCTGACAGATCTTGCAGGCACTGATGTTCGTATAATTGTTAATTTTGTATATCAAACAGATTGGTTCCAATGGGGGCAACTGGGCACGTGGTATCACTAGGGACCTATATTGTTCTCTGTGAGCTAATAACTTCGGCTGCCACCCTAACTAAACCTAACCTACTCCAAGGGATCTAAATCGTCATTTTGTGATATGAAATTGTTCATGAAATCTTCATTTTTTTAAATTTCCCCCCAAAAATAAAGTGTTCAAAAAACCGACTGTAAATGAAATTAGACTTCAAGGTATTCTGAATAACATAACAAAAAAACTACATTCTTCAATACGGGTACATCTATAATTTCCAACTTTCAGTAAAAAAATCATATAATAAATATTGTTACAAAATTTAAATATTCCCCCAAAAATATTTTCAAACATCTGTAATACAATTTTGTGACCGCTTTATTCGTTTCTAGGAATTTTTCGTCATCTGCCTCTTCTTCTCCTCCTCTGTAAGACCAAAAATATAACAAAATTTGCGTTTTTGAAAAATTATGCTAAAAGCAAAAGAAAATACTACGCCAGAAGAAAAGCAACAACAAAAAACCAAAGAACTTGCAAAGTACTTGCACAACATTTTATGCATGTAAAGAGGAATATGTAAATTTTATTTAAACGTTACTTACAATGTTCTTTGATTCGTCTTAATTTTAGTTTTAGTTGCTCTGCACCACACTCCTCCACTCCATCCCTCCCCTTAGCAACGAATGCAGCAAGAAGAAAAAACAACTTTGCCAGCAGTGAATGGATATCTGCATCTACTCTTATTTCTGCCCCGTCAGTTGCTTTTCATCTTCATCGTTCTGATACTGCTCTAAATTTCATTGGGGTTTTTTTTTCTTCGCTTTTCCCCCCCAAACTTTTCAGAAAAACTTTTCTAGGTAAGAAACATAGTACAGCAATAGCAACAACAACAACAGCGGCGGCGCAGCAGAAACTATGACAACAATAACATTAATGTCCGAGGGAAAAAAGTTTATGATGTTTTTGTTATGCTCGTAGTACACTTTAAGGATGCCGCAAGCTTTAGAACTCTTTGTTGCGAGGTTATTAGAGGAAGTTTAGAAAAACTCTTTTCAATATTTGAAAATTAAAACTTTGAAAATAAACTGTCCAACAAATAAGGACTTTTTGATTGGAACAGAATAGCGACCCTACAATTCAGAAAGGGCATGTTGAGTAGATCATTTTTGTAGAATAAACTTATGGTCCAGCTGGTCTGAGTTGTTTTTTTACAGTGGGTCAACGTTTTCATTTTTTGGTTGAACGTAGCATTATACTAAATGAAAAAAATTATTTAAGTTAATGTCTGAGAGATTTCTCATTGTCAGAGTTACATAGTGGAATTTTATGAGGATCATTTTTGTGGAAGATCTTAACCCTCTAGCTCCCCTCTCAACGCGTCGGTTTGCCCCTTTTTTCGAAAAAAGTCAAGAAAGTCCTTTCAAAAAGGACATTTAAGGATTAAAATATTCTGCGAAAATTTTTGCCGGAAAATTTCAGTGGGGGTCGCCAAGGACACCAAAGTTGTAATTATAGCTCGTTACATTTAATTAGCAAATTTACATGCCCACTAATACAAAAAATTACTATAATATAAATTTAAAGCCGTGATATCTGTGGAATTATTGGAGCAGAAGAGCGACTCTATAATTTTGAAAGGGCATGTTAAGTAGATTATTTTTGTAGATAAAATATATGGCCCAGCTGGTATAATTTTTATACCCTACACCACACTGTGGTACAGGGTATTATAACTTTGTGCATTTGTTTGTAACACCCAAAAGGAGAAGAAAAAGACCCATCGTTTATTATACTGATCGACTTAGAATCACTTTCTGAGTTGATTTAGCTATGTCCGTCTGTCTGTCTGTCTGTCTGTCTGTCCGTCTGTCCGTCTGTCTGTGCATGTATTCTTGTAATCAAAGTACAGGTCGCAATTATGGTCCGATCTCGACGAAACTTTACACATATCTTTTTTTTGGCCCAAGAACGATCCCTATTGTATTTGGTTAAAATCGGTTCAGATTTAGATATAGCCCCCATATATATGTTACCCCGATTTGACATGTAAGCGCTGTAAAAACTTTATTTTATATCCGATCAGTATGAAATTCGGCATAAAGAGGTTTGTTATTATATGAATGAACACTGTTAAATTTGGAAGAAATCGGTTCAGATTTAGATATAGCCCCCATATATACGTTACCCCCGATTTGACATGTAAGCCCTGTAAAAATGTTATTTTATATCCGATCAGTGCGAAATTCGGCAAAGAGAGGTGTCTTATTACGTGAAGGAATACTGCTAAATTCGGAGAAAATCGGTTCATATTTAGATATAGCCCTCATATATATGTTACCCCCGATTTGACATGTAAGCGCTGTAAAAACTGTATTTTATATCCGATCAGTGCGATATTCGGCAGATAGAGGTTTCTTATTACATGAAGGAATACTGCTAAATTCGGAGAAAATCGGTTCGGATTTAGATATAGCCCCCATATATATGTTACCCCCGATTAGACCTGTAAGCGCTGTAGAAATTGTATTTTATATCCGATCAGTGCAAAATTCGGCAGAAAGAGGTTTCTTATTACTCGAAGGAATACTGCCAAATTTGGAGATAATCGGTTCAGATTTAGATATAACTCCCATATATATGTTACCCCCGATTTGAAATTTAAGTGCTGTAGAAACTGTATTTTATATCCGAACACAGCGAAATTCGGCAGAAAGAGGTTTCTTATTATATGAAGGAATACTGCCAAATTCGGAGAAAATCGGTTCAGATTTAGATATAGCCCCCATATATATGTTACCCCCGATTTGACATCTAAGCGCTTTAGAGACTGTATTTTATATCCGATCAGTACGAAATTCGACATGAATGAGTATTCAGGGAAAATCGATTCAGATTTATATAAGCTCCATATATATGTTCCTCTTGATTTGGTTACAAAGCGCTATAGAAGTTGTACTTTACTTCCGATCATTACAAAAGTCTCCAGAAAGATGTTTCTCAATCTGGGAACGACTATTGATTAATATAGCGATTATCGGTTCAGAATTACCAATTATTCCAAATTATTATCGCAATCACCCTTATCGCATTGTTAGGTAGGTGTAGGGTATTATATAGTCGGCCCCGCCCGCCTTTCCTTACTGGTTTTTTTTACAGTAGGTCAAAGTTTTATTTTGTTGGTCGAAGGGAGTATTATACTAAATAAAAAAACGCTGTAAGTTAATGTCTGAGAGATTTCTTTATGTCAGAGTTACATAGTGAATGAAGCTCATTTTTGTGGAAGGTCTCAATCCTCTAGCTCCCCTCTTAATGGGTCAATTTGGCCCTTTTTTCGAAAAAAGTCAAGAAAGTCCTTTCAAAAAGAACATTTAAGGACTTTGACTTTGAGACAAAGGACTTGATTGTATAGTCTACAGGAAGATGATAATGGAATATGGAGCACCCTGTGAAGATTGTTCCACTTATTGCACTCGTCACCGTGCAATATTTGTCATCGTGAATATTTTTCAATTGCATTGTGGAGCTTGTATTTGATACAGAAGACTTTGGAATATACTCTCCAGGTCTTTAAAAAGCAACTAAAACTATCGTTAATTGATTATAACTCTAACAGGACTCGACGCTCTATTTCGTCTTCTTAGCCCTACAAAAACCATTAAAAATTAGGAAATGTATATCAAAAGTCATGGAAATAATGAATATTTTGAGGTTTATCTTGAGGCGGAAGATTTTGAAAACTAGTCGTCAGGTCTGAAGAAGATATATAGAGAAACCTTGGAGGATTAAAATTCTCATGCCACTCGATGAGCTATCTAACCTCCTTAGCCCAAAAAATCGCCGTCAAAAATTGTTACATGTCAATAGCAATACAAATCGTAGATCTATTGTATCTGTATCTGTGAATAAAAAGTACAAAAAGGCTGGTCACTTCATGGGTCAATTTGAGTCAAAAGACTTTGGTATTTACTTTTCACGTCTCGGAATGAAACAGAAAGGACCATATAAGGATTATTGCTCTCACAGCACTAAAATCCATATCTCCCCTCAAAAGACGTATAAATTGCGACAATTTTTTGGTTTGGTCTTCGACCAAAATGTTGAAAAATGGTAGTCAGATCGAGTCTGACCTTGATGCCAAAGACTTAGGAATATACTCTCCAGGTCTGAAAATGAAAGAACGGGTAGCGTTGAGGATTATTACTCTTTCAGAATTCGCCTTCCTAACTCCTTAGCCTTAAAAATTTCTATAAAAAAATCATATGTCAAATGACATATTAATTAGTGAATACCTTATGGTGGTACTTTAGAGTCTGATTTTTTAGCAGTAGATTTCAGTAGATAACAGTATATACGTCCAAAGTTATAGAAATACATAATGGATATTTTTATGTTGGTTCTTTGGGGGAGGAATTGAGGCAGATGACTTCGGAATACTCTTCTTAGATCTCAAAAAGAATTAAAGAGTATCCTTGGATGATTATGACATTAATAGCTCTCAATACCCTATCTCGTCTCCGTTTTTCCAACAAAACTGACATCAAAAATTGTATTATATCAAAATTTTACAAATAGTGGATACTTTTAGGAACGCTTCGATGGTGAAATTTAGACAAAAGACTTTGGAAACTGCTCATTAGATCTGAAAATGAAACAAACGAACATTAGCTAATTTTTCCTCATGTCTTTCTTATTCGTTGAATGCTTCTTATTATGTTTTTAATTCCTTATATATATTTTTTTACCCTTTTAAATTATTAATTAAGTTTAATTTTTTTTATGTCTTTCCTGTGATACAATATAAAATATTAAAACTTATAAATTCCTCTACTCTAATTATAAGATATTTTATCTTGTTTTATAGGATAATCAAATTAATAAATAAACAAAATAAAATAAAAATTAAAGTGAAAACTTGAAGGATTATTGCTCTCAGAACACTCGATCCATTATCACGACTCCGTATCCCTAAAAATCGCCATCAAAAATTATAATATACCACAAGTTCTAAAATTTTTTTGGTGGTATCTTCAAAAAAAAATCTTGAAATTAGGTAGTAACTTCTATGGCGACTTTGAGACAGAAGACTTTGGAGTAGGCTCTATAGGTCATAAAATTAAAGGAAGAGAACAATTTGAGGTTTATTGCTCTCACAGTACTTGAATCCCTTATCTCCCCTCAGAAGACGTATAAATCGCGAAAAAAATTTCGGTTTTATCTGAAACAAAAATGTTTAAAAATGGTAATCACTTCAATGCTGACTGTGATGCAAAAGACTTCGGAATAAATATACTTCCCAGATCTGAAAATGCAAGAATTAGGATCATTGGAGGATTACTACTGTCCCAGAACTCGACGCACTTACGCCTCATTAGCCCTAAAATTCGCCATGAGAAATTATGATATATAAAAAATTATGGAAATGGTAGATATATTTAGGTTGTATTTTCGAGCGTGAATTTGAGGAGGACTATAACGGAATATTCTCTTCAGTTCTCAGAATAAAACAAATGTGATCCTTAGAAGATTATAATCTCTCATAACACTCAACCCTCTATCTCACCTCTTTATCCCTTTAAAATTTTCTGCAAAACATTTTGATATTTCAAAAAGGCGACAAAAATTTATAAAAGGTTAAAATGAAATAATGTTAAAATGAAATAATGGGGAGACTTTGAGTATTATTATTCCTATAGAACTCGACCCTCTATCTCTCCTGAAAAGCCATAATAATCCTGAATATTTTTTGGTTGACCTTAGACAGGAGAATGAAGGATGGAGAAACCATGGGGGATTATTACTCTTACAGGACTCGACAATATATCTAGCAAGATTAATCCTACAAAAACGCCATATGATTATTATATTTATGATATTATTATGATATTTAATCATATCAGTTTTTGGTTATATCTTCGAGAGTGGATTTGAGGCAGTTGGCATTTGAATACATATACTCGCTAAAAAAATCGCCATCAAAAATTACGCTGTGTAACAGTCATATGAATCGAAAATATTTTGTGGATGCATCTTCGAATGTGAGTTTGATGCAGAACTCTTTGGAACATATTCTTTTACATATTCTAACGCCATCAAAAAATAAAATGTTTCAAAAGACAAATAAATCTAAAATATTTTGCGGGTGTATGTTCGAAAGCGATTTTGAGGCAGGAGGCTTTGGAATACGAGAGAACCTTGAAGGATTATAGCTCCCATAGCACTAAAAAATCGACATAAAAAATTATGATATTTCAAAAGTGATTCAAAATATTTTGTTGGTGTATCTTCGAAAGTGTTTTTGAGGCAGAAGGCTTTCGAATATACTTTTCACGTCTGAGGATGAAACAAAGAGGACCCTTGGAGGATTATAACTTTCATAGCACTGTACCTCATATCTCGCTTTCTTAACCCTAAAAAATTACCATCAAAAATTAGCCTGTGTCAACAGTCTTATAAATCGAAAATATGTTGTGGATGTATCTTCGAATGGGAGTATGAGGCAAAAGGCTTTGGAATATACTCTTCAGGTCTGAAAATGAAACAAAGAGGACCCTGTGAGTATTATAGGTCTCGTAGCACTCTACCTCCTATCTCGCTTTCTTAACCCAAAAAAATCGCCATCATAACTTACGATACATAAATATTTTTTTGGATTATCTTCGAAGGAGAGTTTGAGGCAGAAGGCTTTGTAATATACTCTTTAGGTCTGAGGATAAAACAAAGAGTACCCTTGGAGGATTATTGCTTTCATAATACTCTACCTCCTATCTCGCCTTAATCCTAAAAAATCGCCATCAGAAAATAATATATTTCAAAAGTCATATAAATCGAAAAAATTTTGTGGGTGTATCTTCGAAATTGAGTTTGAGACAGAAGGCTTTGGAATATACCCTTTAGGTCTGAGAATTAAACAACGAGAACATTATGAGGATTATAGCTCTCGTAGTACTGCAACTCCAATCTCGCTTTCATAGCCCTAAAAAATCGACATCAAAACTTATGATATATAAAATTGTTTGTTTGTGTATCTTCGAATGTGTTTTTAAGGTTGAAGACTTTGGAATATACTCTTCCAGTCTGAGAATGTATCAAAGAGAATCTTTGGTGGATTATCGCTCTCATAGCACTATACCTCCTATATCGCTTTCTTATCCCTAAAAAATCGGCATCAAAAATTATACTGAGTCAACAGTCATATACTCGAAAATATGTTGTAGGTGTATCTTCGAAGGTGAATTCGAGGCAGAAGCCTTTGGAATATACTCTTCCGGTCAGAGAATGAAACAAATAGGACCCTATGAGAGTTATAGCTCTCATGTGAGTTTGAGGCAGAACTCTTTCGAACATATTCATTAGGTTTGAAAATGAGTCAAAGAAGACCCTTGGAGAATTATAACTCTCAGAGTACTCTACATCCAATCTCGCAATATTAATTATTAGGCTATGTCAACTTTCATATAAAACGAAAATATGTTGTGGATGTATCTTCGAATTAGAGTTTGAGGCAGAAGGCTTTGGAATATACTCTTTAGGTCTGAGTATGAATAAAAGAGGACCCTTGGAGGATTATAGCTCTCATAGCACCTCCTATCTCGCTTTCTTAACCCTAAAAAATCGCCATCAAAATCATGATATATAAATCGCCGTTGTTTTTCGATTGATGGATTTAATATTACAAACATAATATTTTTTTTCATTTAGATGTTCTACACCTTTTCAAGTAGCCCCTCTTATTTAAAGGCCATCGAGACAACGACAACAAAAATTAAGACAAAGACATCAAAAATATCCCCTAAAGATGGGATGAATGAAACTGGAGCAAAATGAAACGGAGCAGGACTGACTGGCAAACAAACTTTATTTTCTTCTCTTGTTTATTTTTTTTGCCTTCGTTGGCCATATACCTTAATGCAGTTTGCAGAATAAAGTTTATCATCGTCATCAAGAAGACGATGTTGAAGAAAAATCCTAGCAGATGGATAAATATGTGTATACGAGTAGTAGAAGAGAACTCCTTGACTGCTGCCGAAGAAGCAAATGTGGCCCTGCGAGCGAACGAGCAAGTGTGCAAGAGTGTGGCCCAAGAAGGGAATTCCATTCAAGATAAGTGGATGGATGGATGTTATGCATAATAGAATTGCAGTGTCTGTTTCCATGTACATATCTAAAAACTAAGCCAAAGAAGCTTTGGCTATCGTTTTGATAAGTTGTATCCTACTTCAGTTACAGCTACAGCTCCTACTCTCTCTCTCTCTCGTTTTGTCTGGTGTAGACTATAAAAGACAAACTTTAGTCGTAGATTTCAAATCAAAAAGAAATGTAACGAACGGGAGAAGCCAACGTCGTTTTTAAAAAGAAATTAAATTGCAATACCAAAAAGACTGGATAAAGAACGTCAAATGATGTTGAAGATGTAATGGAGGTAATGGAACGGGAGACTGAAACAGGGAATGTCTAAAGTCTCCACTACACTTCACTCCACTCCACCGCAACAACATATGTATCATGATTTGTAGCAATTTGGAAAGTTTTACCTGTCTTCTGTGGCGTTGCTGGTAGATCATTTCAATAATGACCGTAGCATGAAGAGAGAGAGAGAGAGGGATGGATTTGTGGTTACTGCACATAGATGATTCTATACTTTGTAATTTCTTGTTGGCATTGTGCTTGTGGTAAAAGTTATGAAAATTTAAAATTGAATCTGGGGGAGATATTACTTCAAGAAAGTATATTTTGGCTTAAATTGAAAAATGTTAAAGGGTAATGAAATTACAATTTAATGGAATTTGTGTCAACTTTGTAGTAACAACGCACAGAAAAATTGTTCTAATATTAATTTGGCATTGACATCCATTAGGATAAGGACTTTTCATACTTAAACTAAAGAACATTTACTTAATACTAATTAATTAATCTTAAATTTAAGTACAAAATGAACTTTTTCTAATGCCTAAGCCTCACATTTAAAAAAAAATGGTTATTGTTTTTGTATGCATTTTGGCCTCGCCGCAATAGGTGAGTTGGTAGCGTACTCGCCTATGAATTTGGGGTCGTGGGTTCGATTCCCACCAGAGGCACTGGTCTGTCACTGCTAAATCTAGCCACATGGTCTTTGTAACGCGGCTTCCCTGGGCCGCAAAATTAGAATATTTAATTGAAATTTACTAATAGAAATTTACTTTGTATTGAAATTCATATAAATAAATAAATAAGAAAAAAATAAAGAACATATTTTTTATGTTAACTTCCTTTCACTTTTTAACTATTTTCCACATTTTTAATTATTGTTCATATTTCTCAATTTTTTTGTTAATATTTCTCTTCCTTCTTTATATTTTTTTTCAATTTTATTTTTGAATATTTTTTAGGATAGGCATATCCAACTAAACCCGATTTATTCTCCATATCAAGAAATGGAGAATAAATGACGGCTCCCATGATCTGAACCCAATTTTAATATCGGCACAGTGTTTTAACAATATTGGCCACAAAAACTAGAAAAATTGGATTTTGGAAGGCGATTTTTAGGACTAAGGAGGCGAGATAGATGTTTGAGTGATATGAGAGTTACAACCCTCCAAATTTTGTCTGTATTTCATGTTTAGATCTGAAGAGTATATTCAAAAGTCTTCTGCCTCAAGAAGAACTGAAACTGAAGAACTGAAACTGAAGACACCCAAGAACTGAAACTGAAGACACAGCCAACAATATTCAATATTTTTATATGACTTTTTTTGCGAAAGATTCTCTTTTTGAATAATATCTTATGAGAGTAATAATTCTCCAAGAGCAGCATTTCTCTCATTCTCAGACAAAATTAGTATATATTCCGAAGTCCACTGTCTCACTTTCACTTTCGAAGATATATCATAAAATATATAACTTCTGTAATATCATACTTTTTGATGCCGAATTTTAGGGCTAAGGAAGAGAGAGAAAAAATGGTTGAGTGAACGGAATGGTTAAACCCGCCCTTGAATTGACTAACATTTCTGAACCGTTGTTTTTATGACTTATCATATCATATATCATAATTTTTGATGGCCATTTTTTAGAGCTAAGGAGGCGAGTTTGAGAGACGATTGCTATCAGTAATAAGTTCCAAAGGGTATTTTTTCTCAGACCTAAAGAGTATATACAAAAGTCTTCATTCTCCAATTCACCCACGAAAATAGATCGTAAAAATATCCACAATTCGACTTTTGATATATCATTATTTTTTGGAGAGACATTATCACGGGTAAGGGGATAAGCGGGGATGCCCCATGTTTTGGGAGTTATGATGATAAAATTGTGCCTAAATGTATTAACCCACTGTTTACCTTTTTGGATAAATACGATATATATAAACCAGTAAGGAAGGACAGAAAGTCGGGCGGGACCGACCATATACTCGTAATAGAGTGGCGTCAAAAAAAAGTTCGTGTTGTTCAAAGCTTATATGACAATTTGGTTTATTTTAAGTATATTCGGAAAATATTTCGTTTCTGCGATCGCGAAATTAGGGGCTATTTGCGGTTTACATAACCTCTAAAAATCGGGGTTTTCCTGAATAAAACTGTAAATTTTTATTACTTTTAGGAATTGACCATTGACCACTTTTTACAAAATCGGAAATAACTTGTACAATTTTGGTCGGATTTTTTTCTACGTTTAATTTTTGTAAAAAAAATAACCCTTTCAAGGCCATAAACTTTTTATTTGATTGTTGGTCCCAAATGGGTTAAAACGAATTAATTGTCATAAAAATTATCCTACACTATTTATTTCACACTCAAAAGCTGAAATTATCACAAAAATTCTCATTTTGTAAATTTTATTCGAAATATGTGTCCTAATCTAGAACAATTGTTATATTTTTCGAATTTGAATTTTTATTTTCACTTAAACTTGAACAATTTTATAGAAAAATTTACAAAATGTTCAACTTTTAAGAAAATTTCAGCTGTTAAGGTTTAAATAATGAATGTAGGATCATTTTTATGGTAATTATTTCGCTTTAACCCATTTGGGACCTACAATTAAATAAAAAGTTTACGGCCCTGAAAGGGTTAATTTTGTATAAAAATTAAATCTAAAGATCAGCAGTTCTATAACGAGTCATGCTTTTCATGACAAAAATCGGACCAACATTGTAAAAGTTTTTTCCGATTTTTTAAAAAAATGTATTAAAAATTTCACAAATATTGATGAAAAAGTGACTTCATATTGCAATTTTTTTAATGGAAGTCACGTCGCCCAATGAATAATAGCCCAGATTTTAATGTTCAGTGGTCTATTCCTAAAAGTAATAAAAATGTACAGAACGAACAGGTCCTTACAAATGAAGCCACTCTACTTAAGGGTTTTCCAACAAGAGGTGTTATTTTGGTATTCAAAGAAAAATGCAATTTTTTGAGATAAATGATCAGATGTTTATTTCATAATAAAGAGGAAGGTATGCCGTTAATAATGAAAAAAAAACATCAGCCAAATGGACACCACAACCACGCATACAGGACCATATCCTTTTCATGAAATATTCCATAACCAAATCGCAAAGTGGCTGCCCTATGTCCTCGATAGCCTCACGAATTCTATCTTTGAGGTCTTGAATCGACGCTGGGTTGTTGGCGTAGACCTTATCTTTCACGTGGCCCCAAAGGAAGAAGTCGCAATCACAAGATCTTGGTGGCCAATTGCGATCACCTCTACGAGAGATAACACGGTCCGGAAACTTTTCCCGTAACAGAGCAATGGTTTCGTTGCTTGTGTGGCACGTAGCGCCGTCTTGTTGAAAGTAAACGTTGTCCAGATCAATACCATCCAACTCCGACCATAAAAAATCATCCAGACCATAAACCGCACCAAACAGTCACACGTTGAGGATGGAGAGGCTTCTCAACAATAACTCTTGGGTTTTCCGAGTCCCAGATGCGACAATTTTGCTTGTTGACGTAGCCAGCGAGGTGGAAAGGGGCCTCATCAGTCAACATGATTTTTCGATGGAATTCCGGATAATTTTCATGCATTTCAAGGATCCAATCAGCAAAGACACGACGTTGTTGATGATCGACCGGCTTGAGTTCTTGTGTTAACTGAACTTTATAAGCCTTAAGACCCAAGTCTTTATGCAAGATACTGTGTAATGACGTTTGTGGAATGCCCAATTCCAAAAAACGACGAGGAATGGACAAACCCTGGGTTTTCTTCAACACTTTGGGCTACAGCAGCAATATTCTCAGTTGTTCTTGAGCGGCGTGTACGGGTTTTATTCTTCACAATCACTAACTTGTCCCAACAGCTCGAATTTTTCCACCAATTTCTGTATTGCGGTCCGACAAGGTACTTCACGACGACCAAAAATTCTTTAGTTTTGCGAACTGTGACTGCAAGATTTTCACCATTTTGTAGTGAATTTCAATGCGTTGTTGAATCGTTTACCGTTCCATTTTTAGTAATGGCGTAGTTTCTACTTGTCAAATGCCAAAGAAGTTTTTAGCTTCGAAAGTGACAGCTACCGAAATACCGGGTGATTCAAAATAACACCGAGTTTAAGAGTCGAGTGCTAGGGGTATAATAATTCTCCAAGAATTGCATTTCTCTCATTCTCATACATAAAGAGTATATTCCGAAGTCAACTGTCTCAAATTCACCTTCGAAAATAAATCATAAAAAATATAACTTCCGTAATATCACACTTTTTGGTAACGACTTTTAGGGCTAACCCTCCAATCTTCACCTTAGTTTCATTTTCACATCCGAAAGGTATATTTCAAAGCCCTCTCTCTATCTTAAACCCGCCCTTGAATTCACTACTCTTTCTCAATCGTTTTATTTTTGAAGATACAACCAAAAACTATTCACGTTTTATGTGACTTTCGAAGTCTTATTTCTCTAATTCAACCGCAAAAATAGATCGTAAAAATATCCACAATTTGTACAATTTCTCTGATAATACAATTTGTTTATGCTCATTTTAAGAGCTATAGAGGCGAGATAGATCTTCGAGTTCTATTTGATTTACAACCCTCCAAAGTCATCTACCTCAAAACCAGCTTAGAATTGACTAAGATTCCTGGACTGTTTTTTTGTTATAGATACAATTAAAAAATATTCATAATTTATATGACTTTTGATGTGGATTTATATGATTTTTGATGTGGATTTTTGTGGCAAAGGAGATAGAAGACGGTCGAGTCTTATCAGTGTAATAATTCTTGAACGACAATCTTTCTCTCATTCTCAGACCTAAAGATTATATACCATAATAACTTGTCAAATATGAGCAAATCCTGAATTACGGATGTTACATTCGTGCGCAATTTGTTTTACTAATATTTATCCCGTTGGTGTTCTGAATACAATATTTTCATATAACCCTCAGCAACAATAATTATTTCAGAGTTCTTGGAAACACTATTTAAAACATTTACCTAAATATTTTTGATGGATGCGATATTCGGGGCGAAAGTTCCGTTGCGGAAGTAACAAAAAATTGAAGAGGGTTTTTTTAATTTGCAGTAGGTTAACGTGAATTTGCTTATTTTTTATGCATAGTAATCAGAAAAATCGAAATACATTAAAGAAAGAAGAATATTTAAGGATATTAAAATAGCCTCATTAGAATAAAACACTTCATGGTTAATTTTGAAACTAGAAATTCACCTGTTGCGGACGTTACACAACAATTTCAATATGGCTAAGAGGCTCGAGTGCTATGGAATTAATAACACTGTGTGCAAAATTCACTTTAAGAAAGTATCCTCGATGAAAACAACTTACCACACCAGTTCGACCAGTTAAATCGAATGACATTATCCATTTTTCTCTTTGACATCGCGTTTTCGAGATACATATATAGCCACAAATTTTGCTAGGTAATCAAAAAGTTACTAAATTTAGACACAATTTTAGTATAGAAGTATTCGGAATAGATGTTCCATGTCAGAGAACAAACTAGAGGACACACTTCAAGAAGCATTTTTCCCAAAATACCCGACACCCCACTCATTCTCTTACCTCGGAATATCCCTCTTCAAATAAAATTATATATCAAAAGTCGTAGAAATCTATGGATTTTTTGGATGATGTATTTAACAAAAAGATTCTTTATAAAAAGTCAATATAGGTCCTCACAATACACTTTTATGGCAACCCAGTGGTTTTTTATATATATGTATAGCATTTATCTGCAAAGTTGTTTGGTACTCGCAAACAAAGAGGTTAGAATATTCAAACACAATCTTAGTACAGAAGTCTTCAATTTTCTAAGACTTTTGATATATCATTATTTTTGGAGAGACATTATCACGGGTAAGGGGATAAGCGGGGGTGCTGGATGTTTTGGGAGATATGATGATAAAATTGTGCCCAAATGTACTAACCCACTGTTTACCTAGCAAACTTTTCGGATGAATACGATATATATAAACCAGTAAGGAAAGACAGAAAGTCGGGCGGGACCGTCTATATAATACCCTACACCTCCCTAACAATGCGAAGGAGGCATAATTTGGAATAATTTGTTTCGTTTCTGTTAACAAACTACTTAGCTCCACCTCATCATCAAGGCTTATTTCAAATAGGAGTTAAAGAGGTTGATCATAAAACCGTGCGAACCAATTTTTGTTCATGAAAATCTCTACATAGTTCTGAAAGCTGACATGAAACAAAACAAAACTGTACACTCAGTTTTTTATGTTTTAAGGATATTATTATTCAAACATTTCTGGTAATTTTTCTGAAAGTCCTAGTAAGACGATATGGGTGTGAAATGAAAGACTACATTTTGGACTATCTAAATACCATTTTTGGTTTTTGAAAGTGGAACTAAAAGTTTACCTTGCAAATTTTACTCCTGCATTATTCATTAATATCCGTGGTAGAAAATTTTGAAAGAAATATATTTTGTGGATCTAATTGTTCAGTTATTTATATCAAAATTTTAGATATCTACGTTGATTAGATTGATTTTTTTCAGACTCAGAACTCAGGAAATGATTCCAAGTCGAGCGGTATAATAAACGATGAATCTATTTCTTCTCCTTTTGGGTGTTATAGACAAACTGGAACACAGTGTGGTGTAGCGTATAAAAAATAGTCTGCCGGCCGGCAGATATATTTTTAGTAGCATATAATTTAAAAGAATAGTTTTGAGAAGTATTTCTCTCCCTGAC
Organism: Eudasyphora cyanicolor; assembly: GCA_963930755.1. Classification (NCBI taxonomy): domain Eukaryota; kingdom Metazoa; phylum Arthropoda; class Insecta; order Diptera; family Muscidae; genus Eudasyphora; species Eudasyphora cyanicolor. The sequence continues at coordinate 41,877,179 of OZ005738.1, forward strand.
TTCGTCGTTATGATTTAAGGTTCTTGAAATCTAGAGAATTTGATTTAAAAATTTTAAGATTTTTTTTCGCGTTGTCGATTACTCTATGCAACAAATTTTTTGTCGAAGGGAGTCCTACGAGTAAACACGAAAAAAATATTAAAAAAAACATTGTATGGTATTTTTTTTTAAATTCCCTTAAAATTCCCATTTTCTTGGAAGGTTTCATTAGTATTTGGACCATATTTTTTAAGTATATGCTCGATTAAGCCAGGATATACTTTAAATTAAAGGAATTTTTTTAGGACTACAAATGTTAGCAATGACACTTTCACGTAAAAACTGAAGTTTAGTAACTGTCGAAAAGAAATAGACAAAATTTAGCAAAAAATTGTTTGTTCCAATTTTTGGAAGCTAGCATTGTAACGAGGAAAACAATGCCTATTTGAAGAAAATCTATGGATAAATGTAGAAATTATAGCACTTTTGGTAGAAATAAGAGAATATCAACTTAATTCGGTTTTTATAACCCCACTATTGTGAATAGCGATGTCACGGGACGGGATTGATTTTCATTAATCCCGGGATTCGGGATTTTTAAATTCTTAATCCCGGGATATCGGGATTTTTTAGAATTTCGGAATTAATCGGAATGTTTTGTTCGTTCTTTATAATCTAATATTTCTAAATTAAACACAAAATTTTAGTTCAGATTTAATTTTTATTCATATTGAATTAATTAATTGGTATTTTAATTGATAAAAACGAAATTCACTTTTGATAATATATACCCAGCAAAATCTTGGTAAGTACCTGTCATTATTCCCTGCATTACCAAATAATGACATCTCATTATTCGCTGAATTACTTTCGGCTTATTAATAATGACTTACCAATAATAACAGAAATAAGTGATTTTTTTATCAAAATAATTTTTGGCAAATTTTAGTATAATGCAATTTTGGCTATATGTGGGTTATTGTAGAAGATTTATTTTTTTTCAACAAGTTTTCCAAAAATACGTGCAAATTGAATGAAAATACCAAAAATATTTACGTATATCGTATGATGTTAGACCATTGAAGAATTTTTCACATGGTGGTTTGGGTTCAGAAATTCGAAATATGCGCGACAATATGCACAAAATTACTTTCAATGGCCATCTCTACATATCTGCCATATCTACTACGTATTTTGTAACTTATTGGTACACGGGGTAAAATCGCCTTTTTTGATATGTTTGAATCGAAAGAAAATATATTTGGAACACAAATTTTTAAATGTTTTATATTTCTGAGTAAGTAAATTTTATTTGAAAATCAATAAAATTTACTTGGAACGCATATATTAATATATTACAACAAAATATATTTGCAAACTAATTTTCTCAAATAAAATATGTATTTATATACCAATAAAATCATTGTTTAGGAATATCTTCAAATATATATAATTTAAGAAAGATTTTCAAAACTTTGGTGAATTTTTCTAATTTCATTTTTAATTTTTCCTTCGTTTCGAATTATTTCTCCCAGTCAAAAATAACATTAATTTTAATTTTATTATATTCAATAACAACCGAGCCCATAGGCCGTCTATGGTTACAAATTACTTCTTAAGGTGTAATACATTAAAATTTTTTTAATAAATTATCTTATATAACTACACAGGGGAAAATCGTCATTTTTGATATGTTTGAATTGAAAGAAAATATATTTGGAAGCGATTTTTTCAAATACTATATATTTGTTAACAAAAAAATTTTATTTGAAAATCAAGAAATCTTGTTTGGAACGTATATATTAGTATATTAGAACATAATATATTTGCCAACTGACTTTCACAAATAAAATATGTGTGTACCCACAAAAAAAGTTATTGTTTAAGAAGTTTTCCAAACATATTTTATTTAAAAATTTTTTTAAAACTTTGCTGTTTTTTTCGAATTTTAGTTAGTTTTTCCTACTTTTCGTTTTAAACTTTATAGCTAAAAATGTCTTTTAATTTATAAATATTCCAATTCATGACTTTTTGTCAATCCATCAATGCAATTTATATTCACGAAAGATTATACGATTTAAGTTTTAATTAAATTTTAAAAACATTTAAAATTTATAAAAAAAATTATCTTTGAGCACCTGAAAAACAGAAAACTTGTCTTTAATCAAGGCATTGATACATTGCCAAAATAATTAAATACAAATTAATCTTTGTTTCGGAAATACTAGTTCCAAATAAAAAAATATTAGAATGGGAACATATTTTTGTTTAGAACAATATTCTCCCAAACATATAACATTTATGTGTGTCAAATATTATATATCTTTGGAGTGTACTCTAAACATATGTATATTTCAAGCCGAATATGTTTGGGACAATATACTACAGAAGCGATTTTTTTTCAGCGTGTAATTATGCGAGGATTATTTTTTTACCCTCAAAAATTACAAAAAGTATAAAAATCTTAAAAATAGACAAACCTAACCTATTCAATTATGCAAGAAAGGGAATTATAAAGAAACATCAAAAGGAAAGGAATGGGAATAGAAATTGGAATTGGAAACTAAGAAACATTAGCAGCATTGCATTCTGTTTTAAGGGAATCATTTTAAATTTATGGGTATTTCATGTCAGCATTTTTTTCAATCCTTCGAGTAAATTAATGTTATCAAAAATTATACGATTTCAATTAAAAATTTCTAAAAAATTATCATTAAATTACTGAAAAACTTAACACAGTTATGGTTCGATATTTTCGGAATACTTAAATTTATATACATTTTTGTTTCGAAATTAAAATCCCAAATAAAAGGTATTAGGGTGAAAACAAGGATTTGTTTAGAACAACATCTTCCCAAATATATAATTTTTGTGTGTACCAAATATTATATATTTAGAGTGTACCATAAACATATATATGCTTCAAGCCGAATATGTTTGGGACAATATACTACAGTAGCGATTTTTTTTCAGCGTGTAATGCATTATTCAAGTACTTAAAATCGTGAAAACATAAGCACATATTTATGTGGTACGCCTATGCTACAAATAAGTACTTATTATGCTACTTTATTGTATGCTTTTGGGAAGTACTTCCCTCCAATGACATCCCCATGTTAAAATAATGAGAAAAGTGGCTAAATAATAAGTACTTACCATTATCGAACTTTGCTTACTCGTCGGATTATTTGGTAATGAGAAATTTTGCTGGGTAAGGTTTATAAGACATTTTTTTAGAAGAATATGTTTTTATTCTAAGAACAATTTATTGTCGAAACTTCTTAAGAAGTTTAAAGCATCTATAGTTTCATCTGATAATCTTGATCTTATTTTGTTGGCGATATATGAAGCTGAAGAAAAGCACCTTTCGGAATCAACGCTCGTTGGCAAAATTGTCATTAAATAACAATACACAGCTTGCAAGTACGGGCCTCTAACGCAGCTTGATGAAAAGAGATCTATTTCTTTTGTAATAATGTCATTTATATCAACATGAACGTCTAGTTTTAATTGTAGTTCTTTACCTTTATCTTGTATCACATATTTCTGTAAAACTTCATTCTTTGTTGGAGATATCTTGAACATCTTTACATCTGAAGAATATTCTTCCCCATCAGTTGGCGATTGCTGAAAATGTTCCTCAGGTGCTTTCGCTTTGATTGGTTTATAAAAAATCGAAAACAGCAAGATGGATACCATGGGCCATACACAACTGTTGCTGTGGTGTAATTATTTCCCCTATTTTTTGCATTACCGGTGCTCCATCAGTTGTAAAGCCGACTATATCATCGGTCAGGGACGGTCCGCTCCTCCACATACTGGACACAGTTAACCGCTCTTCCAGACTTTTTCAGTCGTACTAATCCAATATTAAAAAACATGTCTCTTGAATGTACAATAATATTAATAAAGCGTTTGTTTGATGTAGAGGTCCACTCATCAAATGTTAGACTAAATGATGTGTCTTGTAACTTCAGTTTTTTTTATTTCATGTATTGTATAGTATTTGATATAGTATTCCATACATGTAGATTTTATTGTCTGTCTTGATTGAGGAAGTTCGAATCCCCTGGCTTTTAGAGACTTCCGGAGTTCTATTGATGTTACAAACAACGAAAACGGCAAACCATCAAGAGCTGTTAATCGAGCAACAACCGCTCCAAGAGACTGATCATATTGTAATGCTGCAAAATCAGTTATTTTTGCAATTTTCCGCTGTGGTTCGTCGTTCGTTACTTTTATACAAACGGAGACGCAATAAATATGTTTGTTAATCAAATAAAATCAACGATTTCTTTACTTACTCTAAGATGCGTTATAAGACCCTTGGTAGATCCTCCATTTGTCTTCAACTTCTTTTGGATGTTTTCCACATTGCAATTGCAACCCCTTTTGATTCCATCAAAAAGTAGAACCAAAAAGTAGGACACAAACAAAAATTATAAATTATGAAGATAAGTCATCCCGAGAACTGTCAAAATCTATCAGTTACGAACGAATAGGAATGAAATGTCACACGCGAAAAAACACTTTTCCGCGAAGGTAATTTCAACTTTTTTTGCACTAATCGATTGATGTTAATTTTTTAATTGTGACAATTACAAAAAATTCGGGAAAAACGGTCCGAAATCCGCGGAAAAACTCACTCTTTGAACACCAACTCGTTGAAATTTTTATTCGTTCGTATCTGATAACTTACTCGCTCCGGGATGACATATCTTATTATTCATTATTTTTGGACACAAACTCCATTTGTGTTTTTTGTTTAAGAGGTTTTTGTTGATATTTAGAATTTTGCCACCTGCTTATTTCCAAAAATAATGAATAATAAGATATGTCATCCCGGAGCGAGTAAGTTATCAGATACGAACGAATAAAAATTTCAACGAGTTGGTGTTCAAAGAGTGAGTTTTTCCGCGGATTTCGGACCGATTTTCCCGAATTTTTTGTAATTGTCACAATTAAAAAATTAACATCAATCGATTAGTGCAAAAAAAGTTGAAATTACCTTCGCGGAAAAGTGTTTTTTCGCGTGTGACATTTCATTCCTATTCGTTCGTAACTGATAGATTTTGACAGTTCTCGGGATGACTTATCTTCATAATTTATAATTTTTGCTTATTTCCGTGTGTTTTGTTGTTGACAATTTGGTTGATTTGTTTACATTTGCAACAGGGTGTTTCTATCCAAAAATAATGAATAATAAGATATGTCATCCCGGAGCGAGTAAGTTATCAGATACGAACGAATAAAAATTTCAACGAGTTGGTGTTCAAAGAGTGAGTTTTTCCGCGGATTTCGGACCGATTTTCCCGAATTTTTTGTAATTGTCACAATTAAAAAATTAACATCAATCGATTAGTGCAAAAAAAGTTGAAATTACCTTCGCGGAAAAGTGTTTTTTCGCGTGTGACATTTCATTCCTATTCGTTCGTAACTGATAGATTTTGACAGTTCTCGGGATGACTTATCTTCATAATTTATAATTTTTGTTTCTATCAAACATTTAATGTTTTATAATAGGCTGCTTTATATTTTACTGTGAAAATATCTCGGGATTTATTTTAAAAAATCCCGGGATTCGGGATTTTTCGGGACCCGGATTTCCCGGGATTTTCGGGATTGGGATTTCCCGTTTGACATCACTAATTGCGAACAAGTGTATGTATCAGATGTTGCACGTCAAAAGAGTAATATATCGATGGAGTGACCTAAGAGACCCCAAAAATATTTGGTGAAAATCCATGTCCGTCAGTCTGTCAGTCTGGTTGGTGCGCACGATAACTTTCGACAGGATTAACCGATTGACTTCAAATTTGGTATACGTCAATATTTTTACTATCACAAACTAAGGTCAAAGATTTACTATGTCGGTCCACTCCTGCGAGTACCTCCCACAGGAAGGGTCAACATTTAGTGAAATGTTGATTGTCCCAAACTTATATACTACCCAGAATCTTCACAATTCCACACATATGTAGTATTAGTTTATTAATCGCTATCATCTATAGAAAAATAGATGAAGTTGCCGCGCCCCTTTTGGCACCAGCAAATTACAACTTTGTCTCCAGTTTGTAAAGTCTAAGGCTTTTATAGTACCTACAGTTCGGTGGAAAATGGGTGAAGTTGCCACACCACTTTTGTTACCTCCCATACAAATGTACCATTTTGCACAAAAAGTTGATGGCTTATAACTTGGATTTCTGCACATACAAACACTTGAAATTGTCCGAAGTTGCCACGTCCCTTTTAGTACCTCCCATACAAATGGACCATTTTGCACAAAAAGTTTACGGCTTATAGCTTTGATTCCAGTCCATACAAATACTTAAAATTTTGTACAGTGCAATGTTTTTATAGTATCCAAAAATGGGCGTTATTGCCACACCTCTTTTGGTACCTCCAAAGAAAATTGCCAAAATAAAAAAATTTTAAAAATTATTCTTTTTTTAATTTCCCTATTTTTACATTAGGGTCACAATTAAAACATTTATCTATAGTTTGCTTTTCAAATAGGCACTGTTTTCTCCGTTAGGATACTAGCTTTCGAAAAAAGTAACAAACGTTTTTTTTTTCTATTTTTCATTGTTTTTTCACGTCAGCTAAAAATGATTTAAAAAAAATTTTTGTTGTATCCACAGTAACTAAACTTCCATATCCACGTGAAAGTGATGTTTTTGTTTTTGGAATTTTAGAAAAAAAAATCAAAACAAAAAACTCCATTAAAAAGTTTTATTTTGGGTTTATAAAATGGTATGCCCCAATCTATAAAAAAAAAAGTTTTTTGGTTCTTGGATAACAATTTTTTTGTTGCATAGTGTAATTTAAATCCTAATGATGTAGTTTCTAGTAAACCATATTTCCGGTTTACTAGAAACCACAGCATTTATATATTTTAATTAATTTAATTTTAAGGAATAAAAGTCTCTTTAATAATGTGTTTTGTCCCATTTGACGTATAAGTAATATTAAAATTTATATATCACTCATACATCTAGTGGTACCACTAGCTTTTGGTCACCAATTCTGAACTTTTAATGATACAAAAATGTAAATTTATTATTTCTAGCAAATCGGAAATGTCTCGACATACATAAGTTCATTTGGCTTTGTTATTTTTTATTTACAAACTAAGAAGGTTCTTTAAAAACGAATCTGTTTTTTCGAATTCATTACTTCTATACGCATTATAGGCTTCTCACTCTCTCTCTCCGTTTTCTTTCAGCTAAGCAATAAAAAAACAATGCCATTATGTTTTTGGTGTAGTTGTAGTTATTCTCTTTGTTGTTGTTGTTTATTTGCTTCTTGTTTTATTTTATGGCCTCCTGTTACGTTATTTATATCCATGTACATATAGATAGATGTATATGTACATACATATGTAACAATATTAATAATGGACATTGGGGTGTAACGAATATCTTACAGAAAATTTATAAAAGAAAAATATTTGTCTAAGAACTTTATTCTCAAATTGCAAGGATATATTTCCGCATTATTGTGGGAGCAGGCAACCCTTTCAATTTCCCAACAAACATTTTGGGCAAAGATTGTTGTGAACAAAAAATTGCAAAAAATATTTGTTTCCTACTTGTTCACCTACCTTTCTAAACAACAGTGCCTGGGTAAAACAATGTTTGGATACAGTAATGTTGCAATTAAGTCCAAAATATAAAAATTAATGGAAATTTCATTTCACGAAAAGTATTTTTTTTTTAAACGACCAATTTTAAAAACTTACAAATTACATTTTCCAATTTATGTACTTAAGTCACTGTTCAGATCTTTTGTGGCACATATAGTAATCTTTATATAAAAAAATAACCCACCCTAATGTAGATACCCATATACAAACATATTTACTCGTATTTATAGACTCCTCTCTCTCAGTTTTGTCTTCCTCGTTTTTTTCTTTTTAATTTCATTTGTGAACATAAAACTTTTGTGATGTTTTTATTGGAAACGTTCATCGTCTTTGTCCGCTTTCCTTTCATCGTTTACCATTCTCTTCTGCCAGCAACTTTTGCCGCAAAAGAAACAAACAAACATAGCGAGAAAGAGAGAGAAACAAATGAAACGTAAAATATCGAATAATTCAGCTAAACTTTTTGGCGAATATGTAAATCAAGTGCTTCCAACTTTCATTGGGATTTTGAAATTATTTTTTTATTGTTTTTTTCTTTTTTGTTCAATATTTTGTTTCCTTTGTCTAGAAAAATAAAAATCTCGGTTTTAAGAACAAACAAAAGAAAAGTTCAAAAATACTCGCGTAGATTTTCGCGAAACAGAAAATAAAATAAAAAAACACTTTCAAACTTTATTCCAATCAAGAAAATCAATCAGTGGCTAGAAAAGTTTTAAAATTAATCGCCTAATTAAATGTGGAGCTAAAATTGAGACTATAAAAGTACCTAAGAAGTTAAATTAAAATTTTGACGTTACCTAAACTTCAAAATTAAAATGCAGTCATTATTTTGCTTATTGCACAGGAATTTAGTGAGAGCTCAAATGTATATCAATGTCAATATGACTAGTGGGCTGCAAAGGACCTGCATATAATTTTTACTTCGGCACAGTTGTTATGTACCATAGACACAAAAAATACGAAAAAATATTTTTTTGAAAAAGAATTTTTACAGAACATGAAAAAAATCATAAAAGAAAAAATAATATTTTCCTAATTTCTTTTGAATTATTTTCAAATAAATTACATTATAACGAAGAAAACGCGGGAAATTTCTTAAAATTTAATTATCTAAATGAAATCAATACAAAATTTAATAATGCATTTTTAATTTTATTTTATGATTTATTACTTCTATTAAAAATATATTAATTTCTAAAATCTATTATGGTTTTATTTCATTTTATTCATATTTCAGGGAAAATTTTAACGGAATTTTCAAAGATATAGCTGTTCGGTTTGTGTCGCTGCTAAATGTGTACTTTTTGTGCGTTGGCAACTCTATCGTCAATTAGTCTATTCAATATAAACAGATGGCAGAAGAGAGCACGAAGAACACTGTTTTGCCTTTACGACTTCATTCAATGCGCATAACCATATCTTATGTCAAAATTATATTCTATAGAAAAGTTCATCGTTGATGACTTTTCGTATAGAAAAGTTAATCTTGATGACTTTTCGTATAGAAAAGATCATCGTTGATGACTTTTCTTATAGAAAAGTTCAGCGTTGATGACTTTTTTTATAGAAAAGTTCAGCGTTGATGACTTTTCCTATAGAAAAGTTCAGCGTTGATGACTTTTCCTACAGAAAAGTTCAGCGTTGATGACTTTTCATATAGAAAAGTTCAGCGTTGATGACTTTTCTTGTAGAAAAGTTCAGCGTTAATGACTTTTCGTATAGAAAAGTTCATCGTTGATGACTTTTCGTATAGAAATGTTCATCGTTGATGACTTTTCGTATAGAAAAGTTCATCGTTGATGACTTTTCGTATAGAAAAGTTCATCGTTGATGACTTTTCGTATAGAAAAGTTCATCGTTGATGGCTTTTCGTATAGAAAAGTTCATCGTTGATGGCTTTTCGTATAGAAAAGTTCATCGTTGATGGCTTTTCGTATAGAAAAGTTCATCGTTGATGACTTTCGTATAGAAAAGTTCATCGTTGATGACTTTTCGTATAGAAAAGTTCATCGTTGATGACTTTTCGTATAGAAAAGTTCATCGTTGATGACTTTTCGTATAGAAAAGTTCATCGTTGATGACTTTTCGCATAGAAAAGTTCATCGTTTATGTCTTTTCTTATAGAAAATTTCATCGTTGATGACTTTTCTTATAGAAAAGTTCATCGTTGATGACTTTTCTTATAGAAAAGTTCATCGCTGATGACTTTTCTTATAGAAAAGTTCATCGTTGATGACTTTTCTTATTGTAAATTTCATCGTTGATGACTTTTCTTATAGAAAAGTTCATCGTTGATGACTTTTCTTATAGAACAGTTCATCATTGATGACTTTTTTTATAGAAAAGTTCATGGTTGATGACTTTTCTTATAGAAAATTTCATGGTTGATGACATTTCTTATTGAAAAGTTCATCATTGATTACTTTTCTTTCTTAAAATTTTTATGAATAAGGGCCTAAGTAATTAATACATCTGACTAACTGAATTCCCCTACTATTCACGTGGCTGTAAAAGATCAGCTGTTCGTTGCCTACGACACGTTTGCCACTAACTGGCTGCATTCCACTGTCATCATGAATGAATCAGCTGGGCTCTAACTTAGTTTGTTGTTACTTTTTACTTTGCGAAAAGCAAAAAATTCTAATTTCGCAATTTTTGTCGTGTTTTTGTTTACAAAATAAAAGAACATACTTATTTGCAAAATAATTTTTGATTTTGCGCAGTAACTAATAAACAAAACTGTAATAATTTACCATTAAAGAAGACAAGAATGCGAATGGAAAAGACGACAGAAAACAAAATCAAAAACCACCCTTATAACTCTCGGGGAGCAGCAGAACAGCTTTTTGTAACCCCACATCAAAATGAATGTAATGTAGAGAACTTTTTCGCCTAAGCCACCAGAAAGAAGGGCAGACGACGGAACATTTAACAAAGAAAAGTGAACGTAGCAGACACGACGGGTATTTTACAATAGTATTTCCTCAAAAATCAATAGAAATCACAACTAAATTTTCAAAAATGTTTCAACAAAGTTTATAAAATGCCTAAAAAGTGATTTAAAATCTGAAAAACATAATGTGTTGACCTCAATTCAATTGCTGAAGAAAGGAAATAACCCCGACATCAAAACGACAGTCTTTGGATAACTATTTGTTCCACAGTGTCTCCTCGGAAGGTGTTTGTAGCAGCCAGTCCCGAGAAACTTCTGATTGGATTTTGATTTCTGGGTTTTAGCCTTCAAATACAACATTCTGCAACAAAATCCAATAAAACATGTCTTTGGCCAGTGCAGCTGGAGCCTTACTCAGGCCTCAGACGCCTTTGCAGCAATTATTGGAGGATATAAATTTTCAAAGGAATAAAGAAATGAGACAATTGCTCAAAGATGGTATGTAAACATGTAACGAAACACAAATTACAAATATTTACGTTTTTTTTTTTCAATATTTAAATTTTTTCCAAATTTAAAGATTTCTAATGATTTTTCTCCGTTTGGCCCGAAGAAAATTCTATCTATATTTATACTTTATTGATTATTCGTAGATTTTTACAACCACCCACTTTTGTTTGAACATTTTCCTTTTCAGTTGCTCCACTCATTCAACAACCCTCATTTCAAGGTTTCATTCGAGTAGTTTACTCTCCATTTTATGTAAGGTGGTACTCAGGTACTACTCCCTTAAAGGGTGGTGGTGGTTTCATTTTCAGGCGGTGTTTTATTGTGGTCTTTGTTTTGATTATCTATCTCTGCAATACAATTACTATTTGTTGTTATATATCTATTCGTAAACTTTAAAATTACAAAGTTGGCAGGCGTCTTTGTTTTTTTCTTTAATGTCTAAGAATAAACTAAACTTACTAGTTGATAAAGGTCACTTTGGAGAGTGTGCTTGTTTTTGCTATATAAGTGGACACTAATAGATAAATAAATACTTTGTATACTTATACATACATGCTTTTATATGAGAATTTGTATGCATGTTTGATATTGTTGCTGGGTGTTTGATTCACTTGCTTTGGCTCAGAAACAACATCCATGTTTCATATTCGTATTGGAATATATTAGAATAAGATTATTTTGAAGTTTTAAAGTAAATATTTATAAAATGAATCCTTCAAATAAGAATTTTGTTTTATTCCTTTTTAGTTTTCGCCTTCTTTCTATTTGTCTTGGAAATTAAAAATCAAAGTCTGTAATGCATTTTAGGGAGAATACTTAGGGGACGTAGTTTCTGAATACGGCATCAAATCGAAGAGTATGCCAACATATTTGGAATACGTTTTATCGACTACGAAAGGGTTTCTGAAGTCGGTATGCTTCTCTGTAATCCAGTTGAGCGGAGCAAAAAATCCATATCAAGTTATGAGGATTTCTTTTGTATCCTTTCGAAAATGCTTTTTCTGGAGAAGACATACACAACGAATATTCTGAATATGAGCTCAAATTAAAGCCTATTCGAACACAATTTCAATATGTTTGTGGACTAAAATTGGCCTTCTCAAATGCGGAACCGCGGCTCATAGGCTTCCTATATAGAAGAGTAGCGGAAATTTAAGATATAAAACACTTTAAAATATTTTTATAGCAATTAATTTTGGAACATTATTGTGTGAAAAGTTCCATACCAAGTGCAGATGAATATATTTTTAGCCTTTAATTTCAAACACCTTCTTCGAATTTTTCATGGATTATAAACATCAAAGATTGACTTTTCGGAAAAGCTTTTAGGCAAATATCTTATGGTACGACAGTTGTGATTTATGAAAACCAGATGAGCTATGAAAACCCAGGATATTACCAAATATAATTAGAACATTAAAAAATTTTAGAATAAAATGTCCACACTTAAATTATTAGAATTTCCCTAAGAGTCTTTATTTCCTAAGGCCTTCTTAACAAGGCATTTTACAAGACAATTTATTTTTGGATGATTTTGCAAAAATGACTATAAATTTTGGAGACATGGTGGTGGTATACTCTTTACAGGAATCCCATAAAATTATTGTATTTTCGTTTGTTCTATTATGGTCTTTAAGTTGTTATTGATTTTCAACCAGGATATCCTCCTAGTTAAAAATATTTTCCTCTGTTATGAATTATAGAATGGAACCTTTTTTCAAAAACGGTATGGCAAATCGAGATTTCATTCATGCTACGTAAAATATATAAATTCTTTGTAGTTGTTAAATTCTAAGATGATACTGCCATGTCCAACTGTTCTTCCTTTTTTGTATCATGTTACAATCTAAAATAATGGTGCCAGATGACGCAACTGGAATTTGCTACAAATACATCTCTGCAGCTCACATCGATACCTCCATTCTAAAACACGCTAGATCGGCTTAGCATGTTTTTAGGAAAACTAAATATTCCAAATTATATTCTTTCAAAATTTGGAGCTGATCCGCCAAGCCAATCAAAAGTTATTCACCAAACAGTAAAGGTCATTCGATTTGCATTATAAAAAAATTCCACACAAATTTAAAAAATGCATCAAATTTTGATCACATCTCCTGAAAAACAAATTTCAATTGATCGGATTGAAATTTTGTAGCTTGTGTTTATTTATAACCAGTGCTATTTACACTAATAACCGTCGTCTTAGGTCCATGTTTTGCCATATCCCCCATACAAACTTCTAGCTCTATTTTAATCTTCCATTTCAATTGATGCGACTGAAATATGACCATTTAGGTTTATTCATACCCCGGAAACAGCACCATCTCGATATGTCTTCGTAACGCAATAGAAACCACAAATTTAAATCGAGAACTATTTACGCTAATAACGGCCGTCAAAGGACCATGTTTTGATATAGCCACTGTTTATGTTGGAATGTTTCTTTGAATTTCGTTTATGTCAATGATTTCTTTCGGTGCATACATTGGCCAATTTATCGGGCATACATATTCGTTAAAATCTGCCTACTATTATTTACTACATCCTTGTAGTATTAGCTTTGTAGATTTTAACGAGTAACGATTCGTTTTCTTGTTCTTGACACTCCACCACCTCTCTCCATCTTGGACAGTCGCTCGAATAAGTACATCTTGCTGTACAAATATATAAAAGGTAAACTTCGTTACCACAAACTTAGCAGCAAAAACACCAAATAAACCTACAGGCACCTTGCCTATTATTATTGCAAACTAATCGTGTTTTATGTATATTTCATATTCTCTTTCGTTGCAAATACTCTTTTGTCATATAAGATATGTCATCCCGGAGCGAGTAAGTTGTCAGGTACGAACGAATAGAAATTTCAACGAGTATGACTTCATAGAGTGAGGTATTTCGCGGATTTCTGACCAATTTTTCCGAATTTTTTGAAATTGTCACAATTAAAAAATTAATATTAATCGAATAGTGCAAAAAAGTTTAAACTATGTTCGCGGAAAACTGTTTTTTCGCGTGTGACATTTCATTCCAATTCGTTCGTAACTGATAGATTTTGACGTTTCGTCCGGACGTCACATCTGTCTAATTCAAGGTCTGTGCCCTCGCCCGCGCCGTAGTAAACAGCCCCCTTACGACTAACCCGGTTTTTTTTAACATCACAGAAACCACAAATTTCAACTGATCAGGCTAAAATTGGTAATTTTCAGTTTATACCCGAAACCTTTTCCACGAACAATGGTCGTCATAGGTGTATTTTTTGATATAAGCCCCAAATAAACATGCAATTTGGACATTTTTGTTTAATTTTGTCATCAATTGGTTGGCGTTTATTATAGCCCCATATGGAAGGGCCTCTCAACTCAACTTCTTGACACTATATTCCGGAGAAGCTGCAAATTTAGACCTATTATTGTGAAAGTTAACTTTTGGAATTAGATTATGTTTATATACCTTTTCATGCCATCATTGGTTTACGTTTTGTCATAGCCCCCATACGAAGGATCCATCCGACTTCACATTTTGATGCCATAGAAACAACAAATTTTCACCTATTAGGATGAAATTTATAGTCTGGGTTTCATTTTAACAATTTCTACAATATTGGACTCCTTGATGCAATGAATCTCTGGCAACCCTGCTTGTGTCAAGTTGTGTTATTTGGTGCTCCGTCTATATAATTTTTATTTAATTAATTTTATGAGATTTAACTCGATTTTTGGTCTAAATTTTGTTCAGATACGTACATAAGTAGGCGCAGTGAAATAACCCCCAAGTGAAATAACCCCCAAGCCGAAAATGAAATAACACCCAAAATAAAGATTCAAAATTAGGTTTGGGTGAAATTTCATTAACTTTGGGTTTCATTTCATTTTTTCAAGTTTTTTAAATTTTTGTTACTAAGACCAAAATGAAATAAAACCCAAAATAAAATGAATTTGGGATTTATTTCATTCATTCTGGGTTTTGGGAATTTTTTCATTGTTTGGGATTTATTTCATTTTCATCGAAATCTAATTTTTTGACATTCAAAATGAAGTTTAGGAAAGTTTTTAATAATAAAATTGTTAGATATCGCTTCCTTATCGTTAGACGGTTAGAATCGAATGAACATATTGAACGGGGTAATTTTAGGGTGGGCCTTGAGAGTAGTAATCAGTTCTTAATAGTACTTCAGAGAAGAAAATTTACAAATTTTAAATTATAACAAATATGAAAATTTAATTTGTAGGGTCATGGATATCAGATTACAGAAAACATACCAGATGGTACGATTGCATTATATCATGAAATTAATAAGCTTTAAATGTTTGGAAATGATAAGTAAAATAAGATTTGCGACTATTTTGCTAGAGAGCCGATCAGTAACCGAACTGATTGGGTTTGTTCCCTTTTAAAAATTTACGATTGAATACTGCTGTAAGAGAAAAATTTAAGAAAAGATAAAGCAAGTGAAACAGAGAGACAAAAATCACGGCGATTTTTTGGCATATTTTTCGTCTGCTTTACTATTTCTTCATATCAGAAAATTGTATGGAAATATGTTGGAAGAGAAAACATGAATAGGAATTAATGGAGACGAAAAATAGTTAAAAAATCGCGGCGATTTTTAACCTATTTTTCGTCTCCATTAATTCCTATTCATGTTTTCTCTTCCAACATATTTCACACATGAAGTTTCAGTTCTCTTCCAACAGTTTTGAAACATGAAGAAATAGTAATGCAGACGAAAAATAGGTCAAAAAATCGCAGCGATTTTTTAACCTATTTATCGTCTGCATTACTATTTCTTCAAGTTTTCTCTTCCAACAGTTTTTGAACATGAAGAAATAGTAATGCAGACGAAAAATAGGTAAAAAATCGCGGCGATTTTTTAACCCATTTTTTACTATTTCTTCATGTTCAAAAACTGTTGGAAGAGAACTGAAACTTCATATGTGAAATAGTTTGGAAGAGAATTCTCTTCCAAAAGTATTCATGTATTCTCATGTATTATATTCCAAAAGTTTTCAAACGTCAAGAAATAGAAATGCATTACAAAAAATTGTTCAGAAGCATTTATTAAAATTTTTCGTCAGGATTACTATTTCTTTATGTTTTCTGTTCCAACATTCAATTGCAAAGGATAAAAACCGTTACAAAGCAGTTGAAACGTTGTTTTTACGTCCATTATTAAATATCAATTTGCATTAGTTTTTATTCTAATTTGTTTCGTCGGCCTATTGGGGATTCCATACAAGCGTTTCTGTAAATACTACAAAACAAATTTGGGAAAAATTATGTATATTGTACAAAAAAATATTTGTCTAGACGAATAAATTTAATTTGGAGTTTATTTCATTTATTTTGGGTTTTTATCATTGGGTGTTATTTCACTTTTTTTGTGGGGAATTATTTTTTTTAATTTAACTCATATTTTTTGGGGGTTGTTTCATTTATTATTTGGCTGTTTTTTCATATAATTTGGACTTTATTTCACATTTAATCTTTGGGCGTTATTTCATTTCATTTGGGGCATATTTCATTGGGAGTTATTTCATTTTCGGCTTGGGGGTTATTTCACTTGGGGGTTATTTCGTGGCGCCACATAAGTATTATTATTAGTTGTGTACTTATTGGTATCATTATATTTTGTTTCTTCCTAAATTTTGCGGAATTTTTGTTTCTGTAGGAGGAAAGTTCTCTGCCGCTAAAACAACAAGTGTTTGTGCCTTAGAGTCAAAATAATTGTGTTCTTAGTGTTAAAATAATTAAAAAAAAAAAATAATAAATTTTGTGTGTCTTTAATCGTGATTTGTTGCAATAGAAAATTTTTCTCTGTATTATTTTCTGCTTCTGATATAATTTTGTTGATTATTTGTTTCGGTAAAATATTTTTTACCGCTACAACAACAATTGTTGGTGCTTTTCTGTCACTGTGTGTGCTAGTTGATTATTGTTTCTATCGTTGCTTTGTGCTTTTGTTTGTTTGAAATATCAACAGAGTTGCCAGTGTATCGTATTTTGTCTGTTTGTGGGGAAATATTTTTGCTCCTCATTATAAAATAGTAGAGGGTTTTTATTAACTATTATTTTTGATTTGATTTATTGCTTTGGTGTTATTTATCAGTTTCGGTGTATTTAAACCCAATCTAAAAATGGCATGCAAATCGGTAACCTGTAAGATTACTTCCGACAAGGAAACATTAATTGAGTGCTGGCTATGCACTAACTTATGGCATGCCAAGTGCGCTGGCGTGACTGCTAGGGTGGTTGATGCGTTGTATGGTGATAAAAATGGTCTTCATTGGTGCTGCATTAAATGTAGAAAAATAAATATTGAATTTTACAACTTTGTTAAATCGTATACGTCTGAGGTGAATGATCTGAACCAAGACATTTTCAATGTCTACATGCGGTTCATGAACTTCACTGCTTTGATAAAAAATTACCCTAACCTCGAAGAGTATGCTAGTACGCCGGCTTCTTCTGGACAAAAAAGAAAAAGGCTGACGAAGAAGTTAAACATTGATCAGCCTAATGTTTCTGATCCAAAAAAGCCGGACACGCCCTCAACTCCAACAGTTACATCTAATCCTGTTGAGAGGGCAGCTCCATTGACTGCTCCTGCTGGAACTTCGCAGGAGGTAATTCCAGTTCTCCCTGCGGTTCCCCCCCTTGTGCTTCCGCAAGTGGTTGTTCCGCCACCTCCTACTAGGAATACGACGCAAAGAGCAAATAGGAAAGCGAAAACTCTGACTGTGGTGCCAGCCAAGAAAGTTGTTTTCATTTCACGTTTTGCCTTGGATACGTCCTCTGAGGATTTAGGCGACTATATTAGGTCCAAGATTGATGGTGATTTTTATTTGAAGACAGTCAAGATGAGATTGCCTTCAACCGCTACCAGATCATCATTTAAGGTTATTGTCCAACCTGAAATCTTTGATAAGTTGATAGATCCCAATTTTTGGCCTCCAAAGGCATTTGTAAAAGAATTTGTGGATAGGGTAGATAATCTGGCACGGTTACCTGCGAGGCATTCTAACTTGCCAAAAAACTAATAAACTCTCTGGTCATAGCTTATCAGAATGTAAGAGGGCTTAATACCAAATTAACCCGCTTATTTGCTGATAGCTTTGACTTCGATTTCACTGTTTTGTCTTTCACCGAGACTTGGTTGAAACCTGGTGTATTTGATTCGGAAATTTTATCTAATAAATACGTAGTATACAGAAAAGATCGTCCTTATAAAATTGGGGGTGGTGTCCTTATTGCTGTAGTTAGTTCGTTGTCATCAGAACGTGTCTTTGTTGACATAACTAACGACATCGAATTCATTGTTGTCTCTGTTAATTTGGGGAAAACCAAATTATTCGTCAGTTGCTCTTACATCCCTCCAAACTCGGAATTGTCTGTTTATGATAATCACTTATCGGCAGAGTGGTTTCGATGTTGAGAGATGTTGATCGAATTATAATTCTAGGAGATTTTAACTTACCCTCCGTTTCCTGGCTTTCATTGCCCGATACTGAGGCATTTATTCCCCTAAATTCTTCATCAAGCTCTTTTGAGTGGACCTGCGATGTTGTCAGGCGTTTTTCTGATCTCGATCTATTCCAGATTAATGGGATTCATAACTCAATTGATAAATTACTTGATTTAGTATTTGTTGATAATTCCCAATTATTCGATGTTTTCAGAATTTCTCCAATTTCTATACCGGAGGATAATTACCACCCTACGCTGGGTATTTCCATGACGTATGATATGGTGGACACTCCCTGTGTACACACCCCATGTGATGAGGGTGCAGTTTTTTGTTTCAAAAGAACAAATTTTGATTTGCTTAATGCTATGCTCCTCGATGTTGATTGGGATTGTATCTGCTGTTGTGATGATTCAACTCACATTGACTCAGCTATTGAGCAGTTTTATAACGTATTGAATAATTGTTTTCAACAATCTGTTCCGAAGATTCGTGTTAAAAATTCTAATAGACCACCATGGTATTCTCCTGCTTTGACTGCTATTAAGAACTTGAAGAGCAGACTATTTAAAAAATTTAAAAAATCGGGTTCAGAGACCGATTATGCAAAGTATGCTATTGCCAGATCTCAATTTAATATTGAATCTAGCAGATGTTATGAAATCTATTTACAGAAGTTAGCCCTCAATTTTAAGTCTAATCCTAAATCTTTCTATGATTTTGTAAATATGAAACGTAGATCTAATCCAAGACCTTCTATGGTTAGAATGGATAGTGAGGAATTCTGTGGTGACCAATCAATCGCCAATGCTTTTGCAAAATTCTTTACATCAACCTATTCTCATCAACAGAGACAATTAGACGTCCCCTACCCTTACAATATTCCTTCATTGAATCAGTTTAGCATACCTTATTTTGATTTTCCATTTGTATTTTCGAGTTTGGTCAAGCTTAATTCTTCCAATAGTGTTGGTCCTGATGGCGTACCTAGTATAATCCTCAAAAATTGTGCTCAAAGTCTTGCCCTTCCGCTCACATTACTATTTAATACTTCGTTAAAATATGGCTATTTCCCATCCATTTGGAGAACATCTTACTTAACCCCTCTTCATAAATCTGGAAGCCTCACTGATGTGGGGAATTATCGTGGAATCGCAAAATTAAGTATAATTCCAAAACTTTTTGAGAAAATGGTTACTGAGATTTTATCTCATAAAGTATCGTCTATTCTAAGTCCATTCCAACATGGATTTCGTAAAGGTCTCTCAACTGTGACAAATTTGGTGCAATTCTCTTCTCAGGTTATAAACGAGTTTGTTCTTGGTAATCAGACAGACGTGATTTATACAGATTTTAGTAAAGCTTTCGATAGAGTCAATCACAAACTCTTGATACATAAGCTTGATCTTATTGGTTTTAGTAACAACTTATTGCGTTGGATATCAACTTATCTTGATAGTCGTATTCAGATTGTGAAATTTGGTATATCCTGTTCTGATCCGATCTTGGTTCCATCTGGGGTTCCCCAAGGTAGCCATATTGGCCCCATTCTATTTCTGCTATTCATCAACGATTTACCAGATTCAATTTCTAGTTCAAATTTACTGATGTATGCAGATGATGTTAAGATATTTTATTCTTATAAAACATCTGAAGATTCAATGCTCCTTCAAAATGATTTGATTAATTTTGGAAAATGGTGTGATATAAATTGCATGGACCTCAATCTTAAGAAATGTAAACATATGTGTTTCTCTAGGTCGAGGGCGATTCCATCCAGTTTTAGTCTTCAAGGTTCCAATTTAGATACTGTTGATTCCTTTGTGGATCTTGGTATATTGATGGATCCTAAACTCAATTTCAATAATCACATAATTACAATGGTGAATAAAGCTTATGGCGTGCTTGGTTTCATAAAGCGATGGGCGAAAGAATTCGTAGATCCATATGTAACTAGGCAGTTATATACGTCACTAGTTAGACCTATTCTAGAATATGGGTCCGTAGTGTGGGACCCCCAGTACGGGACTTACGTTGATAAGATTGAATCGGTTCAAAAACAATTTTTATTATTCGCTTTAAGACATCTTCATTGGAATAGTGATTTTAGTCTTCCACCCTATACTAGCAGGTTGAGTTTGATAAGACTGCCTACTCTCAAGAGTAGACGTATTATGCTGAACACAACCATGGTGCTGAAAGTTATAAATGGTGATGTTCCTTCTAATTTTATTTTGTCTAGGATTGGATTCAATGTACCTTGTAGACCTTCCAGATATTACCAATTATTACATATTGATTTTCAACGTACCAATTATGCTTCGGCAGAGCCCATTCGTAGAATGTGCATGGATTTTAACACTTTATATGAAGTTATTGACATTGATGTAGAAATTGATGTAGTTAGATCTAGAATAATATCTTTTTTAAATGTGTAAGTAGACTACTTTTATTGTTTGCATGTGCCGGCTGATGAAATTTTTCTGTAGCTGGTATTTCCACCCTCTACTATTAACCCGCCATGGTCCGGATCATGGTGTGTACGCAATCCCTACGTCATGGGGATGTGGCCCCCTCGGTCGGAAGGGGCGGGTAAGAGTGGTTGCTTTGGGAACGTTCGTTAAAAAAAAAAAAAAAAAAAAAAAAAAAAAAAAAAAAATAAAATAATAAAAGAAAAGATAAAAACAAATATAAAGGTCACACATTTTAACACAGTTACTCGTATTCCACCTGACTGTTGAGAATGATAACTGTAGATAACAGTTACCGATTGACTTCAATTTTGTAGAAGATGGGCCATATTGGCCCACTCATGTTGGTACTTCCTCTACAAAGGTTACAACATAGTGAAATATTGAATGTTACAATATTACAACATAGTTAAATATTGAATATACATATTATAACTTCTAATACTTATTTTTCCAATCTTCCTTAATTTCTGAAATAGTAATATTTTCTTCTTCGCTGTTTTTGGAGAGAAAATGTTAGAAATTGCCACGTCGGTTTTGGTATTAATCACACGAATGGACGGACCTCTTTGTATAAAAAAGTCACTGAACGAATACATAAATACTTGAATGTAATGTTTTTGACGACAAAATAAAAATATTTGTTTACCCTACAGTGTGGTCCAGGGTGTTATGAGTTTATCCATTTATTTGTAACACCCAAAAGGAGAAGAGATGGACTCTTTGTTTATTACTTATAACGATCTACTTTCACTTTCTGAGTTGGTTTAGCTATGTCCGTCTGTCTGTAGATATATTCATGTAATCCAAATACAGGTCACAATTATACTCCGATAACTACGGAATTGGGCAGGAACTTCTTATTTCGCTCAAGAACGACCCTATTTAAATTGGTGAAAATCGGTTCGGATTTAGATATAACCCCATATACCAGTATATATATATATATCCGATTTGACATGTGAGTGCTATAGCAGCCACAATTTTCAACCAATCTGTTTGAAATTGGGCACAATGAGCTAAGCATGAATACTGCCGATTTTCAAAAAAATCGGTTCAGATTTAGATATAGCACCCATATATATGATCCTTCCGATTTGCCATTTATGTATATAAAGATTGCTAAAAAGATTTTATTTTGCATTTAATCACTGAAATTTGGCGTAGGGGAGTTTCTTTATCAAAGGACGAGCTCTGCCGAATTTTAAAAAAGAAAAAATCGGCTCAGATTTATATAATTATAATTATATTATTTTTTATGATTGCCACTTCCTGTCGATTAAAGCACTTGATTTCCACGATTTCTATATCTTTGGAAGATTGGAGATTATTTTGTGATAGTCGAAGAGAAGGGCGAATACCTCAAGACCCTTATCATGCTTCAGCGTTTCCTATTAGGTGCTGTCTTTAATATAAGCATACTTAAATCTCTTTCTTTCTATGTCTTTTGATATGCAATCATTTTTTATTGATATTTTTGAGTGATAACGGACAGGCCTTAAGCCATCAAGGCCCTTATCATATTATAACGAATACGAAATTTTATTTACAACACTTTAATATAAACATACTTAAATCTCTCCTTATTGCACATATTTATAAAAAAAATGTCATTATTTTCTTTTATCTTTTGCAGATAGCGGTTTCGTTGTCTTACAAGGCACCACCTATTGGACGGATTTATTTGTCCGGCACTTCTTATTTCAATCCGAACCGGTGCATAGTATCGATTCCGATGATTTATTATTTTTTGTACGCAAGAAACATGTTAAAAGCTCTTCCCGACATATGCCAAAATATGAGGTAAGTCAATTAATCAATTTCAAATTGTTTTTAATTATCAAATCATATCTTAGATAAATGTATAATTTGACTAGCTAATATCCTTAAGGACGATCAACAGGTTATATATGTATGTACTCAGAGAGAAATGCGATCACTGTAGCAATCACGAGAAAACGTTTTGAGTCACACTACTTATTCCAGATTTACACGGGATATTTTTCAGCAGCTTATCCTCTAAATATATTTTCAACTTGCCTTTGCGTTTAGACGACGTCATTTTGTTTCAGCTATTCCTGTGTGAATTGTTGTTGTTTCAAAGTGCGAGTGAAAAACACCAAACGTTGAGCCCGAGTACGGGAGAGTTTTTCCCCCTTATTACCGACTGCTTTCTCTCTCCTACAAAACGGATAGTTTGCTGAAAATTCAATCAGTTTAAAGCGGGACTTTGATTTTATGGAAAATGCTTTAAAGAATTTTTCTTTCCGAATATATTAACCCCTAATCCGACGAAACGTTTGCAAATCAGTATTAAGATTTTATGAAATTTGCTATACATTCAATCAATGTTGTGCTCAATCAGAATATGTAGTTTCAAGCTCGAACAAATTTTAGGCAACTCAATCTTATCAATTGAATGCAAATTCCATTAAAATCAAACTGTTGGAAATAATGATCCCATTGTGCCCAAATGGAAAATGTTATGTTGACCAATTAACATTTAACATTGATTATTGTGTTTTCTAGTTTAATTATATTAAATTTATTTATATCAATTACATGTTATTAAATTAATTAAATTTAATCATTTCTCTCTTTAGACTGAGGTCGATGTTTTCCGCAAGGATTCCCGAAAATTGCCCATTGGTGATCCCGATGTAGATTGGGAGGAAACGGTATACTTGAATATGATCATTCATCAATTCGATTACACGCTTACTTTAGCCATTTGCACAAGAACGTCACCCAAAGAGTTGCAAGTGTTGCGGCGACATTCCCAACGAGTGTATGCCTCACCGAGCAGGAGAAAAATGGATACCAAAGGCGAGGGTGAAGAGATAACGTATCCACACATTTGCTTTATGGTCGATAATTTTGATGAGGTGAGAAAGCTATGCCATTCTAATCTAATTTATATTTCTTTTATTTTAAATGAGATTTTTTTAATGACTTTTATTAATTTGTGCTTTCTTTTTCCCTCCTTAGGTCTTCAGTGATATTTTAGTTAGAGATGGTGAAATGGTCTGTGTTGAATTGGTGGCCAACGACAAAGATGGTGCTGTTCAGGGAGTTATATTTTTGGGTTCCATACGTTATGATGCTTTGAAAAAAGTCTATGATTCAAGGGTATGTTTATTCCCACTAAATTATTATTTTCTCTTCATGCTAATTATCTTTCTTATTTCCTCCCCTCTTAGCAATCTAGTTTAAGTTCTAAAGTAGCTCAACGCATGTCCTTTGGCTTGTTTAGTAGTGGTGCTGGCGTACAAACACGCTGTGAATTTGTCCGCATGAAAGGTCCCCAGGGCAAGGGACATGCTGAAATGGCTGTCACTAAACCCAAAGGGTCTGGCGTAGAAACACCCACCAGTGAACCAGGGTATTTTATTCAATTATAATGTTATTTTCATTTCTAATTAAGTTTTTATTCTGTTTCATCTCCCCTTTAGATTCTGTGCCACCGATATGTGGGACGATTGGGAGGAGGAGAACGATGACTATTGCACATATCGTCATCAGCGACGTCTCAGTGATCCTAGTGCTAATTTAAATAATTTCTCTCGTTATGCTTGGCGCACAAAAACTTCTTCCGAGTCGGCTGCTGGTACGGCTGGTTCTAAAGCCCGTTCTGAAAACGAAGGTCTAGATTCGCTGGCCAATGAGCTGTCTGAAATTGAAGCTGGCGACTTAAGAGATGGTAAATATTGCTCCGATTTTTTTACAGTTTTTTTCAATCTCGATATGCTTTAAATTTCAAATTTTTTAGTTAGTCTTTAGTTTGGAAAATTTTATAAACAACACTATGCAATAAGATTTTTTCTAACCGGACCTGGTAAGGTTTCTCAGAAAGTCCTTTAACCGCCAATTTCACCACGGTTAGAGCTAACTCACAGTTAAAAAATAAAAATTTTGTGCAATATGACAGCTATAACTGTAGGTTAGCTCTAACTGTAGGATAACCGGAGATTGTGGAATTGACCCTAAAGAAAAAAATAAAGTACATGTTTTTGGGATTTGTTTAACAAAAAAATAGAATATTGTTCAATACCCATCTATATAGAAAAGTTTTTACAAAAAAAGGAAAATACTTTTCCTTTTTACCAATTTCTCACAAACTTTTTTTTCCTTCGGTTTGGAATTTTTTTTATTAAAATATCAATAAAATTTCCTAAAAAAACATGTGTTCACATGTTCTCAGTCGGACCACAACTTCAGAAGATACCCATTGTATAATATTTTGAAAAATTTTTTATTTGATCACACAATAGCTGCTAAAATGTATTTGATAGTTTGAGCTGAGACACCAGACACGTCTACAGAAATTGAGATAAATTTTAAGGAAATCCATGGATTACCAAAAAAAATTATAGACATTTTATAAAATCAGCTAACCCATAAGCTAATTTTTTTTTGCGCATACTTCAACCCCAAGAAAAAAATGCATTCAATACGTTTCAGTACCCTTTTTGATATTTGATACGTTTGTTTGTCTGCATGGGTCAATTGCACAATCAATCTATAAAAAGTCCTCTTAAAATTTGGTAATATTTTTGGCGATTTTAGTTAGTTAGAAGATGGGCATTTTGGTCCGCACTTTCCGGTGCCGTTGCCACAAATTGTCAAAATTCTGTTGTATTTTAAATCTCTCAATAGATTAACCAGATAAGAACGATAGGAACAGAAATTTAAATTCAGCAACAGCAGTGTGAGATATCACAATTGATATAATAGTGCTATAATTACTTTTAGATTATAGAAATATTCCAGGAAGAAGCTGACGCTTTCTCAATTGAATTATTTAATTAATTCATATAATAGTGCTGGAATTACTTTTAGATTATGGAAATATTCCTGTAAGAAGCTGATGCTTTCTCAATTGACGACAACGATGATATGATTCTTGTAACGACAGCAATTGTTTCTGCTGAAATTGTTTAACCAATTTTCTGATGTTTCACATCGAATGCTTCAGTAATGTGTGATGTCCGGCAGATAGTTCGATGAGATAGTTTCGATAAATATTTGTTTATTAGTTTCAGAACATTTTAAAATTCGGCTATTATGACTTTATGAATAACACCTAAATAGGGCAGAGATAGACCCATAGCTTATTATACCGATCGACATAGAATCATGTTTTGAATGGATTAGGCAATTCCGTCTATTTGTCCATTTATTTACTTATATATTTCAAATTTAAAGGTCCCCTATGGTTTGAGATACCTTTGGCCTACAAGCACTATTTTACAATTAATCCGGCTAAAATGTTGTTGTTTATAGCTTATTTGGCCCTATGCCATTTCTAGCTGAAATGGTCAATTACGGTCCATGTTTTGATAAAGCCCCAATATTAAGGTGGCTTCGAATTAAACATCTTCTCTACCTTTTTGGCGGATTTGGCAACAAATTTATATTTTATGTAGCCTAAAATTGTTCCAAGTGAAAATGAGGCATATTGTTCCACATTTTGATATAGATCCCATATTTGAGCTATTAACGCCTTAAATAACACAACAATTCCTATTAAGAACGGTTTGATGTAGCCCTACATGTATATAGATTTAGGTTAGAATTATAGCCGGTCTTACCAGCTCACATAGACCAAATTATGTATCTAGTGCTACCACGGGCTCATTTGCCCTTCATCGGATAGATCTGTCAGACTTCCTAGAAAGGCCGACCCCAGAATATACAGACATCGTTTACTCAATGCGGGACAGTAAGAACAAAGCTTCTGCCGAAATCATAGGACTCAATTCCTAACCTTCTGGCGTGTTCGCCGATCAGGCAATGTTCCGTCAGCACTGACATTAGGTTAGGTTAAAGAACGCGTAGAGCACTACCAATTTTGGCGTGCACTATTCCACTCGGAGACCGAAATGTCCATTGTGCTAGTCCTATAAAGAATTAAAGATTTGAAGAAACAGTAGAAAAATTATAGATTGAAAAATGAGGGGGTGGAAGGGGCCTTATAAGGAGTGAGAAGAACGGAAAAAAGAAATGTTGAATTAAAAGAGGAGAGGACAGAAAAGTTCTTGCGATAGACAATGCCGTTTAGGCAGATGGATGAGCGGTTGTCATCCCCAGCCATTTCAGGCAACTAATATAATTACCTAGGCACTAAAGTAGACAGTATTTCCTCTAGTGCGAGGAGATATTTTGACTTTCTTTGATCGTTTTTTTTAGCCAGATTTGTCTAGCTACCCTACAGGTGACGAGTTCGGTCCATCTCTCATTACACTCACTGAGTAAATGGCGTCGCAAGTGTTGGGCACTATGCTATGATACTATATATTTAGAAAACCTGTGAATTTCCATAAAAGTGCGTTGTGGGGACCTATAGTGGTTTTTTACAAGGAATCTTTTTGTCGAATACAAAAGCCAAAATATCCATCGATTTCTACAACGTTATTTCGTTAGTTTTGTAGGGAAATTATAAGTAGTAAGGGGATGAGCGGAGATGTCGGCTGTTTTGGGAGAAATACTTTCTGAAGTGTTTCCTTAATTTTGTTCTTTGAAGTGGAACATCTATTCCGAAGCCGTCAAGCCGCAAACAAACATTTTTTTTTAAATTAAAAAATATATGAATAATTGATTTTAGGACCACTTCCACTTCCATCCAAAGCTTATATGTTAGAGAGATTAGGTTAGGTTTATGATCAAATAAAAATTAAAATTTTTTTTGTCAAAAAAAAAGGTTAAAAAAATATCTTCTGAAGTTGTCCGATTCTAGACATGCTTTTTCGATTCACGGGAAAATGGTGAAAAGTTGAATTGACTTTAAAACTTACCTTAAAATTTTAAAGAAGAAACCATATCAGGCAAAAAAAATTCGAATTTTCTTCTTTAGCCGATTGAACTATGTATGTACTTCAGAAATATGCATCTGTACATCTGCGTGATCAATATGTTGCATAGTGTAATTTAAATATTTTTATATATATACAAAAATTTAGAGCAATTTTTAATAATTCTTTTCAAATACATATGTATTCTTGAAATGCTTTTTATAAAATCATATATCTCATTGTCATCATCATAACCATCACTACCACCACCTTTATTAGGAGTACATAAAAAAAAACACTCTAAGACATATTCTAAACTTAATCAACTCTTCAAATTCAATTTCAACACTTATTAATATTTAAATAAAACATTTTCTGCATGTTCTTTTGTAAATACATATGAATATATTTTTATCTCAACTACACAATTTATCAATTTTTTTATTGTCTTTCATCACATTATTGTTTTTCAA
The DNA here is from genome assembly GCA_963930755.1 of Eudasyphora cyanicolor. Classification (NCBI taxonomy): domain Eukaryota; kingdom Metazoa; phylum Arthropoda; class Insecta; order Diptera; family Muscidae; genus Eudasyphora; species Eudasyphora cyanicolor. Next base: position 41,905,403 of record OZ005738.1, read on the forward strand.
AAAGCTGTTTGTAGTTGTTCTTCTTGTAACACTTTCAAATAAGTAATTTTTCTATTTTTTCTTGAATTATGCTTGTTTTTTTCTGGTGAACCATAACACTTTTATTTCCGTACTTTTTGCTGTTGCCGCTTTTGTAAAGTTTGTTGGTTTGTTTTATTATGTTTTGTGTTTTCCTCTTCGTTTTCCAATTCAATTCAAAAACAACAACCAAAAAAGGACTATTTTAAAATTAAAATCCTATCCTACGTTAACAAAGCAAAAAGAACTAAACAACCACCCAGCGTTTAGAAGAAAAATCAAAAAACGTAACACACTCAAAACACACCACTCTTAAGTATATATATATATATTGTATATCCACCACGACACCTGTATTATTCCAATTTCGTAACAGAGATTTTATATAAATACTACTACTACATTTTTTATCGCAACAAAACCCCCTCAGAAATCAATCAATCTATTATAGATTTTTGGCCGAGAAAGCAGGACTCATCTATATATCTGTAAATCTCTACACGATAGTGTATAGATTTTTTGTTTGTATTTGCATATGAACTACTCTATATTTTTTAGTTTTAATTTTCAAATCCCTTTTTGATCTCTACGATAATTTTTTTTGTTTCCTTTCTTAATTTTTTTGTATTCTTTTAGCTGAAATGCAAATGACTTTATTTTTTATCTTTTCTTAATAATTTTCATTATTATTTTTTGTTTGTAAATTTTTTTAGTAGTATAAGTTGATTTGAAGATATTGTTGAAATATCTTAACAAATATTGTTTATAACCAGCTACTACTATCAATAATTAACAAATATTTTTTGATGTGTACGAAATTGTTGGTGTGATTTTAGACATGCATACACAAACACACGCAAAACATGTACTCCCTCTCCTATATCCAATATTTTATTTAAATTAAAAGAGACTGAAATATCAGTTAACATTTTTCAATATTGAGAGAAAAAACTAGAAAGAAAATTATAAATAAAACGACTAACGAACGTGTTAAAAAGTAAGATGACTTTATTTTTACAAAAAAAAACATTTGTTTTATTCACCAACATCAATAATGTCCCCTAATCACTAATAATAAATCTCATGTGCGCTGTCAAAATAGGAAAAAATTGCCGAACACACCCAAACACGTCTAACCTTTATATATCCCAAAATCAAACTAAAAATGAAAAATACCTGTTAACGCTAACATATCTTGAGGACATGTATTTGAAAATCTCCTGTGAACATATATAAGTCTACATATTTCTTGAAATGACCTCCTATACAGGGTGGGCCATTTAAAATTTTAAATTTGAATCGGCTATATAAAAAAATACTCATATTTTTTTTATGTTTCTGGTTTTATTGGAAAGGTTCTACTTTGTCATTTAATAAAGGAACACAATATCATTCATATGACTACCACGACTGGCTCGGCAATTGAGAGTTTTAGGGATGAAAAGGTACGGGTGGGCCATTTAAAATATGACTACCACGACTGGCTCTGCAGTACCTCTTCCGATCAAGCCAATTTTTCAGTCATTTTCAATTGTTTCGGGTCGAATCTCTTCAATGGCAACTTCGATTTTCAACTCTTCAGTTGTCTCTGGATGCTTTGCGTAATATTTATCCTTAATGACTCCCCACAGAAAATAATCCAAAGGGCTCAAATTACAAGTCAAAGTAATCGGTAGTTCAAATTTAAAATTTTAAATGATCCATCCTTTACCCTCGCTTTTTGAGCAATGAGATATGGAATTTGATACTTTGTGTGGATGGAATTTTGCTCATTCTTTGTCAGATTCAGTCATTGGAAAAGTAATCTAAAATATAGAATATGAGGATATTTCTACTGCAGTGATGGGGCATTATTTTCGTATAAATTTATAAATTTGTGGTGACTGTAGGATCTTGACAAATACTCCCATTTCAATTGAACAATAGATTCAGCAAAAATAATACACTTTTTGAGAAATGTTTTATGTAATTTGGTTTGGGAGATGCCCAGAACTGTGGAAAAAATGTACTCATTCGTAAACAGATTATAGTCATTAGACAAGTTGTCTAAAATATAGAATTTGAAGATATTCAGATGATTGCTTCAGAAGATATGAGGATATTATTTTCCTATGAGTTTTTAAATTTGTGGAGGTACCAGAAGGTTTTTTTTAGCAAATATGCCAATTTTTATTGAACAATAGATTCTGTAATAAGTGTACACTTTACCGAATTTGTGTACTCTGGGATACAAATTATAAACTATTAAATTCAGACTTACGCCCATACCTCACCTTGAACCACTGCTTTAAGAAGTCTCTTAGCTATGTAAAGGAACCCAGAGCCCAGATTAGCCAACTATCCTTTCGAATGTTTGGAGATCACAGAGATCATTGGTAGCAATTGTCAATATCTCTGCGTGTCCTCGTATTACACAGTGATACGCCAAGATGATAAAATATAAAAAGAGGCGCCGGGTAACTAAGACCATGTGCGCTCGACAATGAAAGAAATATAAACTATGAAATCTTAAGTAGGAAGATAATAATCACACGCTATGATGATACTTATATAAAGGAGAAATAGGAATTTCACTTCTATTTTTAAAGAAATTATAGCATTAGAGTACATATACATATATACAAAGCGGATTAAGGATGTAATAAAAATAAACTCCTGGTACAGATTTTGGTTTAAACATCACTCAGATCATGAATACCCAAAGCGTATCGTATCCGAGGTAGCATACCCTGCGAGGAGCAATCCAGAATCTTGTCAATAGACAAATCTATATTAGAAAAATTGCATTCCACAAGAATGTGCGAAACCGATAGAAAATCGACACAATAGTTGCACCTAGGAGGAACCGTACCTTCGTAATAATGACGAGTGTTGCGCAAACTGGTATATTTTCACTAATTATCTGCCGTAATTCCACTAATTGGTAACAATGGCGCCGTGACTTGTAAGAAGAAAGCAATGCAGAATAGGCTGAAAAAAGTAATAACTGTGAAATATATTTACAAAAATCTACTATTCTTTCGCAATTTTCAACACAATTGTTTCAATTTCGGTCTTCTCCATCTATTTATTCAATAATAACTCTGTATAGCATTTTTCAGTTTATTGATTTGGGAATCGATTCTGAGAATTCGACTTGAAATTAGCCCAAAAAATAAGAACTTCTGCATTATAGTCAAGTTGGCTCAGTTAATAATTTAATGGCCATACGATTTTTTTTGCTCATGGTGGATTTTTTACGTATACGTATTACGTATTCGTATTTTTCAATATTTTACTGACTGAAAGATGCAGAAGTTCATATTTTTTGGGGCTACTTTCACGTCCATTTCTCAGAATTGAGTCTCAAAATCACGTGTTGTACTGTGTAAGTGACAGATTAAGTTAGGAGTGGCAGCCTGTAAAACTGACTAACTTACGACTATATATACAGTCCATTGTGTTACCACAGGGACGTAAGGCAAAACATAAGTTATCCCTAGCCCCTCCCGATAAAACAAATTGGATTCCTTTAAAAAGCTCAAAAGTTGGCGGATTCTAACATTAGCCAAATTACCTAACTCCCCAAAGAAATAAGGTTGCACGCCGCCTTCTATAGAGAGAGCGGCGCACAGACACAAATGGTGCAATTTTTATTCCTCCTACATCTCTCTGCGTGCCGTGCAATAAGACAGTGACCCGTCATGACAGAATGTATAATGAAGAATTTCTTACAATTTCCACCATGGCAACACCGTATCCGATTGATTCAGTAACCCACGTGAGAAACTATGAAGAACCAATATCTCTTAAAATCGTGTAACGGATCGTGTAAGTCATCTTGTGAAGAGAATTTGACTAAATTCATGGATTTAGAAGTGATACAAGATCATTCTAAATTTCTCGTTGTTGGTAGATAAAAGAATCTCACTTAGTCCGAAAGAGACTTCATCGAAACTCGCCAAAGCAACTTATATATAAATTAATAATTTTTGCAGACGTACTTACCAGTCAAGTCGTCAAAATTTCTGAAAAATGCATTCTTGTTTCTCTAGATCACAAAGATCACTGTCCGTCTGCCTGGGTCGGTAATGTGATTATTTGGTGGACTTCGGCGATTTCTACAAACCGAGTATGTATAGAATTGGAACCTATCAAAAGGTTCTGCTGAGCTAGTCGTTTAAGTTCCGCACTCTTTATTTTTATAAAAATATCAATTGGTTGAATATATATTATTTCTAAAGGTCTTATGGCGGTGGATTTCTTCGCACTTGTCAGGTAGCTAAGTGGAACTTACTCATAGCTTTAACATGTGTAAAGCCCTGTAATAGTCCACCAAGTATGACAGGTATAAATCAGAACAGGTCTAACCACAGCTAATTAAGTAAGTTTAGGTTTTAACCCCCTCCTATGCACTTCTGACATTAGTATAAGGCAGCCAAAACATTCTTGATACGAGCATCTGTATTTGCTATCCAATATAACACCTAACAGTTTAGCAAAATTGGACATGTGAATTGTAGTTCTTTGAAGCTTCGGTAATCTATACTCCGGTAGTTTATTTCTATAAGTGAATAGTACCAGATCTGTCTTTGTGGGATAAATAGTTAAACCACAACCTATTGTCCAGTTTGATATACGAGTATATCTTAGATAATCCTCCAAGATTAGGGATACCGTTGATAAAAAAAAAATTACCTATGGACAATACAACGTTATCGTCGGCATAGGCACTTTCCCTAATTCCCGATGAGTCCAATCTGGATAAGATTTTGTTTACTACTAGGATCAATAAAAGTGGTGAAATAACAAACCCACGAGGAATTCCTCCTCATCACGAAAGTATTTGCGAAACAGGCCGTTATATCCCTATAATTTAACATAGTCATAATCCAGATACATCTATACCTGTTTCGCTTAACACCGCCTCGATAGCTGAGTGGAAAACATTATTGAAGACACCTTCTATATCTAGGAACGCTTCAAGCGTGAACTGCTTGAAGTCCAAGGTGACCACGCTCACGTTTGGTGACCAACCATGTGGTGAATAGTTAGTTACCCGCAGTCAAAATGGTTCATTTGTCGGTTCCCCAAGTGCGACTTGATGGTGTGCCAAACTTGAAGAGACTGTCAAATGTGATAACCGAGAACCTTAGGTGGAACCTTGGTTATCGGAATTCTTGTGTCATCGAATTCCTCCTTTACTTGCGCTGTCCATGTAGTAAACAGTGTGGCCGATGATTTTGTGGCGGATATCTTCAAGTTGCTCGCATCGAAGAAATTGGTAGCCAGGTAGACATTCAGCTTTCCACATATGTCATCGATCAAGGAGCCCCACGCCACAATCGTAAAGCCATCAGCATATAATACGATTTCAATGCTGTCAGGTAGTGGTGCAATATCAGAATGGCCGAATTTAAACAGTGTCGGAGTTATCACCCCATCTTGCGGAATTCCCTGTTTCACACTGCGGGATTTGAACTTCTTGTTTCTGAATTCAACTTACGACATGCTCCCACAATGTTATTCACGACCCAACGTTTCAAACTGTTCGGAAGAAACGTGTTGTCGATGTCTTCAAAAAACGTTGGAGGAATAAAACCTCAAGTGACTTTGCTACTGGCGAGAGGAGGGAATCGGCCTGTAGCGAGACCAATCTGCGAATTTTCCAGGCTTCACGTACTATTAGAGTTATCGGGGACAAGTTGAGGGCTTTAGTCAGGAACTCGACTCCCGGTATATTCAACTGCTTCAGCATCAGCATAGATATTACGTTGGGACCAAGCGCCTTTGTGACTTTGGCTGCAGGTGACATTTGAAACTTCACCAACAACTAAACTGTGGTGGTACTTCTTCAACTGCTTCAGCATCAGCATAGATATTACGTTGGGGCCAAGCACTTTGGATGACTTTGCGCTACGGTTGACGTTTGCAACTTCACCAACAACTAAATTGTGGTGGTACTTCTTCGGCGATGAATTTCAACGCGCTCATCTGCGAGTCACGTTGCATCTGCTGGGAAATTAGGTCGTATTTCGGGTATTCGACCAGTAGGGATAAGGCGAGTGACTGCTGCGTTGATGATGTCTCGGAATTTCTTCTCAGCTACCTGAACATCTGAAGGATAGGTAGCGTTTGCTTTACCAGGGCTGTTGACTTTGAGAACATGTTTAATTCTATTCAATATGCAATTTTCTAATTTTGCAACAATTTCGTAAGCACACTCAAAACGAACCAGTTGTCTTGATGATGTATAATATTAGCTTGAAATTTACAAATAATACCTACACATTTTATCAACATAAAATCAGAACTGCTTCTGTCCTTTCACTCCTCCTCCAATTCATATGACACTTTCAAATTCAAAAATTCAACTCAATTTCGATTCCATGAGTTTCCAAACACCCCCTAAGTATTACCAATCCAATAACTATTACATTCAACAACACATAACAACAACAACAAAATCAAACATTTTCTCGGCATTTCATTTGTGTTTATGGTTTGCAAATATTCATTTCATTTATACGTTTTTTTGCAATATTTTATTTTGAATTTATTGGTTTAAGTTTAGTTGAAATTGAAACTGAAAGAATGATGAAAGTTCCACAAGTAAAACTACAAATGATCCGATGTCAAAATATCTTTGTAGATCTGCGTCCTGCTTTCTCGTCGGCATCTGAGGCAAAACTCCATACAAATCCGAATTGTGAAGAATTTGAAATGAAAAAAACTAACGAACAGAGTCCCGACAACCCAACAACACCAGAACATGAGCCCGAATCCGCGCCATTGTTAGAGACGACCAACAAAGAAACGACAAAGGCGACGGTTGACAATGGTGATTCGCCCGCCGCCATTCAAAAAGTCATCTCACCTCCTAATACCAATCCCATACAAGATGCTGTCGAAGCTGTGGACGCCAGTTTGCCCTCGCCCACCTCGGCCAATGGCAAAACCACCGGATGTGGAGGGAATTGTTTTAAGAGTGGGAAAAAGTGTAAAAAACGTTGGATTAGTGGTAATTCCGATAAAAACACACCACAAATGTCCCAGGTCTATTGTCCAACCTGTGATGATTTTGCCAATGAGACTCCGGCCTGTTTGAATAAAATGCCCGACAGGAAGTCAAAAATCAAACCCAAGACCATATTGAGCGTGGAAAGCGAATTGGTGGTTACCAAGAGGGGAAGTCTGAAATTTACCGATCGGAAAACGACGACGGGTGGTTCGAATATAGCGCGCTGCTCATCTCTAACCACGGCTGATCGCAAGGGCAAAAAACCCGAAGTGGTGGTAAATATTAAAAAAGACAAACTCAAGGCTAAGGAAAAAGACAAAGAAAAGGATAAGGATAAAGATGTAGCAAAAGAACGTACCAAAGATAAAGTTTCTAAAACCAGCAGTCTATTGGCCAAAGTTTCGCCCAAAAAGCTAAGAGCAAATCGTTCGTTAAACAGCTCAACAACGAGTGATAAAACAAAAACCGCCACCACACCTCCTACAAAAAAGAAGGAAAGTGTCAACAACGGCAATAAAGGGGAGACCAAAGCCCCCATTGCCACCAGCAATATCCCCAAAAAAGATTCTACCACCGATTCTTGTCAGGAATATGAAATAGCCGATGATGCCATATCCCTAAATGGTGGAGATATCTCTCAAGTTTCAGATGGTGGCGGTGGCAAAATGATAATTCTAACCGAAACCGATTCTATGATCACCGTAAGAGGCAAAGAAGAATTGCCGGTCGTTGAAGAACCTTCGCCCCTATCGCCCTCACCCCAAATGCTGGGGGAAATTAGCGAAGCTAAACCAGTGCAAAACTATAAATTTGAAAAATGTGTTCGTGTACCTGTAACCACAGACAGCCATCCATTACAAACCGCCACCGGCGAATCAGCTGGCGAAACGGAAGAGGAAATTAATGTTAACGTCGCCATTGATTCTCTCGATAATAATTCCTCGAATTCCTCCAGTACTCTTCATCAAGAAAGTCCCACAAAACGTCCATCCTCATTAAATGACTGCAATGGCAATTTAAATTCAGCCTCTGCCTCCTGCAATACATCGCCCCTATCGCCACCCATGTTAACCAGTGCCAATGTGGTGGATGTTGGCCAGATGTCAGCCACATTGCCACGCACCAAACGCACAGCTGCCATGCAAGCGTTTTACAATCGGGCTTTGACTTTGGTCCCCAAGAGACGGACGCCAGACGGCACTAATATCTATTATTGGTGTGATTTGTCGAAAAAGGCTTTGCAAGGTGAAATTGGTTGTTATTTTGTTTGATTTATACTTGTACATATATTCCTTACTATATGTGATTGTTTCCTAGTGCTTATTTAAATATCAAAACCTTCTATGGCTTTTTACATTCTGATTTGTTTTGTTGCATTTTTATTTTCAGAATTAGATGATGGTGCCTATAACCCTCTTTGGGCCAGTCGGGGTTTTGCACAATCTTTTCATTTTTGGAAGGAGAATCGCCGCCAACAATCCACTCCATTAAATGCATTCCTCACGTATGTTACACTGCCCTGGTGGAGCATAGCTAAAGGTAAATTTACATTTTGCAACAGTATAATTTTTTCAGTCCATTTGGCAATGGAACATGCCTCATTAGAATCCAGGCTCAGGAAATTCGAAACCTGAATGGAGTGTATATTTTCGTGGGAGGTCCCAAAATCACCCTACCTAACAACAAATTTGGGCAAATTTTCTTTATTTTTCAGTAGCTTCGATACCCTGTTTATGGTAAGAAAAGTCTAGCTCCTGAACATAACCATCAACCACAACCTCCACATCTTCATTGCTGACAAAACTTTTTCCGCCGAGCCATTTTTTCAAGATTGGATACAAAAAATAATCCGAGGGAGCTACATTTTGCGATTAAGACGAGTGCTGAGGCAATTCGAACTTTCGCTCATTGATTTTGGCCATATCAATAGTGGATGTGTGAACTGGTGCATTGTCTTGATTGTAAGCAAACGCCGCACCCATCTTGCACATAGCTTTCTCATCATCAAATTTTTTGTCAATATGCGATGTATGACACTTTCTGAAATGCCTATGAGTTCAGCTAGCTCACGATCCTTCAATCGACGGTCATATAATAACATTTTATGGATTTTTATCAATTTCTGGCGTGGACATTTCGATCTTCCATTAAGGAAGATGTCCCGTTGATGATGATCTTCTATTGAATAAAATGGCCCCGTTTACAGACGATCTTCTATTAAAGATGATGATCCCGTTTACTGTAGACCTTCTATTAAATACGACCCCGTGTACAGATGATCTTCTATTAAAGAAGATGCCTCCTTTTACACATGATTTTCTATCAAAGAAGATATCACTTTTTACAGAGGCTTAGGAATTAAAGAAGAAGACCTGTATTTACAGAAGATCTTCTAATAAAGAAGACGACCTTCTCTTATAGATAGTCTTCTATTAAAGAAGATGACCTTATTTTACATATAATCTTCTATTAAAGAAGATCGCGAAGGATGGTTAGCGACTAAGCCATCTTCTTGTATTTGAATAATATTGATTCAGGCGCGACCTCCTTTTACATATGATCTTTTATTAATTGAGGAGCCAATTTGTAGATGCAATCTTCTGTTAAAGAAGACAACCTCCTTTTACAGATGATCTTCTATTAAAGAAGATGGTCCCATTTTACAGATTAACTTCTATTAAAGAATATTACCCTGTTAAAGATGATCTTCTATTATAGAAATTGATCCTCTATTAAAGACAAAATTCTTTTTACATATGATCTAATATTAAAGAAGTTGTCCCTCTATTAAAGATTACCCCTTTTTCAGACAATCCTCCACTAAGGAAGATGTTCCGTTTTGCCGATGATCTTCTACTGAATAAGATATTTTGCAGATTATCTTTTACTAAAGAATATCCATGGAAATTCCGCTAGGTAATACTTCGCGAAAGATTGCTAGCGACCAAACCATCTTCCAGTATTTAAATATTAGCGATCCAGGCGTGACCTCCTTTTGCAGATGATTTTTTATTAATTGTGAAGCCACTTTTTAGAGGAAGACGATTACCTTAAAGGGAGACTACCTCCTTTTACAGATAATCTTCCTTAAAGAAAATGGTCACATTTTACAGATTAACTTCTATTAAAGAAAACTTCCATATAAAGAAGACGAAATTATTTTTACATATGACCTACTGTTAAAGATGTCCCTCTATTAAAGATATTCCCTTTTTCAGACGATCTTCCAAAATGTCCTGTATTTCAGATGATCTTATTTAATAAGACGACCCCGTTTACAGATGATCTTTTATTAAACAAGATGAACCCATTTACAGTTGATCTTCTATTAAAGATGATCCCGTTTACAGATAATCTTCTATTAAAGATGATACCTTTAACATCTGATTTCCTATCAAAAAACAGAACTCTTTTTACAGACGATTTTCTATTAAAGAAGACAACCTCCTTTTGCAGATGATCTTCTATTAAAGAATACGACCTTCTTTTACAGATGGTCTTCTATTGAAGAAGACGACCTTCATTTAAAAATGATCTTCTAGTAAAGAATATCCATGGAATTGCCGCTATGTAATACTTCGCGAAGGATGTTTAGCGACCATGCCATCTTCAAGTATTAAAATAATAGTGATTCAGGCGGGACCTCCTTTTACAGATGATCTTTTATTAATTGAGAAGCCAATTTTTAGAGATAATCCTCTATTAAAGGGAGACTACTACCTACGCAGATGGTATTCTTTAAAGAAGATGGTCACATTTTACAGATTAATTTTTATTAAAGAATATTAACCTGTTACAGATATCCCCCTTTTCAGACGATCTTCCACTAAGGAAGATGTCCCGTTTTGCAGATGATCTTCTATTGAATTAGATGACCCCGTTTACAGATGATCTTCTATTAAAATAGATTATCCCGTTTACAGATGATCTTCTATTAAAGATGATATTCTATTAAAGATGAACCCGTGTACAGTTGATCTTCTTTTAAAGATGATCCCTTTTACACATTATTTTCTATCAAGGAAGATAGCACTTTTTACAGATTATTAGAAATTAAAGAAGACGAACTCTTTTTACAGATTATTTTCTATTAAAGAAGAACACCTTCTTTTACAGATAGTCTTCTATTAAAGAAGACTACCTTCTTCTACAGATGATCTTCTACTAAAGATGGTTAGCGACCATCATGGTTAGCGACCATCATCTAGTATTTAAATAATAGAGATTCATGCGCGACCTCCTTTTACAGATGATCTATTAAAGGCTATTGTAGAAGGTGTCCCTCTATTAATGATATCCCCTTTTTCAGACGATCTTCCATTAAGGAAGATGTCTCGTTTTGCAGATGATCTTCTATTAAATAAAATGACCCGTTTACAAATGATCTTCTATTAAAGATGATCCCGTGTACAGACGATTTTATATTAAAGAAGATAATCCCTTTTACACATGATTTTCTATCAAAGAAGATAACTCTTTTTACCGACGATTTTCTATTAAAGATAACAACTGTTTTTACAGACGATTTTCTATTAAAGAAGACGACCAACTTTTACAAATGATATTCTATTAAAGAAGACGACCAACTTTTACAAATGATATTCTATTAAAGAAGACGACCTTCTTTTGCAGATGATATTCTATTAAAGAAGATACATGGAGCTGTCGCTAGGTAATACTTCGCGAAGGATGGTTAGCGACCAATCCATCTTTAGGTATTTAAATAATAGTGATTCAGGCGCTTCTTCTGATTATGATCATTCCTCTTTGTACTCTATCACGTTCGAATTTTTCATTATGGGCATGACCTGTCTTTTAAAACTTAGGCAGTGAAGTATGCCATGATTCATCTTCTTCCTCCACACAGCTTGGACACATAAGCGTGCTATTATGTCAAAGTCTATGCATATAGGTTAGGTTAGGTTAAAGGACGCGTAGTGCATTACCAATTTGGCGTGCACTACACCACTCGGAGACCGAAAGGTCCATTGTGTTAGTCTTATAAAGAATTAAAGATTTGGAGAAACAGTATAAAAAATAATAAATAGTGTATGCATATACTTCCGGAGGCCTCGATGATCGGTTAGGATCTGTGTCTGGTAATAGTTCGTGCCACACGCTGCCTGTTCAGCCACAGAGTTATATTTCGGATAAAGACGCGTGTCCTCCTTCCTTTCGTCGATAAATCATAGGGACCCTGCCATTTGGCGATCGATACAGATCGCTCTTCCTTGTATACTTAGAGCCCATTTATTTTATTCTCCGGTTTTTTATACCCTACACCACACTGTGGTACAGGGTATTACGACTTTGTGCATTTGTTTGTAACGCCCAAAAAGAGAAGAAATAGAACCATAGTTTATTATACCGATCGTCATAGAATCAATTTTTGAGACGATTTAGCCATGTCCGTCTGTCTGTCTGTCCGTCTGTCCATGTATTCTTGTAATCAAAGTACAGGTCGCAATTATGGTCCGATCTCGACGAAACTTTACACATATCTTTTGTTTGGCCCAAGGACGATCCCTATTGAATTTGATTAGAATCGGTCCAGATTTAGATATAGCCCCCATATATATGTTAGCCCCGATTTGACATGTAAGTGCTGTAAAAACGTTATTTTATAACCGATCAGTATGAAATTCGGCAGAAAGAGGTTTCTTATTACATGAAGGAATACTGCCAAATTCGGAGAAAATCGGTTCAAATTTAGATATAGCCCCCATATATAAGTTACCCCCGATTTGACGTGTAACCGCCGTAGAAATTGTATTTTATATCCGATCAGCGCGAATTTAGGCAAAAAGAGGTTTCTTATTACATGAAGGAATACTGCCAAATTCGGAGAAAATCGGTTCAGATTTAGATATAGCCCCCATATATATGTTACCCCCGATTTGATATGTAAGCGATGTAAAGACTGTATTTTATATCCGATCAGTATGAAATTCGGCAGAAAGGGGTTTCCTATTATATGAATGAACGCTTTTAAATTTGGAAGAAATCGGTTCAGATTTAGATATATCCCCCATATATACGTTACCCCCGATTTTACATGTAAGCTCTGTAAAAATGTTATGTAATATCCGATCAGTGCGAAATTCGGCAGTAAGAGGTTTCTTATTACATGAAGGAATACTGCCAAATTCGGAGAAAATTGGTTCAGATTTCGATATAGCCCCCATATATATGTTACCCCCGATTTGACATGCAAGCGCTGTAAAAACTGTATTTTATATCCGATCAGTATGAAATTCGGCAGAAAGAGGTTTCCTATTATATGAATGAACACTTTTAAATTTGGAAGAAATCAGTCAAGATTTAGATATAGCCCCCATATATACGTTATCCCCGATTTGACATGTAAACGCTGTAAATATTTTATTTTATGTCCGATCAGAATTAGATAATATGTTTCTACCCTTATCGCATTGGTGGGCAGGTGTAGAGTATTATATCGTCGGCCCCGCCCGACTATGGCGGGCAAAGCTTCTAAAGTGCCCGCCATCTAACGTTTTTTTTTTCAACTAGTGCTTATTTCGTGAATGGTAACACTTAGCTCATGTCTGATTTGACAGATAATTAGTTTTATCCTTCCGCTGAACGAATATGGTTGTGTATACGCTTGAACAACGCTGGGAAATATTGCAACATTACTTTGAAAATATAGATTTTCAATTTTTTTTAAATTTTTGATATTCATTTGATTTTTATTTTTTCATTTTGATCTTGGCGGGTATGTAAACAAGCAAAATTGTCGCATTTGGGGCGCTGAAAACCCGCACGCATACATTGAAAAGCCGATACACCCAAAACGAGTCACTGTTTGGTGCGGATTTTGGTCCAAAAGCATAATTGGGCCATTTTTCTTCGAAAATGAGCAAGGAGTGGCCGTTACAGTCAATGGCGATCGTTATCGGGCCATGTTGAACGAATTTTTGTTCACAAAAATTGAAGAGGAGGATATTGGCAACATTTGGTTTCAACAGGACGGCGCTACGTGCCACAAAGCCGAAGCTACACTCGATGTTTTGCGCCCTGTTTTTGAAGATCGCATTATCAGCCGAAGAGCTGATGTCGTTTGGCCACCTCGGAGCTGCGATTTGACACCGTTGGACTATTACACTGTAATACAAAATCGAACTTTCCGAATGGGAATGGGATTAGACCAATTGCAAATGAAAGTTGACATTATCCATAACAAAACCCTCAAGGGTTTTTTTCAGTTCAGTGCGAAATTTTTTTTACATGCATTTGAAGTTGGTGATTTTGGAACGCTGTCCAACAAGAAAAGATAATTGAAAATGTTGTGCTTTTATGTTTAATAAAAGGCGTTGGGTTTCAATAAACTAAACTTAAAAAATGTTTTATTTCAGGAAGAATGTTTTGTGTGTTACAGTTAGAGATGCTACGTCTAGAGTGTTCTTAAAATTAAAAAATGGTGTATGAGCGTCTTCTTTTGCGCGTCGCTTGAACAATGATGCCAGATTGTATCATTTGGTAGGGTTACCCCTAACATCTCCCTGTTTAAGTTGTCTGTGGAGACCTGGATATGGGTTCCACTGGCAATCTTCTGGATGTTATGCGTTGTGGAGTAACGTGAGATGATGATGGTGGTGTTACAAAATCTTCATTCGATGCTGGAGTTATTTGGAATTCCTCTAGAAGAATGTCGATTGGAAGTCTTGAAGTTCGTTCCATATTGTTTTCTTGGTCCGATTCTCTGGATCGGAGTTGATCCGTGTGAGCTCTCACAAGGATGTGTCGGTCATCAACTTCAATCAAAGTGTTGTATGTGACATTGCCGATCTTCTCGATAATTTCGCCTGGTACCCAATGACTTTTGTTTGCTCTAAAATTTTTGGCGTAGACTAAGTCTCCTTGTTTAAAACTTCTATCACGTGTACCATGTTTGCGATTGTATTGCGTTTCCAATTGGGAATTTCTGTTTTGACCTTTGGATGGAGGTTTAGAAATTAAATCGTGTACCGTGCGCATTTTCCGACCTAGAAAAGACTCGGCTGGTGACTGTCCATTTGGTGCATTTGGATTGGGTGTGGAACGATAGACTTCTAAGAATGTTTGGAGAGCATTAGAAGCCGTCTCCTCTCCCTCAGATTTTTTTAAAGCTCGTTTTAGGGTGTCCACGAACCTCTCCGCTTGACCGTTGGAACTGGGATGATAACGAACAGTCCTGGTGTGTTCGATACCTCGCTGGGCACACCAACTTTCGAATTGCGTTGAACAAAATTGTGTTCCTTTATCCGATACGATTTGTTCGGGATTCCCAAATAAGGAACAGAATGATGTGAGCATTTTTAGTGTTGCCATTGTAGTTGTTGTTGAAGTCTCTAGTATGTGAGGATACTTAGAATGCGAATCCACGATTATGAGATAGTATGTGCCTTTCACAGGCCCTGCATAATCGATGTGAACTCGTTCTAATACCCGTGATGTTGTAGGCCAAGGACACAGATTGGTTTTAATAGGGCTTTTTGCTGCATGTTGACAATTGTTGCATTTTCTGCTGTACTCTTCGATGTCTTTATCAATGTTGGGCCAGTAAACATAACTTCGTGCGACGGATTTGCTTCGTTCGGCAGCGATGTGACCTCGATGAAGTTGCTTAAGAACTTGTTTGCGATATAAATCAGGCATTATTATTCGCGAGTTAAGCATAAGGCAATCATCGACTTTGGAAATCGACTCCCTCCGGTTGAAGTATGGCAATATGGAAGGATCGATGCTGCTCTTGTTTTCTGGCCAGCTGCTATCGATGTAATTGATGATGTTTTGAAGTATTATGTCTTTCTTGGTGGCTTCAACTATCATTTTGAAAGTGACAGGAAGTGTGGACACAGCTTCGTTAACATCATAACGTATATCGTTTTCTAGTGTAACTGATGCCACAATATACTCGTCCGTGGGTTTTTCGTGGTTTTCGATCAGCCGCGATAAAACGTCAGCGTGTCCAAATTCCGTTGTGTTGACATATTTGATGTCAAAATCGTAAGTCAGAAGAATTAAGGCCCATCGTTGCAGACGGTTTGCTGTATAAACCGGGATGCCTTTCTTAGAACCAAATATCGTAAGCAAAGGTTTATGATCCGTGTATAGTGTAAACTTTCGACCGAAGATCATTTTGTGAAAGCGTTTCACAGCAAATACCAGTGCTAAACCTTCCTTTTCGATCTGACTATAGTTTTTCTCCGTAGGGGTGAGAGATCGAGACACATGGTGAATGGCTTTGATGGTGCTGTCTGGAAAAGTGTGGTATATGACAGCTCCTATACCATGTGATGATGCGTCAGCGGCGACATGTATTGGCAAGTTTGGGTTATAATGCGTCAGCAATAGATCTGATGTTAAGATTCGCTTAAATTCGTCCATCGATTTCTGGCAATCTTTTGTCCACTTGAACTGGTGATCCTTTTTCAAGAGATCATCGAGTGGTTTCCGAAGTTTCCTCATATTGCTCACATATTTGCCGTAGTGATTGATTGAACCCAACAGAGATCTGACTTCGGAAACGTTTTGTGGCGTTTTGAGGTCTTGAATTGCTCGAATTTTATCAGGATCAGGACGGATGCCGTTTTTGTCGATTACCTGTCCGAGATATTTGATGGAAGGCTTGAAAAATTGACACTTTTCAAACTTAAGGCGAAACCCAAATTCTTGAATTTTCTGTAATAAAATATTCAAATTAGTTTTGTGCTCTGTTACAGATCTACTTGCCAAGACAATGTCGTCTATATATGCTCTGGAACCTTCGATGCCGGCACATAACTGGTCCATTATACGCTGGAAAGCTCCAGGCGCTGACTTTACTCCAGGAGTGAGACGATTAAATCTGTAGAGACCCTTGTGTGTGTGTATCGTCAACAAGTCTTTGCTCTCATCATCCACTTCTACTTGCAGATAGGCGTCAGAAAGATCAAGATGGCTGAATATAACACAGTCATGACAGTCAGCGAGTATCTCTTCAGGAGTGGGCAGAGGGTATTGGTTTGGCTCGATTGAATTATTGAGACCGGTGGAGTAGTCTGCACAAATTCTAATTTTACCATTCCTTCTGCTGACCACTATCGGCGCTGCGTATTTTGAAGAGTCCACTGGTGTTATAATATCTCCTTTCTCGAGTCTGTCTAATTCCGTTTCGATCTCTGTTCTTACGGCATAAGGAACAGGTCGTTTAGCGATGTATATTTCTTTGGAACCTGGTAGAAGTTGGATGTGGACCTTGGTTTTGGTACAGAGTCCAAGGTTGCTGTTGTCAAAAACGGATTCGAACTTGCTTTTCAATGTGGATATGTATTCATCTGTTGTGATTTGGCGACACCATGCAGAAATGGGTTTGTCCCAAAGACGAAAACGTTCTATCCAATCGATGCCCATGATGTCCAATTGGTCTATATCTGTGATGTAGCATTCGAGAAGCAAAGTTGTGTCGGCTATCGTGACGTTGCATGTACACTTTCCAAGAATGTTGATATTGTTGGTGTTAACGTCAGTTGCAGTGTCATTAGTCTCCGATACGTTTGGTGAGCCTATGGATTTCCATGTGGTACGTGATATGATGGATATATCCGACGCAGTGTCAATCTGAAGTTGAACTGGTTTACAGTTTAATGTTACGTTGATGAATTTACGTAATTCTCGGAAATGTAGCCGCTTCGAAGAGAATACCGCCTTGGTGTTGAATTTGGACTTTTCGCTTTTGGAGGACTTGTCTGCGCTTTTGAATGATGGATTCCCTCGCTTAGCACTTACACAATAATTATCCTTATGGCCAGTTTGTTGGCATTTACAACACTTGTGACTTAGAAATGGACAAAATTTGGCGTAATGCATTTCACCGCAGAGCCAGCAAGGTGTTTTAGGCGTCTTATTGGTATTCTTGTTCTTCTTCGAGGATTTGTTAACCGCACAGATGGATTTTGGTTGATGTTCAATCAGCGTGTTATCTCTTTTCAAATCCATTATTCGCTGAGTTTCATCTACAAGAGTGTCTAGCGTTGTAGTATCTTTGGCTTCATCCAGTAATTTCAATAGTCTGATACGGATGTCGTTATCCTTACTGGATTTTAGACCCAAGACGTAGATGAGGCACTTGAATTGGTCGACTTGCATTTCGCTCAGCTTGAAGAGTTCGCACTGCAAGTTAACTCTGCCTGCATATTCCTTGAAGTCCTCGCCGTCCACTTTCGCCATTTGCAGACACTTGTAGCGTTGTGAAACTTGTGTTTCAACCGTACCAAAAAGCTTATTCAGTTTCTCTATTGTGTCTTTGAGAGTCATTTCCGATGGTTTCTTGGGTAGCACGTAGTTTCTAAATCTCTCATGCACTTGGTTCGACATTTTCCTCCATAACAGGGCAACTTTGTCGTGATCTTCCAGGGAGTGCGCTTCCTTGTCGAATACGTGTACATAGCGGCTGTACCACGTCTGAAAAATCAATCCACTTTCAGGTTCGTAGACAAAGTCCGTCATGGAGTGTGCGAGAGATTCCATTAGCGCTGCTTTAGAAGTGCTGGGACTTTTTGCATCGTTTTTGGAATCTTGTGAGCCTTGAGACATGAGAAGATTTGTGAGTTTCTGTAACAATTCGGTTTGCATGTTCATGGCCGCTTGTTGCTCTGCCAATATTTTCACAATTCTTTCGTCTGACATGGTTCTCGTTTGGTTGTAGGAAATTGGGCAAAAATAAACACATACATTTATTTGTTCACCGTCCTCGTCGCCAGTTGTTGTGCTTTTATGTTTAATAAAAGGCGTTGGGTTTCAATAAACTAAACTTAAAAAATGTTTTATTTCAGGAAGAATGTTTTGTGTGTGTTACAGTTAGAGATGCTACGTCTAGAGTGTTCTTAAAATTAAAAAATGGTGTATGAGCGTCTTCTTTTGCGCGTCGCTTGAACAATGATGCCAGATTGTATCATTTGGTAGGGTTACCCCTAACAGAAAATTTGATAAAATAATGATTATTTCTTTTTATTATCATGTAAAGTGTTGGTATCTTACGGTTTTTGGGGTCGAGGAAATCATTTATTACCTACAACTCACGATAGATGGCGCTGACATGCAAATGGTGCTACTTCTTGTCGATTTTCATTGAAAAAATTACCAACTTCAAATGCGTGTAAAAAAATCTAGCACTGAACTGAAAAAAACCCTTGAAGGTTTTGTTAGGGATAATGTCAACATTCATTTGTAATTGGTTTCATCCCATTCCCATTTTGGTTGTTGCACTGTGTTATTTGTGGGGTGCCCTCAAAAGATAAGTGTTACGCCGACAAGCCTGAGACAATTGACGCTTTAAAGGACAATATTCGTGAAGCCATTGGTGAAATACAGCTGCACACAATCGAGAATGTGCTTAAAAATTGGACCGATCGTGTAGGCTACTGCATGGCCAGCCGAGGCAGCCATTTGAATGAAATTATTTTCCATTATTAACCGGAAGGATTGTACTTTCAAATAAAAAAAGAAATTTGAGAAAATATTCAGTAGTTTTTTTTATAGCATTTAAAAAAAAAGTTATTTGGCGGGCCCTTTAGTTTGCCAATGGGTACAAGCCCTGCAATCACACCTGCTGCTTCCTCCGATATGGTTCTTTACCCATAAATTGTACGAAGACAGCCTAGTCTGTGTATGGAAACTGATTTTTTTCCTGTGGGTATTCAGCACCACTTCACCAGCCCAAACGGCAATATCTTTATATCACTCACCGTTCTATTCTGATAGGTTTCTAAAACGATTTAACCGTTGTCTCCAATTTACCTACACCGAAACTCAATTTCTACTTATATTCAATGACAATTTTAGTAATTTATAGATTTAGTTCTCTGATGGCTCAGAAGGAATGCAATGAAGAATGACATCACATTAATCTGTCCCCTTCAGAGCCAGGCATAATTGTGCGAATGGTGTGTCTAAGAAAATCTAAAAGAATTTCCAGTTGTTATCCTTTTCATTATCAATAAAAGATCTAAACGATTGATAAGCAGAAGACACTGTAGTCTCCTAATCGTTTTTATATTTTAATATTTATTATTTAAAAAAACCTTTAGATATATATTCTAATTTCCTTTTCTCTTTCTATCCCTCTCTGTCTTTTTCAGATTTGCTAGATCATCGCGAGACACCTATACTAACCTTTTAGTATTAAATTATTTTTTAAGTTTCCTTAAATTTATCTAAGAAAAAAGGGTAAATTCTGTAGAAAGTCATTGAAAATCTCAAGTTTTGCTAAGACTTTCTGCATTATTTATTAAAATTATTTTATATTATTTTATACAAAATTCTATTAAGATTTTAATTCAATATTCGGCAGAGTATTTCAAAACTCAGAATTCTAACAAAAGTCTGAAACATTTAAGATTAGATGAAATAATTTTAACAATTTAAAAGCAGTTACGGTGCATATTTCTCCAAAAAATTGTTCTGTAATTGATTATCATCTTTTGATGAAATAATTTTAACAATTTAAAAGCAGTTACGGTGCATATTTCTCCAAAAAAAAATCTGTAATTGATTATCTTCTTATGTTAAGTCAAAAATTCCAAAGATATTTTTTTATTTAAGAATAATTATGGCTTGAGAAGGAGGAGCACATTTTGTGATAGATTCTAGTATACCTTTAATATATTTTTGAAAAATTTTAGAATTTATATTTTTGTTTATATGTATATGTATTACCTGCCAATAAAATTTCACCATTCGAGCATTATTCAATATATTATTTGCCCATGAAATCTCAAATCAGCGTTAAATTCAAATTGTGATTATTATTTTGTTGTTTTAATTTTACAAAAAAGTGATATTTTACTAAATATTTGTAATATTATTTATTAATAATGTATGTACTTAAATTGGCTTTTCTTCTAAGTTATTATTAAAATATTAAAACAAGTACAATATCTCAATTATTATTTTTTCACAATTATAACTATGATTCCTAACGAACTATTTAGCATGCTTATAAAAATATATTTAAAACAACACATACACATACATACCTATACTCATCACATCTGCATATTGCAAAAATCAAACTTTATAGTCGATATTTATATTCGAATAGAGCCAAACAGAAAACGAGAAAAATCAAGACAAACTTTTGATAGAAAACATTTCAATACAATAAAATAGATTTAAAAAAATGAAACGATCACCTAACCCCAGGAGTCATATACATACTCGTATATAATACATACGTGAACAAAAAAAAACGAAAACGGAAAAAGGAATTAATTAATTGATAGTCGTCATTAGACACATTGTTGAAAATCCATTTAAAAGGCAACTTATATAACGCTAGTATATATACATATATTTATATAATTATGTAATTGGAAGAATCCATACTAAGACAGACCGATCGATACATCAGAACACACACACACACACAAATTTATTTAAAATAAATTATATACATTTAAATGAATAAAGACAAAGATTATATTATTTTAAATAAAATGTAAAATGTGAATGTTTTAATAGTAAACAAATATTTGAAAATTGTTTTATAATTCCAGGGAGTTTCCTCCACAAATGTGTAGGTCTGGGTTCTTTTCCGGGAAAATCAAGTTGGTTACATTGATCTTAAATAGTAGCCTTACAAATTCGCGGAATAATAACGCATGCAAATAATGCGAAAGCGAAATAATTGAAAATGTGATTAAGAATCATAACCTTGAAGACGTCTCTACCAGGCATGTTACAGGTTTTGTACGAAATTGGTTCGTTTTCGTTTTTCAAAATCGTATCGTTTTAGTTTTGCTTCTACAGCTTTTGTACGTTTTCATGAAATCGAAAGAAAATGAAAACCGAAAAACACTATCAAAAATATGGCAGAATAGAAGTCAGAAACAGCTGTTTCAGCCACCGCCGTCAACAATATCGTTTCGACTCCAGATTCTGATTGCCGGTACTGAAAATAAATAAAACGTTAAAGCCAAAAATAAACAAAAGAAAATAATGCCTGGAATTTCAATTGCTGCAGTTGCTGCATTGATGGAGGAAGAGAGAAATATACATTCTGAAACAAAATTACACCGCAGAAGTTTGCGAGATGCATCAGATCCATTGTTCCAAACAAATGGAGTGTAAGTAAATAAGTATATCGCGACCTAAGAGTGTAAAGGCGCCAAGTCCAATATTTAAAATTTTACAGGAGTGGCAAAATACTTACTATATATGAATGTTTTTATAGGGTATATGGACTTAGCGCTTTTACGATTCAGCTTTTAAAGATGACAAAGCATGATTTGTTTTGCCTTTTTGTTTTATCGTTTGAATAAAGAGGCATTTTTAATGGTACTGGAAAAAATTTAACCGTTCCTGAAGAGCTCCACAATACCGGGAATTATTCAATTGGCAACAACTCTTCGTTTTCTTGCTACAGGATCGTACCAAGGTGTTATAGCCAAGGACGTAGAGCTAAGTATGGGAAGAAGCTCCGTTTCAGTTATTCTATGGAGAGTTATGAATGCTCTCGAGAGTAAGATATGTCCACATTTCATAAAACTAAGAATGACGCCTGAAGAGAAGACGAACTCAAAATTGCACTTCTTTTCAAAATAACAGATAACTGGCATAATTGGATGCATAGACGGTAGTCACATAGAAATTTCGAAAACCACAGAAGATGAGTCTCTCTATTACAATAGGAAAGGAACATATAGCTTAAACGCAATGATCGTAAGTAATAGCTATTTTCAAAGAAATGAATTAGATATGTGATTACATGTTTTTAGATATGTGATTACAACATGAAAGTAAGAGCTGTGGATGCTTGCAGGCCTGGGTCTTGTCACGACGCATTTATTTGGGGCTTAAGTGGAGCAAGAAAGTATCTTTTAAATGAATACAGAAATGGTGATACGAATTCTAGTCTATTGGGTGATTCTGGCTATGGATTAGAACCGTTCTTAATTACGCCATACAAAGATGTAACCGTCGGAACTATGTAGCACAAATTTAACAAAAAACATACATCAGCTCGTAACATTGTAGAGCGTGTAATTGGCGTTATAAAAAAAACCGGTTCAGATGTTAACTGGTAACATTGGTCTATAGCCCGAAAAAGGTTATTAATATTTATATTATAAATAACGTGTGCTGTGCTTTGCATAACATCTGCAGAGAATACAACGTTGAACTTGAGGAAACCCATATTTTGAACATCAATGAGGAAATTGAAGTAATGGATGAAATTGATTATGACGTGGGAGATACTTCTCAAAGAAGTCTGTTCAACGCAGGTACTCTTATAAGAGACAGTATAGCAAACCAAATTAATTTCTAAAATAAATTTTATTTGTTTAAGTAAAAAGTAAAAAAAAAAAACATGAATTCAATAAGTTTCCTATAATTAGTATAAAAAAACTGTCTAACCGTATTTAATACGAAAAAGGCACGTTAATAAATGAGATCAAAAAAATTTCTACGTTTTTTTTTTGGTTTTAGATGCAATTTTTGGATTTCTCCTTTTCAATGCTCAGTCTTAGTTCTTCGATTTCAATTAGCTTTAGCTTCACATCATTTTTCTCGCACAAACTTTTTTGTACTGCTAGGTTGCGTAGCTGATCGTTTTCAGCTTTTTTTTTCCAAAATATTACATAGCCTATCCAGTTTGTCATTCATAATTTTGGATTCATTTTTGTGTTCCTCCAGATGTTTGCAATATTTTCTAAATATTTATTTTCTTCAGACAGAAGGCTACTGAAGTCCGGTTTTGGTGTATTGCTTCCAATACCTTTTGGAGTGCTTGTAGTTTTTGGGACAATGTTTGATGATGGAGTACATGGTCTGCTTCTTTTTGGACTTGGCTGACGCGAGGTGACAGAGTTTGATGAATTTGTAAGAGGCTCTGTAGAGCGTGGGGTGCTAGATTCGGCTCTTTTAGAATCGAAAGTGAGTGGGGATCTTGTTCTTCGACTTTTTGAATGAGTTATAGTGCCAGAGATTGCTTGTTTTGATGTTGACGCAGAAAAATCAATTTCTTCATTCTCTTTATCACTTTCTGATTCTCCATCATTCGTATTACAAAGCATATTCATACTTTGTTCGAAATCCAGCTCGCCAAAGCTTCTTCCACCATCGATTCCGTCCAGGAGTGTAAAAGGCACAAATTCTGGCGATTGTTTCCTCCTGATCAGACAAAACATACTGATTATATTCTCCACCACCAGTTTTTTTATTCTCTCCCTTGTTGTGATACATCCTTTTCTTTACATTAGCCTTCCAATCCGCCCAGTTTTTTTTCCATTCACAAAGACTTTTTGTTGGTGGTCCGGCACAATTTAATTGGTTTGATAATTCTTTTCACAAAGACTCCACAACCACCTTGTCTCCTTTAACATACGCCCTGGCAATGTCTTGGTGGCATTCCATAAAATTGACCAAAATCTTGGCTTGATTACTGTTTCTGTGTTTGCCCCTTTAAATATATAACATTTATTATTATTTATTAAGTTTAACATTAAAATAAAAACTTACATTTCATTGGTCGAATCTTCTTTTTTGATTCTTGTTTCTTTTTTTTAGTTTCAGGGTTGCATTTTCTCTTATTTTTTATTTTTGTTTGTTTTATGGTTGCTTTAGAGTGTATAGCACTTCGAAGACCAAAAGTATTAAAATTTTCGTACAAAAAGTATATTTTTTGATTGAAATTAATACAAGTATTATTCATACTTAATCCTTAGTAGGATTATGAATGTCATTCTTGGAAATCATTCTGTCATTCTCAAATGCCTCTTCATAAGAAGTGTTAAGTCTGGACCAGTTGAGATCTGGATGATGTAACCGCCTCCATTCAAACTGGATTGGGGGAGATGTGATGTTAACCTATCCATGGTGTGTTCAGATGATACGCTACATCAGGTTTCCAGCCAATCTCACTCAGTTAGTTCACAGTTCTTTGGACGCCAGCTTCCAGAAACTGGAAAAAAATCCCTACACAGAACTTCTGCAGCTCTCATGTCCATGTCCATACATTATCATCCTCTCAGCGCGGAGAAGTGATTTTGCTTATGAATCACTTAAACCACAATAATTACCCTTAGCTGTCAATCTTCTTAACCTAAATGTGGTATAGAAGAGCATCATCTGCCATTTCATTCCTCTCTACATACATACATACATATTTGTTTATTTATCAGCTGAATATTTTTTTTCAATTGAACTTTAAGGTTACCGGCGACAGCAAAAATCGAAGGCAAATTGAATTTTGTGATTATTTGTTCAATTACAGACATAAACAACAAAGCAATTTAAGACAATTCAATTGAATTAGAGTAACAAAAAGGCAGTAAAATCTCTAATAAGTACATACATATGTACAAAAATTCTATACATATTTACAAATTAGCAAATTTTTAAAATAAGAAATGTTTATTACTTTGTTAGTAATTAACAGAAAATTGAAATAATTGCACAATTTCAGACATTGTTGTAATAACTCTTATCAGATAGATAATGGAATGAGGAAAAATGTTCTATGTCATGTAATGTTGAACTTCCATGTGATGATCAATTCAAAGGTTTGAATTTTATATTGATTTAAATGTATTTTAGTAGATTCATATTCAGATTCCTTATAGCAACATTTCAAGATTATTTAGTTTTATGTTAAAAATAAATTATATAAACATAATTCTTAATTAAAAAAACATCTCATTTTGATACATCTTATCATGGAAGAATCAAAAAATAAGAATAATAGAAAATGGGAAGAAACAATTTGAAGTATTATTCCATGTCTCTACTATTTTGATACGATTTCAAAAAGTCAAATCAACCCAGAGGCGTAGATCTTCAGATAGCTGAATCTAGAAATAAGCTGATTGATGAAGAATAAAGGCGATATGACTGGATCATTCGAAGCAATACATTGATAACAGAATTGTGACTGATCCGAAGAGGAACCCAGATTATTTTAACATGCATTCATTTGTAAGAAGTTGCTGACCCCAATAAAAACGATACGTCATCCAAAGCGCGTTAGTCGAGTACTTACTGAAGGACCTCCACTTGTCCCTTACCACTCTACCAAATAGTACCCAAGATGTAGAAAAGTGAAAATGAAACAATTGGATTTACCGGGACTCGAGTGCCTGAAAAATAAACCGCTAAAATTTTATTTGGATGTGGTAGAGAGATAAAAGAAAGATGTTGGAAAAACATTGACATTTACGTATCCACATCCAATTCAGAGGGATTCTGATGTCAGGTTAGGTGGGCTGCCTAATAAGTGTCATGACACATTTTAGGCACACATTTTGTATATTCCTCTGTGATGGCTGGGTTCAAAAAGGTAAGGTAGCTGCTTAAGCATCTAGAGAGATTGATCGGAGCTTTGAAACAACCGATCTGGTCTCTCTAGGTGGCATTTTTCCACTCATCGTCAATGGTAGAGGGTCTACCATGAAGCAATGAATGCTTTGTGATGGTAGGATATAATTGCCTTCTGGACCATTTGCGCATCTACTTGCATGAATGCCATTTTTATTCCTTCATTGACAGGATTAAAGGTCAATGAACCCGAATTAAAGATAATTGACCCCTGATTAAAGGCGATTGAACCCGATTAAAGGTCAATGACATCCATTAAGTCATTGACATCGGATTAAAGGTCAATGATACCGATTAAATGTCAATGACCGCGAATTAAAGGTCAATCATCACGGATTAAAGGTCAATGATCACGGATTAAAGGTCATTGACCACGGACTAAAGGTTAATGACGCCGGATTAAAGGCCAATGACGCCGTATTCAATATCAATGAGTCCGGATTAAAGGTCAGTGACACTGATTAAAGGATTATGATCCCAGATTAAAGGTCTATGAACCCGGATTAAAGTTCAATGACCCCGATTAAAGGTCGATGACCCATACTAAGATCAGCGATCCCGAATTGAAGATCAATGACCGCGATTAAAGATCAATGACACCAATTAAAAGTCATTGACACCGGATTATAGGTCAATGACCCCGGGTTAAAGGTCAATGACCCCCGGATTAAAGTCAATGACCCTAGATTAAAGGTCAGTGAGCCCTGATTAAAGGTGAATGAGGTTAATGACCCCGATTAAATGCCGATGACCCCTATTAAAGGTCAATGTCCCCGATTAAATGTCGATGACCCCTATTAAAGGTCAATGCCCCGGATTAAAGGTCAAAGACCACTGACTAAAAGTCAAGGACTCCGTCTTAAAGGTTGATGAGGTCAGAGACAGCGATTAATGGTCAATGACCTCTACTAAAGATCAAAAACCCCTACTAAAGATCAATGACCCGAATTAAAGATCAATGACCGCGATTAAAATGACCCACTATTAAAGGTTAAAGAATAAATATCTCAGTGCAGGCAGATTATTTTCAATATCCTTAATAACGGGTTTTCCAATAGGGATGATATGATTTTGAAGTGACGTTTCGGCCATTTGTAATATGTCATGATCTGTCATTTGTTTTTCATTGTATTCAGTAGTGTTTACAATTTCATCATGGAGACATATACGTAAGAACAACGTTTACAAATTATTTAGTTTTATTATCAAAATAATCGTTCTCCAATTGCAACCTTTCGTGCGCTAAGTCCATTTTTTTTAAATCCAAAAAAACACTTTCCAGTCGACCTTGACATCCATGAGCAATATTTTAGCTCTCGTTAAGAGCTATCTTTTTGCCATTGGCCGATTCCCGATCCCGACGTACCGTTAAGGAGCTAGAGCAACAATAAACTTTCCGTTCACATTTGAAAATGATGCTAAGTCCATTTTTTTTATCCAAAAAAAAACACTTTCCAGTCGAACTACGACCTTGACACCCATGAGCAATAGTTTACCTCTCGTTAGGAGCTATCTTTTTGCCATTGACCAATTCCCGATCCGACGTACCATTAAGGAGCTAGAGCAAAAATAATCTTTCCGTTCACATTTGAAATTGATGCTGTCCATTTTTTTTAATAAAAAAAACACTTTCCAGTCGACCTACGACCTTGACACACATGAGCAATATTTTACCTCTCGTTAAGAGCTATCTTTTTGCCATTGACCAATTGTGGCTACGTGCCACACAGCAAATGAAACAATTGAATTGTGCGAGAAAAGTTTTGAGATTCGATTATTTCAAGAAATTGTGATATTGAATGGCCTTCAAGAAGTTGTGATTTAACACCATTAGACTATTTCTGGTGGGGTTATTTGAAGTCATTGGTCTTTCGAAATAAACCAGACTCTTCAAGCATTACAAGTCAATATTGAACGTGCCATTCATAAAATACGACTTGATTTAGTGGGAAAAGTGCTCGGAAATTGGGTTCATCGAATTCGTTCCTGCAGAAGAAGTCATGGAGGCCATTTGAATGACGTTTTATTTAGAACTTAATTGTATCGATTGTACTTCACATTAAATAAAAAACTTTTGAACTGCCTTAACAATATGTGCTTTTTTTTTTCAAAGAAATCATATCACTCTTATTGGAAAACCCTGTATATCTACCTGTGACCAGGATGGTATAAGTTACTAAACTGACTTCAGTTAGTGGTAAGGGCGGCTTTAGAGGCTTAGAAATTGAAAGCATTGGGGATAAGACCTTTCCCTGAGGTATGGTTTGTTTATTTTTACGCGGCAGACACCCACTGCCTGGGACATGACTTCTTTCAGCCATGTTTTGAGAGTATTGGGTTGTTTCCATTATACACCTCAGAAGGATGGTATGGCATTCTGTATCAAAGCTCTTTGACAGATCCAATGCGACTAAGACGGAGCGGTTATGTGGCCTCTTACTATTCTTTCGTAATTATATAATTCTATCGAATTCTGAACATTTTCAAAAGCTTGCCAATTGACGCGAAAAATTTTGCTATTCTTTGTCGTCTGAATGTTCTGGTCATGTATATACTCGTATGTATGTGCAGTCAAGTTGAAGATTTACTTTTTTTTGTCAAAGTTGTTAGGAGGGAGGCTCTTGACTTTGGTTAGCATAGAAATCACGGATATTTTTTCCGCCCTGAGGTACGATTTGGTTATTTATACTCGACGCATATCTGCTGCCCCGGAGTTCGACATAGGACTGTCTTCCAACAATGTTTTGCTAGAGTTTGGAAGGGTTGTTTCCGTGATATCCGCCAGGAGTATGGTATTATGGTAATCTGTATCAATGGTCTTTGACAGATACAATACGACAAGGATTTTGGCTGTAGGTGGTGGTAAAGGAGGCTTTAGAGACGTAAAACTTCAATAGTAGGGTTGGAAAGACTCCGCCCTGAGATACGCCATGTTCGTATATACGCCTGTCCTCCAGCCATGTAGTTCATCAAATACCTCTTGAGGGAGTTTGAAATGGATGTTTCCATGATATCCAGCAGTAGGATGGTATGGTAGACTATATTACAGGTCGTTGACAGATCCAATGCGATTAGGACAGATCCTTTATGTAGACTCTAACTATTCAGTCCCTCTGAAAATTTTGCTGTGATTTCACTTAGGGCTGTGTTAATACTTCTGCCTAAGCGAAACCCTAATTTGCTAGCATATTTCGTTATTCAATAATTCAATCTATGTTATTCCGAATATGTACGTATGTACATATGTACATATGTACATATATTCAAAAATTTGTTTCCAATTTTATTTTGCCAATTATTATGTTTTAGAAGACGATTAAATTCTGGTGTCCCCCTCCATTTTAAAATCCATACAACGGCGTCTCTGTCGTATCTTTACAACAGAGCGATATGTATGTTGATTATTGTAGTCCATCTCAAAACGTTGTCTTTCACAGCATTTCCACAACATGAAGATGCGAAACAAAACTGAATTTCGAATCAGTCATCTCGTGTGTGTTCTTCAATCAACTTCGGCAGTACGGATTCAAGAGAAAAAAACGGAACGAAAAATAAGAAAGAAAACAATTATCACAATTGAAAACCTCCTCTTAAAAGGTTGATGCCTTTTTTTCGAAAGATCATATTCCTCGGCTACGACGCTCATTATAAATAACAAAAGCGGCAGCATCAATTCCTTGGTGATAATAGCTACAACTGATAAGTGCACACCACAGGCATATCTGTGCTCTGGGCTGGTGTATAGATTTGACACTATCATTGTTTTGTTCTTTAAAAAAAATAATACTTATGAAATCAAACTAACAAAGAGTTTTGAAAAATCGTTATAAAATTGTTCTAGAATTAAAAATAAAGACAGCGACTAACTATACCATCACCACACAATATTTAGAATTGGAAATCTTAATTAAAATGCTGGCTAAACGTTCAGCAATCTACTTGTGGCTAATCGCTGTCTGTGTGACATTTAACATTGTCAGTGGATGCACTCGTGCCCCTACACTGCCACATGGGAGGCGCACACGCGGCGATAATGGATACAAACTAATTGTGGCTGACGGCCCCAATGGCTATGTGCCCGGAAAAGCTTATAACAGTAAGTAGCTAGAAATGTAGTGCGTAGTCCATACGACTTACTTTGTATCTATGTATGTGTAAATGTATTCCCAAATGATTGTGGGAGTAGGTAACTAGAGATGGAGCTTACGAGTGAATACAATTTTCCGAAAGAAAAAAAATGCATAAAGTTTAATTAAAACCAACGACATATTAGTCTCAAGTTTATTGCCATTAGATGACAGAGTCAAGTCAAGGCAGAGCATATGCTGTATATGAAACTATTAACAATTGAAAACATGAACATGGATCCTCTAAAAATATTGGAGGATCTCGGAGGATCTGACTGGATGATACGAGAAAATTCTTGTCAGTGTTAAATAAGGAGCGCGCCACAGGCCGAGGAATTAATAAGCCATTGACTACAGAAATATAGTTACAGTATTTTTGAAATAAGAAACCTGTCACAGATAAAGTATAAAAGATTGCTAAATATATTGACACATATCACTCATACCAGATAGATCAGAATGGAATGGTCGCTTAGGTAGCACAATGGCTGAAAATTAATGTTCTGACTAAAGCCGGTTTAAATATATATTTTCTTATAGCGAGACTGCTATAAAGTCCCTAGAAACTGTCTTTCTAAATTCAAAAACTACCCTAGAAACTGTCTTTCTAAATTCAAAAACTACCCTCGACTATCGACAGGGAATGGCAAAATGAACTTGCCTCTAGCAACCTGCAAATTCTTCTTAAGAGATCCTTATGACGACAGATGATGTGGTAACTAGGCAGGAACTGCATGCATTCCACGTCCTCATGTTACTGTTGTAGCAGTATTATGTTATTGTCTGTCAATTATTGTGTTGTATTTGTGGATCTGTTCCATTTCCAGGAACGCTGCAACTTTTGCGAGGTGCTTCCAAAGTCTGATGGGGACCAACTGAGTGGGCTTGGCGGAACAGTTATAAAGGTGCATTGTGTCATCACGTTCAACACTGAGCCATCAATTAATGTTCTGTATTCAGACACTAGATCTTATTTGAGCCAAGACCACTTGGAGGGTGAACTCCTATTATAGAATTAATTGTGTAGGACGTTGCTGCTGCTGCTTTTCAGGGCTGCAGCTTGCCATGTAAAAGTCTTTCTAAGCCTCGTCTCGTTTCATTCTGAGTCTGTCTGAATATTTCTCCACTGCGCCCCGCGGAATTCGGTTCTATGTACCAGACTGACAAGGAATCAACAAGAGGAGGAGGATTCAATAGAACACCTTATATGTCTGTGTCCTAGGCTTACACTTCTTTGGGCAGTTAACAGACTTGGTTGATGTTAATATCCGCTAATTTTTGAGCTTTTTAAAGCAATCAAATTGGTTGAAAGGGATGGCCTAAGGGCAATTCAGATTCTAATCTAAATTTCATTTCACATTTGGCGACATCCTTCTAAATTCACATCCCTGCAATGTTGCCGTTGATGATTCTAAAGAATCAAAATGATTCTTTTTCCCTTCCTTGATTCTTTTCTGATTCTTTTCAATCTTGACTCTTTTTGCAAAAAGTTATTCTTTTAGATTCCTTTTGTTTTTCGAAAGAATTTTGCGGTAATAACCTGAATATTCTCTCATTGCGTTTTGCTCATATTCGATTAGCATTACGTCGATTCGATCTCCTAGTAGTGGTAACTCTGCTGCAGCTCCATACTCCTTCGATAGTTTGTCCACGCATCTTTTATCGTCCGTTTTTTACTATTTTGTGACAAGGAAATATTGTGGCTTTTTCGAACTGTATTTGATAATAAAAAATCTTTAGATATTTCTGTTCTATTAACTGACTCGTAGCTTCAATGTCTTCTATTGAAGTTTTGGAGATATTCTAATGTTTCTTTCCCTACTTTTCATTATTTCGCCTGTAAGTTGCAATGATTTTCCATCACTGTCTACGGCGTTTACATTTAAAACGTACGCTATCACTACTTCTTGTCTCTTATGCGAACGTCTGTTGAAATAAAGTTAAACCAATTACCATTGCAAATGTTTGACATAGGTCTAATTTTCCATAATTAATTTTTTTTATTTTTTAAACTTTTTTAAGAGGGTAGTTTAATTCTGATGTTTGTGAGATCTCTCTATATACAGAAGTTTGAATATTCTCCCACTGCGTATTGCACACTAGTGCTGCATATTCAGCCTCGGACCGGACTATTGTTTTTATTTTGATTTTTGATTATTGATAAAATGGTCTAAAGGAAGTCTTAGGTTAATTTTCTCAGGTAATTGTCTGGCATATATACGATTATCACAACAACCTTATGTTATTTTTCACCATTCCCATAGTGTTGTACTGATGTTATTTGAGCTTACCGTTGAGTTTACTCTACTAGAAACGCTGCATTTTGCTAATAGTCGTCATGATGTTATGACTATTTTTATAGTTTTATAAACAAATTCAGCATCCCACCGTTGAAAATTAACCTCGTTCTGGTCGAAGTTAAATCTAGCTCACTGCGCCCAAAACAGCTGTCCAATATATTCATTGTGTTTTGTAGAAAAGTCACGCATCGTAGAAATTTGCTAGTAGTAGGAAAAATTCCGACTCCCGAAAAAAACGTATTTGTTTGTTTTATGTCCAAGATACAGCTACAATGTGCATCTCGATTTACTCTTCAATAAAAATAATTTAATATTTTACATATAAATGTAACACATACATAAATACATTTTTTATTTTTTGTTTTATGGCATCTGTATAAATTGAGCGAAATCACTCTAATAAAAAAATAATTGTAAAACAAGGTTTATAAAACATAAAACATAGAAATTAAGACGACAAAATAAATTAGGCCCTAAACAATCAATGGCAATTGAAATTTAAAAATGTAAGAGCAAACATAGGAAATATTTGCAGTACATCAACAAAGTCTGTACACAAATATATATCCCTTGCTGTTGAATTTGAGATATTTCCAACAATTTACACTTTTACTAGACCATATGCGCTTGATTGTGAAAACCTCTATTGTGAAAAATAAAAGGCTACACTGTAAAAAGTGTAATAAAATTATAAATTACAACTACAATTTGAGTGTTTATAACATTTGAAAAGGAAATATGTATATATATATAGATATATGTATATGTAAAGAAATATTTTAAGTTATTTTTTAACTGGACTTAACATTTCATAATGGAACACTATTCAACAATATATGCTTATTAGATATGCCATTTCATATCTCTTTGAAATCTCATATATTTTTATATCGCTTGATATAATTAAAGAGCATTTTGAAATATGAAATAACCACAATTTACATATACTTATTCAATATACAACAGGGCTTTGATCAAGCTCCTAAAATTGCTGTAACGGCTAACCTGAAACAAAAATCTTTGATTTTACTTATATAAAGTAAAAATGGGATTTTCTTTTTTTAATTTTCTTCTTTGATTTACCACAAAACATACCTCTTTAGAAAGCAGTTTCCTACTCTATCTAGCTTAAACTCGAATTATTACTTTTTAATTTTTCGTATATGGTTCGATTTTAGGCTTTGGTCGTGGTGTGCACATTTTCGGTTGTCTCCTCAGGCTACGATTGCATAGTGCCATATGAGCTTTCACTTCAGATACAAGTCTAAATTTCATTTCACATTTGGCACAACTATAAATGGTTTTTACCAAAGCTTTGCGTTGTTCACCGTTTATATTGGACTTAGATATTACTGATTTATTCTCTTCTTTTAGGTTTTCATTTTTCGGTGCCACCCTTCTCAAATCCCGTTTATCTGATTGTTTCACAGGTTGACATGAAATCTCATGTGCTTTTAGATGGTTAATACGATTGAAACCGTAATTACAATATTTGCAACTATAGGGGTGCAAAGCTCCAGTGTGAGATATGCGATGGACATAGTAACGATGTTCCGTACTAAAATGTTCTTCACAAAACTCACAGTAATAAAAACGCTTTACGGTTTTCGGTATATAGTTGAACATTAGCAAATACTTGTTGGTAGCCTCTGATATAGTCTTTTTCTCTATCAATTTGCCATTATAACAGTTGGCATACCACATTACAATGAGATTGACCAAACGTTTAACATCGCTTAAGCTTATGTCTACCTTAAATTTCTGATTAACATTGATTAGCAGAGCTTTGAAGGTTCCCTCTGGTACAGCTTGTTTGGAACTAAAAACTTTGCACAAGTTTTTGCAGACATTGGCCATTTGTTGAGCTTTGCCTTGCATTTCCTCCACTTCTTCTAGTGTGTGAAAGTCTTCAATATCGTCGACTTTTATAATTTTAAGCTGAAATTAGAAGTGAAAAAAATTAACTTATAGTTCAAACAAATCAAATCTCTAGGTATAACTTACTCCAACTATGTCCAACAAATCTAAATCCTTTTCCTCATCATAATCTTCAACGATTTCTTTTATAATCTGCAAGGAAATGAAAAAAAATTACAATTCACATAAAACAAGATAATAGTTTTTGGCATTTCTGTAAGAAAAATTCAAGATTTTAAGTTAATATTTTTTTAACAAATGTTTATTATTAACTTTTGTTTGTGAAAATTTATATATCATGAACAATTTTTTCCACAAAAAGACCTCTATTAATTAATGGCTCTAATTATAAAAAAGTACGTCTTTGATGACTTTTCTTTTAGAAAAGTTCATCGTTCATGACTATTCTTTTAGAAATGTTCTTTTCTTTTAGAAAATTTTATCATTGATGACTTTTTCCCATTAATTTCCGAAACATTACCTTGGCTTTCTTTTTTAATTCATCATCACTTTCATCGATTGCCTTAGAATTGGGTTTTAGTTCGTCTTCCTAAAATTGGGAATAAGATTTTTAAAAAAGTTTAATTAAAAAGTGATAATGCTTGTAGTAAAAACTTACCACTTGTTCTAATAAATCATCTAAAATATTAGCTTCTGGACTAGAATCGGCAAAGTTTTTGTTATTTTTATCTTTAGACGAGTCACTTGTATCCATTTTCTCTTCCTTTTTGCTAGTGGAATCTTCTTTAGGCGAATTCTTATCGTTTATACGATTATCAGATTGTTTCTTCTCTACATCAGTAGTTCCTTTTATTTCCCTTTCGTTTGCAGATTGCTTCTTCTCATTTGCCATAATATTTTCTTCAGTGCTACTGATAGTTGCATCTGGTGTATTATCATCTACGGGCATTTCCTCATTTAGAAAACTTTCGACATTTAAGCGATTTGCTCTTAAATCCCTCTGAAATATTGGGAAAGTTGAACAAAAAGAATATGTAGTCATTAATTCCATTGAGACGACATTTATACACATGAGAGTTATGAAAAATTACCTGCAGAAAATCCACCACGCTGTCGGAAAGTCCCAATTGTGTTGATTCCAATTCCGTGGTAGATTTCGTTTCCATTTCCTTTTTCAGTTGTTGACTTGGCGACTTATAACATCGCTTGACTGGTTTCCCTTCGTCTAGTGGTGAAGTGGCTGGCCTTTTCAAACTGTTGGTATTTTCTTGTTTGTTACAAACTGTTAAAGGGGTGATGGGGATTTTCGATGATACAACACCGTTTTCCAATTTAGCAGAAGGCGATACTGGAGCTTTCTCTTTTTTCTTAGATGATGAGGGCGATTTTGAAGCAGAATTGGGGGACTTTAATGTTTTTGGAGGTGTTAAGGTTTTTCTCACTCCCGCCATAGATGTCTTGGGAGATGGTTCCTCTGTTAGTTTTTCGAGACCATGAGACATCGGCAGTAGGGGCGATAGATTCTGTGAATTCAATATTGGAGTTAACACCTCGTTCTGGATATTTGGTAAAATTTCCACATTTTCTATTTGTATTTTAGAGCGTTTGGGTTTTTTCACCAATGGTGATTTAATGGTTTTTACTTGACCCAACATATCTACACCAATGGATTTGAAAATTTCCTTCTTAATGTGACGCATTCTTTGTAGGACTTCCTTTTTGCGGGCCGAACGATTGACGGCATAACTTTTATAATCTAAGTTGCTTACTTTGGGAGTTTTAGAAGCGGCGGGACGACTGCTTACAATATCGATGGATGCTTGACGTGCTCTCATGCGTGAGGCAAGAGACGTCGTCATTGATGATTCGGTTCGTGTCACGCTGATTGAAGACGGCATACTGTTGATGAGAGATTCGGTCGTGGGTACACTTTTAATAAGAGATTCACTTGAGGATACCCCTTTAATAAGAGATTCACTTGAGGATACTCCTTTGATAAGAGATTCGGCAAAAGACGACTTCTCGCCAAGAATTTCTACTTGTTCTTGCAAACTATTCTCGGTAAAATTTTGCTTGCAATAATTCGAACGACTTGGCGTAACCTCAACCGTGGTAGGATATGCATTTGTTGTCGACGCTGGAACTTTGGAAATTGTTATGCCTTTGGGCAACTTGAATTTACTAGCAACTTCTGCATTATTCATGGCTTGTTGAGTAGTCGGTGATGTCGAAGATCGAGATCTTACATCTCTGGGACTGGTATTTATTTCTGAAGTTTTCTCTTGCCTGTTGTTTGAAGAGAAAGGTGATTTGAAATCTCTGGGACTTTGTTCGTTATCAGAAATGTTTTCCAATTGTTGTTTTGTATTTTGTTGGGGAGTACATCTTAAAACTTTTACCGACAAATTGCGGGTTTTTTGAGGTGTAGTAAAGTTTGATTTATACACATCTGTAGTTGGAGTTGGTGATTTGTTGAATTCTGCCTTTTTGGGTGATGATTGTTTTATTGTTGTTGGTGTCTTCATTAGCTTGGCTTTGACTTGATCCAATTTACATTGTGTCGGAGATTTTTTATCTTCTGGCGTTTTTGGGCTTCGAGTTTTGCTTTGTTTTTCCCCGGTTTTCTCTTGTGTTTTGGGACTTTGTTTTGAAAATAAATCTTCTATTTTTAAGGGGGTCCTTTCACCTCGGGCGGTATTGATAAAGCAACGGGCTGGTGTAGTTTTTTCTCTCTTAATCTGTGACGCGCAAATCTGATTTGTTCGCGGTTGGACTCTGCGGCTTGAAGGAGTTTTGTGAACAAACTTTTCTTCTAATGGGAAATTTTCTTGATGATCTTTCGATTGCTTTGAAACTGATTCTTGTTTCGGAGAGATTTGTTTGGGTTTGTTTAATTGAATTCTGGTTAATTTTGGTAGAAATATGGGAACATTGTTCTCCTTTAATGCCACTGCTGCTGAATTGCTAATAATTTCTTGGTTGACCACAGGTTTGCCTTGTATATTTCTGGCTTTTTGATTGGTTTTACTAAATTTTCCTTTATAGGGTTCTTCGAGGGCTGTAGTGGCATTGGTAAGTGGTGACTTTTTATTTTGGCTTCTA
The DNA here is from genome assembly GCA_963930755.1 of Eudasyphora cyanicolor. Classification (NCBI taxonomy): domain Eukaryota; kingdom Metazoa; phylum Arthropoda; class Insecta; order Diptera; family Muscidae; genus Eudasyphora; species Eudasyphora cyanicolor. Next base: position 41,943,184 of record OZ005738.1, read on the forward strand.
ATTTGAGAAGCCTTTTTATTGGACTTTGGTGGACTTAAAAGATCTGGTTCGTGGTGATTTTCTATTTCCTCCTTGTTTTCACCCTCCATTTTGGTTTCCTTATGATTTTCTTCGTTTCCTTCTTGATGATTGGTATTTTGCAGTTGTTGTTCAGTTTCTTTAGTATCTTCTTCCATATTTAACAGCTCATTGTCTTCATCTCCCAAGGCCTGTTCCAAAGCCTTGGTTAGATCTTCATTTAACATGTTTTCAAAATCATCTAAATCTTCTTCTGCGTCTTCGATGGTAGCTTCCGCTTTTGGTAAGTTCCCATCTTGATTTAATTTTTTGTTTTTTTCTTCAACTTCTAATTCTCCGTTGTCATCCTTTTTATTTTCTGCTTCCAAATCTTTTTCTTCGAGCAAAACATCCTGCTTCTCTTTCTTAGAATCAGTATCTTCTTCGGATTCAATCTTTTCTCCAGAATCAATGTCTTCCTTATTTTCCTTCTCAGCTTCCTTTTCCACTGCTTTATTTTCCTTTTTGTCACTTTCACTATTGGTCTCATACAATAAGTCTTCCATATTCTCATCTTCTGCAATATTTTCATCTTTTTTTGGTGGCGCCTCTACGTTATTTTCCTTATCATCTGCAGCTTTTTCAAACTTCTCATCTTTAGCTTCTAACTCCCCACTTTCATTCAATTCATCTTCAGTTTCTGGCTCTTCATTTTCATTCATACGGTCTTCGTCCTCTAATGCAATTGTATTTTCTTTACCTTCTTTATTTTCAAACGCTTCCTTCTCTTTCATATCCTTTTCAACATCTATTTCCCCCCCATCCTCAGCTTGTTTTTCCTCCTTCTCTTCCTTCTCATCCTCAGCTTGTTTTTCCTCCTTCTCTTCCTTCTCATCCTCAGCTTCCACATCATCGTTCTCCTCCTCATCCTCAACAGCTTCAATTTCCTCTTTCTCATCCGCCACTTCAATCTCTCCTTTCTCTTTATCCTTGCCGTTGTCTTCTTTTTGATCATTTTCTTCTTTCGCTTCAGATGAAAGTCCTATGAATTTATTGAATATCGCCATTTCATCATCCAAATCGGTGTCTCCCTCATCATCTCCCTCATTATCCTTTACCACTGCCATTTCAGTATCCATTTCTTGTTCCTCTTCAATGGTTTTGTTCTTTTCATCTGTATTTTTGGAGATTTCTTCGGAAATTATAGTCTTATTCAGTTCGTTTTCATTATCTTGAGAAGATGTCGATGTTTCTAATTGATTTATTAACATATCCAAGTCTTCCTCGTCATCCAATTCTTTGCTTAGCAACGATTGCAAGGATTTAGCCATCGCATTCTCATTTCCAGCTTGATTTTTTTCAGGACTTGAGTAAAACATTGTGGAAGAGTTTTCTTCGCTTAGACCGTCTTCAAACTTTGTAGTTTCCACCAAATCCTTGGATTCTATTACCTCCATTTTTGGCTTAACTGTAGATTTTCTTGGTCTTTTCGTTGAGGGTGTCTTCTGAGTATCTTCCGCCAAAATGTCTACCAAATCCTCAGTTTCAATGAACTCCGATGCTGTGTTCGCTGTCCTTTTCGTTGAAGGGGTCTTCAGAGAATCCTTTGCCGAAGTTTTTCTTGATTTGGGAGTGCCTTTTCATGATGATTTCGGAAGATGTCTTAATACTGTAATGTTATTTATTATTATTTTTTTGTATTACCTTCTTTCTTGCACATTTCCAGAGCAGCATCCTCTGATTCCTTATTACCTTCCATTTCGGGGTTCACTGTCGATTTTCTTGGTCTTTTTGTTGAAGGGGTCTTCAGAGTATCCTTTGACGAGGTTTTTCTCGATTTAGGAGTGTCTGTAAGAGATTTTGGAATAAGTAATACTATACTTAATACTTCAATGGAATTTATTTTATTTTCTTAGGATTACCTTCCTTCTTGCAGGATTCCTCAGTAGCATCCTTTTTGTTAGTATTACTGGATTTAGGTGTACTTTTGATGTCTTCAGATACTTCTGTGTTTTCATTCATTGTAATTTCTTGATGAGGAACTTCTTTGCTTTTAACAGCTTTGGGAGTTTTATGTATGAGCTGCGGTATTTGAGATTGGTCGCTCTTAGTCGGAGATTTGCTGTCCTTTTCTTCCTCCACAACTGAAGTCACTGCGGTTTCTTCCTTTTCGGGCATATAACTATTATTCAAGCAATCTTCCAAATCATCTTCATCAAAACCCAAGTCAGCCATTAGCCGTAATTCTAAGACTGACATCCGTTTCTGTGGTATACCTTGCTCCTTAGCAAGATTTTTTTGGGAGTCTTCGGCTTCTGTGCGAGTTTCTTCCTTATTCATATTTTCCTTCAGTTTCTCCTTTTGGGATTTACTTGGTGATTTTTTCATATCTCCCTTCATTTTCTCCTTTTGCGATTTACTTGGTGATTTTGTGTTATCTTCGTTATCTGATTCCTCTTCATTTTCCTTTTCCGGGCATATTATACTATCTTCTATGTTTTCCAACAAATCATCAACATCATCCAAATCATCTAAGCCACTCAAAAGACTTTTCAGTCCACCTTTATTCGATTTGCTGGAAGCGCATAGCTTCTCGCTTATATTATCCTCGGTTAGGGTAACATTTTGATCTTCCTCATCATCTGCCGGAGAACTTTCAGAAGTGTTTCCTTCTTTTCCTTTCGGGGTTTCTTTGGAATTCACAACTTTATTTGCTTGGTCCTCATCATAATTGTCCAAAGCCAAATCCATTTGTATCCGCTTCAGCAAAGTACTGTCCATGTCGCATTCATCTTCACTGACATCCATGCCATCCTCACTCTCCTCACACTCACTTGATGTGGTGTCCTGGCCTTTCGCTTTAGTATTACTGTTATTTATAACTTTTGCCTGGTTATCCATCTTCTTGAACTCAGCTTCTTCAGGCTCCACCTCCTCGTCTTCTTCTTCATCTTTATTATCAACTATGGTTGCATCCAAGTTCTCAACAAAATTTAGCGAAACATCACAATCCTCAAGCGCATTCAGTATAGACATATTGGCCAATGCTGCCCCTTTAACTTCCTCAACACGCCCCTTTGGGCCCACTTTAAGATTAGGCCTACCTTTTTGACATAATGACTTAGCCATGGCTTTGTTGTTTACAATATGATCATCATCGTCATCCTCTGACGATTTGATATCATCTTCCGCCACTCCCGACTCCTCACTTTCGTCCACATCGCAAAGTGTACGGTTCACCAGCTCTTCGACAGCAAAAACCATAAGGTCAGATGCGGCATTCGATTGAAATTTGATTTTATCTCCATGGAACTGGTGCACATGGCGCATAAATGATGGCAATCTTTTGAAAATATTGTTGCTCTGACAATGCATACATTTCATGGCAAATATTCCAGTGGCAGCCACCATAATTTCTCCACATTTTTGATATTCCGATTCGTCCATCATTGAACGATTGGAAGATAATGTTGTCGCAGGCATAACCATTTTCTTTAATGTACAGATAGCTTCCTTTTCCAAATTTCGCGCTCTTTCTGAGATATGTACCTTATTTTCCAAATCACTCACACAACGCAAAAATGTTTCGTATCGTTTTTATGGCACTGATTAAGATTTTTTTCTTGGAAAGCTTTAGTTTTTACTTAAAATATTCACTTCAAGTTATTTAATATCTTGGTAATTGCTTTAAAATATTTGATATTTTTCTTCAATATTGCTGATTAAATGCAAAAATTTCAATTTTGCTTCTGCTTATGCTTGCAACTGCAGCTGTGCATTTCAAAGTTTGCCCGCGTCTATTTTGCTTGACGCGAGATGCCACCTGCTATTTTTTGGTGTTGCCATATGCATCTTGTCGCTTAGTCGTTGCCAGAGGATAAACATATTCTTTGTTAGGGCATCTCTTAAATACCGGTGAATTGCGTCCGACGTCTGCAAAGTGTTGTTGTATGCACAGAAAACAATAGGATGAAATTTGAGTTTGACAGACGCCGGACGCATTCACTGGTATTTAAGAGATACCCTTACAGCCTGTTTCTCTATTTCGCACGAAAGCGACGCGAACGAAAAACAACCGATTTTAGACCTACTAACTGGCATCAGCCATTATGTTTGCAGTCACTTTGTCGTTCTGATACCTTTTAGTAGGTCTAAAATCAGCTGTTCATCGTTCGCATCGCTTTCGTGCGAAATAGAAAGCGACTTGTCATAGGTAAGTCAGAGTAAACGATTACCCAATGAAAAGGAAACGTAAGCGGAGGTCAGAATATGCTGAAATTTAATTTGTAGGATACATTTGCGTCCATTTCCAAACAGCTGACATAAAATTGAGATTATGGTGCAAATAATATCAGTAAAAACGAAGAAATGTTTTGAAATTTTTGTAATTAATTTAAAAATAAGTAATAAAACATTACAATAAAATATAAAGTAATAGGAGTGTTTTTTTACAAGTAGGGTGATTCAAAACCGCGCCAGTTAACCGTTTAATCGGTTCCTATTTAAAACCGCCTATCGGGTTTCTGCATTTACGAATATCTCGAACCGGTTTTTTAATGCGGTTTATTAGGTTTTTTCGGTTTATTGATGAAACCTTTAGAAAAAGATACGAAAATATTATTTTTGAAACTTCTGTCTACCTAAATTTTGAAAACATTAATTTTAAAACCGTTGACATCATTTGTGCATATCCATCGATATCAAAACGTAGTAATATATGTACACTATTTACATTGCTAACTTCTCTATAGACTTCGTCTGCATGTTTTGTCAGGGTTCTAGGTGATTATTGCGGTATAAAAATTAAGAATTTGTTAAACACAATACTTTCTATTGGAAATACTCGTGTAAATGATTATATGTACAGTTTCCAAATAGTTTTCATCTATATAGTATGCTCAATTCAGAATCCGCTATACTGATAAATGTTGCTAAAAGCTAACGGGTCTGTTCTGTAATCACGGCGATTTGATATCACGGTGATTTTAAAATCACCGGCGACTTTACATCACTTTTGGAGTTCGAAATCACCCGAAAATATTTTGAACAATCTTTTTTGGGATGCTATGAATAATAAACCGGGAGATTTCGAACTCCAGCAGTGAAGGTAAGTCGCCGGTGATTTTAAAATCACCGTGATTTCAAATCACCTTGCTACAGAACAGACCCGTAAAATTTAGTTTTATAAAAATCATAATTAAGTGTTTAAAATACAATTTTCAAATAAATCTAAATTTAATTGGAATAAATTGCACGACTTATTTTTTGTTATCTCACAAAATTTTGAGTCCGAAGTTGGCAATATTTATGTATTTTAATTAAAAAAGAAAAAACTGAATACAACCGTAACCGGTTTTTTATTTTCGGTTTAACCGAAAACCGTTTTTTAAAAAACTTATGGCGAATTATTTCTGCAAAAAAGTGCAACATTTTCATTGCACTTTTTCCGACAACGGCACTTTTTTCGAATTTAGCACAACTAAAATTTCAAAAAAGCGATATTATAGTGCAGTTTTCGGAAAAAGGGCAATGCAAGTGTTGCACTTTTTTGCAGAAAAGAATTCGCCATTAATTTTCGAAGAAACCGAAAACCGCCTTTTCAAATTAACCGGGTTTTTATCAACCTATTTAAGTCGTTACAATTAAAAACATATGTTCAGATATCTATCTATCAGAAATTTTTCTAACTTTGGTGAACGATGATTTACGGATTTCTGTATTTTTCATTTCACCAATAGTAGTAAAAACCTCTTCTTACAATTTCGAACCTTTAGCCATATTACGAACTTTTATTTTTATATTTAGATATGTATTAAGAAAAATTGAAAATGTTTTTATATTCATTGGCCTTGAAAGCTCATTGTATTGCTTAATAAAATAAAATAAAAATATCATTCTTAAAATATATTCCTATGTTGTGGAACAAAGGGCCGCAGCAAAACTCTTCCAATTTGACCTGTCCTGCGCCATCAGCATCACGTCCATTCAAGCCGCTGCCACTGAGCCAACTCCACTTCTATTTGGCTCCTCCAGGTATTGGCAGGTCTACCCCTTCGTCTGCTGCCTTGAGGATTCCACGATATAGCCATTTTCGTTTTGTCATTATGCGGTCTCCTTAGGTTATGACCGATCCCATTCCATTTCCTTTTAACTATTTGGATACGGATTGAAGATTGTTCTGCTCTTGCCCATAATTTCGTGTTCGGAAAATAACGTTCCGCCAAAATATTTTCATTATCTTTCGGAGGGACCGGTTTATGAACACCTGGCTGAGGTGTTTCAAGATTCAGAGCCGTAAAGTAGAACGGATTGTACGTTTGATGAGATGGAACTATATTGAACAGCAACGGGGAAAGAACACAGTACACCTGTGCTCACACAAAAATTCCCACTGAGATAGATTTTGCCTGGAATCCCTATAGATTCGAGTACTTGCCAAATTGCCTGGTGGTTTCGTCTGGACATGTTATACTGGTGGTATTTCGATTTGACACCGAAATGTGGTGTCGGAGTCCGAAAGTCCGGAGTCCATGACTGGTTCCAAATTCATATTATTTTGGCCAATTTTAACATACAAGTCACCAGTTAATAACAAAATATCTCCAGAAGGGGTATCTTTTATTGTTTCTCGAGTTGGCTGTAAAACTGCTCTTTTTCTTTGATGTCAGCGACTTCTGTTGGGGCATAGCATACAAGAGATATTGCTTGCAGTTTAGGTGGAATAGTGATTAGACATTAGCATCCGATTCTGCTACCGGTGCTGCTGGTTGAGGCATACCCGACACTGCTTGTTTTTGGGTCGTTTATTTGATGGCGCCACCTGCTCGCCATATTGCTCTAAGGATCATAGATATCATTCTTACTCACCGACAATTTCTTATCTTTTTCTAGTTCTCCTGCTTGGATCTCGCACTCATACTAAGGTCCAACACTTCACCCATTTCGCCATTACCGCCGAAGCTCATATTGGAGGTAGACGTCCGATTCCCGCAAACCCTCAGCGAGTTGGACGTTTCCAATTATTCAGTGATTCATTGACCAAATTCAGTGATCGTTGCGTTAATACGGTGGCCGAGGCTGATGATTTGCCCAAAACAGAAATTCAAGTAATGTGGGTAGCTCCTGAAGCTGGTTCAGGATGTGTATCGCTGTCTGCTATGGTTTACGAGGGTCCCAGATCATGGTATTCCGATGATGGCCAACTTACTCAAGTTATATGTGAAAAGAAACCCGATCATACTACTGTACAAAAGGAATGCTGTGCTTGCGATGAAGCCAAATATAGCGTAAGTTAAAAAAGGGGCGGATTCTTTAGGATTAGTTAATTAAAATGATACTCTTGATTGTGATTTCGATTTCAGTTTATTTTCGAGGGTCTTTGGTCAAACGAAACACATCCCAAAGATTTCCCCTTTGCTGTTTGGCTAACTCATTTCTCTGACATTATTGGTGCTTCTCATGAAACTAATTTCTCCTTCTGGGGTGAAAATCATATATCTACCGATGGTTTTAAGTCTTTGGCTGAATTTGGTTCTCCTAGTGCCTTAGAAACTGAGCTGAGAACAAAGGGTCCCAAGCTACGTACTCTCATCAAGGCTGCCGGTCTCTGGTATCCTAATGTTAATACCAATACTTCATCTAGCTTCCGTGTAGATCGTAGACACAATAAGGTATCGATGGTTTCAATGTTTGGTCCTTCCCCGGATTGGGTTGTGGGTATTAGTGGAGTGGATATGTGTACGGCCGATTGTTCGTGGAAAGAATCTATGGACTTTGATTTATATCCTTGGGATGCCGGTACTGACAGCGGCATTACATACATGTCTCCAAATTTGGAAACCCAACCTAGAGAGCGTATGCATCGCATTACCCCCATGTACCCAGAAGATCCACGTGCTCCTTTCTATAATCCCCAGACTAAGGAAATGGCACCTTTAGCTAAATTGTACATAAGACGGGAGAAGATTATTTCTCGCAACTGTGATGATGACTTCTTGCAGGCCCTGCAGTTGGAAGTTTCTGATGATAGCGAGGATCAAGATACTAGAGGTGAGATGGAGACTGGGAAGTCTTGATTGAAAATATTATTAAACTTTGAATTTTTTCAGTCGAATGTCGCGTTACTGAATACTCGCAGTGGGCTCCCTGTTCCGTTACCTGCGGCAAGGGTATACGCATGCGTTCCCGTCAATATGTCAATCCCGAAAAAGCTGAAATGGCCAAGTGTTCGAAGCAATTGATATCGAAGGAAATGTGTGTGGCTGCTATCCCGGAATGTAGGCAAGTATTAAAACGAAACGTTCCAATCTAAAACCCATAACATCCTTCATTTGATTTATTCAGTCTCCAACAAGACGATGAAGATGAAGGAGAAAATTTGGCTAATTCGGCTTCTTTGGTTAATGAAAATGGTGATGGTACTGGTTTATGTCAAACTACTCCATGGAGTGTTTGGTCTGAGTGTTCGGCTTCTTGCGGCATCGGCATTACCATGCGCACTCGTACCTTCCTGAATCATTTGGGCCGTAAGCGTTGTCCCCATATCTCCATTGTGGAAAAGCAAAAATGTATGCGTCCTGACTGTACTTTCGAACAAGTTGAGTTGCCCGATCCCATGTGCCCTACAACACAATGGAGTGACTGGAGTCCCTGCTCGGCCACATGCGGTAAAGGTGTGACCATACGCACGCGAGTCTTGCTATTGGAGGAGGGATCTGCCAAGGAGGAATGTACTAAACGCATGGAATTGAATCAACAGAAGGAGTGCTCGGTTTCGCAAGATTGCAACATTAATTTCGAAATGGCCAAGGGTATACCACAATTGATATAATCCTCGAAAAATATAGATTTAATGCTCTTTTGTCTAGAAATCTGCGCCAGCCGTTACGATAGTGGACCTTGTCGTGGAAGTTATATGCGTTATGGCTACAACAAGGAAACTGGACATTGCGAAACATTTACCTATGGTGGTTGTCGCGGAAATCGTAATAATTTCCTTACCGAAAACGATTGCATGACCACCTGTAGTCTCTTGGCTTCATCGCAGTCGACGCAAATAACCACTTCCCGACCTGCTACCATATTGACAATTCCTTCTTATCGACCTTACAATGGTGGCGCTGGTGATGATTCTGTTCCCGAGGGTTGCATTATGTCCGAGTGGTCGAATTGGTCCGAGTGTAGTGTACGCTGCGGCTTAGGTTACTCCGAACGTTATCGCTATGTCGTATCAGAGCCTAGAAATGGCGGTCAAGCATGCCCCAAGCGTACGGTCAAGAAACGTCGTTGCACCATGACCGATTGCTAATCATGGGTGAGAGAGAGAGAGAGAAAGAGTGTTGCTTAAAATAATCTCGACTTTAAAAAGAAAAGGCGGGAGCTGCTTAGTTATACTTATAATATGAAAATATTATTGTAAAATTTTTGTGTTTGCATTCAATAAAGCTTAAATACTTACACCCTTATTCTAAAAGTTATGGAAGGTTTATTGAAATAAGTTTTAACGTTAAAATTTATTTTAAACCTCCTGTAACTATTTATAAATAAGGTACATAATTACTACAGATGTCAATAAAATTAATTTTCTAGGAATTTTTTAAACCCCAAAAAATTTTCTGTAAATGAGTTGCCATGTTTACCCAAGCTCCTGACAAAATAGCGGGCGTACTTTTACTTACAACCTATTGATTTACTACCTTTGCATTTGAAATCACTTTTTAAATTATGCAGACATTATTGCTAGCAAATGCAAATGACAAAACGCAAAAATCTATAAGCCCAAATTCATGAGAACGATATTCTTCTGGAAACTACACATCAAAGTTATTTTCCTTCTAGGATACTGTTCGGACAAGAGATTCAGTAACAACAATAACCTGATCAAATCTTGACTTAGCATTATCCAGGTCTTGTAAAGTTGGCCTTAATGATAGTCGCTTTCGTATTCCGACGAAATCAGACTCGAGTACATTATTGCAGCGTGATATTAATACATCATTGCTCTCCCACACTAGATTCTATAACATTTCCAATGACTTTTGGGGAACCCTGACACATTCAGATTATGTTACGCATTAAACACTCGACATATGCATGTAAAAGTCTCTGGAATTTGTTATTTTCCGAAAGTGAAGCTTCATCTGCAATGAAGTAATCCACAATGCTACACATTTCCAAAATTAATGTCTGCATTGCATCAAATTCAGAATAATCTTCTTCTTCAATGAGCGAAACTTTGTCGAGGCATTTATGTACTTTTCTACTGTAAAGCGTTTAAATCTTTTTCCAAGAGTCATCTTCAAATGAGCAGCTTCTTAAAGTAAATGCGCCTGTTGCTGCTACATACATTCGTATGATTTTTTAAAAATATATTTATCTTTCGTTTAGATGTAATCCTTCTTGAAACCAATTTGTCCGTTTACGAAGACGAATATTTATCTATAAATGAGCGAAGTCTAATACGACAGCAATGTCCTCAAATGGTACTTGTGAAAACAATGTCGAGAAATCCGTGATGATAAACACACACTGCTGCAAAACATTATCAGTAATGATGCTTAGCCCAAAAGCAACTATATACACTTGTCTGCAAAATCCTATCAAAAATGTCAGCTGCTGAACAAGCCTACCGACTAAGTACTTAAAGCTTTTTCCAGCATTCGTCGAAGGTATTACACTGCTGGTACATGGGAGTTAATATGATGCGGTCGGATTATGAAATTCTTGAATTATGTCTCCACTATTGTAGTTTTCAATATTGTAATTGGCAACTACGAGTAAAATTTAGCCTTGAGGGCATGTTTGAATGTTTGTACGTATGTACACCAGTCTCCTTGTTTTTGGGCTTTAGGAAAATTTAGAAAATTGGAATGCTTATGTAATTTCCTTTAATTTGGGTATAGTTATCCAAAAATAGTTTAAAATCCCCCATATGTATCGCGCCATATGGCTTTACTGGGATCCCTTATAATTTTTTTCTTCCGATTTAGAATCCTGATATTTCCTTTTGACTTTGTCGCAAAAAATTTTTAGAGTTAGAAGGCCTAATTTCAAACAAAAACATTTAGGCCTTTTTTTATAAAGATTTACAGCCTGTTTCTCTATGTCGAACGAAAGCGATACGAACGAAAAACAGCTGATTTTAGACCTACTAACATGTACCAGAACGACAAAGCGAATGCAAACATTCTGGCTGCTGCCGGTAAGTAGGTCTAAAATCAGCTGTTTTTCGTTCGCCATAGAGAAATAGGCTGTTAAGAAGGTTTGGGGAACGTTTTAGCAGTGTTTAAAGGTTCCCCAAACCGTCATAACAATTTTATTTTTTCTTTGAAAAACGTTTTTTTTTTAATTCTTATAATTTTTTGAATTTATTAAAAATTAATTTTCATTTTTGGTAGTCGAAGGACCAACCTTTTTAACAAAATCGCTAGATTACCATATATTTTCGTTTGTGAGGCTGGTGACATTAAAAATGGGCGGTTTTTGAAAAAGCTTTACTGGCTGACCCACGATGTTGAACGTTATCTGAAAAATAGCTGATTTGAAACCTACAAAAAGGCATCATAACGACAAAGCCAATCAAGACATACTGTCTGACGCCTGTTAGTTGGTCGCAAATCAGCTGTATTTCCAATAGATGTTATGCGAACATCAATGTTCGAAACAGTGAATTTAATTTTGTATTCGATTTTTAAGCAATGTTATATAAATTTTAGTTATTTTTAATATTTACTTTAGTTACTTTTAATTCTTTACAAAAATAATGTTGACATATTTTACGTAATTTTCATCGGAATTTCCAAATTATATATTTTTTTCCACATTTATTTTTTTTGGCAATTTTTATCGAATTTTGGATATACATATAGGGAAGCTGGTTTTAAGGCCTTTGAAAATGTGTAAACACTTTTTAAAAAATTAGATTTTTATTGGAGAAAAAAATTTTTGGAAACATGCGATCGCAGCGTTGCAGATAGAAATTAATTTTCAAAAAATCGAGCTATTTATTAAAATATATGTGGAGTTTTCGGGTTATGGCTTCCTTAGTCGCATGGCCGAATTTTTTAATAACTAATTTTCCGGAGTATGTGATCGAAGCATTTTTTTAAATCAAGCTGTTTAAAAAAATCGCTTTTATGAAAATGCAATTGTAGTGAAGCAGACGAAATTCGTTTTAAAAAGTAACTCACGCGTTTACAAAATAACCTAATTCTTTAATTAGACAGGCGACATTAAAACAACCGCACGATTTTTTATAAAAGCTTTCTTTTTTAACTATAAGCCCCGCTAAATTGATAAATTTAAGTTTTTAGTTCTTTGTTAGTTTTCAGCTCTTATTTCTTATATTTAAAAAAAATTTCGACATATTTTACATAATTTTTGTCCGAAATATAATTTTTAGAAAATTTTTATAAACTTTTTAAATTTTTTTAATAAATAAATTTTAATTTTTTATATGATGCAACGTAATCGTTGCCATCCATTCATATGAGTTCAAAATATCCGTATCCAAAAGACCAATTTTTTGAGACATAAACGACCGATTTCCATATATCTTAATCTTTTTTTTTCACAAAACGCGCGATTTTTCTATGTTCGCTTTAATTTTTTGTCCATATAAGGAATAATGTTATATGAATAGAGGAGAGGGACTTCTAGTTATTTATTTACCCTTATTTTATTTTAAAGAAAAATAATGATATCGATATTTCGCAAAGTTTTCTAGTTATCGTACGTTAAAGTCAAAAAAATTGTTTATTGTTTGTTTCAATTGGATAAAGATCGAAAATTTTAAAGAAAAAATCGATAACTTTTTAGTTACCGATAACTGATTTTTGTAAGCGATAACTTCGATTCCAAAGACCCTTTTTTGGTCCACGTAGCCGGCTTTGGACATACCCTGGAGGAGAAAATCTTTAACCTCGACAAAAGGCTGATCACACGGGAATACTTTTGTTCGCGTAGTCGGCTTTAAATATTTTGATAACTTGGAAGTTATTGACAAATTTTACCATATTTTGTTTGTTTTTCTTTTCAAATGCTTTCGAAATAATAAGATTTGTTCCTTTACTTTTTTAATAGTAAAACTAGCAAAAGAGAAGTAATTCAAAATTCTCTCTGAGTAAAAATGTTTTAAAAAAGTACGGGAACGAAAATCTGGTAAAAATAGCAAGCACAGAAAACTTTCTTCTATTTGAATTTTCTGAAATATTACTTTCAATGTATTGTGAAAGCTACTACTTTTACACGGAAAAATTTGTCGAACGCAAATGCAATTTCAAAAGAGAATTGCAGAAAAAAATTGCAAGTGTGAATATGGACTAAAGGAACAAAGCTATAAAGAGTAAAAAATGTTCTACATTTCATTATCGATATTGGTCCTGATTCACACTCAGCTATTTTTTCCAAGAAGGTGTCAAAGTTTGTAGGAGTGAGAGCTCTTTCCACCTGCCTCTCTCTCCACCAAACTTTGACACTTGCTTGAAAAAAATTGCCGAGTGTGAATCAGGACTTACAAAATAGTTTTAATTTTATTCAAATTATAGCATCCGATATCTCGATAACTCAGCGAGATGTCGATACAATAAACATTATATCGTCCCCTCAATATAAGAATAGTGTATTTTTTTTTTAGTTTCGAGAAAATCACATTTGAAGTTGTTGTGAAAATAGATATCTTGGAAGATAAATATGTATATTTTAGAAGAGATGATGATCGATGTTTTTAATTTCTTGTCATTTTCATATTTGGTGAAATAATCAGGCAACAGCCAGATGATATTCTATTAGTCTAAAAGTGCGTTAATTCTATAGAAATGGAATCAAAGTAACACTACTTATATACACTATTTTTTCAATTTAAATTTTGACCCGCTTTGTGGAATATAATTCCACCAATATAGATTCTTATAATGTAATAAAAAATAATGGTGTATGTGCGTATACGATATTGTTTTATTGAGGGGACGATATGTTCTTCTTATTTTGAGGTGCTCTCTTCAAATATGTGGTCAGATTTAGGGATCTGAGATATACTCTTGCCAAAAATTTAAAAATTAGTGGCTGATACCTCGAAAACAGCCTCGCCTTCAAACTTTTTTCTTATTAGTTTTGTTTTCGAATTTGATTTTCTATAACATATCGGTGGACTTGTGCTAAACTTGGTTAATGAGGAAATCGAAATCTGAAATAAATTATAATTGTTATCTGAAATAAATTATAATTGTTATTATAATTTATTTCAGATTTCGATTTCCTCATTAACCAAATTTAGCACAAGTCCCCCAGTGTGAACCTGTTATAACATCCCTTTTTATCGGTTCACAATCCATATTGAAAAATGTCATTTCCCATTTCGTTCCCCGCAATAGACGTCAATAGCGCGCAAATTATAACAGCTGATATTTTTCTTTGCCGATTTGTATTTTTTTTATTTTCCAATAGTAGTCAATTCAAAATTGATCCGCAAAGCCAAGAAAATGTTCAGAAACAAACATTTCCCAAAAATCCAACAACTCCTGACGAGAAATCACAAGAAACGCAAGTTAAAGATGACAAAAATGAAGAGGCGGCGGCCAAAGATGATGAATTGGATATTGCCAGTGAGACCTTCAATCCTTTGCGCTGTTTATATGCCACCGATTATCGAGTGACCCAGAAACAACCCAAGGTAATGTATCAAAATATGGCCGCTTTTGAAACTGCCTTGAAAAACCTGGGTATCTGGGAGGTGGGCAGGAAACCCAAATCTCAGAAACATCATCAACAACAGCCGGGAACTAGTAAACAAGCAGCCACATTAGTTGAAGAGCAGAAAACTGCACGTCGTTTTCAGGAACATCAAATGGCCATTAGGACAGAAAAGAGAATTAAAAATAAACATACAAGAAATATTTTGGGACAAATGTCTCAAGCCATTGGACCACTAAAAGCCTTAAACGACTATGTATCTTCGGGCAAGAGAGTCCATATAGTGGTGAGGAAGGAAAAAGGCATAAAAGGTTATTTGGAAGGCTGTTTGAAAATGTTCGATCGTCATTGGAATCTTTTGTTGACCGAAGTGGAAGAATGTTATGTTCAACGTAAACATAAATATGTAGAAGACAAGCTAGTTTTACCCGGCATAGCAGATTGTACACAAAGACTACAACAATTAGGCATAACATTGCCGAAACAGGCGGGTGTGCGCAGTCTTAATCGCAAGGAGGTGGAGATCAGGCGTTTTCTGCCTCAACTTGTCATCCGCGGAGAACATGTGGTCGTCGTTTATCCAGCACAAAAGGTATCTTCTAATGAAAACACTCGCAAATCTAGTTAAGAATACATTTATTTTCTATTTAAGAAATAAAAAAACCTAATTACATTTACAAATTATAAAAGCTTTGTAATAAAATTGTTGTAAATTATAAAATGTGGAAACAACGCCTGCGCTACATTTTCATCTACTACTCCTGATTCGCATCGCCCAAACCGAATACTTGACGCACGCCTTCGAAATTCTTAATATTGAACACTTTGCAACGTGGAGGCTTCTCACCGCCAAAAGCCAATGTGAAAGGATCTTCGGGACACTGCTTCATGCACTGCAAACGGCCCATTTTGAAGTCATGTGAGTATACCGGCTTAATTTCTGTGCCATTGAAATTCCAGATTTTCAGGAAACCCTCGGTTGAAGTGGTGGTGAATAGATTCTTTACCTCTGAGTTAAAGCACATGCCAGAGATTTCCTCTTCGTGAGCTTTGAAAGACCAGAGCAATTTATTCGCTTGTCTCTTGTCGACATAATGCAAAGAACCATCATTAGAGCCCACCATAAAGTAATTGGGATCACAGCAATTCCACAGGACTTTTTCAACCTCACCCGGTGTCTGCCATTTCACAAACGAAGCATTCACAAATTCGGGGTCTCTGCAGTCAAACAAACGCACCACACCATCAGCACTTCCGGTCAAAATAGTCTGAGCCTCTTCAGGATGGAATTCAATGGAATGAACCTTTTCCTCAAATGCTGTTATTGTCGTATGAGGTTGACCCTCATCCATATCCCATAAAATCAAAGTCTGATCCACAGAGCCTGAGGCCAAAATATGTTCATAGTGGCGATTCCAAGACAGATCTAAAACAGCATCTTTGTGGCCATAGGCTTCTTTTTGTTGTTTACGGCTTCCCTTAGAGCCCAATTTGAATGTGGGTTCAATCGAGTCTTGTATATCCAAATCCCAGACTGTTATTACGGGATCCATGCAACCAATGGCGCACATATTACCCGGCTTCTCACTGCCCGGATCATGATTCATCCACTCAATGCACAAGGGGAAACTGGGCAGTAAAAAGTCATGATGTGTATACAAACTCTCCTCTTCTTCGTTGAAAACCCACACTTCCATGCTGGCCGCATCATCCTGCACATGACCTACCAGCAGTAAATTATCGGTAGGCTTAATAACTTCATCCTCCGCCTCAGAGTCGTCATCTTCATCGGGCAGTTGATGGTCAGGATCTACGATATTTCCAATATCTACTACTCTCACATTGCCTTCTGCATCGTATTGTTCAAAACCAAATTCATCGTTGGGATTACGGGGTGGGGCGTCAGCATTATCATCATCGTCGTCGTCATCATCACCCTCACCATCTATGTCCATTTCATTTTGTTGATTTTCCTCATCGTCGTCGTCATCTTCATCTTCGCCGTCACTGTCCAAACGTTCTTTGGTATCTTTAATAACTCGGGCCAGTTCCTCTTGTGTCAATACAATTTTGTCCGGCCTTTCTTTGGCTATACCGCGAGGTACAAAGCAAATGGCTGGCACGAAGTCGATGGTGGCTTCTGCTGGACCGTCTTCCTCCATTTTCTGGTGATTTTTAACTGAGATTATTTGTATAAATTGTGAGAAAAAATCTGTTGCACTTTCTTTTAACAACAAATGTAAACACGTGCGTTCGGACGGTCAAATTGGAAACAATTAGTTGAGAGAATAGAGCCGAAGCACTGCAACCGAAAAAGGCGTTGAAAGATTTTTATACCGGCGGTGGTGTGAAAACGTCAGTTTTGTGAATACCATGATGCAATGAATAAGGTATAGAACAGTGATCAGCTGTTTTGCAAACGTAATCAGGCTGCTACTTAAATCCTAGATATAACGTAGGGCGTCTGCCAATAATGCACTCTAAAACGCTTAAGCACGGTACTATGTTCCGGTTTCACGCTGAAATCCCATACAAAAAACAAAGTTGTGAAAATATGAGTGAAATTTTTTCATTTGTGGTACTATGTTTTTTCAACGTGAGAAATTGACATTTTGCGCCGATACAAATTAATTGAACGCCGCAGCAAATTGAAGCAGCCAGCATTGTACTCCTATTTATTTATATTCACATTTGTCCGCGAGAAATTCAGCTGTTGTAAATATTAACAATAATATTACCTAATAAAGAATACTAAATTAAATTATCTGAATTAAAAAAGAAAACTAATGAAAAGGACGGAAAATAATTATGTACATGGAATAAACGAGAAGAGTGACATTCCGATTGGATAGCAAAGCAAAAAATGTGCAAAACACTGGAAGGACAACTATATGTAATAATGTGAAATTTGTCTTGTAATTACATATGTACATTTACGTTTGTATGTTTAGAACAATCGTGGCGAAAAGCCGTGAAAAACTTTGTGGACGGCTAAAGCTACCGAAGCAGTAGGACAATGGAATTGGGCAGTGCATGTGATCTCGTTTTTTAATGGTTATAAAGAAAATAGTGAGTTCTTGCCAGTCATAGGAGTTGGCAAAAGAAATTTCGTTTATGGATGGAAGTTTAATTTATATATGTTAACAAATATAATGTAAATCCTTAAAAATAATAATAAAACATATTTTCGGTTCATCAAAACATCATTTTATTTATTTATACTCGTAGAACAGTAGGCAATTATTTTGTTATTTGTAACCTGGCTTCTGATGCCTCACAAGCATCGCCATCGTATCAACACAAAATAAATAATTTATGTATAACAGCACAATGATCTTCAACAATATTTCCTTTCTGCAATTTAAATTAACTTTTTTCTAAGTCGGCATTATTTCATTTAATTGTTTATTGATTAGAATTTAAACTCGTGTTTGTTATCAAGAAAAGCAAAAAGGAAAAAATGCACATGCTTATATACACAAACATTCATATAAAAGTGACATTTCGACACACACACTTCAAAAATGCAATGCGACTTTGTAAAAAAGCGTTCCATTTTTCAACATGAAATAACATTTTGTGGAATTTTTTCAAGCTGAAAAATCATAGTATTATGAGTTTGGGGGTTGTGGGTTCGAATCCCACCAGAGGCTCGGGTCTGTCGCTGCAAACATTTAGCCATATGGTCTTTGTAACCCGGCTTTCCCTGGACCTTATAATTAGAATATAAATTTACTTTGTATTGTAATTCATATAAATAAATAAATAAATAAATAAAATCATAGTACCCACCTTTAGGGCTTAAAAAAAACATTGTATAAGAACTTCCAAGGCACACCTGAAAAGATTAAAATTATAAATAGACTGTATACGGGACATACCTTCAGTAAAAAATACTTACACAAAATGGGTATCCAGAACAGCAACCTATGCGAAGTGTGCAATGCTGTGGAAGATGAAATCCACCTATCTTCAGCTGCAAAAAATATGAAACAAATCGTAATCAGTACAGTATATTTGATTGCTACACAAACATACATCAACTCTTAAAAACAAAAAACCACGAGCACTTTAATGAATTACTGCAACTCATTTGTAAAAACAAAATGGAGATATAAAAATTAAAACACAATTACCAAATACTAGACTCTGTAATGAATGAATACATAAAATGCATCATCCATTCACAAATGGATTAAAACAATAACAATAAATACCAAATACGGCCACAGTGATGTGGTTATCCAAATATATTCAAATGATTAGGTGGTTACTTACCTAATCAGCCCTGGTGAATGAACACTGAAAGTGTTCCACCAACACAATCATATGAACTAAAAAAAAAACGCTTAGGGGAACTGGTTAATTTTATGCAAGTGAGCGAATTTTTAAAACGGATGTCTACTGATCGGAATGAAACATGCATCAAGCTTATTCCTATCGCATAGTAGTTATGACAAAATTTTCACGAGATCGGTGGAGTTCTGATTTACACGAGGTAATTTTCCACCAGCCTATCTCCGATTCGTGTGTTGAGCGTCTATGGACCGTCCGAGTTGGAAGGTGTTGAATTTTTGACATTTTCTTCAAACGGTCCTTTTTTTCCATAGAGAAAATTTTAAAAATTTTGTATTTTAAAAATCTAAGAATTCAGTATTAATATATTTTTCATTTTTTTCTGATCGGTCGTGAATAACAGATTATTCCGAAGAAAATGAATGCATAATTTAAAAAGTTGTAGCCAAGTCGGTACTACCTTAATATTAGGAGTATTGTGTCCTATGCCAGTGTGACAGGATGAAGAACAGGATAAACTTAAACATGAATAGCTAGCAGCATCTTTGATATAAAAAAGTTCAAAATCAACCACGTTGAAACCTCTGCACCCATAAAAAGTAAAACTGGAGAAATCCCTACTACAATCCTCCACTTAAAGCCGAAATACTTCGTGCTATAAAAGATCTTAAACCTAACAAAGCTGCTGGAACTGACAACATCCCAGCAGAAAATGTTAAAGCAGATGCTATCATGTTCTCCGAAATACTCCACCCCATTTTTGTCGAAATTTGGGAAAGTGAACGCTATCCTAGAGAAATGTTAAAGGGTACTATCATAAAACTTCCGGAAAAGGGGGATAAATCTAAATGCGACAACTGGCGTGGTATAACTGTCCTACCATCAGCGATGAAAATTGTCATGAAGATTATAAAGGGTTTTCCAACAAGAGGTGTTATTTTGGTATTCAAAGAAAAATTCCATTTTTGAGATAAATGATCGGATGTTTATTTCATAATAAAGAGGAAGGTATGTCGGTAATAATGAAAAACATCAGCCAAACGACCACGCTTACAGGACCATATCCTTTTCATGAAATTGTCCATAACCAAATCGCAAAGTGGCTGCCCTATGTCCTCGATAGCCTCACGAATTCTATCTTTGAGGTCTTGAATCGACGCTGGGCTGTTGGCTTAGACCTTATCTTTCACGTGGCCCCAAAGGAAGAAGTCGCAAGGCGTTAAATCACAAGATCTCGGTGGCTAATTGTGATCACCTCTTCGGGAGATAACACGGTCCGGAAACTTTTCCCGTAACAGAGCAATGGTTTCGTTGCTTGTGTGGCACGTAGCGCCGTCTTGTTGAAAGTAAACGTTGTCCAGATCAACACCATCCAACTCCGACCATACAAAATCATTAATCATGTCTCGATAGCGCAATCCATTCACCATAATAGTTGATCCAACCTCTTTTTCGAAAAAGTAAGGTCCAATGACAGCGCCGGACCATAAACCGCACCAAACAGTCACACGGTGAGGATGGAGAGGCTTCTCAACAATAAATTGGGTTTTCCGAGCCCCAGATGCGACAATTTAGCTTGTTGACGTAGCCACCGAGTTGGAAATGGGTCAGTCAAGATGATTTTTGGATGATTTTCGAATTTTAATAATTTCAATGCGTTGTTAAATCGTGTATCGTTCCATTTTTAGTAATGGCGTAGTTTCTACTTGTCAAATGTCAAAGAATAAAAGCTTCAAAAGTGACAGCTACCGAAATACCGAGTGATTCAAAATAACACGTCTTGTTGGAAAACCCTGTATTAGACAGAATGATAAACCAGATTAATAACATATTAAGACATGAACAAGCAGGCTTCAGACCAGCTATGTCGTGTACTGACCAAATTAGTACATCTAGCAATCCCTTGAAAAGCGTTCTCCTCTTTATATGATGTTTGTCGATTATGAGAAGACATGTGACTCAACAGAGAGTGTATATGGTCTGAGCTATACAATATAGGCGTGCCATCTAAAATTATTAGATTAATAAAATATAGTTATGATAATTTTGAATCTAGTTAGACGTTAAACAGGGATGCCTCTAACTCCCCTTCTTTTCCTAATTGTGCTAAATGCAGTTGTTAAAAAATCGCAGTGTAAACGTTTGTAGGAGAGAGAGGCAGGCGGAAAGAGCTCTCTGCCCCTCTCTCCTAAAAGCTTTTACACTTGCTTGGAAAAAAAATTGCTTCGTGTGTAGCACGACTTAACTAGCAGAATTGGCGCCCTTGGGCAAATGAGAATCCACGAGTGATTGTTGAAAAGCCGATGCATCCATAAAGAGCGACCATTTGGTGCGGTTTATGAGCTGGCGGCGACATCGTACTTCTTCGAAAATGATGTCGTCCAAGCATCGGATAGAGGTATGCCACCTAAGCCGTGGCGAGCATTTGGCCGATATTTTGTTTCACACATAATTGATCATAGATCCTTCTATCATAATAAAAAATATTAAGAGAATTCTCTAAAAACTTTTTGTTTTACTTACAATTAACATCGTGCGTTTAGGTTGGACCACCCTTTACATATGTCGCTCTACGTAAATACTTTTTAAATTTTTTCATTTTTATTAAGAGCAAACATTTTTAGCAAATTACAAACTTTTGAGCAGTGTGTTTGTTAGTGAAAAACTGAACAAACATTTGCTATTACAGCAGAAATTTTATTGTTTTATTAACAGCTAACATTTTTTTCTGGGTGTAGTGAATAGACCTAGCAACATGATTACCGCTACTAAATGTTGACACTCCACCACAACATTTTCCCAGCATCATTGAGAAATAGGGCTTGCAATAAATCGGGAATAATGGGGGAACATAAATTTGAAAAATGTCAATAAATAATTGATTTCCGATTATAAATAAAACACTTTATTTCTCAATCATGAAATATTTGTTCTCGGCGTTAGAGAGTTGAGACAAAAACGGAGAGAACTTGCTTCCGCTCCCATTTTTGTTATTATTGGGCCTGGTTTATGGGATCTACGCGTGCTATTTGTTGCTGAGGCATTTGGGGGTTTTGTTATTGTTCTCGTTCGTGCGTTGAGAGGTTGAGGTTGCATGTTGCGTATGAATGCCAGTGTGCGGCTGTGCCTGTTTGGTGTGATTATGAGTGTGTCCAAGGAGAAAATACGGGTAATACTCGAATAATGCGTTATCATTTAAAGAAAAATGTAGCTGAAAATAGTTTTATTATTTTAGTGATTAATTTAAAGAAATATTTAAATTCGTATAAGATAATTTTAATTTTTTTTAAATTACTACATGGCCATTTTAAATTAATTTAAAAATAATACAATTTTCTACATAATAGGCATGTTTTCGTTACAAGCTAGCACTTTTAGTTTAGCACTTTGCAACGAAAACAACTGACTTCCACTAACTGGCACATAAGCAATAAGTGGCGGATTTTCACTATCTGGTAGCAATGGTGTCATGAGTTGCGAAGAAAGAACAGTGCGAAACAGACAAAAAAATCGTGAAAAGTATTTATAAAATATATATTTACTATTCTATGTTCAATTGTTCACACTCTTTTGCAAATATTAAAATAATTTCCCATTTTTGTTCTTCTTCCCGTTAATTCACAATAATTGATAAAATCTCTCCAAAAATGGGATGCCATATTGCTAAATATAGGGTGCCCAATCTGGCAACATCATACTCGATTAAGACATGAACACAAGCACCAAACTTCATCGGGAACTAAAGGCCCAACTATAATATGCATAAGCTAGCTTAAGCAACTGTGCGAATGCGTGAAATCGTATGTGCCAAACTATAATGTACTTAAGTGAACTTTTCGTAAAGTTCTCTCAGCTCTCTCTCAGTACCCATTTGCTTAAGCACGGTGCGAAACTGAACGCACGTTCCGTACGGAATTACTTAAGTTTGCTTATGCATATTATAGTTGGGCCTTAATAGTGCTTAGCTCCCCATACAAATTAAGCACTTATGGTGTAACGACAACACGCCTAATATTTGTCGTCACAAACAATAGCCCTCTAACTCGAAAATCATGCTTACGAGAATATGTTTTTGTTAACATCTTTTTAAAATCAGACAACTTTTTTAAAAATGGATCATTGCAGGACAGCTTTTCGCATCAAGGACGCCAAAAAATAGGAAATCAATTCCCTTTTGTCAAATCTGTTTCAAATTATACCTAGAAGTGTGAAGTTAAAATTTTCTGGGTTTAAAAATAAAAGTTTGCAATTTAAATTGTTGAACATTGAATTTCAAATATAAATTCTGAATTTCAATTGAAAATTCTCAATTTCAACTGATGAGTTCTGAATTACAAATTGATATTTTCAGTTTCAAGTTCACACAGAAATTCTTATTTTAAATTGGTGAGTTCGGAATTACAAATGGAAATTCTGATTTTCAATTTATCAAATCGTTTGTGTGTATGTTTTTAGGTACAATTAATTGTTAAAATGTCATACCAATATTGTCAACATTTCATCCCAATCCGCTAAATTTAAAAAAACCAGTAAGGAAAGGCAGAAAGTCGGGCGGGGCCGACTATATAATACCCTACACCTCCCTAACAATGCGATAAGGGTTATTGCGATAATAATTTGAAATAATTTGTAAATGGGTAAGAACATATATATGCGGATATATCTATTTCTGAACCGATAATCGCTAAATTAAGCAATATTCGTTCCTAAATTGAGAAACATCTTTCTGGAGAATTTGGTAATGGTCGGAAGTAAAGTACAACTTCTATAGCGCTTTGTAACCAAATCAGGAGGAACATATATATGGAGCTTATATATAAATCTGAATCGATTTTCCCTGAACACTCATTCATGTAAAATAGAAACCTCTTTCTGTCGAATTTCGTACTGATCGGATATAAAATACAGTCTCTACAGCGCTTGAATGTCAAATCGGTGCTAACATATATATGGGGGCTATATCTAAATCTGAACCGACTTTCTCCAAATTTGGCAGTATTCCTTCGTGTAATACGAAACCTCTTTCTGCCGAATTTCGCTGTAATCGGATATAAAATACAGTTTCTACAGCTATTGCATTTCAAATCGGGGGTAACATATATATGGGGGCTATATCTAAATCTGAACCGATTTTCTCCGAATTTGGTAGTATTCCTTCATGTAATAAGAAACCTCTTTCTACCGAATTTCGTACTGATTGGATATAAAATACAGTTTCTACAGCGCTTACATGTCAAATCGGGTGCAACATATATATGGGGGCTATATATAAATCTGAACCGATTTCCCCCAAATGTTGTATTGTATCTAAGTGTATCATGAGACTACTCTCTGCCAATTTTTGTACAAATCGGTTACAAAATGTTGCTTATACAGTGCATATATGCCAAATCGGAGGTACATATATATGGGAGCTATATGTAAATCTGAACCGATTTTAACCAAATTCAATAGGGATCGTCCTTGGGCCTAAAAAAAGATATGTGCAAAGTTTCGTTCAGATCGGACCATAATTGCGACCTGTACTTTGATTACAAAAATACGTCTACAGACAGACAGACGGACAGACAGACGGACATAGCTAAATCGACTCAGAAAGTGATTACAAGTCGATCGGTATAATAAACAATGGGTCTATCTCTTCTCCTTTTGGGTGTTACAAACAAATGCACAAAGTCATAATACCCTGTACCACAGTGTGGTGTAGGGTATAAAAATCGCCTGAGATCCTCCTTCTACAGGGACTGATTCGAAATATGGACATATGATTAATTTTCAATTGCAACCAAATAACATCTTTAAAAAATATTTCAAAAATATGTGGTTCACCTAACTTTATTATTACAGTCTGTAGTGTGATTTTAGCATTCGGATTCCTGTAGGAAAGCTGTAGGGTTGGGGACTCTCTCCTAAAATCATCTATTGGTCTTACATGTCGCTCAATTACTTCAAGGGTGACATAGCTCAAAATTGAAAATTGTGAAGATTTGTAACAATTGTAAAAAAATTTCGCTGAGATTAATTTATGATTTTCAAAAAAAGTATTTCTGTAGAGTATCGTTAGTAGGTTTACACATGTGAATATATCAGTACATCAAATGCTATTGTATTGCCATGGTGGATGGCAACTGATAAGCGATCCATAACCAATCATTTAATCAAGTTTAAGAGAACTGACTGCCTAAGCATTAGCGGAACTACAGTGACAGAGCCTCTACAAGTCCTACTCCATCTACTGGCGATTGATTGATTGTGGCTAGAGAATTTGCAACCATAAAGGCATTAAGATTAAACTGTCTACACACAGAATACAGTTTGGTTGCCTCAACCGAATTTTGGTAATTCTGTCTACTATTATGCGATTCCATCAGGAAAACCAATATTTTGGTTGTGGTATACTTCTGCTTCCATGTTGACAACAATCATATTTTATTGCGCCAACTACGAAAATGGTGGCTTGGATTATCTGTTGTAGTTGCCACAACCAACTGTTTTAAAGAATTGGTTGTTCTGACAATTTGTCAGTCATATACTACCGACAATTAATTAAAAACAGTTTTCATTTATTTTTATTTTATTTATTGAACAAAAATCAAAACAATTCATAACAAAATTAAAAATCCCATATTATTATGAGATGTGGAAATATTTGACACACATTTTAGTACACGAAAAAAAAAAACACAAAACTTTTATGCAAAAATCGCATAACCCTGTGCTTTCAATTTCATGATTGTTGCTTTTATTTTTTATTT
The DNA here is from genome assembly GCA_963930755.1 of Eudasyphora cyanicolor. Taxonomy (NCBI): domain Eukaryota; kingdom Metazoa; phylum Arthropoda; class Insecta; order Diptera; family Muscidae; genus Eudasyphora; species Eudasyphora cyanicolor. The sequence goes on from OZ005738.1 coordinate 41,968,920, forward strand.
ATGTAAAACATTTTGCACAACATTTTCTGCATTCCACACATTATTATCCACGCGAGATTATTTTTGATTACCTATACCGTTCTTGAACAAAATGTTGAAGATTTTTTATGTCGAGTAATTTTATTTTTTGTTTGTCATGTATCAGCAAAAGAACAGCAACGAATCTTTCGGTTGTATTTCCCAAAATACATTTCATTATTCTAAATTTGGGAAATGATTGGGATAACCAATAAACGATTATTTATTAATATTTTATCTTTTGTAGTAACCAATTATTCGTTGCACTAATAATCTTTGGTCTATTGATACAATTTCTGTTGTCAAGAATAAAACATTGGTTGTCACAACCAAAAATCGATCATATGGTACTATAATGAAAATTTAAATTGGTTACCACAACTAACCGAGTGTGAATGAAAAAAACAATATTAATTCGATTGATACAACCATCGATTTAGTTGCAAGCATTTTCATCGTATCCATGTTATTATTGTTGTTTCAACTAATTATATATAAATACAACCGACAGACGGTGTAGGCAATATACTTTTTGTTGCTAGTACTATTTTTTTATTGTTACAATCGAATTACACCCAATTATTTTCCTGGATGTATCAATGTGGTATACAAACACCACGGCCACTATGGACTGTATACCAACGATGTACACCAACTTTACCAATAAGACACCTGCCAGAGAGGAATGGATTGGCAGAATACCAGAAAATACAGGGGTTTCCAACAAGAGGTGTTATTTTGAATCACCCGGTATTTCGGTAGCTGTCAATTTTGAAGCTTTTATTCTTTCACATTTGACAAGTAGAAACTACGCCATTACTAAAAATGGAACGATACACGATTCAACAACGCATTGAAATTATTAAAATTCGAAAAATCATCTTGACTGATGAGGCCTATTTCCACCTCGGTGGCTACGTCAACAAGCAAAATTGTCGCATCTGGGGCTCGGAAACCCCAAGAGTTATTGTTGAGAAGCCTCCTCAACGTGTGACTGTTTGGTGCGGTTTATGGTCCGGCGGGGTCATTGGACCTTTTCAAAAATGGGGTTGGATCAACAGTTACGGTGAATGGATTGCGCTATCGAGAGATGATTAATGTTTTTTTATGGTCGGAGTTGGATGGTATTGATCTGGACAACGTTTACTTTCAACAAGACGGCGCTACGCGCCACACAAGCAACGAAACCATTGCTCTGTTACGGGAAAAGTTTCCGGACCGTGTTATCTCTCGAAGAGGTGATCACAATTGGCCACCGAGATCTTGTGATTTAACACCTTGCGACTTCCTCCTTTGGGGCCACGTGAAAGATAAGGTGTACGCCAACAGCCCAGCGTCGATTCAAGACCTCAAAGATTGAATTCGTGAGGCTATCGAGGACATAGGGCAGCCACTTTGCGATTTGGTTATGGTAAATTTCATGAAAAGGAAATGGTCCTGTAAGCGTGGTCGTGGTGGCAATTTGCCTGATGTTGTTTTGCATTATTAACGGCATACCTTTCTCTTTATTATGAAATAAACATCCGATCATTTATCTCAAAAAATTGCATTTTTCTTTGAATACCAAAATAACACCTCTTGTTGGAAAAGCCGTTACAAGAGTGATATGATTTCTTTGAAAAAAAAAAAACACACTTATTGTTAAGGAAATTCAAAAGTTTTTGTGAAGTACAATCGATATCATTAAGTTCTAAATAAAACGGCATTCAAATGGACTCCACGACTTCTTCTGCAAGAACGAATTCGATGAACCCAATTTTTGAGCACTTTTTTCACTAATTCAAGTCGTATGGCATGAATGAATGGCACGTTTAATATTGACTTGTAAAGCTTGAAGAGATTCTGGTTTATTTTGAAAGACCAATGACTTCACATAACCCCACAAGAAATAGTGTAATGGTGTTAAATCACAACTTCTTGGAGGCCATTCAATATGACAATTTCTTGAAATAATCGAATCTCCAAACTTTTCTCGCAACAATTCAATTGTTTCATTTGCTGTGTGGCACATAGCCACAATCGGTTAATGGCAAAAATATAGCTCTTGATGAGAGCTAATATATTGCTCATGGAAGTCAAGGTCGTAGATCGACTGGAAAGTGTTTTTTTTTGGATCAAATGTGAACGGAAAGTTTATTTTTGCTCTAGCTCCTTAACGGTATGTCGGATCTGGAATCAATGGCAAAAATATAGCTCTTAACGAGAGCTTAGAGTGTCAAGGTGGTAGGTCGACTGGAAAGTGTTTTTTTGGATTAAAAAAAATGGACTTAGCGCACGAAAAGTTGCAATTGGAGAACGATTATTTTGATAATAAAACTGAATAATTTGTAAACGTTGTTCTTGCGTATATCTCTCCAGGATGAAATTGTAAACACTACTGAATACAATGAAAAACAAATGCCAGATAATGACATATTACAAATGGGCGAAACATGACTTCAAAATCATATCATCCCTATTAGAAAACCCGTTATGTATATTCAATGGACGATTTTAGGAGAGAGGCTCAAACGCGACCCTACAGCTTCCCTGCTGAAATATCAGTCATTTTGCCCGTCTTACACGTTTAAGTACATTAAGTTCGAATGAAAATTTCCTATCTACACTGAAAAAAAAATTGTCATAAAATTAAAGAAATGCTCCAAAGACGTCCTTAGTCTTCAAAATTAGTACATTTTGTACTTAAAATTAAGAAAATTTACTTAAAATTAAGTAAATTACTTAATATTATTGAAATTATCTATATATATTTTAAGTACAAAATGTACTTATTTTAAAAACTAATGACGTCTTTGGAGCATTTCTTTATTTTTATGACAATTTTTTCAGTGTAGGATTATTTCTAGAAATAGACAAAGACGAGCTCTGTTCCATTTATCCGAGGATGGTCAACATGTGGGACCTTTTTCTTCCTAGTAAAGAGAACCAATTCTGTCTTGTTTTGGTTAAAGCCCAGACCTCTGCTTCTGGTCCAAATTGTCCTAGTGTGCTACATATTTCCCGCTTTTGGTTATAATACTACAATGGTATGACTCTAGCCTGATAGAGACTTCATAAATCTTCTCCAGCCAGGGAATATTTGACACACATTTTAGTACACGAAAAAAAAACACAAAACTTTTATGCAAAAATCGCATAACCCTGTGCTTTCAATTTCATGATTGTTGCTTTTATTTTTTATTTATGTAAAACATTTTGCACAACATTTTCTGCATTCCACACATTATTATCCACGCGAGATTATTTTTGATTACCTATACCGTTCTTGAACAAAATGTTGAAGATTTTTTATGTCGAGTAATTTTATTTTTTGTTTGTCATGTATCAGCAAAAGAACAGCAACGAATCTTTCGGTTGTATTTCCCAAAATACATTTCATTATTCTAAATTTGGGAAATGATTGGGATAACCAATAAACGATTATTTATTAATATTTTATCTTTTGTAGTAACCAATTATTCGTTGCACTAATAATCTTTGGTCTATTGATACAATTTCTGTTGTCAAGAATAAAACATTGGTTGTCACAACCAAAAATCGATCATATGGTACTATAATGAAAATTTAAATTGGTTACCACAACTAACCGAGTGTGAATGAAAAAAACAATATTAATTCGATTGATACAACCATCGATTTAGTTGCAAGCATTTTCATCGTATCCATGTTATTATTGTTGTTTCAACTAATTATATATAAATACAACCGACAGACGGTGTAGGCAATATACTTTTTGTTGCTAGTACTATTTTTTTATTGTTACAATCGAATTACACCCAATTATTTTCCTGGATGTATCAATGTGGTATACAAACACCACGGCCACTATGGACTGTATACCAACGATGTACACCAACTTTACCAATAAGACACCTGCCAGAGAGGAATGGATTGGCAGAATACCAGAAAATACAGGGGTTTCCAACAAGAGGTGTTATTTTGAATCACCCGGTATTTCGGTAGCTGTCAATTTTGAAGCTTTTATTTTTTCACATTTGACAAGTAGAAACTACGCCATTACTAAAAATGGAACGATACACGATTCAACAACGCATTGAAATTATTAAAATTCGAAAAATCATCTTGACTGATGAGGCCTATTTCCACCTCGGTGGCTACGTCAACAAGCAAAATTGTCGCATCTGGGGCTCGGAAACCCCAAGAGTTATTGTTGAGAAGCCTCCTCAACGTGTGACTGTTTGGTGCGGTTTATGGTCCGGCGGGGTCATTGGACCTTTTCAAAAATGGGGTTGGATCAACAGTTACGGTGAATGGATTGCGCTATCGAGAGATGATTAATGTTTTTTTATGGTCGGAGTTGGATGGTATTGATCTGGACAACGTTTACTTTCAACAAGACGGCGCTACGCGCCACACAAGCAACGAAACCATTGCTCTGTTACGGGAAAAGTTTCCGGACCGTGTTATCTCTCGAAGAGGTGATCACAATTGGCCACCGAGATCTTGTGATTTAACACCTTGCGACTTCCTCCTTTGGGGCCACGTGAAAGATAAGGTGTACGCCAACAGCCCAGCGTCGATTCAAGACCTCAAAGATTGAATTCGTGAGGCTATCGAGGACATAGGGCAGCCACTTTGCGATTTGGTTATGGTAAATTTCATGAAAAGGAAATGGTCCTGTAAGCGTGGTCGTGGTGGCCATTTGGCTGATGTTGTTTTGCATTATTAACGGCATACCTTTCTCTTTATTATGAAATAAACATCCGATCATTTATCTCAAAAAATTGCATTTTTCTTTGAATACCAAAATAACACCTCTTGTTGGAAAAGCCGTTACAAGAGTGATATGATTTCTTTGAAAAAAAAAAAACACACTTATTGTTAAGGAAATTCAAAAGTTTTTGTGAAGTACAATCGATATCATTAAGTTCTAAATAAAAGGCATTCAAATGGACTCCACGACTTCTTCTGCAAGAACGAATTCGATGAACCCAATTTTTGAGCACTTTTTTCACTAATTCAAGTCGTATGGCATGAATGAATGGCACGTTTAATATTGACTTGTAAAGCTTGAAGAGATTCTGGTTTATTTTGAAAGACCAATGACTTCACATAACCCCACAAGAAATAGTGTAATGGTGTTAAATCACAACTTCTTGGAGGCCATTCAATATGACAATTTCTTGAAATAATCGAATCTCCAAACTTTTCTCGCAACAATTCAATTGTTTCATTTGCTGTGTGGCACATAGCCACAATCGGTTAATGGCAAAAATATAGCTCTTGACGAGAGCTAATATATTGCTCATGGAAGTCAAGGTCGTAGATCGACTGGAAAGTGTTTTTTTTTGGATCAAATGTGAACGGAAAGTTTATTTTTGCTCTAGCTCCTTAACGGTATGTCGGATCTGGAATCAATGGCAAAAATATAGCTCTTAACGAGAGCTTAGAGTGTCAAGGTGGTAGGTCGACTGGAAAGTGTTTTTTTGGATTAAAAAAAATGGACTTAGCGCACGAAAAGTTGCAATTGGAGAACGATTATTTTGATAATAAAACTGAATAATTTGTAAACGTTGTTCTTGCGTATATCTCTCCAGGATGAAATTGTAAACACTACTGAATACAATGAAAAACAAATGCCAGATAATGACATATTACAAATGGGCGAAACATGACTTCAAAATCATATCATCCCTATTAGAAAACCCGTTATGTATATTCAATGGACGATTTTAGGAGAGAGGCTCAAACGCGACCCTACAGCTTCCCTGCTGAAATATCAGTCATTTTGCCCGTCTTACACGTTTAAGTACATTAAGTTCGAATGAAAATTTCCTATCTACACTGAAAAAAAAATTGTCATAAAATTAAAGAAATGCTCCAAAGACGTCCTTAGTCTTCAAAATTAGTACATTTTGTACTTAAAATTAAGAAAATTTACTTAAAATTAAGTAAATTACATAATATTATTGATATATTGTTTGTGCCAGACAGACGCTCCTGGGAAAATGGAACTTTGGCCCATGTGCCAGTGGGAACCAGCTGCTACACGGATGGGTCCAAGCGAGGAGGAAGGACGGGTCTGGGACTTTTTATTGATGAACCAGAAGTCGAACATCACTTCCGACACCCTGACCATAACACGGTATTTCAAGCAGAAGTTCGAGCAATCACGGAGTGTGTGAACTGGCTCAGTAACACGACAAAGCCTAAGTATGCCAACATCTTCACAGATAGCCAAATGGCGATTAAAGCAATAACATCGGAAAGGGTCAAATCCAGAACTGTGTTGGACTGTAAAAGAACGATAAATGATTACTCAGCCCATGGTCAATTGCGTATTTGCTGGGTACCAGGACACAACGGAGTGATTGGAAATGAACGGGCAAACAACTTGGCTTCAAAGGGCAGAGAACTTCGAGTAATAAACTTGGGAAATTGGAAACCTTTCGAAGCCACGAAAAATGAGTTGAAGCACTGGGCAGTGATGGCTCATAAAACTGTGTGGAATAGCGCAACAGTAGGAGCAACTGCAAAGATACTGTGGGGTGACCCAAATGAAAAGAAAACAAGAAGTCTTCTGAAACTAAACAAGATCGATATTAGTAAGATGATGAGTGTTCTAACGGGACACTCAAGCTTACAAGCACATCTTCATCGCATAGGACTAGCAGGAAACGACGAATGCAGGGCATGCAGAGAAAACATCGAAACGATGGAACATTTTCTGTGTCACTGCCCGGCCTTCACACATGCAAGATCCCAACATTTCGGGTCCGACATATTACCAGACTTGACTCATCTCAGAGAATATGACTGGAAGATACTGAGAAAATTCGTGTCTAGTACCGATTTTCTGTAACTCGTGAGGTATAAAAAGATCATAAATAAGGAGCGCATAACAGGCCGAACCACTGGCTTAAGTGTATGTCCATGGACATGAGACGTTTAAACGTCTCCTCTCTTCAACCTAACCTAACCTAACCTAATATTATTGAAATTATCTATATATATTTTAAGTACAAAATGTACTTACTTTAAAAACTAATGACGTCTTTGGAGCATTTCTTTATTTTTATGACAATTTTTTTCAGTGTAGGATTATTTCTAGAAATAGACAAAGACGAGCTCTGTTCCATTTATCCGAGGATGGTCAACATGTGGGACCTTATTCTTCCTAGTAAAGAGAACCAATTCTGTCTTGTTTTGGTTAAAGCCCAGACCTCTGCTTCTGGTCCAAATTGTCCTAGTGTGCTACATATTTCCCGCTTTTGGTTATAATACTACATTGGTATGACTCTAGCCTGATAGAGACTTCATAAATCTTCTCCAGCCAGGGAATAATGTACTTCAACAGTAGTTTTTATTTCACCCGTTCCATACGATCAAATATTCTTGTGGCATTTTCACTGTGAAATGTATACACAATACCGGTCTATACCTATAATTCAATCAAAATTTACATTACATATTTAATTTTACTTTGCTTTACTGAATTATAAACCATTTAAATATGGTTCAACCCCATGTGAGCCAGTTCTAACGTGTTATACGAAGGCAACCTGTTTATAGGGAACTCAAACCTTAGCCAACTCAAAAAAAACTCTATTTTGCTTCAAACTCCAGCATATGATGTTGCTCGGTGTTAATTTTATTTGTGTTGCCTTTGCTACATGTTCATCTTCTTCTTGTTCCCATACATAAGGTGTTGTTGCGGGCGAACATATGGATTTCGTTCGGTTGGATGACGATGATGAGTCGTCGTGCTGTGTGAGGGAAGTAGACGAATTTTTTCTGAGTGTGTTGCATGTGTGTGTATGTCTATCTGAGGTTTTGTATCAGAAACACAGCAGCAGCAGCGCTGGCGGCGGCGGCAATGGTTAGTCTTGTTCGAGTTGTTGCTGATGTTGATTCATTTCGTGAAGTTCGGTGATACGGATGAATTTTCTGTTGCGCGAGTATTTCGTTGTCGGTCGTCGTCGATGCTAATGGCTACGGTTTACACGGCTTTTATTTATGCTATCCCGAGGATTACAATAATACAATAATCTAAAGCGAAAAAATAAGATTAAAACAAAAATTTATAAAATAAAAATTAACAAATAATAATAAAAGAAAATTGAGTAAAAGAAGTGTTAGTGTTTGTGTGTGTGTGTGTGTGTGCGGAAAATAGTATAAAAAAGTGAGTGTGTGAAAAAGATCAAGAAGCCTTAACTAACAGCAGAAGAGGCAAAACAAGAATTAAGAATTAAAAAGCAGAGAGTGAGCAAAAAAAGAATGTTTTTGTTTTATTTATTGTTATTAAAACATACATAAATAATGAAGTTTTAAAGAATTAACAAAATAACAATGAAACAAAAAAAAATAAGAAAAATATGTTTGTTGAACTTCTAATTTTGTTTTGTGTTGAAATTCGTAATGATTTCTTTTTGGTTGTTTGGTATTGTTAGTTGGTAAAGTGGATGGATGAATGGATGGATGGATGGATAGATGGTTGACTAGCTGATGAGAGATGAATCAACCATTTGCTTTGCCAGCAAATGCGAAGGAAAATTAGAAAAATTACAATAATTAATTAATTAGTTTAATAATAACACGTTTGCTGTCGATTTTAATTTTATCACCTTTCTCAACATTGATTGAAGAGGGGGCTTTGTCAGGCACAACCGCGACGCTGCAGCAACAGTTAGGTTTGTGCATCCATCCATACACTCCTTAAACATACCTTCAGAAACTCAAATAGTGCAGATGATATTGTGGTTGTTGTTATTGTTAGTGAGTGTGTGATTGGGGGCTCTTTGTTGCCTGTCTGCAGGCATTATTTGTTTTTGTTGTTTGTTTCTATATTTCTGTGTCGTCATCAAATGCCAAGCATCTCGGCGCTCTCTTCTTGTTGATGCTGATTCAGTTGTTGTTGTTGCTGTTGTTCTTGTTGCCTGCCTTTCATGAACCCAAAAAGAGTTTCATAATATTTATTATCCATTGCGCCCCCCTTGAAGCTGAAAACGGGTTTTCTTCGTCGTCTATTGAGCCAGAGAGACCCCACAAAGCAGCCAGGCCAGGCAGTTAAATCAAACCAAAAAATACGATACTTTAGAAGACTTCAAACAGGAAAAGTAAAAGAATACAAAATAAAAAAAACACAAAATTTGTGTTGAAGTGGGAAATTAAAATAAAATACAAAAAATCAAAATTAATAAATTTTGTTGGAAAGAATTAATAATATCGCTCTAAATAAATATAAACAAAACTGTTTTTGCGATAAACTGTAACAGTTCTCATAAATTTAGAGAACATTTTCTTATAAAATCAGAGCTGCCACTTTTTTGAATAATTATGCAAATTTTCATAATTTCAAAGATTTGTATAATTTTTTTTTTGGATAATGTCCTATCTTATAATTAATTTGACAATAACAGCTTTAAATTCACTTTAACATTTTCAATGAAAATACCCTCCTCGAAAATTCTCCGCAAACTCTTTTGCTACTGTTTTTACTAAAATTTATTTGTGTATATTTTTTGCGGTTAACAAAACATTGAAGTCTTTGGAAAATTTTTGGTGTTTTGGATAACTCTTATCCGGCTGATGACAACACAGTATAAAATAACCATCACATCTCAGTACCTGAATGGAAATTTACATTTTTTAAGGTAACAATGTAATCTATTACTTCTTCCATAGATTCCACATATATATTTTCTCTCTGATTTGTATCTAAGCGCCGTAGAAGCTACATTTTACATGCATACATACTGCAAAATTATCTGAGTTTGTCTTATTTTTCTTAGAGCGGCAATTCCAGGGATATGCTAAACTTTTTCCCGGTTTCCCGGGGTAATGAGAAAGCATGGGAAAAGAGAAACTCTACGAGCCATGCAATAAACAATTACTTATTTTTAAAGATTTTCTTCAAAGACGACGAAATCTTTAAAATAAGACCAATACTTTCTTAGAATTTAGAACATATACCTACCGAGTGTTTTTTAAGACCTTTCGGATTTGATTTAAAAAAACGCAGAAAATTTAGAGAAATGTATGAAATCTTTATTTGAGTCGATAGAAAGGTCTATATAATTCAATGTTTAAAGACGATTTCATGTAAAGGTTGGCAGCGGTTGCATCTGAAATGGTTCGTACGCTGGGTCCAATTTTGGCATACTCTCTCCAACATATCGTCCGGTATCTCACGAATAAATTATGCAATATTGACTTCCAGTGCGTCAAGCGTTATTTTAAAATCAAACCGGGCTTGTCTCTATAGACGTGAGCCTTAACATAGCCCCTCAAAAAATAATCAAAGGCGTTTTATCTCATGATCTAGGCGGCCTATTGGCCGGCCCCATACGTGTAGACCAAACTCAATGAAAATAAACAATATTCAAAAATTTGCTAGCGGTGTTCGGTTGTAAGTCGATTCATGATTATATTATAGACCTAACTGAACATGTTTGACAGTAACATGTTACAAGAAAACAACTGAACTGCCAAAAAGAAAGTTGCCAAAAAATCACCCATTATTTGATATCAAGGACATTATCTTTTTTAAGTATTAAATCTGTTTGTTTCAAAGAGTAGTAGGTCTTTGGAGCAATATCTTTAAAATTAAGTAATTTCTTTAGAGTAAGGCTCTTCATTTCTTTGGAAAGGCATAACTCCATGATACCCCAGATATGCAACTTCAAATTTGAAATACGCATAATTCATTCCTAGAATTAGGAAAGTGTACTTAATATTTAGGAAATTATCTTGATTTTAAGTATTTTCGTACCTTGTTTTAAATATTAGGACGTTTTTGGTTCAAAATTGTCATTTGTTCTTCTGGATTTTCCTGTAGGCCATGGTTCCCGAGATATGAACCTTCAAAAATTAAAAAGTAATTACAATTTATTCTATTAAATACAGCTAAGGAAATTTAGAAAATATTTTAAAGACTACAACGTCTTTAGAACAAAATACTTAGAATTAAGTATATTTTAGTGACAGAGTCGTCTTTTTTTGAAAGGATACATTTCTCTGGAATTTAATGGCTCCGAGATGTGGACTTTCAATAATGAAAAAAGCAAATTATTCATAGAATTAGGAAAATGTAATTTATAGGAAATTGTCTTAATCGTTGTTTTAAAGATAAGGACTCCTTTGGAAAAAATCTTTTTTTTAGTATAGGGCTCGTCGTTTCTTTACAAAATCATATTTTTTCTCCAAAGCCAATGGATCCTATGACATATGTAGGTGTTCCAAAGTGCAATTCATACTCTCTTAAGGAAGAAAATCGTTAAGAACTTATGAAGGCCGTAATCTTTGGCTTTGGTTTTGCCAAAGATATTTAACCCAGATCAATCACACCATCCACGCCGAAAAGCTTTGGCCGGCTTAACCGATTCTTCATTTCTTTTAAGTTAGTTTCCTTAAATTAGCTCTAGTTCTCGCGGTATAACTTGTTGCAACATCATTATATTTCACAGAAAAAATAACAAAAATGCATTAAAATTAATTTTGTACAAAAAGTGAATAATTAAAACAATTTTCTGCAATCGGCAGTTATTCAATTAAGTAAAGAATGGTTTTCATCATACATATGTATAACGCTTCATATTTCCAGGGCAGTGGTGTCAAGCTCGACTCAGACACAGCGTTGCCAGGCACATTGGACCAAAATCTAGCTTGACTCAGACACAGTGTTGTCAGGCAAATTTGGATCAAAATCGCCAAAAAGAGGACACAAAAATCGTCAACAAAAAATCTACCACTTACCTGCAAATGTTGATCTTATTCAGGCGAATAAAATGCAGAGGCAGATACATTCCTCTAGAGAGGAAAAGATTGTCTACGTTAGTATCAGTTCTGACGAGACACTGCTTGATCGGTGAACTTGCCAAAATATTGGGTATTGACTCCAATGACGACTGCAGAGGCTGTGGAGATGGGGACATACTGGGGTCGGCCTTTTTGGCAATCTAACAGATCTTTCCGGTACCGATATTCGTACTACCGATAAATTTGTATATCAAACAGGTTGGTTTCGATGAGGGGCATTTCAGTCCGTGGTAACACTAGGGACCTAAACTCCGGGTACGATAGTTCCAAGTCCTATTTTCTAGTTACACAATCAAGTTTTCACCACCTTTTCTTTTTACAATATATTGAAGCAAAGATTTGAGGTATCGCATCTACTATCACAAATATGTACGCAAGATTTGTTAGCCAAGGAGCTTTTATTTCTATACAAGTACTTACCCTCCAAGTGTTGTATTGTCCGACATTTTCATTAGACCATGTACCATGTCCTATAAAAGATCCCACCTTCCCACCCTCCTCCTCATGGTATTAACGATAGCACATCCAAACAATGTAAAGCAAATCTCAAATCTCGTTTTAATCTGATCTCTTGAAAAATCCACCATTTCAACCACTACCACCAAACCACACAACACAACCATATTTAAAATCCATCGCAACCACACCAAACATTCATCCAACCAACCATCCATCCATTCAACCACATTCCCTTTACATGTTATTCTTTTATATCGGGGGAAGCAACACCAACAGCAAAAATCAGACAAGGGCAACTGCAACATACTTCAGCAAAACCATGGCACATTAATAAAGGTAGTGGTAAAAGATTAACGTTAACATTCGCACAATTTATGTGGGGTAGATTTTATAGACAAAATGGCGAATCCGAATTATTTTATGGAAAGTATCTGCCATTGTCATGTGGAAACTTAAGCTGACTTTAGGGTTAGGTTAGTGAGAATCACCTCACCAATTGCGGTCCCTAGTGCTGCATCGAGCCCAGTTCCACTCATCGGAACCAATCACATAAAGTTATCAATAATACTAATATTGGTACCCCGGCCAGATGTGTCAGACTTCCTAGAAAGGCTGATCACAGTATATCAAGCCGTCGTTTGTTAAATGCAGAATAAATAAGGAGTTAAACAATACTTTTTATTGATGAACAAGAAGTCGAACTTTACTTCCGTCTCCCAGACCATAACACAGTATTTCAAGCAGAAGTTCGAGCAATCACGGAGTGTGTTAACTGGCTCAGTAATACCACAAAATCTAAATATGCCAATATCTTCACTGATAGCCAAATGGCGATCAAACCAATAACATCGGAAAAGGTCAAATCCAGGACAGTGTTAGACTGTAAAAGAACGTTAAATAATTACATACTCAGTCCATGGTCAAATGCGTATTTTCTGGGTATCTCAGAGGATATGACTAGAAGATATTGAGAAAAGATGGGGTATAAAAATTATAAAAAAAATGAAAATCATAAATAAGGAGCGCACAACAGGCCGAACCACTGGCTTACGTGTATGTCCATGGATATGAGACGTTTAAACGTATCCTCTATTCAACCTAACCTAACAATATCTCCTCATGGACATAGCTTTTGCAGATGTAATTAGACTCAATTCCCAACTACGAATGTTGGTACCGGCCACATCAGTCCGACTTCATAGCATCTATATTGAAGGCGAAACACGGCCAATGTGGGTGCTCAATTCTCATCATCTCCACTGTTTTTGCAGAAGTTAGTGGACTCAATTCCCTATCTCATGTCGTGCTCGCCGATCAGACAGTGTTTCGCCAGAAGTGACGATGAGATAGTTTAGCCTTCTCAGGTCATATGTACACTGCACAGGTTCTCAGGTTCATAACTCATTGCACACCCTGACTGCATCTTGCCCTAGCTTTCCGAGGAAATGACTACGCTAGCGTTGGTCTTTATATTGCGACTCAGCCACTTGACGAATTCCCTTATATCCATTATTTCTGCTTGATAGACACTACAAGTATCTGATAGTCAGAGAGTTATATCAAATCGTTCTGCATTCCGTGAGCGGATTGAATACAAATTTCTTTTTTTTATTAACATGCCTATAATTTCTGTGTTGAGAATTTTTGAGGATTCTTTGCAGATGTACATATATTGCCTTAATTTTTCCATTCGAAGCATATGCGAAACAAGCAGATCCGTTTGTTTTCATAGAATCCAATTTAGAAACATGATTTCGAGAAGAAACTTCCGATCCAAGCCTTATTTGGAATACAGAACAGCGGCGTATGTTCTATACAGTGAAATCCTACGCCAAAATTCCCATCCAGCTTCGAACCATTTGCATAAAGGTGGAGATAGTGAATCTTTGCTGATATCCTAAAAACTCATTCCTCCCTGGCAGGTATCTTAGTATTAAAATTACTCTCGAAGATGTACATCGTTGGTATATAGTCTACTCGGTCGATAACCATAGCACTACACTTTGATATCCTCATGTGGCCGTAGTTCTTGTACCTCCACATTGATAGGCAGTTTAATCTTAATGCCGCTTTGGTTGCAACTTCTCCCGCCACAATAGTCATCGGCAGTAGATGGAGTAGCGCTTGTAGATATTCTGTCGTTGTAGCGCTTTAATCACCACTGATGTTCAGGCAGGCAAGAAAGGCCACCATAGTGAATTCCTTGAATTATATGGACTATTCGATAGTGCCATCCATAAGATGCAGGACAGATTCCGTAGACTTTCCCATGTTGCAAGCATATTAGTTTCCCGACAATAGTTTTGTATACAGGGTTTCTCTAATAAAAGAATATGAGTCCAGACCAGATCGGGGATAGATTAATTGACCCTTTGACATATATTCCACCTCTTTGGTATCCCTCCATCGATTGGGGATATAAGAGAACTTAATGTGCACACTAGTTCAAGCAGGGCCGATTCTGTAGACTCGCCCATTTCGTAACCACGTTGGATTCCCGACAAGTGTTTTGTATTCAGGTTTTCTTTAATGAAAGAGAATAGAGAGAACATAATGCAGCCTTCATGTATTTTCTCCAACCAGGAGATAGTTGACTTAACAGTAATACAATTTCAAACATCCCTCCAGCTATGTACCTGCATATTTGTTATATTGCAAGTGATGCTACCTTTTATAATTGTGCCATGCCACAATACGAAGCGCGTCTAGTAATATCCATTTAATTCGTTCATCTTGTTGTTAGGTTTGTTGCTGCCGCCGTCGCCGCTGTCTTTTGTCTAAGCTCTCAATTTCTTCGGGTTTCTTTTGGAGTTTTATTTAGTCGGTTGGTCTCTCTGTTTAACTGTCTGTCTGCCTGAGTTTGTGAGTATCTATTTAATTTAATTCAAATCGAGTTTCTTCTCGAGTCACCTCTGATAGTTTTACTTCTTGTTGGAGTTGTTGCTGCTGCTGCTGTTGTTACGTCTATTCTGTAAAGAACCTGATTTCAACTCAAGTTTTGTTGTCTAGTTTTTATTTTTGTTGTTTGTTATTACTACAATTGTTGCTGCTTTTGTTGTGATCATTTGTTTCTGCTCTGATTTATTTCCACGTTGTTGTTTTTGTGTTTTTTCGTCTTTTACATTAATATTTGTTTTTTATATATTTTCTCGTTCGTGTTTAGAGCAAAAAAAAAAATTAAATTGAATGTGTTGTTCTACAAAAAGAGACGAAGAATAATGTTCTTTCGCATCTCAAACATTAACTTAAAAAGTTTTGTATTTAATTACAACAAACAAAGCGTCGTCGTCGTCAACTGCATCAAAATAGCGAAAACCTAAATCGCATTAAAAATTGCAAAAATATAATAATAAATAATTAATTGTGCAAAAAAATAGCAATAAAATTCCTGAATCATCACGTAGTGAAATCAAATAGCTAAAGTAACAACAACAAAAAACAAATTTTGAAAAAAAATAAATAATAAAATAAAAATAAATAAAATTTCATAGTTGATCGTGATGCTGCCGCAGTTGATGGTGTAATAATATAAACTTCCACCGGATAAATATAAACAAAACAAAGGTACGTTTCAAATTCAATATACACAAATAATGTATTTAATAATCGGTTTACAGAAGACACACAAATTTAATCTTAAAAACAAAACCAAAGAATAAACAAAAAATAAAAAAGAAAGGCCAAAAGTTGCATGGTGGCTATTTGCTACCCTACAGTAAACTGTTACAGCAGAATAAGGGAAAACAATTCCAAATTTGATCATGTTTCTTCTAAAATTAGATGCCAAAAAGCAGTTCCTACATAGAAGAGTTTATATCCGGAAAATTGTATAAAGGTCTGCTGGTAAATAGAGATTTTATAGCTCAAAAATTTAAAATCGGGGAATGGGTGTACCAGTATATGGGTCGTATATCTAAACTTGGCATGTGAAAAATTTAACAGCGTTAATTGCGAAATTTACGAATCGGGAAATTAAGAGCCAATTTAGCTGAATCTATTGATCGCAGTACTGGTTAAATTGGGACCACTCACTGATCTGATCACATATTGATTAATTGGTACCAATTTGTTGGGATTAACTGTACCAAACAATATTGCTGGATGTGATACGTCATCATTCAACTTCATCAAAGAAATTCCATTTGGTCTATCCACTCCTTAGTGTACGACAACTTGGATTATCTAGTCCTTAGCAGAGGACCAGTCGTGTTATCTACTACTTAGAAAATGCCAATTGGTTTATCCGCTTCTTAGTTGACGACCAGTTTGGTTATCTACTTCTTAACGGCATGTTAGGTTACCCACTCCTTAGTAGATAATCAGTTGGGATATCAACTATTTAGTAACGTACCAGTTAGTTTATCTACAGATAATTTGACGACCAGTTGGCCTATCAACTTCTTAGTTGAAGTACAGTTGGGTTTTCTACTCCTTAGTAGAGGACCAGTTGGGTTATCTAACACTTTGTAAAATACCAATTGGTTTATCTACTCCTTAGTTGACGACCAGTTGGGTTATCTACTCCTTAGTTGACGACCAGTTGAGTTATCTAATACTTTGTAAAATACAAGTTGGTTTATCTACTCCTTAGTTGACGACCAGATGGGTTATCTTTTCCTTAGTATAGTTCATGTTAGGTTATCAACTCCTTAGCAGAGGACCAGTTGGGTTATTAGTAAAATACCAGTTGGCTTATGTACTGCAAAGTAGACGCCCTGCTTGTTTATCTACTCCTTATTTGAATAGTAGTTGGGCTATCAACTCCTTTGTTGACGACCATTTGGTTATCTACTCCTTAGTATACGACATGATGAGTAATCTACTCCTTAGTAGAGGACAAGTTGGGTTATCTACTACTTAGTAAAATACCAGTTGGTTTATCAATTCCTTAGTTAACGACCATTTGAGTTATCTTCTCCTTAGTATACGACATGTTGGGTTATCCATTCCTTAGTAGAGAACCAGTCGGGTTATCTAATGCTTAGCAAAATACCAGTTAGTTAATCAACTCCTTGGTTTGCGACCAGTTGGGTTTTCTACTCATTAGTTAACGACCAGATGGGTTATCTACTCCTTAGTATACGACATGTCTAATCTAATACTTGGCAAAATATCAGTTGGTTTATCTACTGCTTGGTTGACGATAATTTGGGGTTTCTACCCATTTTTTACATCAGTTGGGTTAACTACATATTTGTTGACATCAGTTGGATTATCTACTCCTTAGTAGAAGACCAGCCATTTTGTTTACTACTCGTACTTAGTATTATATCTACTCCTTTGTTGCTAGCCAGTTGTGTTATATACTCCCTAGTAGAGGACCAGTCTTGTTATCTAATACTTAGTAAGATACTAGTTGGTTTATCTACTCCTTAATTGACGACCAGTTGAGTTTTATACTCATTAGTTTACGACCAGTTTGGTTATCTACTCCTCAGTTGATGACCAGTGGGGTTATGTACTCATTAGTTGACGATCAGTTGAGTTAGTAGATGATCTGTTGGGTTATCTACTCCTTAATATAATACTTGTTGGACCCAGTTTTCTAAGTTCAACGATTAAATGGTTAACATTTAATTAGTTTCAAGTGTGACTTATGCGATGTCTGACATTGAATGGTCTGTCACTGGGGCATTCTTTTAGACCAGTTCTTGGATATGTCAGCAGGTGCCAACTTACCACCTACAATGATAAAGCCATGTTATATTTACCGGGTGTTTTCACATAAAAGGGACAATCGGCGAAGCGATCCCTGTCCTTAAAAACATATGACGCATTTGGTCCAGTCCAATTTCCCGCAGGATAATAAAGGTATATTCAGAAACACAATACTATATTGTTTAGATGCTATGTCGGGGTATATGGGTTATGTGGTTATAGCAAACTGTGAACCGATTTTCTTCAAATTTAGAAATGTTGTTGGCTAAAAAAAATTGTTATCTGCTGAATTTCAAAAAGGAGCTGCTTAGAATTGCGGATTTTGTAGCCCTTAGATGCAACAACGTGATATATGTATAGCATTTAGCTGATTTACCCAAATCTCAACCGATATTAAAATATTGCAAAATTCGTTCCTTGTTCAAAGAAATCCTCTCTACCAAATTACATAATGATCGGTACCCATATGTGGTTTATCTAACCTAGAGGCGTCAACTCTGTTCTGTTCAGAATTGCGAATTCCGCAGTCCCTAGATGCAAAATTTGGTTATAGGTATATATGGCGGTTGTATCTAACACTGAACCGATTTTCTTGAAGTTTGCCAATGTTCGTTCTTTGTTAAAAAATCTATTATCTACTAATTTTGAAAAGATATGTTAGATGCAAAATTGTTATACTCGTACATATACATAGGTATAGTATTTGACAAATATAACCAAATATGAATAGATTTTCTTCAAGTTTGGCTCTCAAAAAATCAAATCAAATGTGGCTTGTCTAACTAATAGAAGATAAATCTGCTGGTACATTATATATACATATATGAGCTATATTTAAATCTGTTATAAGCTCTGTTCCTTTACCTACTACAAGCTACTATATTTTACCATTTTTACACAACAACATAGAAAAAATGGTAAAAATAGTAAAATCTAGTAGGTAAAGGTACAGACATATATTTTCTTCAAATTTGGCTACGTTCATTCCTTACTCGAAAAACTCCTCTCTGCTATATCCATATCTGAACCAATTTACACAAATTCCGTTAGGCTTCATCTCCGGGCCAAACAACAACCTCTCTGTCAATGGAGGATAACAATTTCCACATGTACCTTGCAAGAAACTTTGCATGAACGGACTGACAGATAAAGCTAAAGGCTGCCGTAGGCAATCTAGGCCCGTAGGCATACAACGTACATTCACAACATACCATATGACTCAGACATCCACAACAAATATAGCAACAACTTAATTACATTTTGTATTGTATCTTATTTTAACATTTTATTACTTAATTATCACCGCATTACCAAAGTTTCGCATAAATTTCATTGTTTGAATGATTTTATTTTAAATGCACGTTTTCGTTGGCTAATCGTTTATACTGATATTCATATGAGAGTATAATATCAGCTGCTACGTTACGCTACGGGGATATTACGGTTACGTTTGCCTAATGCCTTTCAATCGAACACTACACTAACTCCAGTATTTGTATACCCTACACCACACTGTGGTACAAGATATTATGACTTTGTGCATTTGTTTGTAACACCCACAAGGAGGTAAGATTAAACCTAAGTTTATTATACCGATCGACTAAGAATCACTTTCTGAGTCGACTTAGCTATGTCCGTCTGTCTGTGCATGTATTCTTGTAATCAAAGTACAGGTCGCAATTATTGTCTGATCGCGATAAAATCTGGCATGTATATCTTATTTAGCCTAAGAACGAACCCTTTTGAAATTCGTGAAAATTTTCGATTCAGATTTTTATGAAGCCCCCATATATATTCCTCCCTATGTGGCATGAAAGCGCTATAGAAGTTGTATTTTACATCCCATCATTACGATAGTTAGCAGAAAGAAGATTCTTAAGCCAGAAACGAATACTGCTAAATTTGGGGAAAATCGGTTAAGATTTACGTATAGCCCCCATATATATGTTACTCTCGATTTGACATGTAATTGCTGTAGAAACCGTATTTTATATCGGATCAGTGCGAAATTCGCCAGAAAGAGGTTTCTTATTACACGGCTAAATTTGGAGAAAGTCGATTTAGATATAGCCCCCCATATATAGTTTCCTCCTATATGGGGGGCTCCTCCTCTAGCTACCCTGCAGGTGCCGATTTCTGTCCATCTTTCGTTGGCTGCCTGATTGCCTCTTGCCTAAGCCAAAGCTTGAACGTGGATAGTAGCGCACCAAAATATGCAAATTTTTCGAGAATTTGTAATGTCGTCCCTTTCCTAGCAAGTTCATCGGCTTTGCAGTTCCCCGGGATATCCCTATGTCCAGGCACCCATATGAGGTGTATATTAAACTGCTCAGCTATCTCGTTAAGAGATCTGCGGCAGTCGAGGGCAGTTTGTGAATTTAGGGATGTTGCCTCCAGAGAATTGATGGCAGCCTGGTTGTCCGAGTAAATGACAACGCCAGTGTTGGTTACTATGCTGCGACTCAGCCTCTTGGCTACTTCCCATATTGCCATTATTTCGGCTTGATAGACACTGCAGATATCTGGTAGTCTGTGAGCTAAATCCAAACTAAGCTCTGCACAGTGTACTCCGAAGCCAACCTTTTCAACAAGCTTCGAACCATCCGTGTAAAAGTGGAGATGGTTTCTATTACCTGGTATTCTTCCAACCCATTCATCTCTGGCGGGAATCATAGTGATGTAATTTCTCTCGAAGGTGTACACAGATTGTATATAGTCCACTCAGTCCGTTACCATATCACTACACTTGAAGACTCGGTCGCTGTGGTCCTTAAGGCTCCGCTTATGCTCAGGCAGGCTGTTCTCTGAACCTTTGTTAGTAGGTTGGAACTATTGCTATATATATCCAGTGGACGCTTTTAGGAGAGAGGCCCCACCGCGACCCTACAGCCTTTTTGCGGGAATATAAGGCGACGTTGGCCTTCCTTACACGTTCCAATACGTTAAGTCTAAATAACAGTTTTCTATCTAGAATTATTCCTAAAAATTTTGCACTTTCAGAAAAGACTAGATCTGTTCCATTTATCCGAGGTGGAGGGTCCACATGTGGGACATTATTCATCCTAGTAAAGAGAACCAATTCTGTCTTGTTTGGGTTTACGCCCAAACCGCTGCTTCTGGCCCATCTAGCCAATTTGTTCAGAGCCACCTGTAGAATGTCTCGGAGGACGTTTTCGAATTTGCCACTCACTGCGATTGCCACGTCGTCCGCATATGCCACGACCTTGCAGCCAACACGTTCTAAATCTAGCAGGATTTCATTCGCCGCTAGGTTCCAAATTAGTAGAGACAGTACTCCTCCTTGTGGGGTCCCTCTATTTACAAAGCTTGTTAGAGTTGTGGCCCAATCCTTACAAAATGTATTTTTATTTTTTTCCTACTGTTCCAAGCTAGGCGAGGGCGGTGTCAAAATAAGGCGACCTAACAAAGAAAACACAACAAATTTGTATTATTTCTCAACGTAATCTCCTTTTAGCTCGATACACTTTTCCAGCGGGTTTCAATAGCTTCGATACTCTAAGAACTGTCTGGCTCCTGAAAATGGCCATCAACTGCAACCTCCACCTCTTCATTCCAGACAAATTTTTTACCGCCGAGCAGTTTTTTTAAATTTTGTAACCAAAAATAATCCAAGGGCCCTAAATCTGGCGAATATAGTGCGTGCTGAAGCATTTGAACTTTAATGCATTCATTTGGGCCATCGCAATAGTGGATGTGAGAACTGGTGTATTGTCTTTATTGTGAGCAAACGTGGCTCCCATCTTGTGCACAGCTTTCTCATCATCAAATTTTCCGTCAATATGTGATGTGTAGCATTTTTTGAAATGCCTATGAGGACACCTCAATTGATCGACCACTACGGTGTTCGTTTTGGCAGCTCGTACGGCCCCGTTTAAACTCTGCCAGTCAATATTTTATAGTTGTAAACGAAGGAGCAGACTCTACCAAAGTAGAATCTAGCGGGTTTTAAAATTGGTTGGATTGAGACCTTTCAAAAATCAATTTTTTCCTCAATTTTATGATTTCTCTTCCTAAACTATTATCATTACGTAAGATAGATGTTCGTAACATTTGAGACCAGCGTAGTTACCTTTAATGGATAGGCTACTCCAAAGTTAAATCAAAATAATTTTGTGGATTTTTTCTATTTTTATGAATTTTTGTAATTTTTTCTACAAAAAGATTGTTTTTTATTATTTTTTTGTCAACTATTTGAATCGAGTTCAAAATGCCAACAAAATATTCACATCTTTTGGAGAAAATGACTTTTGCATAGCGTTGTCAATATTTGAGTTTCCTTTTCACAAGGAACTCATTTTACAGTACATATCCGGTTTCCTGTTTCGTTCACAGGTAAACCTTAAACGAACAAATACTAATTGTTTATCACAAACTGGTTAAAATGAAATGTAATGGTCTGTTTAACAAAGAAAACTAAAATTGTTCCCCAATACCAGAAGTAGAAAAACGTTTACAATGCTTTTGAAATAAATGGCAATTAATAACTGCCCTCCGGTTGTATAGGACCATTAAAGAAATATTATATTTGTTTATTTTGTATAGAATTTGGGAATGTTTTTGACTTTGTGAAAGGTTCTTTTGATGTTTCCTCTTTCTTGTTGAGGTTCAAATCTTGACATCATTAGTATTACCGGACATAAAATAACTCGTAGCAATATTTAAAACACTTTTGACTTTTTTATTTCTTTTGATTTGTTTCCGTTTTCTTTGAGGAAATAACCAGTTTTCATATATATTACTTCAAATTTCCATTCAATGAAGTTTTGCCCTTAGGGTAATTATGTACACACACCGGCTCAAAATAATAGATACTCCTAAGCGGTCCAATGTGATTGTTTTGAACTGGAGTCCTTTAAAACCAGTTAAAGAAGAATGGATAGATGGTGGATGCCGAAAATGAAGTTTGTCCGCAAATGGTTCGACCTCTTCGTGGGGAAAAATCTTGCTTACATTAAAAAAGAGTACTTCAAAATTTGTTATCTCTTCGATATTAGCCCATAATACTAGGTGTATCTATTATTATGAGCGGGTGTGTACGTTTTTTTCATCGCAAGAGGGTAAACTCCAAACTTCTTTAACTTGCTTTAAAGAACTCCGGTTCAAAAAAATCACATTTAGGGTTAATATTGTTGTGAGAAATCAGAAATGAATGGAAAAAGAACAAAAAACATCCATACATGTCAAATAAATAACAAAAGAAAATTTTGAAACAGGAAATTGAAATTTTTTAACTTTTTTATTTTACTTTGACTTGTCCAAAAAAAACCGCTACAAACATTCTAAGGCCGTTAGGTAATTCAAGTCGAAGTTCTGCCAAAATCAATCGAAGATCTTTAATCTTATTTCCAAATCGAAGTTCTGTAACTTTTGACAACTTTTGTTTGTGTGTTATACTTGGGAAATGTACATTATGTACTGGTCGAAGTGTTAGGTTTTGCCTCTATATATTATCCCTCATTTTAAATTGAAGTTTTGATTGTTTTTGACCAAGGCCGTCAACTAAATTACAAATCGATGTTCTGCCAAAATCGATCGAAGATCGTTACCTAATTTCCATATTGAAGTTCTGCCAAAATCGATAGAAGACCTTTTACCTTATTCCCAAATCGAAGTTCTGCCATAATATTTCTCTTTTAAATATAAAGTTTTGACAAAGTATATACTTGGGACGTGTAAATTATGTACTGGGAAGAGCGTTACCTAATTTTCATATTGAAGTTCTGCCATAATCGAAGGAAGACTTTTTACCTTATTCCCAAATCGAAGTTCTGCCATAATATTTTTTTAATATAAAGTTTTGACAACTTTTGACAGCGTGTTATACCTGGGACATGTACATTATCTACTAGTCGAAGTGTTTGGTTTTGCCTCTATATATTATCCCTCTTCTTAAATTGAAGTTTTGATTGCTTTTGACTAAGACCGTTAACTAAATTACAAATCGAAGTTCTGCCAAAATCGATCGAAGAGCGTTACCTAATTTCCATATTAAAGTTCTGCCAAAATCGACAGAAGACCTTTTACATAATTCCCAAATCGAAGTTCTGCCATAATATATTTTTTTAATATAAAGTTTTGACAACTTTCAACAGCTTGTTATACTTGGGACGTGTAAATAATGTACTGGGCCAAGTGTTTGATTTTGCCTCTATCTATTATCCCTCATTTGAAGTTGAAGTTTTTATTGCTTTTGACTAAGGCCGTTAACTAAATTACAAATCGAAGTTCTGACAAAATCGGTCGAAGAGCGTTACCTAATTTCCATATTGAAGTTCTGCCAAAATCGATAGAAGACCTTTGACAGCGTGTTATACTTGGGGCTTGTAAATAATGTACTGGTCCAAGTGTTTGGTTTTGCCTCTATCTATTATCCTCATTTTAAATTGAAGTTTTTATTACTTTTGACTAAGGCCGTTAACTAAATTACAAATGGAAGTTCTGCCAAAATCAATCGAAAACAGTTACTTAATTCCCAAATTGAAGTTCTGCCAAAATCGATAGAAGACCTTTTACCTAATTCCAAAATCGAAGTTCTGCCATAATATTTTTTTTTTAATATGAAGTTTTGACAAATTTTGATAGATTTTGCTTGTTTTTTATTTATTTTTACTCTTCTTGCAAATTCCCATTGTTATTTAAAAAAAATATTTCTAGCCATTTTTCAACATATTCAAATTGGAGCGCTTTTTATTATTGCCTTCATTGTTGAAAATTCAAATGTTTGTAAATCTATTGTTTGCCGGGGTTTCCTTCAGTGTTTTTGTGTTTAATAGTCGGGCTATTCTAAAGGAAAAGAAAATAATTAAAAAACCCCACAAAGAAATTCTCAAATTCAGTTTGAAAAACAATAGAGCAACAAATATCGACCGTTTCAAAAATTAGCATTGCTAATTAAAGATATAATACAAAAGTGTGGCCGGCTTTATATTTTAGTATATGTACGTTTCCAAAAGTTTGAATTCATTCAAACGGCACTGGTTTTATGTTTTTTCTCTTCTTCTTAATGGTTTTTTAAATGATGACCTCTAACCACGACCACAACGACCATCTAGAAACCCCTAACAAGGAAATCACAAAGAAAGCATTCACTTCATGTCAAGCGTCATTAATTGCAGTTAAATTCTTCGCTCTCTCCCTTTTTTCTCATCGCTCTTTGCAAATGAAGGTATGTTTATGTCACATAATTTGTTCTTAATTTCAAATACTAAATGAGAATTGTCATAGAATGGTGTTTTGACATGCAGATGGAGCTGAAAACTATTTCGAAATAAAAGTAAAATGACCACATTTAAGTTCAGGATGAAATGTCCTTGATTTGCATAAAACATAAGCATATATCAATTTAATTAGCGTTTTTATTGTCTAAAGTGGGTGAGTCGCTTTGCAATACTATGGAGGGCAAAGTTAAAAATAAAAAAAATACAATTTCGTTTCTAAAATTGTCCATTTAATTTTCTAGAATAACAGATTTGGAAGAGAAAACTAATTTTTGGGTGTGGTACTAAATTACTAATTATTTACATAGGCATTCGTAGATTAGAGAACAACATATACAGTCGCCTAGAATATTCGAATTCAAATATATCTTTATTTTAATAGCAAATACACAAACCTAACCTATAAGAAACTGTTACCTTTTGAGGTTTTCGAGAAGTTCTCTAATTGCTCCCAACTATAAGTACTGTGGGTTGAACAAATATGCATAATAAGCGCCACTCTCATGTCGTATTTTAAGATTTCAGACTGGTAGGTTATTGAGAGATGATTTTTTCACTAAATAAAAACGCAGAGTTTTCTAGTACTTGAGATGTTAATGTATTCATAGTTGCCGTTGTAATGATAAAACGTTCGGGTTTTTACTTAAAACAACTATCTAACAGTTTACAAAATCTGACGAAGTACTATTAAAAATGCTACAGCTGTAGAGCAAAAACTTTTCAAGCAATCAGTTGTCGTCTTCTTCTCCTTTGGTTCTTTACCAAGTTGCCAGATTCTCTGTCATTCAAACACGGCACTTGGTGCTGCCACATATTGATAGAGAAAACTATTTGTACTTAGAAGATTTAACTTTATTCCTTGTCCTTTTCTATCCAACTTTTTCACCTATAGATAGCGCTGTTTATTTGAATACGATTTAAGTCGCCTCGATTAACGTCGTTGAACAATTTTTTATTCCATTTATCTAAGATGTCAGCATAGTTTGAACAAATTCCAAGTTCTCTAAGGCCAAATGTTCTTAAGGCAAATACAGCGGATACTACATTTCCAAAGATAATGTTTTTCTAAACCAATCTTTTCACATATAGATGGCGTAGTTGTTCATGTACAGCAATCCGTAGATTTAAGTCGTTGCAAAACGTGTTAACTTATCATTTGTACGTAATGAAACTAATCGAGATTTATCTGTAGTCCTTATTCGATTTACGTTGTCATTTGTTTTACGTCATCTCTATCGAGAATAGGTTGAAATTAAGAAGAAATATTTTACTGATCTTAGGTGCAAATTACTTCATAGTCCACTTTTCCTAAGGAAAGGTTGTCATAGAACACATTTGCTTATAGAAA
Source organism: Eudasyphora cyanicolor (assembly GCA_963930755.1). NCBI lineage: Eukaryota > Metazoa > Arthropoda > Insecta > Diptera > Muscidae > Eudasyphora > Eudasyphora cyanicolor. The sequence continues at coordinate 41,995,419 of OZ005738.1, forward strand.
ATACGTCAGAAACCCCATTTCCTAAGGAAACGCCAGAAGTCAGAGATCACTTCCATTCACTCCAAGAAAGATTATCGGATAACACATTTTCTCCAAGTCTCCAAGTTGTCAGAGATCGCATTTTTCCCAAGGAAAAATGCGATCTCTGATCCAGGGATCACGTTTTTCTGTGTAAATGTGAGATACCTCAAAAAATTAAAAGTTGTAAGAGACCAAAATTGCTTAATCAAATTACTTCAGAGTCCACTTTTCCTAAGGAATGGTTGTCAGATATAACCTTTTGTCAATGAAAGGTTGTCAGAGAACACGTTTTCTTATGGAAGCCAGAGATAACTTCCACTCACTCCAACAAAGATTATCGGATAACACATTTTCTCTAAGAAAGGTTGTCAGAGATCGCATTTTCCCAAGGAAAGGTTGTCAGAAATCACTTTCCTCTAATGAAAAATTGTCAGAGGGAAGGCAAAATATGCCATAGACTACATTTTCCCAAGGAAATGTGGCAAGAGACCACTTTTTCTTCAGGTATAGTTGTCAAATATCACATCTTCCTAAAGAAAAGATGTCAGGGATCACGTTTTTCTATGTAAATGTGAGATACCTCATTTACCTATGAACAAATTTGTATTTACAAATAAAGATCAGGGTCGAATAGGCAATAAATATCAAGTAGAATAAAGATCAGGGAGCATATCTGCTTTGCCGAGAAAGTTCTGCAGAAACGCTTTTAATACGGCAAAGTCCACAAGACCTCCACAGGACTAGGACATCTATAAGGAAGAACTCAAGAAGTGCAAAAGAGAGTTGAGAAAGTTTCAAAATAGATAGTGAATAGATTACTGCAACGTCGTAGAAAGCTTATCTGAAAATAGCCTCAATTCCTTGTACTATTGGGTACATCAAGAAAGATGATAGTTCTTGGACTACGTCCACTGAGGAATCGCTGAGTGCAGTTCAGTATACACATTTTCCGGACGAATCTGAAGAAGCAGTAAATACTTCAGTTGAAGTGTAGCCATAAGAAGTTGCCAGCGGGATTGAAACTGGATCTATAATTCTTTGGGCTATCAAAAGCTGTAAACCTTTTAAGACGCCAGGTTTAAAAGGCTGTCCCTGGCTCAGACAGATCTAAACATGTTGTATCTGTTAGGCCTATATATCAACAAAATGGATAGAAACCAAGGTTGTTTTCATCCCAAAAGCGGGAAAGACGTTCCATGTCGGAACTAAGGATTTCCGGCCGTCATTTCCCCCTAAAACCCTGGAGAGATTTATAGATTGTTACCTTAGGACAAAAATTGGCCTCAGGCTACGGTCCAATCAACAGTATGTCTACAGCAAGAGCAAACCTAGACCCGCCCTGCGTGTTTTAGTCCGCTTTATTGAAGAATCTCTCTATTAAGGAATTAACAACATCAGCTTTATTAGATACTAGCTGACCCCAGCAGACGTTGTCCTGCCCGTCCTATTTGCGATGTAAAATTTTGTTATTCATTGATATTTCATTCAAAAATGCATAATCCCGAGTTTCAGGAAAAATTCATCAAAAAATATATATTGACCATATGTCCATTACAGCGCCATCTACCTGTTAGAATCATACATACAAACTATTATCAAGACAAACTACACATACATTTTAAATTTCAGTCAAATCGGTCAGGAAATGGGAATTTTGCTAATAACTTGACCACTCCGCAATTTATCGCGGTAAAAATAATTCTAAAACACAAATGACCCCAAACTGAATATATTGTTAAACAAACGTACAAAGGATTTTATATATAAAGATAAAGATAGAAATAACATAAATGCATCCGCAATACATAGTTATGTCTATGGCAATCCGTAGTTGATAACAGGTTAATTCATAGTCTTCTGATTAAGCGGCGTGTTTTAGCTAGCTTAGGGTCAACTGACATCCATAGATTTGTTAGCTGTGGAATGTCATTAAGAGGGCGTTCTGTTTTCTCTGCTATAGAATATCTCGTTCGTTCTGTGTCCAGCCCTAGGAAACTGGCTACCGCTAGAGGCTCGGAACAAAAAGATGCTGGAGTTAGGCTAGTCAGTTTTGCTGTGCAGTTAATGCAGTTAAAAACACCTCACCTTCCGGGGACTGTGGATTACACTATAACTGAACCACTTTTTGACAAAAAGTATCCCACTCTTGTACCTGATAGATCAGAATTGAACGGTCGTATTCCAGGACATAGGAGATTCGATAACTTCTATACAGACGGTTCCAATAGTTGAAAATTAAAGTTCTGACCAACGTCGGCATCAATATTTTCTCTGATACTTAGTCATGCTACCATAAGGACCCAGAATGCTAGCTTCCTACATTCAAAAGCGGCCCTCGACTGTCGCAGATCTTTTAACGCGATGGCTGAACAGTTCAATATTCCTCTGATTTGGGTGCCGGCCCACAGATACATTACAGTGAAATTCAAAGCAGCTGAACTTGTAGGACTATGAACTAATTTACAGGCTCTGAAACCAAGTGGGCAGTAGCTGAATAAGTGGTTGAAAATTGAAGTCTTTTCTGAGAAACTTAATCTTTCACTTGAAATAAGACTGTCTGAAGACTGTAATTTTTACCAGGCATGTATGTTAGCTATTCGGAAAGTAGCTGAATAAGTGGTTGAAAATTAAAGTTCTGACCAAAGTCGGTATCAATATTTTCTCTGATACGTAGTTATGCTACTATATAGACCCCGAATACTAGCTTCCTGAATTCAAAAACTGCCCTCGACTGTCGCAGATCTTTTAAAGCGATGGATAAACAGTTCAATATTTTTTTGATTTGAGTGCGGGCCACCGATACATTCCACGGAAATGCAAAGCAGCTGGACTTGCAGGACTAGGAACTACTTTACAGTCTCCAAGAGAACTGGAATATTTTGGCATACCTCTAACGACTTGCAAGCTCTTCCTGATAGATGGTGCCCTTACGGCATCAAATGACAGATGGTCCCTAGTCAGGAACTACATACATTCCAGTTTGATGAGGTCCTGCCTAAACTCCAAACGAACTAATGCTCTGCTAACGTTTACGATACTTATCGTGTCTGTCATGACGGGTCACCGCCTTATTGGTCGACATGCAGAGAGATTGAAGGTCCTGCATAATGACTTTTGCAGAAGCTGTGGAGACGAAGAGTAGAAAGTATCAATAGAACTTCTACTGTGTCTGTGTCCCGCTCTCTCTAGAAGGCGTCATGCAACCTTAGGCTATCATTTCTTTGCTGAGTTAGCTAACTTGGCTGATGATGGAATCCGCCAACTTTTGATCTTTTTAAAACAATCAAATTGGGTTAACGGGAGGAGCTAGGGATAACATTGTATGTTGCCTAACCATGCCTTTACTGGTATATGTGATGTCAAACGGGAAATCACAATCCCGAAAATGCTTTAGTTGTTTTTATCCTTATTCAAATTAAATTAAAACTGAACTAAAATGTTTGCATTCCATTTCGAAATAGCACATTATTAAGAATGAAAAAATCCTCATTTATCCCGAAAACCCCGAATGTCCTTGGATATCGAAAAATTTCGGGATCCCGAAAAAATCCCGGGATTTGTAATTTAAAAATCCCGAATCCCGGGATTTGTGAAAACCAATCCCGTTTGACATCTCTAAGTGGTGCCCTTAAGTTAGGCGATTTAATCTAGATATACAGTTTAAATCTACCTTAAATATATCCCTTTCTCAAATATATATCCACTGTCCAACTGTGCCCAATTTTTATCCTTTAACTATTTGTCTTAAGAGCTTTATTTGTTTTTAGTTTTTAGACTACTCTTCGCTTTAAAGTGTACGAGTATATTGCTTGCCAAAGTGGTTGTCATGTTTGCTCAACGTCACGTTCATGTCGTCGTTGCCGTCGTACTTTTAATTTCCTTTCCCTTTACCATTATCCTTAGCCTCAAGAGTATTTGCACTGCACCATATAATAATAATAAATACCCTAACCATTCCCATATGTTTGTAAGTCGGTATCTAAACATGTGTGTGTGAGAGTTTGTGTTTATTTTATTTCCCTATTCCCGCATTTGTAGGGGTTCAATTTTTTTCCAATATTTGCATTGTATTTGTTTCTTCTTTTCTCGGTGTTTAATATCAAATTACATTTTAATACACTCTTTTGTGTTTGTGGTGTATGTTTGCGCTCTCCTACTCCTTTTCACACACCCTCTCCCTCTTCTTCTTCTTCTTTGTCTCGACCACATACATTCACTCTCAATAACTATTTCTAGTTATTATCCCGCTTTTAGTCATGTCATCAACCATGTGGTGGATGCCAAGCGGGAATTGTTCAAAACATATGAGGGTCGTGTCGGGTCTCTTCTCACTGTCTGTGTTGTATTTCTGCTTCTGCTTCATCTTCAGCCTTTTTTGTTATTTCAAAAGTGTTGCCGTTGTTCATTTGCTTGGCAGTTTGGTGTGCCGTTTATATAGGGTCGGTCGGCGGTCGTTTGTTTACCTTTTACTCCGTTCCCCCTCAACCCCCCTTCGAGGAGGTAGCAAATGAACAAACTAAGTACAATGTATCTGTCATTTGTTTTTGTCTTCTCCCTATGCTGCTTGCTGCTCCGAAGGTTTACAATTACAAAGCATTATTGAATAAATTTATGTATGTATGTACTCTGGAGAGGATGTAGGCAACTCCCTGAGTATGTGATTGTGATTATAAATAGAGCATAGTGTGCGTGTGTGTGAATTACACTTGTTTTCCTGTGGACATATTACGTTCGATATTACTTTTAATTGATTTCCTTAAGAGACTGGACACTAACAACAGTAATAACATTTCACTAAAAGGGATGACCGAACGAACAGTCCTTCTTTAATGATATCTTTACTTTGCCTCCTTTTGTGTGCGAGAGTGTGTTCGGGGCAGAGTGTCACTTTTGGTTTACATTTATTATTGCTCACAGCCTCTATTTCTCTCTAGCTACCTCACACCAAAAGGAGATCTTAATCTTTTGTGTTCATGTTGCCCTTTTTGACATTTGTATATTTTATTGACAGTTCATTTATTTTTATCTTTATCCGGCAAACATGTGTGAGATACTTGTTTGGACTCCCCATTGAGTAACTAATTTTCAACATTTATATTAAATTCATTTTATATATTTTCTATTTGGTGCATATGAAGCCTTCACCGCGGGGATTGCTGGTGCGTTTATTCCAGGAAAAAATATATTTGGTTAATAAAAAAATATTTAGTCGTTGAATAAGATGTCAGAATAAATGGGAAAATGGCCCATAACTACTTTATTTATTGTTGGATTTACTCATATTATATCGTATTATATTGGTAAAAACCAAGGTGCAAGGGTAATACTAAACCACAATAGTGGACTTCTGAGGCCAGCAAAAAGACCAGCAACAGGCTATTCAACAAGACCAAATTTACTGGTGTCACTATTGACTAGGATGTCTATAAAGAGAATCTCAAAATCTATTAGAAGGAGCTTAGGAAAGCGAAAAGACGTTCTTGGTACTTCTGTGTAGAAGTGGAAAAGGTCTCAGACGACGCAAGGCTTAAGGAGATACTATCCATAACAACCTTCACAATTTGATATCGACACGGTGAGGATAAGAACTGGACAAAAAATAGCAATCAGTCAATACATGTACTTCTCGACAAACATATCCCGGGGAACTCCCTGACAGAACTCGAAGAAGGGTGAGGATAAGAACTGGACAAAAAATAGCAATCAGTCACTACATGTACTTCTCGACAAACATATCCCGGGGAACTCCCTGACAGAACTCGAAGAACAGCAGAACCAACAAGAAAGCGTGTGGACTACAAACGTCGATAAATTGTTGACCGATAAATCCAGACTGAGCTGGGCGATTAACAGCTTTGAACCATTCTACTACCTTTACCAGATGATATTTCTCCAATAGAAATGCAGAAAATGCTGAAGTACATTATGCCCTGGGTGGATAAGAGATATGAGTGTTGCATTAAGCTCTCGTATATCACCAATCGATGGAGGGACAAAGTAGTATTTATATACCCAAAGAGGAAATAGTATCACGCACTAGGCCAAAGGACTTCAGGCCAATTAGTCTATCCTCGTGCATGTTAAAAGTTCTAGAAAGGCTCTTAGACTATTCTAGTAGACAACACCTGGATACGATTATCTTGTTAACAACTACTGAAAGCTACAAAAAGAGACTCATTTACACTATACAGTCCATTGTGTTACCACAGGGACGTAAGGGAAATGATAACATGAACCAATTTGATTAGCCAAGTTAGCTAAATCCTCAAAGAAATAAGAGCTTAATGTTGTTGCCGCCTTCTAGAGAGAGTGGGGGACAGACACAGAAGGAGTTCTATTGATTCCTCATCCTCTTCGTCTCCACAGCTTCTGCAAAAGTCATTATGCAGGACCTTCAACCTCTCTGAGTGTCGTCCAATAAGGCAATGAATCATCATGACAGACACGATAAGTGGGACGTCCAATCTCTATAACGACAGCAGGGCTTTCGTGCTTTTTGAGTTTAAGCAGGGGCACATCAGCCTGAAATGTATGCAGTTCCTGACTAGTAACCACATGTCATTTTTTGCCGTAAGGGCTCTATCTCTCACGAAGAAGTTGCAGGTCGCTAGAACCTTACACGCTCCAGTTCCTTTGGATCATGTAAAGTAGTTCCTACTCTTGCAAGTTAATTTGCTTGCAGTTCCCTGGTATGTCCCTGTGTTTGGGCACTCATATCAGGTGAATAATAAACTATTCGGCCATCTCGATAAGATATCTGCGACAGTCGAGTACAGTCTTTGAATTCAGGAATATAGTTTCCAGGGACTTGATAGCAACCTGACTATCACAGAAAATATTGATACCTACTTAAGTCAGAACATTAATTTTCAACCATTCTGCTATCTCTATAAAAGCCAGGATTTCTGCCCGGTGAACAGTGTAGTGATACTTTTGCAATGGATAGCTCAAGTTCCTCTGAAAAGCCACTTGGTTTTTGTGTTTGGAACCGTCTGTATAAAAGTTAACGAACCTCCTGTGTCATTCCATTCCATTGTGGACCATTCCATTGTGATTTATCAGGCATACGAGTGAGATACTTCATATCCAGAATGACACTATCTTCGTAGCCATTACCTGACCAGAGTAACACTTCCCCAAGTCTAATAGCAGTACATGTGGCATATTGCCATGCTATAATGTCTAACGGAATTAAATGTAGTATAACAGTGATACACATAGCAACAATTTGCTGAACTTTATTTATTACAGCGCAGAAGGTGAATTTCTGTAGAGTCGTATACCGGACGACAATGCGTTACAGCATTATCAGTCCGAGTACAACCATGTGTTCATGACCCAGGGTTTTCCTATTGCGCTCATTCAAGAAATTTGAGCTTTCAGAGAAGGGAATATTAATAACCCCACGGAGACATGTGCATTAGTTGGTACGGTATTTCTCCTGATGAAAGAAGTGTTTTGTCTGGGTCAGGTTCACATCAAAACCATAATCGGAAGACAATCTTGCCGTTGTATGAAGGACCTGCTGTATGATGTCTCTAAATATATTTTCCAAATAGTTCCTAGGTGGAACATAGGACCTTAACAAAGTTGTTGAAAACTAATCTATTTAATCACAATGATTTTATTTCTCTCCATCTATTTCTCAAGTCTTTCAACAAGTCTTCGCCACTTATTTGCAGGTCAGTCTCTTCTTCGGCTTCCTTGTGGGTTCCAGTCTATTGCGGCTTTAGCGATGTCGTTTGTTGGTTTCCTCATAGTATGGCCTATCCATTTCCACTTTCGCCGTTTTATCTCGCCTAGTATTGGCTCTTGTTGTGGGATATGCCATAAGGATGTCTCTAGGTTAGATAATATTGAATGGGACGCCCGCCAGTTGAGATTAAAACTGACGATTTCACATCGTGGTCGATTAATTTCGGTTCATTGTGGTTGCCTAAACTAAAAGCGATAGTGGAAGAATTAGTCAGAGAGAGTAGAGGCAGATTATAAGAGAATTGATGAGCGAAAGGAAAGAGAGTTCTGTAGCATAACGTTCTTAGTTATTTTTTAAGGCTTTACTGAACCGAGAAGATGTGTTTATGAACTTGACGAGAGGCTTAAGCGGAAAATGTGCTAGGTCGTTAAGGTGTTCGATGAGCCTACATCCTTAGTAGGCGAGATGTCATTCCTGCAGCCCTTTGCCGTAACATAGAAGGGGCTGCACTGATTCCTCCACCTATTCATCTACATAGCTTCTAAGGAAGTCCTCAATTGGAAGCATAATGCTTGCAGTCATGTGGTCTATCACATAGTGTCCAGTGAGAATGACACCTGTGAGAATACTGAGAGTGCAATTATCGAGGCTATTGCCAGGACATATGCATTGACAATAAGCCTAACACTCATCTTATCCAGAGAAAGCAGAATATTGTTCATGCAGATATTTCATAGCAGAGGAGACGTAACAAATCTATGGATGTCAGTTCACTCTAAACTAGCTGAAATGCGTCTCTTAATCAGAAGGTTATGAATGAAGCTACGTATACTGCTAACAATAACGACGGTTGCTAGAGTCGTAATTATAGCGGCTGGATTTATGTTATTGATAGCCCCCTCTATATCTAAGAAAGCTACCATGGTATATTCCTTAAGAGAGAGAGATCATTCAACAAAGTTGACTAGATCATGCAGAGCAGTTTCGATGGGCTTGCCCTTGCTGCAGGCATGTTGTTGATTGTGCAGCCTGTGATACATTTTTGTCCCAAAGTAACTATTTATTAATCTCTCCAAGGTTTTAAGGAGGAAATGACGGTAGACTAGCAACTTGGAGTCGCTGAGGTGATAATCCTTAAGTCAATCTCAATTACAACTTTTTTCCGACAACCGATCCGACTATGACGGGAACCTTATATTACTTTTTATCATTCTCAATATTGTTAATTAACATTTTGCTTCTAATCTTGGATAATGGGTATTATTTGAGTTTACTGTTACAAAGCAGAATATTGTTCATGCAGATATTTCATAGCAGAGGAGACGTAACAAATCTATGGATGTCAGTTCACTCTAAACTAGCTGAAATGCGTCTCTTAATCAGAAGGTTATGAATGAAGCTACGTATACTGCTAACAATAACGACGGTTGCTAGAGTCGTAATTATAGCGGCTGGATTTATGTTATTGATAGCCCCCTCTATATCTAAGAAAGCTACCATGGTATATTCCTTAAGAGAGAGAGAGAGAGATCATTCAACAAAGTTGACTAGATCATGCAGAGCAGTTTCGATGGGCTTGCCCTTGCTGCAGGCATGTTGTTGATTGTGCAGCCTGTGATACATTTTTGTCCCAAAGTAACTATTTATTAATCTCTCCAAGGTTTTAAGGAGGAAATGACGGTAGACTAGCAACTTGGAGTCGCTGAGGTGATAATCCTTAAGTCAATCTCAATTACAACTTTTTTCCGACAACCGATCCGACTATGACGGGAACCTTATATTACTTTTTATCATTCTCAATATTGTTAATTAACATTTTGCTTCTAATCTTGGATAATGGGTATTATTTGAGTTTACTGTTACTAGTCCGGATAAGATATTTTTAGCTTCAAAATCATATTGATGTTAAATTTGTCCACTGCCCTGGCTGGGAATCGAACTCTGCTTAATCAAAGTCTAGCTCGATAACCACTGAGGTATGAATGTATGCTGGTCTGTTAGGTCCAACACGTATGGATCTCCTCGAGCCGGAGAGTCAGAATGTATGTGGCTTTGTGGGCGATACATTGACTGGTACTGGCAACTTTTGATAGCCCAAAGAATTCTATATTCATTACCATCTTGCTGCCGACCTCTGATGGCTTCACTTCAACAGAAACCCCATTTGTTACATGCCTCTTCAGATTTGCCCGGGAAATGTATATCCAGGAGAGCATTGATCACCTACTTTGTTATTGTCCCGCATTGAGTAAACGACGTCTGGATATGCTGTGGTCGCCCTAACAGATCTTTTCGGTATCGATGTTCGTATTATTGATAACTTGTGTATCCGACAGTTTGGTTCATATATTTGCATATATTGGTGCAGTCAGGCAGTCCAATGAGGGATGGACCGAAATCGCTAACTGTAGGGTAGCTATACAAATGTGGGCAAAATACGGTCAAAATATCTCCTCGCACTAGGTATGAAAATACTGTCTAGGTTAGTATCAGTTCTGATGGGACAATGTCAGATTGGCGAGCACGCCAGGAGTTTGCGAATTGAGTCCAATGACTTCTGCACAAGCTGCGGAGATGAGAAGGAAGTGGAGAGCACTGAGCACCTACTTTGTTACTGTCCCGCATTGAGTAAACGACGTCTGTACATGCTGCGGTCGGCCTTTCTGGGAAATCTGACAATTCTTTTCGGTACCGTGGTAGCACTAGGAACCTCAAATGGTCTATTTGAGCGGATTACTTCGGCTGCCACTCTAACCTAACCTACAACGGTAAAATAGTGCTTCAAAAACAAAAAATAAAAATTATGGCTACACAATCCTGTAATTCCCAAAAATATTTTAAAATTCCCAAAAATTTAGAATTTTGCTTCGCTTTATAATTTTTTGTATTTTTCCGGCTAAGATTTTTTGTAATAAATTAAGTTTACATATATTTAATTTAAAGTACTTCAAAATATTTTTATGAAATGAAAAATTTTTTGTTTTTTGTTAACATTTACATTTTTTTCGGTTGTGTGTTGAAAAAACATTAAAACTATATGTGATTAATCGTAAAATCATAAATGAAAAAAAAAAATACAATAAAGTGCAATATAAAATACCAAACGAAAAAAATCCAAAACATTTTAATACACTTTGCGTGACTAATTAAACATTTCGAATTTAATTCGACGAAAATTGCAGCCAAAACAGCCATCAGCACAAATAACAATGCCGCCACAAGAAAAAAAAAACAATAAATAAATTTCAAAACCTATAACAAAATTAATCGCTGGCAACGCAATGCCGTTTATTTATTTTTTCTTCGATTTTTGGAGAAGGGTGTTAAAATGTGTTTCGTTTTTCGGTGGTGGTCTGCTAATAAATATCATTTGTTATGTTATATATGTTTTATAATTAATGTAATGTAATTTCATTTAATTTAGAAATACCCCAAAAATACTCAAGTATTGTATTGTATTAATAATATCCCCCATCCGCTGTTGGTGTTGCCATTCATCGGCTTTTCGGGTGTTGTATTCGTTTCAACTTAAAATAAAATGATAGCTTTAATAGTTTTTGGATTTTCTGTATTTTTTGTGTTTTTTTTGTATTTTTCTTATTTTTTATTTATAGTTTTTTTTTAGTTTTTTCTTATTGTGTATTTATTTCAACTTGTCGTGCACTAAATCGCAAATGTAACGCAACACTTGGCAACAAGAGCTCCTCTCAAGAGCTCTTCGTACACCGGAGAAAAATGTTCATAAACCATGTTTTCCAGCCAAACGAAGTGCAAACAATGCAATTTAGAAAAAATAATAAACAACAACAACAAAAATTTGTTTGTTTATTTTTTTTAGTTGTTAATAATAAAGTGTCTGAAGATGATATCAAATGCAATGCAGTGACATAGAAGAGGAATTTTTTGATTGAAATTAGAACAGACAGCTAAAGAAGCTGCAAAACTCGTTAGCGTTGATCTCCGCCGTTGGGAATATTTTCTTCAATAGCTTTAGGAATTTGACTACAGCGTCTCACCTTTATGTACAACATGATGTAATGTAATACTGGTGACAACCAATCGGGTATACATATATAGAAATGTTTTGCTTAAATAAACTAAACTATATAAATAGAATAGGGTTTCTATTGAACCCCTTCCGGATAAGAAATCTGCAGCTTTTGCAAAATTCATTTCGCAAGATATTGAATCTCCCTGAGTGCCGTCCAATAAGGCAGTGATAGGTCATGACAGACACGATAATTTATACGTCCGGACTCGATAACGTCGGCAGGACTTTAGGTTAGGTTATATTAGGGAGGCAGACGAAGTACCAATTTCACATAGAACTCATCGGAACCAATCAGTTCAATACACAAAATTATCAGTAATACGAATATCGGTACCGGTCAAATTTGTCAGACTTCCTGGAAAGGCCGACTCCAGTATATCCAGTCGTCGTTTACTCAATGCGGCACAGTGACAATGCTAGTACTCACTGCTCTACACTTTCTCCTCATCTCCATAGCTTCTGCAGCAGTCATTGGACTCAATTCCCAACCTCCTGACATTTTCGACGATCAGGCAATGTCCCATCAGAACTGACACTAACGTAGGCAGTCTTTTCCACTCTGGTGCGAGGAGTAGGCACAGTGACAATGCTAGTACTCAATGCTCTCCACTTTATCCTCATCTCCATAGCTTCTGTAGCAGTCATTGAACTCAATTCCCAACCTCCTGGCATTTTCGACGATCAGGCAATGTCCATTAGAACTGACACTAACGTATACAGTCTTTTCCATTCTGGTGCGAGGAGATATTTTGACCTTAGGTCGAATTTTTGCCAGATTTGTCTAGCAACCCTACTTGGGTCGATTTATTGGACTGTCTAACTGCCTCTTGCCCAAGCCAAAACTTCGAGCATTTTTAATGTCGCCCATTTCGTACCAATTTCATCGGCTTTGCAGTTCCCATTGCAGGTACCGTATGAGGAATATGTTTATCAGCTCAGCTATCTCGTTGAGAGATCTGCGGCAGTTGGAGTAGGACTTGTAGAAACACTGTCCTTAAAGCCCCGCTTATTCTTAGGCTGGCAGATCTCTAAGCCTTCATAAATTAACTGGTGATGGGCGTTTAATTTAATAATTATTAAATTTCAAGGTAATTTCTGAAATACATATCATTAACCTTAAGACTTCTTTCTGGAACTTACTCCACATCGTGAACTGCCGCTTAAACTATAGATGGCCCGAGAATACTATTGATAATTAAAGTTGGATTTTTATAGACGACTGAGAAGGAGTTTTCAGTCTCTGTGCAATTTAAAAAAATCTTTTCATATTATGAATACTATTTTCCTTAGGGAAAACTTTTTATTTTTCTTAGAGGAAATTTTTAGAATTGGAAGTCTTTAGTGACAAAAGCACATTGTTTCTTAAAATAACTCTCATTTTCATATACATATTTTACAAATACTTTCCCTACAATCTCTAACAAATTACCCCAAGTACGAGTAGTACGACATTCCTCCAGATAATGATTAATGCCATAAATTATATGTTTTGCTGTGGTACATATTTTTTTGTGGAACGATTCCTAATGTTTTTACTTGACATGACTCATGCTGGTGCTGGTGGCGGTGGTGTAATCCATTTGAAAGACAGGAAAACGCCCAAATACAGAAACAAATATTAAGTATTTTGTCGTACACCGACATTATATTTATTTTTTCTTGAAGAGGAAAAAATTTACCGCATATTTTCATGTCACAAAAAAAAATCCAACCAAAATGAATGAACGAATATTTCTTCTTTTTTTCAAAAATGGACCGAAATCTATGTGTACGATTTATTTTTAGAGTAATGGAATGGAATTTGTATATTTCTGGTGTCATGAGAAGGATGGCGGCGGGTTGATGGTGTCATCAGCATCATCATCATCTGCATACGATGGATATTTACAAGTCGAGTACACCACAAGATTTCGCAAGAATATTCCATTTACATTAGATAAAAACGAAGAGGGAATGGAAAATAGTGTTCGAAAATAAATTGAATTGCTTGCAAAATATGTAGCAAAAAATATAAGAAAAATTAAATTTTCCAAATTTACATCTATCAAAATGTTTTTAAGAATTGTTATTAAGATCTTAAATTAATTTAAATTAAATTTAATTTTCAAGAAAAATAAAGGATAGTTAAAATTTTTTTCAGCAACAAATAATTTTTGCCGATTTTTTTTTCATTTTTGTAAAGATTTTGTAGTTTAACAAACAAATGATAACAATTACTTTTTTATGAAAAATACCTATTTTGTGCAATGTCTTTATTGCAGGAATTTTCTCTTCATTTATTTTTTTCTTGTCAATTTTATTACTTAACCTCAACTCCACGTTTTTCTTCGCTGCTTTTGTTTGAATATTAAAATAATTTCAACACTTTGACGTTGCCTCACATTAATATTATTTAAAATTTATATGTAACACCGCCACCACCATCGCCATTAAGAGCGCACGCACGCACGACGACCCTTGGGGAGTGCCTCCAAGAGTTCAGTTTTGAAAATGAAATACACAAATTAATGATCGCTTTTTTTGTGTGTTAATAATTGAGCTTATTGAAATTAACAATATGTGTCTATGTATATCCAAAGCACAACGAATCTCCCTCAAAGTCAACTCTGTATAATACTTTAGGGCAAAAAAATAGCAGTACTCTAGGAATTGAAAAGGTTGGATCTGTATTAAAACTAGATAAGCTTGATAATGTTTAAGATACAAAAAAAATTTATTGAAAATATTATCCTGCACGTCTTTGCAAATAGAACTTTCTATTGATATGCATTTTGTTGCCATTTGACAGTATTAAAGACCAGAAAAGCGTACCACAAAAATTCTTTCATTTGATTTAAAATATCTTTTTATACCCTCCACCATAGGATGGGGGGTATATTCATTTTGTCACTCCGTTTGTAACACCTCTAAATATTGATCTGAGACCCCATAAAGTATATATATTCTTAGTCGTCGTAAAATTCTAAGACGATTTAGCCATGTCCGTCTGTCCGTCCGTCTGTGGTAATCACGCTACAGTCCGCAATAATAGAGCTAGGTTGATCAAATTTGGTACAAATACTTCTTATAGTTGCAGGTTGTTTGGGATTGCCATATCGGTCCATATTTAGATATAGCTCCCATATATAGCATCTAACTTGTTGTGATTCCTACTGTTCTCATCTACTATATTTTTTGTGTTTTCGGTGTTATATTCTTTAGGTTTGAGTTATTTTGTGAGGTCACATGCTATCCATGGTGGAGGGTATATAAGATTCGGCATGGCCGAACTTAACGCTTTTACTTGTTGTCTGCTATAATCTTCTATGATATTCTTCCACCTCCTTAATAGCTAAGATTTCTGCCTGGCAACCACTACAGTGATCAGGCAGTCTTTTTGCAACGGATATCTCAATTTCCTTAGAGAAGACACCACAGGGCACTTGGTTGTTGGTCTTTGAAACCGTCTGTATAGATGTTTACGAATCTCTTATGCCCGGGTATGCGACCATTCTATTGTGATATATCAGGTGTAAAAGTGAGATACTTGTGAACAAGTTGTTCGACATAGTGTTATCAACAATAATTGAAATATTAGGCATTGCGTCTAGAATGACACTATGTCCGCAGCCATTTCCTGACCAGAGTTACAATTCCCCAAGGCTGACGGCAGAGATAACGCTATAAGCGGTGCGATACATGCTACAAACCATTCCACGGCCTGCTTAGTCGCTTCTAGCTTCGCCCTAAGTCTGACATGTTTCGAGCGATCACATAAGAAAACACAAGCAGTATTTTAGCATCGCTTAAAGCGTGAACTCCGCCTTAATGCTGTGTTAGGCAAACGTAACCGCAACGCCCCCGTAGCGTAACGAATCGGCTGATTCAATCTGACATATGGAAATCAGTGTAAACGATTAGCCAACGGAAACGAAACGTAAACGGACGGCTGAATCTGCTGAAATTTGATTTGGACGGTACGTTTACGTGCATTTGCAAACAAAATTAGTAAAATAATGAAAAAGGAATACATTT
This sequence comes from Eudasyphora cyanicolor, assembly GCA_963930755.1. NCBI lineage: Eukaryota > Metazoa > Arthropoda > Insecta > Diptera > Muscidae > Eudasyphora > Eudasyphora cyanicolor. Next base: position 42,011,201 of record OZ005738.1, read on the forward strand.
ATGCGAAACTTTTGAAATGTAATGATACATAAGTAATAAAATGATGAATTAGTTGCAAATAAATATAAAATAAAATTAATTTGTTGCTATTTTTGTTGTGAATGTCTGAGTGATACAGTACGTTTTTTAAGTTTTGGGTAATTGCTCCAGCGGGCAACGTTGTGGCGACGTTAAAGTTAAAATTTGCCTAACCCGGCCTTTAGTCAATAAGCAGTACTTAGATACAGCATATTGCTTTGATAAAATGTCTGGCGGCATTACATGTAGTATGTATAACATTTATTGCCTCAGTTGGTGTAGTTCTCAACGCACTAGTGATACATGTAGCAGCCATTCGCTGAACTTTGTTTAGTATCGCGCAGAAGGTGAATTTCTGCAGAGCCGGTTTGACTTCCGCCGTTTACAACCAATAAACTAGACCCAGATTCAGACACCATCGTTTATGATAGGGTGGCAGCCTGATATACCAGCTCACCTAGGTTTCTAGTGCCAACATAGGTCCAGTTACCCCTCATCGGAACCAACCTTATTTAGTTATACGAATTACAATACAAAGAAAATGTATATTCTAATTTTACGTCCACGGAAAAGCCGCTTTACAAAGACCATTTGGCTAGATTTTGCAGCGACAGACCAGAGCCTCTGGTGGGAATCGAACCCACGACCCCCAAACTCATAGGCGTGGATTACAGTTTACCCAGACGACGGTTTACTCAATGCGCGATAGTAACAAAGCAGGTGTTCAATGCTCTGCACTACCTTCTCATCTCCACAGCTTCTGCAGAAGTCATTGGACTAAATTCCCAACCTCCTGGCGTGTTCGCCGATCAGGCATTGTCCCGTCAGAACTAACACTCGCATATACAGCCCTTTTCTCTCTAGTGCTAGAAGATATTTTGACCTGCTTAGGTCGTATTTTGGACAGATTTGTCTACCTACCCTATAGGTGTCAAGGAGGGTATATATAAATCATTTTCTATAGACGAAAGTTGTGGAATAAGTGACCTTATAACCGATGCAAATTAAACAAATTTACAATTGTCTACCTTTTACATTACCATGTGGCAATATACGCCAAAATACGAAAGGAGTCTTTATAGACGACTGTCAGGGAGTCTTTATAGATGACTGTCTTGGAGTTGATTGTTAAGGATACTTTATAGACGACTGTAAAGGAGTCTTTGTAGACCACTTTGAAGGAATCTTTATAGACGACTGTGAACGAGTCTTTATAGTCGACTGTGAAGGAGTCTTTCTAGCCGAATGTGAAGGAGTCTTTACAGACGACTGCCAAGGAGTCTTTACAGACGAATGTCAAGGAGTCTTTATAGACGACTGTCAGGGAGTCTTTATAGACGACTGTCTTGGAGTCTTTATAGGCGACTGTCTTGGAGTCTTTATAGGCGACTGTCAGGTAATCTTTATAGACGACTGTTAAGGACACTTTATAGACGACTTAAAGGATTCTTTATAGACTATTTTGATGGAGTCTTTATAGACGACTGTGAAAGAGTCTTTATAGTCGACTGTGGAAGAGTCTAAATAGACGACTGCGGACTAGACTTTATAAACGACTGTGAAGGAGTCTTTACGGACGACTGTCAAGGTGTCTACAGTCGAATGTCAAGGAGTCTTTATAGACGACTGGAAAGGAGTCTTTATAGACGACTGTCAGGGAGTCTTTATAGATGACTGTCTTGGAGTCTTTATAGGCGACTGTCAGGGAATCTTTATAGGCGACTGTCAGGGAATCTTTATAGACGACTGTTAAGGAGACTTTATAGACGACTGTAAAGGTGTCTATAAAGACTTTGAAGGAGTCTGTATAGACGACTGTGAAGGAGTCTTTATAGACTACTGTGAAGGAGTCTTTATAGACGTCTGTGAAGGAGTCTTTATAGACGACTGTGGAAGAGTCTAAATAGACGACTGCGGACTAGACTTTATAAACGACTGTGAAGGAGTCTTTATAGATGACTTTGAAGAAGTCTTTATAGACGACTGTGAAGAAGTCTTTATAGACGACTGTGAAGGAGTCTTTATAGACGACTGTGAAGGAGTCTTCATAGACGACTGTGAATACTACTACAGATATAGTAGATAATATCTATTATAAATAGCGTAGATAATATTTTTTCTCTCTAGTGCGAGAAGATTTTTTGACCTTCTTAGGTTCTATTTTCTCCAGATTTGTCTAGCTACCCTACAGGTACCGGTTTCCATCTCTCATTGGACTGACTCTTGCCTAAGCCGAAGATTGTATGTGGACAGTGGAGCACCAATATATTTCCACAGCTTATGCAGAAGCCATTGGATTTAATTCCCAACCTCTTGGCGTGTTTGCTGATCAGGCAATGTCCCGTCAGAACTGACACTACCGTATGCAGTCCTTTCAGGTACCTAAGCCAAAGCTTGAGTATGGACAGTAGCGCACCAAATATATGAAAATTCTTCGAGAATTCATCGGCTTTGCAGTTCCTCGGGATATCCATATGCCCAGCTAACCATATGAGGTATATATGAAACTGCTCACTCATCTCGTTGAGAGATCTGCCGCAATCGTGGGCTGTTTGTGAATTTACCGATGTAGCCTCCAGAGATTTAATGGATGTCTGGTTGTCCGAATAAATGACGAAACCAATTTTGGCTCCAATGTTACGTCGTAGCCACTTGGAGACTTCCCTTATTTATTAATAGACACTGCAGGTATCTGTTAGCCTGTACGCTATCATAAGTAAGCTATATCAAGATGTAAGTTATGTACAGCGTAATCCGAAGCCAACATTCTCGTCAAGCTTTGAATCATCTGTATATAAGTGGAGATATTTTAAATTTCCTGATATTCTGCCAACCCATTCCACCCTGGTAGGTATTTTAGTGGTAATGTTCCTCTATACACCATTCACACAAAGAAAAGAATTTGTTTCTGCTAAACGAAATTTTAGACAACTTCAAGACCATTTTGTTTCTATATTATTATAAATGCGAGTATGTATTAAAAATTGGCAGCACACATACTGGATCTTGATTTCTGAGCCGTGACACTCGCTATCAAAAGTTCTGCTGCTATTTCTACTTATATAATAATATAGAAACAAAATGGTCTTGAAGTCGGGAGAATATAGTTAATTTATTAATATTAACTTTTCATTCAAATTATTTCTGTATATTATTAAAAATAAATAATACCATTCCATATTAGGAAATAAAAGTGGATACAATATATTTGAGCTATGCCTGTCTGTCTTTCTAGCTGGTGCATACGGTTTGTTTCGAAAGTATTTACCGTATCAGCAGTCATAATACTCGCATCAGCAGTCTTTTTGGCATTCCCCTTTTCAGCAGAAGATCAGCTATTAGTATTTTATAACTGCTTACATAAACAAATTAACTTTATATATATTATAAGTTAACAAAATTAATTGTAGCTATCATTCTGCAGATTTTTGGGAGAGAAGCTTTATATGGATATACATTTTTTTATAATTTATTTGCATTAAATACCCGAAAAGTGTACCACAAAAGTTTGGAAAACGCTGTCAAAACGGTATAAATCCCCGAAATTAAATTTTGCTATATAATTACCCATTACTGTTCCTACCAACCAATGCTTCATTGAGAGTTTACCTCATGTGGTAACCACTAAAATTGTATACTTCTACTTCATCTTCTTCTACTCCGCCTTCATCATTGTCCTCATCTCCCCTCAGCCCTCCTCATCTTTTCCTCTTCTTTGTCCACCAAAAAACACTTCATTTTCATATCGTTTTATGTACATTTTCTTCTTTTGTTTTTTTCTTCTTTTCTTCTATTGCTCTTGCTTTGAGGAGACTTTAAACGTTTGGGGGTATAACTTTGTCCGGAGCATATAGACTTTACAACGAATATTGAAAAACAATAAAATTAAAAATCCAACCGAGTCTCTAGACTCTAAACAATACATCAAAACCAGAAAATAAAACCTAAAAACACAAGCGCGTAAAATAGCAGTCAAGCGTTGAATAAACATTAAACTGAAACCGAAATAAAAAAACATATTTAAATACGAATTGAAATTAAAATATATTCATATGCAAAATTGAATGAATGACTAATTTCAATTCACACACACAAAAAAGGCGTAGACTACCGATCATTTTAATGATCATTGACTGCTCCCTATGGCAACCGAAAACGATCGAAACTAAACAATTCCGAAATTTGAAGAAGAGTTTCTCACGGAAAATTTAAGCAATATTTTACGATAAATTAGCGGAAGGTAATAAATTATGGCTGGGAACCAAATACTTCCCTGTGCCAATAACTTTAGTAAAATATCACATATTCCGCCATCATCAACGATGAACTTTTCTATAAGAAAAGTCATCAACGATGAACTTTTCTATAAGAAAAGTCATTAACGATAAACTTTTAAATAAGAAAAATCATCAACGATGAACTTTTCTCTAATAAAAATCATCAACGATGAACTTTTCTCTAAGAAAAGTCATCAACGATGAACTTTTCTCTAAGAAAAGTCATCAACGATGAACTTTTCTCTAAGAAAAGTCATCAACGATGAACTTTTCTCTAAGAAAAGTCATCAACGATGAACTTTTCTCTAAGAAAAGTCATCAACGATGAACTTTTCTCTAAGAAAAGTCATCAACGATGAACTTTTCTCTAAGAAAAGTCATCAACGATGAACTTTTCTCAAAGAAAAGTCATCAACGATGAACTTTTCTCAAAGAAAAGTCATCAACGATGAACCTTTCTATAAGAAAAACAATCAACGATGAACTTTTCTATAAGAAAAGTCATCAACGATGAACTTTTCTATAAGAAAAGTCATCAAAGATGAACTTTTCTATAAGAAAAGTCATCAACGATGAACTTTTCTATAAGAAAAGTCATCAACGATGAACTTTTCTATAAGAAAAGTCATCAACGATGAACTTTTCTATAAGAAAAGTCATCAACGATGAACTTTTCTCTAAGAAAAGTCATCAACGATGAACTTTTCTCTAAGAAAAGTCATCAACGATGAACTTTTCTCTAAGAAAAGTCATCAACGATGAACTTTTCTCTAAGAAAAGTCATCAACGATGAACTTTTCTATAAGAAAAGTCATCAACGATGAACTTTTCTCTAAGAAAAGTCATCAACGATGAACTTTTCTCTAAGAAAAGTCATCAACGATAAACTTTTCTATATGAAAAGTCATCAATGATGACCTTTTTTATAAGAAAAGTCATCAACGATGACCTTTTCTATAAGAAAAGTCATCAACGATGACCTTTTCTATAAGAAAAGTCATCAACGATGACCTTTTCTATAAGAAAAGTCATCAACGATGAACTTTTCTATAAGAAAAGTCATCAACGATGAACTTTTCTATAAGAAAAGTCATCAACGATGAACTTTTCTATAAGAAAAGTCATCAACGATGGACTTTTCTATAAGAAAAGTCATCAACGATGAACTTTTCTATAAGAAAAGTCATCAACGATGAACTTTTCTATAAGAAAAGTCATCAACGATGAACCTTTCTATAAGAAAAACAATCAACGATGAACTTTTCTATAAGAAAAGTCATCAACGATGAACCTTTCTATAAGAAAAACAATCAACGATGAACTTTTCTATAAGAAAAGTCATCAACGATGAACTTTTCTATAAGAAAAGTCATCAACGATGAACTTTTCTATAAGAAAAGTCATCAACGATGAACTTTTCTATAAGAAAAGTCATCAACGATGACCTTTTCTATAAGAAAAGTCATAAACGATGACCTTTTCTATAAGAAAAGTCATCAACGATGAACTTTTCAATAAGAAAAGTCAACAACGATGAACTTTTCTATAAGAAGAATCATCAACGATGAACTTTTCAATAAGAAAAGTCAACAACGATGAACTTTTATATAAGAAAAGTCAACAACGATGAACTTTTCTCTAAGAAAAGTCATCAACGATGAACTTTTCTCTAAGAAAAGTCATCAACGATGAACTTTTCTATAAGAAAAGTCATCAACGATGAACTTTTCTATAAGAAAAGTCATCAAGATGAATATTTTCTATAAGAAAAGTCTTTAACGATGAACTTTTCTGTAAGAAAAGTCATCAACAATGAATGTTGAATACAAAAATAATTTTATTTCTCTTTCAACCCCAGTTTTGTGCACATTTTTACTTTTCTTAATCTTGACACTAATATCCTTCTGCAAATAGTTTTATTACAATAAGAAGTACTCTTCATATATATAAAAAATATATAATATAGCCACATTCCAAGCAAACTTAAAACAAGATGTTGTTTTGCAACATTTTTTTCCTCCCTCGTTTTTTTTTATTGTTTCTTGAAATTCAAAACTTCAATGTCATTTTTGTAAAAGCAAACAAACAATACTGGAAAAAGACTCAAATAAAACCGAAACTCAGCCGTAAACCCTTCACCACATTGTGACCACCCAATGAGCCCTCCCCACCTTACCTGTTCCTCCCCTTTGGCTCTTAATGGTGGTTAGTACTTGTGGTGCCCTCATCACCATCATCATTGTGAATGGGTCGAAAAAAATATGAAAAAATATATTGTAATAAAAATATTGTTATTATAGTTTTAGTTTTAACCGCAGTCTTGTAAAAGAAAACGAACGATTGAGATTTTATTTTCAATTTGAAAAAAAAAACCGCAAAACAACACCGAACGATGGATCAGATATAAAAATCATTAAGGCTTTTTTTGCTATAGAGATGAGGTTGTCAAATGCAGCCTTTGTTTGTGGTAACTGAAAGAGGGGGGCAGAGAGAGGACACAAATAAAATCGAAAACGTCGGAACAGAGATCATTGAAAAACTGCATATTATCCGCTCGAAATGTCAGAGGTGTAAAATGCAGACTTTGGTTAGTTATTCATTTAGAAAATCGTTTAGTTTTTATTTCAAATTTGAAATGAAATTACACAAAAAATTAGATTTTTACTGATAAATAAGTAATAGAGATTGAAAATAGTGATTTTATATCAACAAATTGAATTTTCTTTTTTTCATGGGGTATAAATATCGCTTCTGCCCTTTGGCAAATGCCAATGATTTTGGAAATTTTTCTTCAGGAAAGTATTTTTGGAATTTTATATTTTTTTACTATACAATGAGTTCATCTGGAAATACGATTGACTTATATGATCAGGTATTGATTTTATAATAGTTTTTTAAAATAATGTGAATGACTGAGAAGTAAGTAGTTGAACAACAAATGACTTGGAGCCGATTATTACTGAAATGAAGTCAGATTTTATTGAGAAACCAGAGGTCGAAACTTACTTCCGTGTCCCAGATCATAACACGGCACTTCAAGCAGAAGTTAGATCAATAACGGAGTGTGTGAAATGCTTCACCACATAGCCAAATGGGCGATCAAAGCAATAACGCCCGAAAAGCTAAAATCCAGAACTATATTAGATTATAAAAAATGATCAATTACTCAGTCCACTCCATATTTTTTAGGTGACAAGACACAGTGGAGTGATTGGAAATGATCAGGTAAATAGGTTAGCCTCAAAGGGCATAGCATTTTAAGTAGCAAACTTGGAATATTCAAAATCTTTCGATACCAGGAAGAATCAGTTAAAGCACTGGGCATTGATGGCTTACAAAATTGTGTGGGACAGCAAAATAATGGGAGGATGTTGTGGGGTAGCCCAAATATAAAAAAGCAAGTATAAGCGTTAAGTTCGGCCATGCCGAATCTTATATACCCTCCACCATGGATATCATGTGAATGGTTTCGGGCAAAAATAAAGGTGGTGCATGGTGGTTTGATAGCTATCATGGTGGTTTTGATAGCCACATTTTCGAACCGTTTTATATTAAATTCAACACAAAGAAAACTCTTTTGTCAAACAGAGATGCTACCGATTTTCAAAAAATCGGTTCAAAATTCTAAAGTTATGATATTTACCAGAGAAGAGTTTCTTAATCCAAGGAAGACCAAAAACGAATATGTAGAATATCGCTTCAGATTAAGATATTGCCCCGGTATATACATACGTATGTTCAGATTTTAAAACTAAGCGCTATAAAATATTTTTTTTTGAAAAGATCGAAAAAGTATGGGCGGTAACTGACATATAACAGGACGTAAAGGTAAATCAACAAATCGACCGCGAAAAGAACAAATTGAGAGAAAACATTGGACGATTCAAGAAGACTCGGTACCTTTCCATAAAGCCTGTGAAATCCAACGTTTTTTTTCACAATAATGTCCACCATATTCCTCGAACTTAAACCCAATTGTTCATTCTGGAGAAAAAAGTATCGATTCAAATATATGAGAATGTGACAAAATTACTTCAGACCACTTTCGGGAAGCGTGTGAACTCTATTGAGACTGAAATTTTCTTGGTTTGTTTCCAAAGTTTGTTAATTGCTCATATTGAAAATATAACGCTAATGCTTAAATAAAACAAAAAAGTGTAAGGAAAGGCTAAAGTCGGGCAGAGCCGACTATACGAATCCCTACACCATTCTATCGGAGGAAAATAAGAAGAAATATTGTCAAGATTTATGCTAAATTAAAGAAGATATGTTCAAAACGGATATGGGCAAATCCGAAAAACTATAAAACTGTATGAAATCATTACTTTGCGGTACATTGTAATGATCCCATCTTTGAAATGATACCTTCAGCGGGTTCTATAAAATATAATTTATAACTTTAAATACAAATTTCCGCAGAATATTGTCGTTTTAACATGTTGAAATTTTTGTGTAACGTCCACAACAGACGAATTTCTAGTTTTTGAATGAACCACGAAGTGTTTTATTCTAATAAGGGCTATTTTAATATCCTTAAATATTCCTCTTTTTTGAATGTATTTCTTTTTTCTGCTTAATATGGAAACTTAGCTAAAAAAACCAGAAATGTCACGTTAACCTGGAAACCTACTTCCATTTTTTTGTAACGTCCGCAATGGGACTTTCGCCGCGAATATCGCTTTCATCAAAATTATTTAGGTAAATATTTAAATGCCAATTCAAAGATCTCTGAAATAATAGTTATTATATGAAATAATTGTTATATATAAAACAAGTAAGAAAGTTTCAGTCGGGTAAACCGACTAAGGTATACCCTCACTTTGTGAGTAATGTAATATTGAATATTACTCGAATTATTCTGTCAATTTGTGTGGGAGGTACCAGAAAGGGTGTATCAAATACACCTTTTTTTCGCTGAACATTAAATACTTTAAATTCATGGCACTGTGCCGACTTATATGCATTTATGTGCACTGGTATAAACGTTATGAGACATTAAATTGTGGTATGATTTGGGCATTTTGTGTGGGAGGTACAAAAAGGGGCGTGGCAATAACGCCCATTTTTCACAGGGCTATAGACACTATAAAAACATTACACTGTACAAAATTTCAAGTATTTTTATACACTGGTTTTAATGTTATAAGCTGTTAACTTTTGGTGCAAAAAGGTACCTTTGTGTGGGAGGTACCAAAAGGGGCGTGGTAACAACACCCATTTTTCCCTGGACTGTAGGCAATATAAAAGCATAATAATGTACAAAATTTCTAGTATTTTTATACACTGTTATTAATGTTATAAGCTGTTAACTTTTGGTGCAAAATGGTGCATTTGTGTGGGAGGTACCAAAAGGGACGTGGTGACTTCGCCCATTTTTCTCGAGTTGATAGCGACTAATAAGTTAATACTATGTGTGGAATTTCAAAAGATTCGAATAAGTAGTATAGCAGTTATTACAGAATCAATATTTCACAACATTTTAACCCTTTGTGGGGGAGGTACTAGAAGGAGTGGACCAATATGGCCCATCTTCGAACTTAGCCGGAGATAGAAAAAAATATTACCACATATCAAATTTGTGGTCAATTGGTTACTCCTTTCGAGAGTTATCGTGCGCACCAGCCAGCAGACACACAGACAGGCAGACGGACGGACATTGCTCATTCGACTTAAAATGACCCAAAACGGATTTCCTCCGAACATACTTGGGGTCTTATGTCACTCCTTCGACGTGTTACAGTTTTTTCCGTAGCAAATGATATATACCCTCGTCACACTAAAGTGAGGGTATAAATATTGCATTCAGAACTCAAACGGGATGAACATATTCAATTTTTCGAAATATCGTTCTTGATGCCACAAACTTCTACTACATTTCTACTAAATTTTATAAGTTTCTGTTCAGCCCTTATCATTTGAAAGAACATTATTTGGCATTTATTTTTTGAAGATTATGTCTACCAAATGTTGGTCGCGGCTACGTCTCAGATGGTCCATCCGCTGAGTCCAATTTTCGACGACTCCTTCGAGCATTTCGACTGGTAACTGGCGAATGACACGCGTGATGTTTTTTGCTCCAAGGCCTGAATCGAAGCGGATTTGTCCGCATAAACTTTAGACTTTACATATCCCCACAGGTGTGATATTACACGATCTTGGTGGCCAATCGACCGGCCCAAAACGTGAAATTATCTGCTCACCGAAGTGTTCTCTCAATAAATCCATTGATTGATGCGATGTGTGGGAAGTGGCGCCGTCTTGTTGAAACCAAATGTCGCCGAGATCACGAGCTTCAATTTCAGGCATCAAATAGTCGGTTATCATGGCACGATAACGGTCGCCATTGACGGTTACGTTCTCACCGGCATAATTTTTGAAGAAATATCGACCGATGATTCCGGTACGTCGGATCGTGAATCGGTCAATGGCAAAAAGATAGCTCTTAACAGAGCCAAAATATTGCTCATGGGTGTCAAGGTCGTGAGTCGACTGGAAAGTGTATTTTTGGATTTAAAAAAAATTGATATAGCGCAATTGGCAAATGATTATTTTGATAACAAAACTGAATAATTTGTAAACTTTGTTCAGGCGTAAGTCTTTCCATGATGAAATGCCAAATAATACTTAACAAAAATAACATGACAGCATGACACGACTCTCACGTGATTTGTCAAAAAAAAGCTATTGAAAAAAGTATCTCTACTTTGATCACCCTATATAATATTTGGAACACACAAAAATTATATATTTGGGAAAATGTTGTTCTAAACAAATCCTTGTTGCTATCCTAATATTTTTTATTTGGGACTATTATTTCGCAAAAAATAGTATTCAGAAAATATCTAAATTGCGTTAAACTTTTTAGCAATTCAAAGATATTTTTTTTTAGTAATTTTTAATGTTTGTAAAATTAGTAAATAATAATAATTGAAATCGTCTAATCTTGAATCAAAATAAATTACTTGGAAGGTTAACGACTAATGATGGCTTGGAATACTTCGAAATTTGAAATGATTGATTTAAAACAGAAGTTAATGCTGCATAGAGTACGAGTATAGTAACTGGAAGGTATCGTAACTGGAAGATAAACCTAAAACTGAAATCCGAAAAACTCGGCAAAAGTTTGGAAAATCGTTTTTAAATCAAATATATTTGGAGCAATTCCTAAACAATAATTTTATTTGTATTTAAAAGCATATATTATATGAGAAATTTATTTTGCAATTTTATTTTGTTGTAATATATATAATATATATATATATATATAATATATATATATATATATATATATATATATATTATATATATATTATATATATGTATATATATTATATATATATATATTATATATATATATATATATATATAATATATATATATATATATATATATAATAAATATATATTGTATATAATATATGCATTGCAAATATATTTTATTGATTTTCAAATAAAAATTATTTGCTCAGATATTTTTATTTAGAAATTTGTGTTCCAAATATATTTTCTTTCGATTCAAACATATTAAAAAGGCGATTTTGACCCCTGTACATACTATCAGAATTTCGTTCTTCTACGTCAATAGTTCCGAGATATTAAAATTTTTAAATAATGTTACGCCCACTTTTGCCACACCCGGCCACCCCATTTTTGATGACGTTTTCGATAATAGCTCTACTAACGTGTGTATCAAATTTCGTTCTACTACGACCATCACTTTCTGAGATTTTTGAATTTTAAATAATACCACGCCCACTATTGACCCCCACTGTTTTATTTTTAAAACACAAATTATTTAGGAAATTATTGTCATTTCTTTTTATTATGATAATATTGGTATGGTTCAATTATGTATGTCTAGAACAAAATATCGGCCAAATGGCCGCCGCGACCTCGGCGGCACACCTCCAACCGATGGTCCAAATTTTCGATGACGCTGAGGCATAATTGAGGTTCTATGCCGTTAATGTGCCGAATTATCTCATCCTTTAGCTCTTGAATTGTTGCTGGCTTATCGACAAATCACATGATCTTGGCGGCCAATTGACATCGCCACGACGAGAGATAACACGGCCATTGAATTTGTTGCGCAAAAGAGCCATTTGTTCGTTAACTGTGTGGCAAGTGGCACCGTCCTGTTGAAACCACATATTGTCCACATCCATATTTTCCAATTCGCCTTTATAGACGACCTAAAAGTCGTCTTTATAGACGACCTAAAAGTCGTCTTTATAAAAGACCTAAAAGTCGTCTTAATAGACGACCTAAAGTTGGTATGGTTCAATTATGTATGTCTAGAACAAAATATCGGCCAAATGGCCGCCGCGACCTCGGCGGCACACCTCCAACCGATGGTCCAAATTTTCGATGACGCTGAGGCATAATTGAGGTTCTATGCCGTTAATGTGCCGAATTATCTCATCCTTTAGCTCTTGAATTGTTGCTGGCTTATCGACAAATCACATGATCTTGGCGGCCAATTGACATCGCCACGACGAGAGATAACACGGCCATTGAATTTGTTGCGCAAAAGAGCCATTTGTTCGTTAACTGTGTGGCAAGTGGCACCGTCCTGTTGAAACCACATATTGTCCACATCCATATTTTCCAATTCGCCTTTATAGACGACCTAAAAGTCGTCTTTATAGACGACCTAAAAGTCGTCTTTATAAAAGACCTAAAAGTCGTCTTAATAGACGACCTAAAGTCGTCTTTATAGACGACCTAAAAGTCGTCTTAATAGACAACCTAAAGTCGTCATTACAGACGACTTTATAGGCGACTTAAGTCGTCTTTATAGACAACCTATAAGTCGTCTTTATAGGCGACCTCAAAGTCGTCTCTATAGACGACCTCAAAGTCGTCTCTATAGATGACCTCAAAGTCGTCTCTATAGATGACCTCAAAGTCGTCTCTATAGATGACCTCAAAGTCGTCTCTATAGATGACCTCAAAGTCGTCTCTATAGACGACCTCAAAGTCGTCTCTATAGACGACCTCAAAGTCGTCTCTATAGACGACCTCAAAGTCGTCTCTATAGACGACCTCAAAGTCGTCTCTATAGACGACCTCAAAGTCGTCTTTATAGGCGACCTCAAAGTCGTCTCTACAGACGACCTCAAAGTCGTCTCTATAGACGACCTCAAAGTCGTCTCTATAGACGACCCCAAAGTCGTCTCTATAGACGACCTCAAAGTCGTCTCTATAGACGACCTCAAAGTCGTCTCTATAGACGACCTCAAAGTCGTCTCTATAGACGACCTCAATGTCGTCTCTATAGACGACCTCAATGTCGTCTCTATAGACGACCTCAAAGTCGTCTCTATAGACGACCTCAAAGTCGTCTCTATAGACGACCTCAAAGTCGTCTCTATAGACGACCTCAAAGTCGTCTCTATAGACGACCTCAAAGTCGTCTCTATAGACGACCTCAAAGTCGTCTCTATAGACGACCTCAAAGTCGTCTCTATAGACGACCTCAAAGTCGTCTCTATAGACGACCTCAAAGTCGTCTCATTAGACGACCTCAAAGTCGTCTTAATAGACGACCTAAAGTCGTCTTTATAGACGACCTGAAAGTCGTCTTAATAGACATCCTAAAGTCGTCATTATAGACGACTTTATAGGCGACTTAAGTCGTCTTTATAGACAACCGATAAGTCGTCTTTATAGGCGACCTCAAAGTCGTCTCTATAGACGACCTCAAAGTCGTCTCTATAGACGACCTCAAAGTCGTCTCTATAGACGACCTCAAAGTCGTCTCTATAGACGACCTCAAAGTCGTCTCTATAGACGACCTCAAAATCGTCTCTATAGACGACCTCAAAGTCGTCTCTATAGACGACCTCAAAGTCGTCTCTATAGACGACCTCAAAGTCGTCTCTATAGACGACCTCAAAGTCGTCTCTATAGACGACCTCAAAGTCGTCTCTATAGACGACCTCAAAGTCGTCTCTATAGACGACCTCAAAGTCGTCTCTATAGACGACCTCAAAGTCGTCTCTATAGACGACCTCAAAGTCGTCCTTATAGACGACCTCAAAGTCGTCCTTATAGACGACCTCAAAGTCGTCTCTATAGACGACCTCAAAGTCGTCTCTATAGACGACCTCAAAGTCGTCTTTATAGACGACCTCAAAGTCGTATTTATAGACGACCTCAAAGTCGTCTCTATAGATGACCTAAAAGTCGTCTTTATAGGCGACCTAAAAGTTGTCTTTATAGGCGACCTAAAAGTCGTCTTAATAGACAACCTAAAGTCGTCATTATAGACGACTTTATAGGCGACTTAAGTCGTCTTTATAGACAACCTCAAAGTCGTCTCTATAGACGACCTCAAAGTCGTCTCTATAGATGACCTCAAAGTCGTCTCTATAGATGACCTCAAAGTCGTCTCTATAGATGACCTAAAAGTCGTCTTAATAGACGACCTAAAGTCGTCTTTATAGACGACCTAAAAGTCGTCTTAATAGACAACCTAAAGTCGTCATTATAGACGACTTTATAGGCGACTTAAGTCGTCTTTATAGACAACCTATAAGTCGTCTTTATAGGCGACCTCAAAGTCGTCTCTATAGACGACCTCAAAGTCGTCTCTATAGACGACCTCAAAGTCGTCTCTATAGACGACCTCAAAGTCGTCTCTATAGACGACCTCAAAGTCGTCTCTATAGACGACCTCAAAGTCGTCTCTATAGACGACCTCAAAGTCGTCTCTATAGACGACCTCAAAGTCGTCTCTATAGACGACCTCAAAGTCGTCTCTATAGATGACCTAAAAGTCGTCTTTATAGGCGACCTAAAAGTTGTCTTTATAGACGACCTCAAAGTCGTCTCTATAGACGACCTCAACGTCGTCTCTATAGACGACCTCAAAGTCGTCTCTATAGACGACCTCAAAGTCGTCTCTATAGACGACCTCAAAGTCGTCTCTATAGACGACCTCAAAGTCGTCTCTATAGATGACCTAAAAGTCGTCTTTATAGGCGACCTAAAAGTTGTCTTTATAGGCGACCTAAAGGTTGTCTTTATAAACGACTTAAAAGTTGTCTTTATAAACGACTTAAAAGTTGTCTTTATAGTCTCCTAAGACGAATTTTGGTCGTCTAAAAAGATGAATTTTAGTTCGTCTATAATAACGACTTTATGTCGCTATCATCTCACGATAGCGAACACCATTCACAGTAACTGTCTGACCGGCCTCATTTCGAAGAAGTATGGCCCGATGTCTTAAAAAACTTTAACGCGTTCCCGATTGTGTAGCTTTCCATGATTGAAATTGAGTTAGTCTGAAAGTGAGAAATGTCAAATGAAATTCAGAAAAAAACTTGACGTTTAGTTGTGGTTCACATTCAACATCGGCCCTTACAATTTAACCACCCTATACGTTTTTTTATACAGGGTAGCCCAAAATAACTGAAGGGGGTTTGAGTTTATTATAACTTGTTATTTAAGACATTATTATTAATTATTTTTAAACACAGTAGCCAATATACTGTGAACGACCTACAAATGTCTATTGAGAGATCTACAAATATTTACGTTTCTAACCGAGTATATAAATCTGAACCGATTTCTATGAAAGTCTGCCTCATAAAACATTCCTGTGCTATGTTTAAATGCCAAAATCGGAATGTACAGATATGTATATGGGGGCTAGATCTAAATCTAAACCGATTTTGACCAATTTCAATAGGCTTCGTCTCTAATGGAGTTAAATTGCGACCTGTACTTTGCGAACAAACTTCGTATAAACGGACAGACATAGTTAGATCGAATCTGTTAAAGATTTTGAGTCGTTCGGCATACTTTAAGATGGGTATAGCTTCAACATTTTATGGCGTTACAAACATGTGGGAGAAAACAAACAGTCGTATAAACGGACAGACATAGTTAGATCGAATCTGTTATAGATTTTGAGTCGTTCGGCATACTTTAAGATGGGTATAGCTTCAACATTTTATGGCGTTACAAACATGTGGGAGAAAACAAACTTATATTATCCTGTACCACAGAGTGGTGTAGGATTTAAGAACAAAAAACTGGATTCAATTATGAAATTTGTGTAGCCAATTAAGAATTTTTTTGTTACACTATGAAAAAAAATTTTGTCGAAGGGCTGTGCATAACATTTTCTGGTGTAATATGAAAAAAAAATATTAAAAAATCTATTTTTTTTTTAAATTTCTTTGGTATTTGGGCCATATTTTTTGAAGTTACAAAACAATTGAAAATGTGCTGACAAAATTGGGTTGATCGGATGAGGTACTGCCGTGTTCCATTATTAAACGGCAAAGTTTAACCTTTCCAATAAAACCAGAAATTTGAAAAAATTATCAGTACATTTTTTATAGCCGATTTAAATTTTAAATGGCCCACCCTTTATAAGCACGTTAAAGCCGCGATATAATTTAAATTAAACGCTATTATGAGGACTACAAAAGTCAAAAATGACAATTTCACGTGGAAACAGAAGTTCAGTAGCTGTCGCTAAAAAAAATAGAAAACAATTTTTTTTCAAAAAAATTTGTTTTTTGTTGGCATCAAAAAAATTTACAATTCCAAAAAAATGTTTTTTCCAATTTTTAAAAGCTAGGATCTTAACAAAGAAAACAATGCCTATTTGAAGAAAAACTACGGTAAATGTAGAAATTATAACATTGGTAGAAATAAAAGGATTTCAACATAATCCGGTTTTTATATCCCCACTATTGTGAACGAGGATATATATCAGTTGCTGCGGGCCAAAAGTGTAACACATCGAGGGAGCGACCTAAGAGGCGGAAATCCGTAGTGGGCTTATATGTATAAGTTTGAGCCTTTCCGTCTGTCTGTCTGATTGGTGAGCACGATAACTTTCGACAGGAGTAACCGATTGCGTTAAAATTGGGTATGTCTTAATATTTTTTTTCCATCTCAGGCTAAGATCAAAGGTGGACTACGTTGGTCCACTCCTTCGAGTACCTTGATCCATGAACCAACATTGCCGAATTTGAAGAAAATCGGTTAAGATTTAGCTATAGCTCCCATATATATGTTTCGTCCGATTTTGCTCTTTAGTCCTGTAGAAGCTGTATTTTACATCCAATCATTTTGAAATTTAGAATGGTAGAGTTTCTTGATCCATGAACCAACATTGCCGAATTTGAAGAAAATCGGTTAAGATTTAGCTATAGCTCCCATATATATGTTTCGTCCGGTTTGGCCATTTAGTCCTATAAAAGCTGTATTTTACATCCAATCATTTTGAAATTTAGAATGGTAGAGTTTCTTGATCCATGAACCAACACTACTGAATTTGAAGAAAATCGGTTAAGATTTAGCTATAGCTCCCATATATATGTTTCGTCCGATTTGGCCCTTTAGTTTTATAGAAGCTGTATTTTACATCCAATCGTTTTGAAATTTAGAATGGTAGAGTTTATTGTTCCATGAACCAACACTACCGAATTTGAAGAAAATCGGTTAAGATTTAGCTATAGCTCCCATATATATGTTTCATCCGATTTGGCTCTTTAGATCCAATCGTTTTTATACCCTACACCACACTGTGGTACAGGGTATTATTTAAGTATAAAATGTCCCAAAAGTAAATTTATGTAAGCAATTTATACATGAATTACAAAATTTATATATCAGAGTTATTCAATATTACGAGAGTGGTGTAGGGTATTATATAGTCGGCACCGCCCGACTTCAGCCTTTCATTACTGGTTTACAAATGAAGTTGTTCAACTGACTTATACATTCTAATTAAACGAGTTGTTGAGGCAACGAAACGATGCATTGATCTGAAAATTTGATTAATAAAATAATTTATTAACAATTACAAAAATTAAAATAATTAGAAAATTTACTGATATTATTCAGTAGTATAGTAGATTAATTTTAAGCTGATATTTTTCTGTGTAAATTCTTTATTTTTATTAGACTTGAGTGATTTTTAATATAAAATTTTTTTCTCAATTGTAATTACTATCAAAACGATACTGCGTTTTCGTAAAATTAACTAACAAATTGTCACTACTTTTTTCAAACTAAAGACCACAGAAAATTGCGTATTGTAATTAAAAAAATACCAAACCTTTCTGACCGAAAAGGGTTACAAAGTTATTCATTTGAATTCCCCCCAAAAAGTCCGAACTCTTCTTCTACTTTCGAATGTCATTAGAAAATGCTGACGTTTTTCAAATCTTTTGCCCCATAGAGATTATTGAAACATTCCTCATTACTTTCTTTGGTGGTCGACATCATCATCATCTTCATTATTTTCCCCAATTACCATTTTTATCAATGTGTACAATCTTTGTTTATGTAAAATTGAAGAAAAAACTGAAAAAAAAACGAAAAACCCTAAAACGAACATAATACTCGTACTGCTCGGTACTGGCTGGTCATTAGTATTGAAAAAGTGAAATTGAGTTTATAGTCAACAACAACAACTACAAAACGAGAGACAACAAAAATCAAAACCTGAAGAACCATAAAAAAAACATAGTTGAAAGAAAGTTAAGGTTCATATTTGACCTAATTATTTTTTAGATTTTTTTGTCTAATAAAAAAACAATAACTACCTTTCAAGTTTGAAGGAGGAGGAGGAGTAAACAAAACAAAAGAACTCATAATAATACTGCTTTAGAAATATGCAAATTCATGCAAAAATCCGTTTAAAAAACGGACACTCCAATATTTAGAACATTTCAACATTTTCGATTAATTAAAGTTTTATAGAGAAAAATGGCAAGAAATGAATGACAAAACAAAAAAAAAAACGTAATAGTAATTCAACAATGAAATCCCAAGCCCAGCCATAAAACTATCATGGAATTTTTAATGAATTTCGAAAACAAGTTTCTGAATAAAAAACAGAGAAAAAAAACTCAATTGAATGACGGACGGACGGACGGATTTTGAACTTAACATGCAAATCATATACGAAACAATAATACACAACCTGCCCTGATATTTTATTTAAATTTTTCCCGTTGACGTTATTTATTTTTTGTTACTGGATTTTATTCTCCATAAAAAACACTCGCGTGTTTGTTTTTATAATTAGTAATCGACAACGAACGATGTCGTCGATGAGAGCGACGTCGCCGCGTAGAAAAATGCATATAAACAAAATTCAAATAACATAAATTGTTACATTTTTATTTTTGTGTTTATTTTTTATTTCGGTTTTTGTTTTGTTTTCCATCAAATGAGTTTACTCAAATATTTGTTCCACAAATATTCGATGAAAAGGAGAGGGAAATACTTTTTTAACCCAAACTCCGTTATCGATTAGTTAATAACGCTGCTGAGGCCTTAGTTCCGTTTCCGCTATTGAGGTCAAGGTGATTATTGTTGTCATGACGTTCTATGTTCGGGGGAAGAAAACGGGACGGGAGAGGTTAATACAAACAAACATATGTACAAAAATAACTGACCTGTGAAATATCGGAAGAGAAGACACAGGTCTAGTCAAATGTAATTGAACAACGCCATTCCCCCCATAAATACATATGTATTTGAATTTCCAAAACTCACTAACACATGTCATATACATATGGACAAATTAGAATGACATAAATAATAATAATGGTGATTTTCTCAATCAAGTGGAAGTTATCGAATAAAAGTGTAAACGCAATGTAATGTTGGAAATTGAGTAGGTATATGTTTACCTAGAAAAAACTCTGCAACCTTTTCAGCAGGTTAGTAAGCGAGAGATAGTATGATTCCTTACCAAACAAATAAGGGCCCTGAGGTTTGATGTCCCGAATTAGAGCATATCTCCATCTTCGACGATTGTTATACCCTTCTCCATAGGATGAAGATATACTCATTTTGTCACTCCGTTTGTGACACCTCGAAATATTGATCAGAGATCCTATAAACTATATACAAATATCTATAATCGTCGTAAAATTCTAAGACGTTTTCGCCATTCCGACTTGTCCGTCCGTCTGCTGTAATTACTCTACAATCTACAATAATTGAGCTATATGACAGAACTTTGAAACGTATAATTCTTATGGCTGCAGCTAAGTTGGTATAGAAAATTATCAATATTGCTCCATTTTTATACACTCCACCATAGGAAGGGGGTATATTCATTTTGTCACTCCGTTTGTAACACCTCTAAATATTGATCTGAGACCCCATAAAGTATATATGTATATTCTTAATCGTCGTAAAATTCTAAGACGATTTAGCCATGTCCGTCCGTCCTTCGGTCCGTCTGTGGTAATCACGCTACAGTCCGCAATAATAGAGCTAGGTTGATCAAATTTGGTACAAATACTTCTTATAGTTGCAGGTTGTTTGGCATTGCAAATGGGCCATATCGGTCCATATTTAGATATAGCTCCCATATATAGCATCTAACTTGTGATTCATACTGTCCTCATCTACTATAATTTTTGTGTTTTTCGGTGTTATTTTCTTTAGGTTTGAGTTATTTTGTGAGGTCACATGCTATCCATGGTGGAGGGTATATAAGATTCAGCATGGCCGAACTTAACGCTTTTACTTGTTTTTTTATAAAGTATTTCCGCAATTTGACTTCATAACGCCATAGAGACCACAAATATCAACTGTTGTGAAAATAGGTAATTTGGTTTTATATAACCTGAACCAGAAGTAAAAACCTTGGCGTGGTGAAGAGGCTTATGTTCCGTGCAACACTTTTATAACTGCAGGCATAGAAGCGTCCCTGCCGGCTTTATGGATGACCTGACTCTTTATGATGAGGATCTGCATATCACAGTGATTTCAGCCTCATAAAATATAGGTGGGAAATCAATTTATTTGGTCAGAGACTTGAACTGCACTGAAAACCCAGGCAGAAGTAATAATCCGGAACCCTTGTCCGACAAAACGCTTTAGAGGCAGACAAAACTGCTTACATGGTGGGGTCGAAAAAGGGTAAGACAAAGACCAAAGAAGGAATGCCCAAAAGTGGCTAAAAAAGATTAGAAGTATGCTGGACCTAATCATGCTCTGCTATCTGGTCAAGAAAGGCGCATCATCAAGCTGAACTAGACTGTTCTAAAGTCCTAGCAACAGAATCTGAACGTTCCGAAGAAATCCCTCTTGATGAGACTGTCCATCAAGAGTGATTTAAGTTGAAGACGTACACTATTGCTACTGAATTCTGAAGATGATAGAGTGGTGTCTATCGAAACTGCAGTCAATTCTACCAAGCAATTAAAACTCTCTACCAATTTTTGTATTTGTTTCTATTACTTTTTTTGCAATAGACAGAAAGTAACTGAAACATATGGTCTCGAACCAAATAAATTCTGACTGTATAACAAAAGCACAGACCAACAATAAATAACAACAATTTTTAATTTAAAAACAGAAAAAGGCCGATATTTTTTTATCACTTATTTTTAACAAACTTTTTAATTGTCTTAGCAAAACATAAAATGTTTAGAACTCCCTAAAGAAGCGTTCTAGAGAAAGTCCTTTTGAACGAACTTTTTGAAGAATATGTGGAGAAAAGTAACGATTTTAGAGATCACTTATTATTTAGTCAACATTTAAATTATGAAATGGAAAAATATCAAAATTTTGTTATCACTTTTTTTTACCAAACATTTGAATTGTCTTATCAAAACTTAAAATGGTTACAACTCCTTTAATAAGCCTCGTAGAGTTAGTGCTGAACATACATATTAAAGAATATATGGACCTAAAACAGCGATGTTTTAAGATCACTACATATTTTTCTTTCTCAAAATTTAGTGTTAGAAAACGGAAAAGGGACGAAATTTTTTGACCAATTCATTTTTCACAAATTTTTGAATTGTCAAAATTTCAGCAAAATTTAAAATGGTGAGAACTCCTTAAATAAGCCGTCTATATCGTATAATATTTTGAGATCATTTACGTTTTAGTCGAAATTTTGAATATTAAAATGAAAAATGAAGATTTTTTCGTCACCAAATGTTTGAATTGTCTTAGCAGAATTTAAAATGGTTAGAACTTTTGAATTGTCTTAGCAAAACTTAAAATGGCTACAACTCCTTAAATAGAGCAAGTCCTTCTGAACAGATTCTTTGAAGAATATGTGGACCAAAATCACGATATTTGAGATCACTTATGTTTTAGTCCATATTTATGTCTTAACTTTTAAATATAATTCCCTATATTGAAATTTATTCTATTCTCACTTTATTTTTCTTTATTTTTAGGTGAGTGTACTCTATTTTTTGCATCTGAGATTATGTACGATATTCAAGGTAATTAATTAAATATAAATTTTAAAAATGGAATCCTGAAATAGGGTTTTAGAAATAAATTTAAGCAAATTGCTTAAAAATACATAGTCTATGCAACAAAATAAAAAGTAATCCGAATTTAATTAGGTATATATTTTTGCTGCAATATAATTTACAGATTACAAAACTTGTTGATATTTATTATTCTAATCCATCTCGAAAAATTAGCTAATATGCAGCAGATACATCAATTTCTCTCTGGTGATTAGTTAATAAATAGAATTACAATTCGCCAATCTTACTATACTTATTTCACATGTAGATAGCTTTGTCTTATCCTTCTTATAATCGTACACTTTCGACGTTATATGTCGATTATTTCTCCGTGTGAAAAATCCTGCCAAGAACATATAACTTACTTAATCTTACTCTTTCCGCTGTATTATTTCCACATCCTGCTACTTATGTTGCCCATCATATTAAACAGACATTCAGTTTTGTGCTAAACAATTTTTAGTTGATACAACGTAACAACATAAAATTACACTAAATTTCGCCATTATTACATTTCTATGGTATTGTTTTCACATGTAGATGGCGTTTATCTTATCAGCATGTACAGATGACTAATCCGTTTTCAAAATTCTGCTAATGTTCTCTGGTATTTTCCAAAAACACAAGTTCTCTACTAGACATTTGTTAGTTAATAATATCAAATAGAGCAGGAAAGGCACTACATAGCATAAACTAGCATTAAACGTTGTCAATATTATCCTTTCCATGGTAGTTCCACATGTAGGTGGCGCCGTATTATTTTGACATAGATACAAGTTTGTATATCAAACTTTTCGAAACAATTGAAGTACATATTAGATATTAAGGACATAAAATCTCACTAATTTCTCAATTGTTTATTTATCTTGAAATTCTGATATCTATCCAATATTTCGATAAAGACTTTAAGTTATGTTCCAAACATATTTTAGTTAATAAAATCTATACCCAGCTTGTACATATGATTTATCAAATGAAGTTCTGTCTTGATATCATTATCTGTCTTGAAAAGTCTGCTATGCTCGCCGGCATTTCCGTAGGCATTAGGTTCACTGCCAGTATATATTTAGTTAACATCAAGTATAGCAGGAAAAACTAGATACAGTAGTAGTAAATATCGGTCACCTTACCTTTCAAGGGTATTAGTTTTACATGCAGCTGGTGCTGACCCTTCCTTATCTTGTACAGAGGACTTATCCGTCTTGAAAATTATTCTACTGATCTCAGCTATTTCCCAGATACTCGTACATTCAGTTCTCTGCAAGACAATGAGTTCTAAAATAAACTTCGCCAATATACTTATATAGAGTAACTATCTATGATTTTTTTCATATGTAGGTGGCGCTGGATTATATAGGGTGATTTATCTCGAGGTTCCCTACTTTTTTAAAGAAAAAAAAACACAGAAAATTCAAATTGAATGGGGTATGTTTATTTCCATTTGAAAGAACATTATTTGGCATTTATTTTTTGAAGATTATGTCTATCAAATGATGGCCGCGGCTACGTCTCGGATGGTCCATTCGTTGAGTCCAATTTTCGATGACTCGTTCGAGCATTTCGACTGGTAACTGGCGAATGACACACGTGATGTTTTGCTCTAAGGCCTGAATCGAAGCGGTTTGTCCGCATAAACTTTAGACTTAGACTAACGGTGTGATATCACACGATCTTGGTGGGCAATCGACCGGCCCAAAACGTGTTCTCCCAATAAATCCATTGATTGATGCGATGTGTGGGAAGTGGCGCCGTCTTGTTGAAACCAAATGTCGCCGAGATCACGAGCTTCAATTTCAGTCGGTTATCATGGCACGATAACGGTCGCCATTGACGGTTACGTTCTCACCGGCATCATTTTTGAAGAAATATGGACCGATGATTCCGGTACGTCGGATCGGGAATCGGTCAATGGCAAAAAGATAGCTCTTAACGAGAGCTAAAATATTGCTCATGGGTGTCAAGGTCGTGGGTCGACTGGAAAGTGTTTTTTTTGTATTTACAAAAAATGGACTTAGCGCAATTGGCGAACGATTATTTTTATTTATTTATTTTCATTTTTATAATAAAACTGAATAATTTGTAAATGTTGTTCAGGCGTAAGTCTTTCCATGATGCCAAACAAAAAATACTTAACCAAAATAACATGACAGCATGACACGACTCACACGTGATCTGTCAAAAAAAGGCTATAGAAAAAAGTATCACTACTTAGATCACCCTATATTTATTGAATCTTTCATTAAATGAAAATAATATGAGAAAAATATGAATTATCAAACGAAATTCTGTCTTGATGTCATTATCTGTCTCGAAAAGTCTACTGTGCCCTCCGGTATTTCTATAAGCATTAGGTTCACTGCCAATACACTTTTAGCAGGAAAAAGAAGATAAAGTAGTAGTAAATATCGGCTATCTTACCTTTCATGGGTATTAGATCTACATGCAGTTGGTGCTGACTCATCCTTATCTTGTACTGCGGACTTATCCGTCTTGAAAATGCTTCTACTGATCTCAGCTATTTCCCAGATACTTGTACATTTACGAGTAGTTATCTGCTATACAATGAGTTCTGAAATAAACTTCGCCAATATACTTATATAGTGTATAATTTTCTATAATTTTTTTTCATATGTAGGTGGCGCTGGATTATATTTATCTTAACCGTTTATATAGGCCATTCAACTTCTAATGATGACAAACTAATGTCGTTTTCCTTAATATTAGGACTATTTTTCCAGTACAGGTACATTAAATTATCTGCCAGAAAAATTTTCTGTTTCTAGATCTAGCTTATTCTTTTTTATTGTGGATTTATCTTGCTTTGTTTTCCTTTCCATATCGGCCGGTATCTCACGAATAAATTCTTAAATATTGGTCCTACAGAAATGAGCATTAACATAGCCGCACAAAAAATAACATAAAGGCACGATCTATGTTATGTTACACGTAAACAGCTGAGCTGCCAAAAACAGTGTTGCCAATCGTCCAACTCAGTCATCAATTGCTTATCGGTGATGCTTATTGCTGTCTCGGTGATGCTTCTAATTCTCTCGAATGCTCTATAATGCAGAGAGAGATTAAGTAATCTGCCATACGTTTTTAATTCTTGTCTAGATTTATAGGATATTATATTTGGATCTTTCTCTTTTCTGACTTTACTTAGCTTCACATACAGATGGCGTTGTTTATAAAAGCCTTTCCTGGTTAGGTTTGTGCCTTAGCTAGTTATTTTAGGGTTTCAATCAAATACTCAGAATTATTAATAGTATTTACATAAAATATGATCTCTGTTTCATCAAAAGGTCAAATGTAATATAATGCTCTCCAATACATCTGTCATAAGTAGTTCCTACATAGATCGTACTTAAGACTTCTCTTCTTCTCTATCTCTCTTTTCTGACCCTTCTTAGCATCTTCCATAAGTTGTTCCTACATAGATGGTACTTAAGACTTCTCTTCTTCTCTATCTCTATTTTCTGACCCTTCTTAGCTTCATATGTAGGTGGCGTTGATTACAACCGCATTTCCTGGTTAGGTTTGTGCCTTAGCTAGTTCTTTTACCTTTTGCGTTATATCGTTTGAATCATTTAGATTATTTAGGATCACCTAAAATATGACCTCAATTCCATCATATCAAAAGATCAATCGGTAATATAATGTAATCAATGGTCAGACAATTTCAAAACCTCTTAAACTTTATCAATCGGTCACTGTCACATACAATCATTGGCTACGACATTGATTTTTCCAATTGAATTCAAAGAATACCGGTTTATTACAATACAAATTTATCACTGATGTAACTTTTGATGCAAGAAAAGGAAAAAAAAACTCGATAAAAATACCATTATCAAAGCAATGAATGCTTTAAACAAAAACACATAAATGGCAGTAAGAAAACTAAGCTAAACAAACCGGCCTGCCAAAGAAACAATTCAAAGTCATTTCGCTTATTTGACAAATAACACCTTTTGATGAACATTACAATACAAGTATCTATCATTAAAAAATGTTTTCAAACTGAATTGGACGACAGACAGACGGACAGACAATAAAAGCCTCTGAAGACAGTCCACAAAAGAAAGCCGGCTTGAAATAATACAAAACCCCCAGACCCGTTATAAGTAATCGATGTGTCAACCTGGTTACCAGAAGACCATAACGAAATATAAAAAAATAAAAGAAACAAAATTAAAGAAGATAATGCCAACGAAAAACAGTCAAGATCCATCCATAAACACTTGGCCGGTTGGTTGGTTGTTTGGTTGGCCATTGAAGCACATATCGTAACGATTTTCAGTGACTATTACATGAAGTGTGTCCGCTATTTGGATGACTGGTTGCTCGATTGGTTGGATGGCTGGCTTTTCTGCCATAATGTGGAAAAAATGCCACAAAAAAAAAGAGTTTTGTCATGCATTTGCCATTTTTTAGGAAAATAAAAAAGTGTATTCCCAATGCCGGCGGTAAACAGAAATTACAGCCACAAACTAATGTGACCAAAAGCCATAAACTCAGACGAAGAGCTGCTACAAAATGAATAGTGAGTGATGATTCATTTGCAAAAAAAAAGAAAAAAAAAACTCCACGGTGGGGTTGGTTTAAAATGGATAAATATAAATTATATCAGTGATGGATTTATAGTCAAAGACTTGTTATTATAACCAGAATCCAATCCACAAATACTCGTGGACAAACTGCAGATCCCTTGACAATACGCGCGACAACGACAACGGCGCGCCATATGTCTGCTAATGTGCCATATTCCTATGGCGACGTCTCATCATTTCCGGTGCGTGTCTTGAATGATTTCAATGTTGTAACATTGAAATGCATTAAATGACAGTGACCACCAGTCCATAGTCCAGCCAATTGAAGATGTCCCCAATTGAGAGCTGCTTATTTGGGTGCAGTTATTGTGGCTATTGCCTTCTTTCGTTAATTATACTTTATGGGTTTTTTATTACAAAAACAAAAAACTTACCAAATCATCATAGTATTGCCTGAAAACTAAAAGTCAATGACAATTTACAATGTTGCGGGTAAAAACGTGCCCTAACGAAGATGCACTTGATGAGACTAACCCCCGTAGGCGAATAATTTCTCAATTACTTATTAAATTGATAGCAAGCCACGAAGAAACAACGAAATTCCCACAAGTACTATTTAAGGAACCAAGGCAAGATTCACTCTCTTTAGGAGATATTTGCAGAATATAGCAGAGGAATCATTGTCCAACTACCCTTGAATGTTCTTCCAACAATGGTCTTGAAATGAACCCAACCAAGATAGACCCTACACGCAAAGAAAAAATTCCTTCCTGCAAAACGAAATATTAGACAACTACAATTTTCGTTTGCCGGAACTGAAATTTCGTTTGTTGTGACTGAAACTTATTTCGAGTAAGCAGCCAAAGTGCAAAGACTGATTTGCGTCGGGATAACTGGCGCCCTCAGATCTGTACCACAAACGGCACTGGAGACGATGCTGAACCTTCAACCAATCGATATAAACATAAAGTGTACCGCGGCGAAAGTGACCCTTCGGCTAAGGGAATCAGGAATGGCCATCAATACCACACACGGACATGGCTCAATCCTGGAAAGCATGGGCATAACAGACAAAATCAATAGGCCAACGGACTACTTGGCACCAAGGACAATTCGAGATAGGAATTTTAATGTAACGCTTCCTAGCCGTGAGGACTGGGCATCAAATAGCGTCACAGAGGACGACGAGATCTCAATCTTCACGGACGGATCGAAAATGGAGACGGGCACGGGATCAGGAGTATATTCCGATACCCTTAATCTCAGAATCTCCACCAGACTCTCAGATGAATGCACTGTCCTCCAGGCAGAGATCTATGCCATTAACATTGCCGCGAAACAGATTTTGGAACGGGATATTTCTCCGAAAAAATTCAAGATCTACGTCGACAGTATGGCAGCTCTCAAGACCTTGGGCTCTAGAACTATCAAATCACGCTGCACGATGGACTGCTTTTTATCCTTAACCCATATTCAGGAGCACGAAATCACGCTCTGCTGGGTGCCAGGACATAGCAACATACAGGGCAACGAATTAGCAGACGAATGTGCCAGGATAGGATCCGGCGCACGAAATGAAACCGCGACTCTGGACGTGCAAATTCCGTTCGTGGAACTTAAAAACCAAATCGACGAACGCGGAGCAGCACTAACCAGATCGAGGTTTGATATCGTACAAAACTGCAGGACTGCAAGAACCCTTTGGCCATCCATTGATGTGAAGCGTACCGAAGAGTTGCTGTCCTTCAGGAAGAACACAGCATCCTCACTGGAGTCATCACAGGGCACTGCGTGATAGGCAATATGGCTGCACGCATGAAGCTTTCTTACGAAGACTTCTGTAGAAGCTGCTTGGATGAAGGACTGCTGCATTTAAAGGACTGCAAGAGTACCGTTTGGCCTTTTTAGGGCACAGGCTCTTCGAAAACCTAGATGACCTAGCAGATGCACCGCTCAAACCCTTTTTCAATTTCATCAGGAAATCTCTCTGGTTTTGTAAGGCCACAAAGACAAACGAAAACACGAGTCACTAGATCTTCTCTCCCTCTTCCTAAATCTTCTCTCGCTCTTCCTAAACCTTCTCTCCCTCTTCCTAGTCTGTCTACCTCCAACTATTTCTTATATGTTTCTATTCTAATCACGAGAAACACAATGGACCGAATTGTCGGCCCCGAGTGAACTCGTCAGTTGTATTCTGACGGGCGTCCCTTTCAACCTAACCTAACTAAGCAGTTATTTGTTCTGACCAAAATAATTTCAGTCGCCGTAAACGAGAATTGTAGTCGTCTAACATTTCTTTTCGCAGAAACGATTTTTTTTGCGTGTACATCATTTCAGCAGGAGAAATAATGTACCAACTGTTATTACCGTTTTCTTGAGGGCATTGAAATTCCCTTCTCTGAAACCGCAAAACACTTGGATCTTTAAATCGACAGAAAGTTAAACTTCCAAGCTGACTTTCCAGGCAGCATGGATTACTTACTCATGACTGGGCCACTTTTAGACTAGAAAATATATCACTCTGATACCAGGTAGATCAGAATGGAGTGATCTCATCAGAATGGGATATTTGGTTGGGGGCTATGGTGTATTTTCTAAGGATCTGAAGCTATCCGTTGCAAAAAGATTGTTTTACCACCGCAGTGTCTACCAGACAGAAGTCTTAGCTATTAGGAAGGTAGTCGAAGGACTAAGAATTAATGTTCTGTCTATATTCGTCTGTCTTACTATTGTACTGTCTACCAAGCAGAAATCTTAGATTAGGTAGGAGAAAGTCTTAGCACTAATGTTCTGACTAAATTCGGTAGCAATATTTTCAGCTGCTATAACATCTGTGGAAACTGTCTTCCTGAGATCGAGAACTGCCCTCGACTGTCGCAGATGTCAACAGGGACATACCAGGAAACTGCAAAGCAGATAAACTTGTGAGACTAGAACCTACCTTACATGCTTCAGGGAAACTGGACTATATGGGAAAACATCTAGCAACATGCAAGCTCGTCTCGAGAGATAGTGCCGTTATGACAACGAATTACAAGCATTCACTAGTTAGAAACAGCAAACATTCCAAGCTGAAGTGGCCTCACCTAAACTCAAAACACATCTGTGAGAACAGGCAGCTCACGTATCGTGTCTGTCCTGACGGGTCACTGTCTCATTGGACGACTTGCAGATACTCGTAGACTGAAAGTTTTGAAAAATCACTTTTGTAGAAGATGCTGTGACGAAAAAAAGCTAGAATCGGTAAAACACCTTCAGTATCTATGCCCAATCTCTATAGAAAGCGACAGGTAACCCTAGGCACACAGTTCTTTGAAGAGTTAGCGAACTTGATAGATTTTTATATCTCCCAACCCTTGAGCTTTTTAAAGTAATCTAATTGGTTCATCGGGAGGAACAAGGAAAATCTCATACTCTTCCTTCTGTCCCTTTGGTATCACAGGACCTGACATATAGCATGCCACCCCAACCTAATCTGCAGCAGAAGCGGATTGATTAGGGGAGCAATGATAACACTGGGATCTACTTTACATGCTCCACGAGAACTGGAATAGGTGGGAAAGCCAGTAATAACATGCAATCTCTTCTTAATATATAGTGTCGTTATGACAACGAAGGACAAGCAGTCACTACTCAGGAACTGTACACATTCTAAGCTGATGTGGCCTCGTTTAAACTCAAAACGCACCTGCTTTCGTTAATGAGACCAGACATCTTACATATCGTGTTTGGGGTAACGAAGAAATAGTGAAACATCTTCTGCATTGTACCCGCTTTCTTTAGAAGGCGGTACGTAATCCTAGTCTCACATTTCTTTGATGAGTTTGCAAACTTGAGAGGTGTTTGTATCTGCCAACCTTTGAGCTTTTGAAATCAATCAAATTGATTCCACGGTAGGGACTAGGAAAATCTCAGCTCTCTTCTTTTTGTCCCTGTGGTATCACCGGGCCTGACAAGATAGGATGTCACCTTAACCTTATCTACAACAGAAGCGGAATGATAAAGCAAGGCAAGATAATTTTGCTATCGTTTATTATAGCTATATTAAGCCATCTGTCAAAAAATTTTCAATTCACTTAGATCAGAAAAATTTCTAAGCAGCGTAAATTAGCACCAAACATTGTTAGTCTAGGGCATTTTTTCAAATGTAGGTGTCACTGCCTTATCTGTATCTTACCAGCTTGTAGCTGATTGTTCTTATTAAAACAATCTAACGGATCAGTGTCTTATTGGACGGTGCGCAAAGAGACTGAAAGTATTGAGAAATTACCTTAGCAGAAGATGCTGTATCGATCTCTTTAGAAGGCGATAGGTAACCCTAGTGTAAAATTTCTTTGAGGTGTTACCAAACTTAAAAGATGTTTGTATCTGCCAACCCAACTTTTTAACCCAATCAAATTGCTTCTACGGGAGGGACGAGGAAAATCTCATCCTCTTCCTTTCGTCCCTATTCTAACCTTATCTACGCCAGGAGCGGATTGATTAAGGGAGGAATGAGAAATTTGCTGCACCTTGCAATATCATTTAGGATATTTGCTCTCATTATGTTTATAGCTTTTGTAGTCTTCAAAATTCTGATAATGTTCTCCATCACATTAAAGATATATTAAGCTATTTTTTAAACAAAAAAATGGAATTCAATTAGATCATGACAAGGTATTTTTCACGTGTAGGTGGCGCTGCCTTATCTGTATCTAACCTGCTTGCAGCTTTTCAATTGTTTAAAGCAATCAAATTGTTGAAGGAATAAATCTCGTTCTGTTCCTTCCGTCCCTGTGACATCACTTACGAAATGCCACCCTAATCTTATCTACACCAAAAGTGGATTGATTAAGGGTGGAATGAGAAATTTGCTTCGCTTTTTAATATTATCGCTCCAACTTTTTATCAGTCTTGAAAACTCTAGTAATATCCCCAGCATATTACAGAGATACTAAGTTCTATCCCAAAAAATAATAAGAGCAGGAAAATCACTAAAAAGCTCGAAATATCGTTATACTTTGTCAATCTAGGAAATATGTTCACATGTAGATGGCGCTACTTTATCATGTTCTTAACTTGTCGTAGGTACAATAGATTTATCGAAACAAATAAGGCGAAGACTTCCTTGTGAAAAAATACATAATTTCTCTGTGAGACAATTGATACTTGATAAAATCAAATAGAGCAAGAATGTCACTAAATAGCATCTAATAATACTAAACTTCGTGCATCTTACCTTTCCCACGATACTGTTTGCACATGTAGGTGGCGTTATCTTACCAGCTTTTCAGACGACTTAACGAAGCAAATATGACAATATCATCCTCGAAAGAGTATCCGTCTTATTTTTGTAGTTGATACCAAGCCAAGCAGAAACAAATTCCCACAAACTTACTGAGGGAAAAACAGTTTCTAAGACTTTATGCGTCTAATAAATTGAGAAATCCTTTTCTAACTGCACCAATGAGAAATATACTTTGTATTTACCGTGCGGTATCATTTGAAATTATGCTCTCACAGTATCTCAAACTTATTTCTCTTTGAAATGCTCTTGGAAGGAATTTTGACTTTACTCGCTTTATTCAATTATCTTACCAGTCCACAGGTGTATCCCACAAGTGGGTTTGCACCGGTATCTAAGTTATTTTTTGATACCTTCAATTACTTTATAAGAGCAAATAAAATATTATGTTTTAGACTGAAAACGCAACTCTATCACTACCTACCTTTTCTTCGCGTCCGGATAACTTATTTCTCCAGTTTACTTGTTTTAACAGATACGTTTGCAAATATGATCAACAATTAACAAAACCGATGTTTTAGCTTCCTCATTCTACCTCGATTTCTGGATATCTGTAGAAAACAACACTCCTAATGCTACATTGACTCATTGACTAATTGCCTTCTGGACATCAGTAGATTCCTCGTTTTACAGGTTGGTTTATATACTAGCGTGGACCCAGGATTACTTACTTGTCTTGCTAGAATGGTATGCAAACTCGAATAGTAAGCTTTTGGTTTGGCAGTATTAGCAATTCCAACTATTTAACTCCTCGTTCTGAAAATACGTGTGTGACAAGTTTACATCCCATAAGTTTTTTTTGGGTTAGGAATAGTTGAATTTGATAGAATTAGCTGCCCTTTTTCAGAAGATCTTCCTCAGGCTGATTTGTCGATTATATTTCTGGATTTAATAATAAGTTGGTTAAAAGACTGTCTTGAATTCGTAACTTAACTGGATTACCACATCGGGTTGAAGACTCAGTTAGCTAGCTTTTGTCCGAATAAGCAGCTCCGACTCTATAATATACTCATTCTGTCGTGAGGGCCTGGAGTTTCTTTAGATTAAAAGTTATCAGATTGGTTTGAAGTTTCGAACGCGGAATGCGAAAGCAATTATTTATTTATTTATATAAATTACAATACAAAGTAAATTTATATTTTAATTTTACGGTCCAGGGAAAGGCGGGATTGCAAAGACCATATGGCTAAATGTTTGCAGCGACAGACCAGAGCCTCAGGTGGGAATAAAACCCACGACCCCCAAACTCATAGGCGAGTACGATACCAACTCGCCTACTGGGGCGCTCACAATTAATTTACCTTGATTATTTCCTAGGCAGATCGCTTAGCTTTTCCACCTACTCCCGGGACGTAAAATTCTTTTTGAATTGCTTTTTTACCTAAGCAGGACTCAGATATGGTGATGAAGCGAAGAAAACTATGATGATGGACTTACATTGAACACATCCCCATTGTACAGGGTCCGCCATCTAACGCTTTTTTTCAACTAGTGCTTATTTCGTGAATGGTAACACTTAGCTCATGTCTGATTTGACAGATAATTAGTTTTATCCTTCCGCTGAACGAATATGGTTGTGTATACGCTTGAACAACGCTCGCTAAGTGGGCCTGCGATCGACTTACAGAAGATGCCGATTTTGCCAAAAAAAAATCATCTTTTCAGATGAAGCTCATTTTGATCTTGGCGGGTATGTAAACAAGCTAAATTGTCGCATTTGGGACACAGAAAACCCGCACGCATACTTTGAAAAGCCGATACACCCAAAACGAGTCACTGTTTGGTGCGGATTTTGGTCCAGAGGCATAATTGGGACTTTTTTCTTCGAAAATGAGCAAGGAGTGGCCGTTACAGTCAATGGCGATCGTTATCGGGCCATGTTGAACGAATTTTTGTTCACAAAAAATGTAGAGGAGGATATTGGCAACATTTGGTTTCAACAGGACGGCGCTACGTGCCACACAGCCGAAGATACACTCGATGTTTTGCGCCCTGTTTTTGAAGATCGCATTATCAGCCGCAGAGCTGATGTCGTTTGGCCACCTCAGAGCTGCGATTTGACACCGTTGGACTATTATTTGTGGGGTGCCCTCAAAGATAAGTGTTACGCCGACAAGCCAGAGACAATTGACGCTTTAAAGGACAATAATCGTGAAGCCATTAGTGAAATACAGCTGCACACAATCGATAATGTTCTTAAAAATTGTGTAGGCTACTGCATGGCCAGCCGAGGCAGCCATTTGAATGAAATTATTTTCCATTATTAACCGGAAGGATTGTACTTTCAAATAAAAAAAGAAATTTGAGAAAATATTCAGTAGTTTCTTTTTATAGCATTTTCAAAAAAAAATTATTTGGCGGACCCTTTATTTTGGGGATAAAATACATGAAGGTTTATCATTTTATTTTTACCTGAGGATTTCCTTAGCGGGATGAGCAACGAATTCAAGTACTTTTATCCTTATCACTCTTAGAATCCTAATCTTAATAACTGTTCAGATTTTTCTTTCTTGGTGCTGTTGTATTTGCCTTAATTTTGACTGGACAATCCAATGCTGTATGAAGCAAAAGCTGGAAGTAATTTCGGCTAACAATTCTGACCGGAGACTTTTATATTGAATCACGGGCGATCAGAAGCACATCTGTCTGTTGATAAAGCCTGAACTGTTGGGAGCGACATAAAACCCCTGTCATCTATACTTGCCTTACTAAAATACAGATTAATATAAGCTCAAAACGCAGAAAGCAAGTGCATTGGCGTTATGTTTCATGGCGATGTCGTTTCTATAAAAAATGCAACATTTTCGTGGACCTTTTCCCGAAAACTGTACTATTATACCACATTTTGGAATTTTAAAATTGGAGCCAAGTTTAATTCGTGAGACTACATCAGTTCTACTCAAAAATGACAAGATGGTGATCAACGGATCCAAGAATTTTTGGTTAGAACATTCATTATGCCTTGTCGCTTAGAATCCTCATAACATATAACCTTAAAGCAAAGAAGACAATTGCTATATGAATATCTCGCGATTGCATTAAGAAAATTAAGCGAGTGATCCGAGGAGAACCTCTTTATAACACTCCCTCTGTCAGGTCGTCTTGATTGGCCTTGTTGATTGGCCCTATTTTATTTTCTCGTTCTACCAGGACCCCGATGTACTTAACCTCAAAGTGAAGTAGGTAAATGTGACAAGATGTCATTCAATACTTTCGGATTGCTTTAGGAAAATAAAATAGATTTTACAAGTGGGATATTGAAGCGGGATAGGCACACAATGCATGTGTTTTTCATTCATCTTAATGGGTCGTTAAGATAAGTCGCATTTGATGTCTAGATTTCCCATCCAATGTGGCAGCTTTAGCAGAACCTTGAATGAAAACAAAGTGAAGAATGTTATGGGTCGAGGTTATCTTGCCGACTTCACTACTGAACTACAATGGGGTTAAATATTTGGGAGTTTGTTACCAGATTTCGCATAAGGGATGATCAAATGATGCAAGAATGTTTCACTTGAATATATATTCCTCACATTCCTCATCATTCTGTTTACTAAGGAATATAGAGACTCATTGACTCCCTATATTCCTCTTCCAGTCAGTTCGTAAATTTTGATTGATTACCAAACAGTCACACGTTGAGGATGGAGAGGCTTCTCAACAATAACTCTTGGGTTTTCCGAGCCCCAGATGCGACAATTTTGCTTGTTGACGTAGCCACCGAGGTGGTAATGGGCCTCATCAGTCAAGATGATTTTTCGATGGAATTCCGGATTTCACCATTTCAGATTTTCACCATTTTTATAGTGAATTTTGATAATTTCAATGCGTTGTTGAATCGTGTAATCATTTTTGATTGGACCTGCTTTGGTTATCACCTTACCAAGACTGGGCCATAATCTCAAAGCAATAAAACCTCCGTTGACTCTCAAGATTTCCGCTCCTCCAAGGTCTTTAAATCATTTTCGATTGGACATGCTTTGGTTCTCAACTTACCAAGATTCAGCTATAATCTCAAAGCAATGAAAATAATTGCGACGGGATTACTTTACAAAAATTAGATTAGATTAAGGGAATAAGCAAGTGACCGATCCGCTACGCATTATTAATCATTTCAAATAGGAAGATGCTAAACTTTTAGCAGTACATCAGACCTATGTACTGCAAAAGATGTCAGGATCCGACTAAGCTTCATGTCGCTTATATTGTCCTACTAGTAGATTGGTAGGGCCGCATTCGAGAAACATCTATCTTCGACCCCCGGTTTTCAATTGCAAACAACGAGAAATTGTATACCCAATCGTTGTCGTTATGTAGGAACAATGAGCAATGCTGTGTTGATGTCACCCCTCTTAATTTATTTATTATTATTTATTGTTTAATATTTATTTAAAGAAACCAATTAAAATTTAGCACAAGTATGACAAAATAAATAAAATATGTCCATTGACTGTGACCGTTAAAGAACCTCCATCAGAAGTTTATTGTTTCCCTCCATACCCAATCGTGAATCATACGGATGAAATCATGGAAAAGGGTTGTTGTGACTTTTCTTTCTTTTTGATAAATTTCCATTCCACCTGCTCCTCTCAAGATTAGGGTAATTTCCAACCGAAAGTGTTAACTTCCTTTTTGAAACATTATTATAAGTACGCCGGGTTGAAAAGAGGGAATCGACAACGTTTCTACTCTGTGTATATATGTATGAATGTATCCTTCTAACGGATAACTGTAAATAAGGCATATTATGTAAATTAGCCCCGGAGAGGCACAACCCAAACAGCAATCCGAGTCTGCTGCTAGCCTTACCCTTTTGTTGGTTGGTTGGTAGGAATTTTTTGCTTAACCGTTTCCGGCACGCAACTCGGCTCTGATGCTCAGAAACGAGCTCAGCAATAAAGGGGTTTCCTTGCGGAATTCCAGCGTTGAAGCAGTCTTTTGAGTCATAAGATATTCCGGCTCAGACACGGGTTCGCATATTTCATTTTTTCGCCGGTTACCAAATGTGGCCCAAACATAAAAACGTGACAGACAAACTTGGCTAGTGGTGGTGTTGTTGTCCATAACATCTTTTGGTCTTGGGGGTACGTCGGTGACGAAGACGCTGGCGACGACGACGACGATGAGGTATGGCCTCTGGCATATTTTAGAGCCGTATTTCTGATTTTGGTTAAAACAACTTGTTCGTTGTTGAATGTAATAAAACACGATGTTATTTACCTGGTGTTTACCTAGCACCAAACCTACTCTACATCATATATGGATAGACGGACAGACTTGTGTACATATTTACTTCCATACTTTCCTATATACATATAATACATGAAGTTTGTGACGCGTGTTGTATGCTTTATATGGTTATATAGAGGAGAACTGGTGGTAGAGGTGGCGTTGTTGTTCTCCTTGTTTATAATTAACATAAAAATCTTTATTGATTTTCTCAAGAGGAAAGACGACTGGAGGGAAGGGCCTGTCGCTGTGTTGGCCAGGTCTTTGTTTGCCTTTTGCCCAGAATATACAAAACTTCCACAGTTCTCTGTTGGGTAAGGTAATGAGCATGAATAATGTTTTTTGTTCGTTGTCTATCCTTAAATGTCTGTCCAAAAAAACAAGTTAAGGGACCATAAAACCCATTCAGAATATTTGACATTCTCTTCAATGAAGTATGCATAATGACTAATAGTTGTTTGGACGAGTTTCATGAGTTCATGAGGGTGTCAAGTCAATTTAAATTGTGCCCAAAATAATCCCTTGGAATTGTAGAACATTATAAGACTTTCCCACAAAAAAAGGGGTGAATAATGAAGTGAATATAATGAATTGCAAAACGATTTCTCTGTTGAGGGTGGGGTTTCTATGCCAGAGAAAGTGATAGAACTTTTAAAGACTTGCAGAACTTTTTGATAGAGTCAAGAGCTGGGTATGGAAGTATCAAGATAACCAACATAAAATTGTCTTCTCTAGTGAACTAAGACCTAATGGGAAAGTATATGGCGCTTCACAATGCGAGTCTATCATGTTTATATCATTATCACGCAATCCAATAGCTCTGGAGCATTAGAGGTTCAAGTGAACTTAAATTGTTCCAAAATATTCGCAAAGATCTCTGAAACTGCCATAGAGCTATAGAGAATGGTAAATAGTAATGTGAATATAATGAATTGCAAAACGGTTTCTTTGTTGACGGTAGGGTTTTTATGCTAGTGAAAGTGACAGAACTTTTTAAGACTTGCAGAACTTTTGCAGAATTGTTTCATTGGGAGGTATCCAGAGCTGAATATGGAAGTGTGGTCAATCAAGATAACCAACTCTAAATTGTCTTCTCTGGTGAACTAAGACCTAATGGACGAGGAAAGTATATGGCGCTTCACAATGCAAGTCTATCTCCTGAGCTTATATCATTAGCATGCTACCCAGTAGTTCTGTAGCATTGATGGGTCAAGTGAATTTAAATTGTTTCCAAAACAATCGCAAAGATATTTTAAACTGTCTAATGAATTGCAAAACGGTTTCTTTGTTGAGGATAGAGGTCATATGGTAGTGAAAGTGGCAGAACTATTTAAAAGACTTGCAGAACTTTCTGAGAATTGTTTCATTGGGAGAAGCGAGGGCGGAGAAAGAACTCTATAGAGATAACCAACAGAAAATGGTCTTCTCTAGTAAATTAAGACCTCATCGACGAGGAAGTATACTGCGCTTCACGATGCGAGTCTATCATGATTTTATATCACTGTCACACTACTCAATATTTCTGTAGCATTAGAGGCTCAAGTGAAGTTAAATTGTTCCTAAAATAATCGCAAAGATGTTTTAAACTGTCTAAAAACTTTCGAGAAGGTTGAATAGTAAAGTGAATAAAATTAATTGCGAAAGGGTTTATTTGTTGAGGGCAAGGGTTGTATGGAAGTGAAAGTAGCAGAATTTTTTAAGACTTGCAGAACTTTTTGAGAATTGTTTCATTGGGAGACGCTAGAACGGAGAAGGAACTCTATCAAGATAACCAACTGAAAATGGTCTTCTTTGATGAACTAAGACCTCATCGACGAGGAAGTTTACTACGCTTCACAAAGCGGGTCTATCATGAGTTTATATCACTGTCAGGCTACCCAATAGTTCTGTTGCATTATATGATCAAGTGAATTGTCTATAAACATTCGAGAAAGTTGAATAGTAAAGCTAATGAATAATGAATTGCATAAGGGTTTATTTGTTGAGGGCAAGAGCTATATGGAATGGAAGGTATTAGCATTTTTTAAGACTTGCAGAACTTTTGGAAAA
Source organism: Eudasyphora cyanicolor (assembly GCA_963930755.1). Classification (NCBI taxonomy): domain Eukaryota; kingdom Metazoa; phylum Arthropoda; class Insecta; order Diptera; family Muscidae; genus Eudasyphora; species Eudasyphora cyanicolor. Next base: position 42,050,873 of record OZ005738.1, read on the forward strand.
CTGTTTCATTGCGAGAATCAAGAGCTGAGAAAGAAGTATGGTCTATCATGATGCAAATGATCTTCTCTAGAGAATTAGACTTCATAGATGAAGAAAATAGTAATATTCTTTACAATGCGATTTTATAAGATTCGTTACCCATTAGCTCTGAAGCATGAACTTAAATCGTTTTCAAAACAATCACAAAGATCTCTAAAAATGTCATAAGACTTTTGAGAAGGGTGAAGAGATAGTCAATATATAGAATTTCGGTCTACTTGTTGATGTGAAGGAAATTTTTTTAATAATTTAGAGAAGGATAAGCAATAAAAATGTTTCATTAGGAGGATAGGATATTTGTGGTGAAAGTGGCAGAACTTTTGAAGACTTGCATAACTTTTTAAGACTCGCAGAATTTCTTAAGAATTCTTTCATTGGTCTTCTGTAGGGCGTTAAGACCTAATGAACGAGAGATGTACTCGTGCATTTCGGTTCAGAATGCAAGTTTATCATAAGATTATACCACCAACACGCTACCCAATAGTTCTGGAGCACTAGGGGGTTCAAGTAAACATAAATTATTCCCAAAATAATCGAGATCTATAAAATTGTCATTAGACTTAGAGAAGGTTGAATAGTAAAGTGAATATATTGAATTGCGGAGTATTTCTTAAAGGGAAGGACAATTTTCAGGAGCTTTTAAGAATTTGGAGAATCGAACATTTGCAGAATCACGTTTATCATAATAGGCTTATATCACTACATCTCTACCCAATAGTTATGGAATATTAAGGGGTTAAGGGAGCTCAAATTTTCCCAAAATAATCCCACAGATACTTAAAACTGCCTTAAGACTTCGAAAAGGGTGCGAATATAATGAAAATAATAAATGAGAAGTGAAGTGACTATAATGAAATGCGTAACTGGTTTATTTTGAGGGTAGAATTTTTATGGTAGTGAAATTCGCCGAACTTTTAAAGACTTGCAGAACAGGCAGAGAATTATTTCATTAGGGGATTGAAAGCTGCGAAGGAAGAATTGTCAATATAAACAGTTCAAAGACCTGATGGACTAGAAAAGTATTACTACTAATCACGATGCGATCCTATCATGAGCTTATATCACTTTATCGCTATCCTGTACTTCTTGTTAACCCCCTAAACCTAAATTGTTCCCAAAACAATGCCAAAGATCTCCACAAGACGAGAGGAATAAATACTGAAGCGAATATAACGAATTGCGGATCAATTCTTGATGAGAACTTTGCATAACTTATTTTACTAGTCATTAGGAGAATCTAAAGCTGAAAAAGAAGTATGGTTAGGATCAAGAATTCATGCCTATCATGAGGTTATACCACTATCTCACTAGCCAATAGCTCAGGAGCTCTAAGGGGACAATTAAGCTTAAATTATTCCAAAAATAGTCATAAAGTTATTTAAAACTGTCTTAAGACTTTAGAAAAGGGTGAAGAGTTAAGTGAATATAATGAATTGCATAACTGTTTTATGTTAAGAGTTAGGGTTTATGCGGTAGCGGAAATAGCAGAACTTTTAAAGATTTGCAGAACTTTTAAAGAACTAACAAAAATGTTAAAGGCTTGCAGAACATGTATAGAATTGTTTCATTAGGGGAATTGAATGCTGAAAAGAATAAACAGCTCAAAGATCTAACGAACTAGGAAAGTATTACAAGAAGTAGTCTTCACAATACGATCCTATCATAAGCTTATATCATTTTCAAGCTACCCTGGAGCATTAGGGGTTAATTAAACTTAAAGTGTTCCCAAAATAATGCCAAATATTTCCAGAACGGTCTTAAGACTTTCGAGATGGACGTTTACAGAAGTGAATATAATGAATTGCGGATCATTTCTTGATGAGTGGGAACATTTGCAGAACTTTCTTACAATGTTCATTAGGATAATCTAAAGCTGAAAAAGTAGTATGGTTAAGATAACGAACTCATGCATATCATGAGGTTATACCACTATCTCGCTACCCAATGAGCTTAAATAATTCCAAAAAACTAGTCCCAGAGATCCTTCAAACTGTCTTAAGACTTTCGAAAAGGGCGAAGTGAATATAATGCAAATGTTTGTGGTAGTGCGAATCACAGAACTTTTAAAGTCTTGCAGAACATTTAAAGAATTGCAGAATATTTTGAGAATTGTCTCATTAGGAGATTTAAAAGCTGAGAAGGAAGTATGTCGATATTAACAGCTCAAAGATCTGATGGACGAGGGAAATATTATATATATAATTACAAAGAAGTTATATCATGAGTTTGTAACACTTTCACGCTACCAAGTGGTTCTGGAGCATTAGGGGTTCAAGTCAACTCAAATTGTTCATAAAATAATCCCGAAGATCTCTAAAACGGTCTCAAATCTTCGAGAAGGGTGAATACTGAAGTGAATACACTAAACTACGGAGTAATTTTTGTTGAGAAGGTATATTTGCAGAACTTTTTATGACTAAATATTGCAGATGACAGCTTAGGTCCAGCTCAGCGGAACTTGTCAGGATAGTGGCAAGCCGAAGGCAATCATCCAAGCTCAAGCAGTATCACATGGATTTCTAAATATCTAGATGAGTACAAGTAGGAGTATATACACAAAATATACTAGTAATAAACGGCGGAGTAATTCTTGTTGAGAATTAATATTTGCTGAACTTTTAAGTCTAAATATTGAGAAAATATTTTTCGGGAAAATCAAAAGGGGATTTGTTCACTACAATAATAGGAAAAGTATGGTTAAACAAGATTCGTTATTTGAACTAAGATATAAAAATTTCAAAAATGCAGTTCAAAAAATTATCAACAGATCACAACTTAGCTCCAGCTCTGTCAAACTTGTCAGAATAGTGGCAAAGCGAATGCAATCATCCAAACGCAAGCAGTATCACCTGGATTTCTGAATACGAGTATATACAGGGCAGTTAAAGTAAGCCAGAGACGTGAGGGTCAAGGCGAAGCAATCTTCCAAAACCAAGTAGTATCACCTGGATTTCTAAATATCTACATTGCTCTGGGGTAGTAAAAGTAAGACAGAGACTAAGAGACAGGAACTATTCGTACGAAGAGTTGTCAAGCAGTATCACCTGGATGTCTGAATATCTACATGACTCTAGGGCTGTAAAAGCAAGCAAGAGACTGAGAGACACAAACTGTTCGTACGAAGGGCAGATCTTATAATTATTGGGCAGGAATCTTGAGTTTGCAAGCAGTATCACCTGGATTTCAGAATATATGTATAATTTTTGGGTATGAAGCGTAAGCCAGAGACTGAAATATAAAGCATATTCGTACTATGAGTAGAACCAATAATTAGATAACTTCATTTGTTTGGTAAAAATAAATTAGGGCATCTAGCATAGAAATCAGTCTATATTCGACAGGTTAGTAAGCAAGATATGCTTAATTTCTCAATTACCAACCTATGGCTAAGAGAGCTGCATGCTACTGGTGAAGCGGTACAGAATTCGGTCTCCAATTGTTCAAATTACAGCCTATTTGGAGAATTCTGGGAGCTATGGAAACATCTACAACTAGTGACTAATATAATGTAAATACAGATCAATCCTTGGACTCATAGTTTCAGGTTATGCATGGCACCACGTTATTGTAACATTGCAATCTGAAATACGAGTATTTTAAAGTGCCGTCGGAGGACCAAATTCCAAACATTTTCATAAAGACAGCAATTGATTCTGAGGATCTGACAAGGGATTAGCAACAATGTTAAAGATGTGTATGCAAAGAGAGGTGACGAGGGAGTTTTGTGAAGTTTAGCCCTGGGTTTTGTTGACTAGTTGTGGACAAATTCTGCTATATGTGGCGGGCCACAAAAAGATTCCAGAGAAGCGGAGAGTAGATAAGCTCACTAGACTAATGAAAACCTTAGATAAATATCTATCTATCAGGTCTTGAATCTATGAAAATTCTTCTAGCGACAGACAAACTCATGCTGCGGAAACTAGTCTATAAGGCAACTAAAGTCAATCATAAAATTCCTCAATTCTGCATTCTTGAACTCATGAACAGACGGTAATCTAGACATGTTAATGAGATGCCTGGGCAGTTTAAAATTCATCTGATATAAGTGTCGGTCCACAGGGATATTCCTGGGAACTTTAGAGCAGATGTGCTCAAGACTAAGATCAACTTTATATTTTTCAGTAGGACTTGAATCTAGTGACAAACTGTTGGACAACAACTAATTGAAGGTGGATGTCAGTCAGAGATTACGTACATTGCAGGTATCGGTGTCCCTGCTTAGACTTGAAACTGTCCCATGCTGTGGGTCAATTCGTGCTAGTAACTGCTAGCAAGCATTGTCCCGACTTAAAGTCGCGACAGAAAATGTTTGTAGATGTTGTGGAGACGAGCAACAGGAGTGATTCAAAAACACATTATATGTATATATCTTGTCGTTTCGAATAGATGTAGGGATACTCTGATTCGTTTTTCTTAAGGGAACATTCGAATTTGGCTGTACACTACTGTAGGTCCAGTTATAAGATTTGTAAGGGATTCGAAGTAGATCTAAAGGTTATTCAGGTCTAGACACTGTAGCTTCATAATGTCATCAGCGATCTAATTAGCTCTTCATGTCTAGTCCCCGTGTCGTAACATATGCTATGTTATTAGGTCTGAGTACACACTACCTATTCTAACCTACCTCAAAGAAAAAAAACTAAATTCAGAACTTTGAAGTGTTGAATAAAACTAAATTCAGAGAATTGAAGTGTTTTCTTTGAATGTACTTTGCATGCCTGCTAAACTCGAATTTGAGTTTTCCTCACATTTCTCATTACTCCGTAATATTATTAATTTTTTTATTTTACAAAGGTTATGTTCCTAGGGAGCAAAGACCATTCTGCGATATCTGAAAAAAATAACAAATTCTTTTGCGTATTCCCTGTCTCTGCTCTACTTTTAATCTTACACTTAAGTAGCAATGACCTAGTACAACTTCCCCTCGAGAGTCTATGATAAACAAAACGCTAAAGTACTTATTTTATTTGTTTCACATAAAATTTTGTATTTCTTTTTTTTTCATAATAATACTGCCTCAATGCAGTGCTGCTAATCAGCCAGAAATATTGCGTGGTGCAATGACCAGTTAAACACTTGATGCTTTTTTTTTATCGTTTTTGAGGAAAAACAGATAACATATTTATTTTTTGTTAAAGTATGTTTTGTTTAAAAATACTTATCGAATTGCTAACAGACCATGGTGATGAGTAATAAAAGGAAGGGAGTGGAAATAAAAGAGAGAGCACATAATTAACCCATTGAGGGAGAGAGAAGTTAAGGCCAATACTGTATTAGTTAGGGGCCAATAATGAAGATTTTGAAAAGATTAATTTTATATATGACCTTTTTTTCAGCTCAATTTTGATAATTTTTATAAAAAATTAGTTTTGTCCTAGAAAAAGTTCATTGATGAGCTTTTTCCTAGAAAAAGTTCATTGATGAGCTTTTTCCTAGAAAAAGTTCATTGATGAGCTTTTTCCTAGAAAAAGTTCATTGATGAGCTTTTTCCTAGAAAAAGTTCATTGATGAGCTTTTTCCTAGAAAAAGTTCATTGATGAGCTTTTTCCTAGAAAAAGTTCATTGATGAGCTTTTTCCTAGAAAAAGTTCATTGATGAGCTTTTTCCTAGAAAAAGTTCATTGATGAGCTTTTTCCTAGAAAAAGTTCATTGATGAGCTTTTTCCTAGAAAAAGTTCATTGATGAGCTTTTTCCTAGAAAAAGTTCATTGATGAGCTTTTTCTAGAAAAAGTTCATTGATGAGCTTTTTCTATTAGAAAAAGTTCAGTGATGAGTTTTTTCGTAGAAAAAGTTCATCAATGAGCTTTTTCGTAGAAAAAGTTCATCTATGAGCTTTTTCCTAGAAAAAGTTCATCTATGAGCTTTTTCCTAGAAAAAGTTCATCTATGAGTTTTTTCCTAGAAAAAGTTCATCTATGAGCTTTTTCCTAGAAAAAGTTCATCTATGAGCTTTTCCTAGAAAAATTCATTTATGAGCTTTTTCCTAGAAAAAGTTGATGGGCTTTTCCAATAAAAAGCATCATTGATGAGCTTTTTTATAGAAAAACGTTAATTTATGAGCTTTTTCATAGGAAAACAATAATTTATGAAGTTCTACTCGTTTTATATTACCATTTACTGGTCTCCAAGGGTTAACGATTTCTAAATTACCCATCAATAAGTCACCACCCCGAAAACATTGCTCACAAATGCCACTCCTCATTGTTGGGTCAAACGAAAATGTTTTACAGAACCTTTTTTATTGAAACCCAAATATCAAATACAAATTTTAAATTTAAAAAGAAAGAACCCAACAAAACATGTGAAACAATTCCACTTAATGCTTGATTAACTCGATCAGATTTCCAACCGATTCATTGATCACTGGAACATTTTAAACAATTTGTTAGAATCGACAACATTGTTGTGCTACAGCTCTATTGATTCACCTTCAGCTATTTGGTTACCGAATCGATTTTGTTTTTAAACAAATTACTCTCGTCAAGCATTCGAAATGAATTCACGGGAAAATTAAGTCAAGCGTGTGAACGAGAAAATGTTAATTATTACCGATGGATTGTATTATACACCGCTATACGAGTAAGAATCAATGTTCCGATACATAACGATGTGATGCGCTATACTCGCGGGTTTTGTATTCCAAAATGAAAGCTAATTTGTTAGTTTAATTATATAGCTAAACGACGCTTTTAATTTGATTAAACAATTTGCCAAAGCCAATGAAATGCAAAAGGTAGCAAGTAAAAAAGCATCATTAATTAATAACAATATAATCTGAAACTTTTTGGTGTATTATTTTCTTACGAGGATGAGAGCTGGAGCAAAAAAAACTGCATTAGTTTTAATTACCGCCGAATTCAAATCGTCCATGACATTTTTGTAGTAATTAGCGGAATAGTTTGCTCTGGCGGTCAGTAAATTAATGCCAAGTAATTAACATGACGGTAAATACTGCGGAATTTAAAAAATTCGCTCACTTAAAGACTTTATTAATGTCTTGAAAATACCTTAATTTACAAACAAGATTAAGTCATAAATAAATGAAAAGTTAACATACAGCCAAAAGGTTCAAGTGTATATTAAAAAAAATACGAAAATATGGCGTAAAATTTGAACAGGTAAATTAGGGATTGATTTGTAAATTATAAGAAAAATGCCTTCCGTTTATGTGGATCTAAAAGATGACTTAAATTTATTTATCTAATCCATCTGTGATATTAATTTTAAGTTTGTATTTATTTTTGTGTTTTTATGGTAGAAACATCCTGATGATGCAATTCACGAAAATTGCGAAATATCGATAAAAATTAATTAAAATTGCTAATATAGAAAAAATTCATTATAATTTTTTATATAGAACTAATTCATTATAATAGGTTATAAAGATTATTTTTTTTTATAATTTTAATATAGAAAAAATCATTATAATGTTTTATATAGAAAAAATCATTATAATTTTTTATATAGAAAAAATTCATTATAATTTTTTTATATAGAAAAATTCATTATAATTTTTTATATAGAAAAATTCATTATAATTTTTGATATGGAAAAAAACATAATTTTTTTTACTTTTTATAAGAAATAATTCATCATAATTTTTTCTATAGATAAAATGTATTCAAATTTTTTATACATAAAATTCATTATAATTTTTAATGTAGAAAAAAATTATTATAATTTTTGTTTAGGAAAGAATCATTATAATCTTTTATTAGAAAAAAATCGTAATTTTTTATGGAAAAATTCAGTGTATTTGTTTATATTAAAAAAATTAATTAAAATTGCTTATATAGAAAAAATTCATTACATTTTTTATATAGAACTAATTCATTATAATTGTTTATACAGATATTTTCTTTTTATAATTTTAATATAGAAAAAAATCATTATAATTTTTGATATAGAAAAAATTATTTATAATTTTTTATATAGAAAAAATTTTTTATAAAATTTTATTTAGAAAATTCATTATAATTTTTTATATATATAGAATAAATTCATTACAATTTTTGATATGGAAAAAAAACTATAATTTTTTTACTTTTTATATAGAAATAATTCATCATAATTTTTTCTATAGATAAAATTTATTCAAATTTTGTTATACATCAAATTCATTATAATTTTTTATGTAGAAAAAAATCATTATAATTTTTGTTTAGGAAAAAATCATTATAATTTTTTATTAGAAAAAATTGTAATTTTTTATAGAAAGATTCAGTATATTTGTTTATATTAAAAATTTAATATAATTTTAACATAAACAATTCGTTTAGTTTTTTATAAGAAAAAAATCATTTTTTTTTAAGAAAAATTACATTATAATTTTTTATATAGAAAAATTCAATATAGTCTTTTGTATAGAAAAATTCATGATAGTTTTTTTTTATATAGAAAAAATTCAGTATAATTTTTATAAATGTATAATTTTTATAAAAATGCATTTTAGCTTTTTATGTGGTAAAAAACTCGTAATAACTTTTTATATTGAAAAAATGCATTACAATTTCTTATATAGATAAAATTCATTATAATTTTTTTTGTAAAAAAAAATGAACAGAAAGATTATTTATAATATGTTATATAGAAAAAAATCATCATAGTTTTTTATACAGAAAAAATTGTTTTTTTTATATAAAAAGTCATTATATTTTTATATAGAAAAAAATATTATAAGTTTTTATTGGAAAAAATCTGTTTTGTTTTTTATTTAGAATAAATCCATTAACATTTTTAAGTAGAAAAATGCATTAACATTTTTAAATAGAAAAGTACATTATAATTTTTTATATAGAAAATATTCATAGTAGTTTTTTATATAGAAATAATTCATTAAAACTTTTTTATGAAAAAGTTCACATAAAAAGACTTTTTCTATAAAAAAGTTCACATAAAAAGACTTTTTCTATGAAAAAGTTCACACAGAAGAACTTTTTCTATGAAAGATTCATAGCAAAACTTACCATAAAAAAGTTCGTATAACTTTTGCTATCAAAAAGTTCATTAAAGAACTTTTCTTATTTAAAAAATCACGAAAGAACGTTTATTTATTATTAAAAAGTTCATATATAAGAATTTTTTATTAAAAAGTTCTATGAAAAATGTCAAAGATGTTTTCCTGTGTAAAAGTTCACAGAGAAACTTTTTCTGTCAAAAGGTTCACAGAAGAACTGTGAGCTTTTCCATAGAAAAAATTCAACTGAGAGTTTTTCCTAGAAAAAGTTAAACTGTGAGCTTTTTCATAGAACAAGTTCAACTGTGAGCTTTTTCATAGAACAAGTTCAACTGTGAGCTTTTTCATAGAACAAGTTCAACTGTGAGCTTTTTCATAGAACAAGTTCAACTGTGAGCTTTTTCATAGAAAAAGTTCAACTGTGAGCTTTTTCATAGAAAAAGTTCAACTGTGAGCTTTTTCATAGAAAAAGTTCAACTGTGAGCTTTTTCATAGAAAAGTTCAACTGTGAGCTTTTTCATAGAAAAAGTTAAACTGTGAGCTTTTTCATAGAAAAAGTTAAACTGTGAGCTTTTTCATAGAAAAAGTTCAACTGTGAGCTTTTTCATAGAAACAGTTCAACTGTGAGCTTTTTTATAGAACAAGTTCAACTGTGAGCTTTTTCATAGAACAAGTTCAACTGTGAGCTTTTTCATAGAACAAGTTCAACTGTGAGCTTTTCAATAGAAAAAGTTCAACTGTGTGCTTTTTCATAGAAAAAGTTCAACTGTGAGCTTTTTCATAGAAAAAGTTCAACTGTGAGCTTTTTCATAGAAAAAGTTCAACTGTGAGCTTTTTCATAGAAAAAGTTCAACTGTGAGCTTTTTCATAGAAAAAGTTCAACTGTGAGCTTTTCCATAGAAAAAGTTCAACTGTGTGCTTTTTCATAGAAAAAGTTCAACTGTGAGCTTTTTCTTAGAAAAAGTTCAACTGTGAGCTTTTTCATAGAAAAAGTTCAACTGTGTGCTTTTTCATAGAAAATGTTCAACTGTGTGCTTATTCATAGAAAAAGTTCAGCTGTGAGCTTTTTCATAGAAATAGTTCAACTGTGAGCTTTTTCATAGAAAAAGTTCAACTGTGAGCTGTTTTATAGAAAAAGTTCAACTGTGAGCTTTTTCATTGAAAAAGTTCAACTGTGAGCTCATCTTTGAACTTTTTCATTTAAAAAGTTCATCCGTGTGCTTTTTCATTGAAAATCCATCTACGAGTTTTTTAATAGAAGAAGTTAATTAAGAGTTTTGTTGTAGGAAAGGTTAAATTTGTATTTATTTTCTGATATTCTTCCTTGCAAATGTTCATAGAAAATTTTTTTTCTACATATACACCCTTTTCCCCGAAAGTGTTCTTAAGCAAAGTTTGTCATGAAAATAATCTTCCATGAATCAATTGAAATTTTTCACACATTAAATTCACTTTGACCAGTTCTTCTTCCAAGAACTTGTTTTCACAATATTAATTGTGAACTAATTCCTCGCAAGTGGTAAGTACGTTTTCTGAAAAATTCCTAACAAAGAAACTAACTTCAGTAACTAAAAGCTTTTTCCTATTTGTTCTCGACTGGTTTGATGTCAGAAATTTATTATAGTTAAAATTAAAACATTGCCGCATTATGTTTACCACATTATCATAGTTTTGCTCTAATTAGTTTAACTCCAAGAAGAGCTCCAAAACCGCACTCCTCATCCACAACCACCACAAAGTACTATCCGCACAGAAAGGTGTATCGTGGTTAGATCCGAGCACTATACCAGAAGAAAACTTAAAGTAAGTGAAGTCTGTCGGTTGGCCTGTCCGTACATCCATCTATGCGGGATGTCTTACATATGGATGGACGTAGTGTATATGAAAAAAAAGTTGCGAGTGAGTGTGGCACCATCTGACCAGCTACGTTTTTTTTCTATAATCCCATACGGTTTCTTCTTTTTTCCTTGGCCTGACGCAGATCATGCTTAGACTCTTATAACTGTTCATTGGTTAGTCGAATAAATGAATGAATGTGTTTGAAGGGGCAGTAATTTTCACAGTTTGTGTTTTCTTGCTTTTAATTTCGAGTTTTTTTTTTGTATTTTAGTTTTTCCTTTTAAGAGTTATTATCGTACATTTCTCTGCACAGGTAATTATTATAATAGTGGTTTAATAATAATTAAAACTAACGATAAATGCGAAATGAACTAATGACGTGGAGATTAGTAGTCGAGGGAATGTGGTATTAGTGAAGGAAATATTATCGAATTTATTTTAGTCATTATTTAATGGGAAATTATAATCAATGATAATTTATATAAAATGTGATGCAGAGAAATATTTTTAATATATTACATATAGTTTTCTATGTAAAAAACGAAAAAAAACTGAAGATTTTATATGTAGACTAAGCCAAAACTACTTTACCTCATTTATACCATTTATTCACTGATAAGGACATGTAAAAATTTTTCATTATAAATGTATATCGATGGCTTAATATAAAAAGGGCGTATCTTGATTTTTGTTCATTATTGGATAATTTGATTTTTGTTCATTATTGGATAATATTCGACCGAATAGACCACGTCCGGCACGCAGTGAAGAAAATGTAGTGGCCGTAGCTGAGAGTGTACACGAAGACCGTGGAGAGTCGATTCGACGCCGTTCGATTGGAACGTTCGTATGGAACGACTTGGCGCATTTTACGTCGAGATCTTAAATTGAAAGCATACAAAATACAGCTTGTGCAAGAACTGAAGCCGCCCCACCTTCCCAAGCGACATCGCTTCGCTCTATGGGCTCTTGAAAAGTTCCAAGAAGATCCGACGTTTTCGAGCCAAATTTTGTTCAGCGATGAGGCCCATTTCTGGCTCAATGGGTATGTAAACAAGCAAAATTGCCGCATTTGGGACAAAGAGCAACCTGAAGAGATTCAAGAGCTGCCACTTCATCCAGGAAAAAACGGGTTGGTGTGGTTTGTCGGTTTCAACAAGACCGCGCCACTTCCCACACATCGCATCAATCTATGGATTTATTGAGAGAACACTTCGGTGAGCAGATAATTTCACGTTTTGGGCCGGTCGATTGGCCATCAAGATCGTGTGATATCATACCGTTAGACTTTTTCCTGTGGGGACATGTAAAGTCTAAAGTTTATGCGGATAAACCCGCTTCGATTCAGGCCTTGGAGCAAAACAACACGCGTGTTATTCGCCAGTTACCAGTCGAAATGCTCGAACGAGTCATCGAAAATTGGATTCAACGGATGGACCATCTGAGACGTAGCCGCGGCCAACATTTGATAGACATAATCTTCAAAAAGTAAATGCCAAAGAATGTTCTTTCAAATTATTATAAACATTCCCATTCAATTTGAATTTTCTTTGTTATTTCTTTAAAAAAATGGGGAACCTATACTTATAAACTATAATTTATTAAATTGAAAAACACGTGTATATGATGGTTTACTTCGTACTTTTCCTTATACATTATCGTTTTTTAACGATATTTAAATTTTTAAACTTTAAAGATGATGTTATTTAAAATAATAATAAATTTGTTTTGTATAAAAATGTGTATCAAATTTTTTGTGTATAATAAATTTTTTCTTTATAAACAATTATAATGATTTTTTCTATATACAAAATTATAAAAAATTGTTTCTACATAAAAAATTATACAAATTTTTTTCTACATAAAAAATTATTAGATTTTTTTTCTATATAAAAAATTATACAAATTTTTTTCTATACAAAAAATTATAATGAATTGTCTTATATATGAAAAATATTGATTAAATTAAAAAAAACTTGATTTTTCTATATAAAAAATTATGATTTTTTCTATATAAAAAAATAATGATTTTTTTCCTATAAAAAATGATAATGCCTTTTTCTATATAAAAATTATAATGAATGTTTTCTATATAATAAATTATTACGATTGTTTTATATATAAAATTATAATGATCTTTTCCTATATAAAAAGTTTAAATAATCTTTTTCTACATAAAAAATTATAATGATTTTTTTTCTATATAAAAAATTATAATGAATTTTGTCTATATAAAAAATTATAATGAATTTTGTCTATTTAAAAAATTATAATGAATTTTTTCTATTAAAAAATTATAATGATTTTTTTTCTATATAAAATATTATAATGATTTTTTTCTATATAAATAATTATAATGAATTTTTCTATATAAAACATTATAATGAATTTTTTCTATATAAAAAATTGTATTGCATTTTTTATATATAAACAATTAGAATGATTTATTCTATAAAAAGTATTATAGTGATTTTTTATATAAAAAAATGATACTGAATTTTTCTATACAAAAAATGATAATAAATTTTTTCTATACAAAAATGTATGTATATTGAATTTTTTCTACATAAAAATTATTATGAGTTTTTTCTATATAAAAAATTATATAGAATTTTGTTTACATAAATATTTATAATAACTTTTGTCTACATAAACATTTATAATGCATTTTTTCTACATAAAAATTTATAATGATTTTTTTTATATATATAAAATAAAAATTAATAATGAATTTTTTCTATAAAAAAAATTATGATGAATTATTCTGAAATTATAATAAATTTTTTCTATATAAAAAATTATAATAAATTTTTTTCTGTATACAAAATTATAATGCATTTTTTCTGTATAAAAAATTATAATTAATTTTTTCTATATAAAAAACTATAATGAATTTTTTATATAAAAAATTATAATTAATTTTTTCTATATAAAAAATTATATTGATTTTTTTCCTATATAAAAATTATAATCAATTTTTCCTATATAAGAAGTTATAATGAGCTTTTCAAATACTTATATATATAAAATAATTATAATGAATTTTTCTAAATAAAAAATTATAATAAACGTTTTCTATATAAAACATTATAATACTTTTTTCCTATATAAAAGGTTATAATGAGTTTTTCAAATATATTTAAAATAATTATAATGAAAACTATATAAAAAATATAATGTTTTTTCTAGTACATATTTTGTTTTTTTTCTATATAAAAAATTTTAATGAATTTGTTCTATATAAAAAATTACAATGAATTTTTTTTATATAAAAATTATAATGATTTTTTGCTATATAAAAAATTATAATGAAGTTTTTCGATATAAAAAATTATAATGAATTTTTTCTACATAAAAAATTATATTAAATTTTTTCTATATAAAAAAAATATAATGAATTTTTTCTATATAAAAAATTATAATGAATTTTCTTTTTAAAAATTATAATGATTTTTTTCTATATAAAAAATTATAATGAATTTTCTCTATATAAAAAAATATAATGAATTTTTTCTATATAAAAAATTATAAAGATTTTTTTCTTTATAAAAAAATTAAAATAAATTTTGCCTATATAAAAAATTATAATAAATTTTTTCTATACCAAAATTATAATGAATTTTTTCTATATGGAATATTGGCATGTATTTTTTATATACATATAATAAATTATAATGAATTTTTTCTATATAAACAATTATAATAATTTTTTCTATTTAAAAAATTATAATGATTTTTTTCTATATAAAAAGTTATAATGAAATGTCTCTACATAAACATTTACAATAACTTTTGTCGACATAAACATTTGTAATATTTTTTTCTATATAAACATTTATAATGCATTTTTCTACATAAAATTGTATAATGGTTGTTTCTAAACTAGAAATTATAGTGAATTATTGCTATATAAGAAATTATTATGAAATTTTTATGTATAACAAATTATGATGAATTTTTTCTATATAAAAAATTATAATGATTTTTTCTATATAAAGAATTTTATCTATATAAAAAATTATAAATAATTTTTTATAAAAAAATTAATGAATTTTTTTTTTTATTAAAAATTATAATTATCAGAAATTATAATGATTTCTTCTACAGTAAGAATCTATGAATTAGAGAAAACTTATACGTAATTTCGTAAAAGATATTCTAAAATTCTTCTTATTAAAGTTTTAAACCAATTCTATAAATTTAAAGAATGTCTATCTAGATTATTAAGAATGTTTCGTAGATTAAATAACCATAGGTTAGGTTAGGTTGAGTTGAAGAGAGGAGACGTTTAAACGTCTCATGTCCATGGACTTAAGCGAGTGGTTCGATCTGTTGTGCGCTTCTTTACAGAGGTACAGCAAATCGGTACTAGACACGAATTTTCTCAGTATCTTCCAGTCATATCCTCTGAGATAAGTCAAGTCTGGCAATATGTCGGACCCGAAATATCGGGATCATGCATGTATGAAAGCCGGGCAGTGACACAGAAAATGTTCCATCGTTTCGATGTTTTCCCTGCATGCCCTGTGTTTAAGCCAAAACTCCATAAAATGCTATCTCAAATCGTCACTGACTTTTTACAGTGTACCGATCGTACAATTCACTCCTTCAGATCAGCGTATTCTTTTATGCATCCTTGCAGAGGTATTGCCTTGATCTTGACGAGTGAATTTACCGGTTATTTGAGTATACGCTACCTTCGTCATCTGGGTATGTTTACTTTTTAACGAGTAATAACTCTCTCAACAACTCTTGTTCTTACATCCAAACCACCATCTTGTCCTTACAAGGTAATTTTGCTTTTAATAAAGCTTTTTATTTAATTTATGAAAAAACCGAACACTCCGAGTTTTATTTATATTTATTTTTCATAAAAACGTCATTTCCTGCTAGTCCTATGCGAGGAAGATGTGCTTGTAAGCTTGAGTGTCCCGTTAGAACACTCATCATCTTACTAATCTCGATCTTGTTTACACGCAAAGAAAAAATTCGTTTCTGCGAAACGAAATATTAGACAACTACAATTCTCGTTTGCCGGAACTGAAATTTCGTTTGTTGTTACAGAAACTTATTTCGCGTAAGCGAAATTTCAGTCGTCGTAAACGAGAATTGTAGTTATCTAATATTTCGTTTCGCAGAAACGAAATTTTTCTTTGTGTGTAGTTTCAGAAAACTTCTTGTTTTCTTTTCATTTGGGTCACCCCACAGTATCTTTGCAGTTGCCCCTACTGTTGCGCTATTCCACACAGTTTTGTGAGCCATCACTGCCCAGTGCTTCAACTCATCCTTCGTGGCTTCGAAAGGTTTCCAATTTTCCAAGTTTATTACTCGGAGTTCTCTGCCCTTTGAAGCCAAGCTGTTTGCCCGTTCATTCCCAATCACTCCGTTGTGTCCTGGTACCCAGCAAATACGCAATTATTTATAATACGGCTGAGTAATCGTTAGTTTATTTGTTAATGTACTTAGTATTGTCTCTCAATAAACATCGTTTTAGATACAATTATTCTGGATATTCTCATTACATTTAAGTTTCATATATTTCTCTTTATAAGTAAAATAATTTCGTAATCCATTATTCATATATTGACTAATTTCGATTTTTCCTTCTCTTTTTTTTTTCTTTGTTCTCATTACAGTTTTCAAAAGCATGCCATTTAGAATTTTGTTCAGTGCAAAATAGTTTTTGAAAGCATTATTAACAAATTAATTTTAGTTTGTTTTTTCTGCTGCTACTGAGTTCTTTCGTCGTCGTCGGTTCACTGTAATTTCTGGGGGTGAACAAATATCAGTTTTTTGTTCATTAAAAAATATTTGATATTAACAACAAATCTATGGTTCAGTAGCTGTGAATACAGCAAATTCACCGAGGAAACCAGCACATTTGGCGTTAAGGTAAGTGAGGTCTGACCAACAGCAAAATTATTACAATTCCATCGAAAATTTCAAACCCCAAAAATAAAAAAACAATTCCAACCAAAATAAAACATTTTAATTGAAAAAATTGCATAAAAATTGCACAAAAATCTATAGCCACAAAAAGAGGCAAACAAAATCACAATTGTAGCAATAAAATGACTACAAATATATCGGGAAAATTTAGGTCAGTTCAGCAATAAAAATGCCAAAGGAAGGAATGCAAAAGAAAACAGAAAATTACACCAATATGCAAAAAGTTTATTGAACTGCAGAAATTGCCAACAGAAGTAATGTTGAAAATACAGAGAAATTTCAAAATGATAAACAGATGTTTAACATAAAGTAAACAAAATGAAACAAAAATTAATGCTAATAAACGACTTACAGGCCGACATGCTAAAAAGTAGCAAGAACAAAATAAAAGAAGACATGAAAAAATGCATAAACTATAAATTATTTTATTTACGAAACATTTTTTAGTTCTATGTAGGAAAATGTTAAAGGCATTAAATATGTTTGAAAGAATTTTCTTGTTAGAAAAGGGAAAATTCACAATAAAAATACCAGAAATTGTTGGGCGACATTATTAAAGAACTCATAAAACATAATATTTATCTATGAAAAAAGTTTTACTATTACTTTTTTTTGAAAAATCTCACAGATGAATTTGTTCTATGAAAAAGCTCACAGAGGAACTTGTTCTATGAAAAAGCTCGCAGAGGAACTTGTTCTATGAAAAAGTGCATCGATGAACTTTTTCTAGGAAAAAGCTCATAGATGAACTTTTTCTAGGAAAAAGCTCATAGATGAACATTTTCTAGGAAAAAGCTCATAGATGAACATTTTCTAGGAAAAAGCTCATAGATGAACTTTTTCTAGGAAAAAGCTCATAGATGAACTTTTTCTAGGAAAAAGCTCATAGATGAAATTTTTTTTGGAAAAAGCTCATAGATGAACTTTTTCTAGGAAAAAACTCATAGATGAACTTTTTCTAGGAAAAAGCTCATAGATGAACTTTTTCTAGGAAAAAGCTCATAGATGAACTTTTTCTAGGAAAAAGCTCATAGATGAACTTTTTCTAGGAAAAAGCTCATAGATGAACTTTTTCTAGGAAAAAGCTCATAGATGAACTTTTTCTAGGAAAAAGCTCATAGATGAACTTTTTCTAGGAAAAAGCTCATAGATGAACTTTTTCTAGGAAAAAGCTCATAGATGAACTTTTTCTAGGAAAAAGCTCATAGATGAACTTTTTCTAGGAAAAAGCTCATAGATGAACTTTTTCTAGGAAAAAGCTCATAGATGAACTTTTTCTAGGAAAAAGCTCATAGATGAACTTTTTCTAGGAAAAAGCTCATAGATGAACTTTTTCTAGGAAAAAGCTCATAGATGAACTTTTTCTACGAAAAAGCTCATTGATGAACTTTTTCTGGGGAAAAGGCTCATTGATGAACTTTTTCTGGGAAAAGGTTCATAGATGAATTTTTTTTCTGGGAAAAAGTTCATAGATGAATTTTTTTCTGAGAGTAAGCTCATAGATGAACTTCTTCTGGGAAAAATCTCATAGATGAACATTTTCTGGGAAAAATCTCATAGATTAACTTTTTCTGGTAAAAGGCTCATAGATGAACTTTTTCTGGGAAAAAGCCCATAGACGAACTTTTTCTGGGAAAAAGCTCACAGAGGAACTTGTTCTATGAAAAAGCTCGCAGAGGAACTTGTTCTATGAAAAAGTTCATCGATGAACTTTTTCTAGGAAAAAGCTCATAGATGAACTTTTTCTGGGAAAAGCACATAGATAAACTTTTTCTGGGAAAAAGATCATAGATGAACTTTTTCCAGGAAAAAGCTCATAAATGAACTTTTTCTAGGAAAAAGCTCATAGATGATTTTTTCTGGGAAAAACCTCATAGATGAACTTTTTCTGGGAAAAACCTCATAGATGAAATTTTTCTGGGAAAAACCTCATAGATAAACTTTCTCTGGGGAAAAGCTCATAGATGAACTTTTTCTGGGGAAAAGCTCATAGATGAACTTTTTCTGGGAAAAAGCCCATAGATGAACTTTTTCTGGGAAAAAGCCCATAGATGAACTTTTTCTGGGAAAAAGCCCATAGATGAACTTTTTCTGGGAAAAAGCCCATAGATGAACTTTTTCTGGGAAAAAGCCCATAGATGAACTTTTTCTGGGAAAAAGCTCATAGATGAACTTTTTCTTGGAAAAAGTTCTGGGAAAAATCTCATAGATGAACATTTTCTGGGAAAAATATCATAGATTAACTTTTTCTGGTAAAAAGCTCATAGATGAACTTTTTTGGTAAAAAGCTCATAGATGAACTTTTTCTGGGAAAAAGCCCATAGATGAACTTTTTCTGGGAAAAAGTCCATAGATGAACTTTTTCTGGGAAAAAGCCCATAGATGAACTTTTTCTGGGAAAAAGCTCATAGGTGAACTTTTTCTGGGAAAAAGTTCATAGATGAACTTTTTTTGGGAAAAAGTTCATGGATGAACTTTTTTCTGGGAGTAAGCTCATAGATGAACTTTTTCTGGGAAAAATCTCATAGATGAACATTTTCTGGGAAAAATATCATAGATTAACTTTTTCTGGTAAAAAGCTCATAGATGAACTTTTTCTGGTAAAAAGCTCATAGATGAAAATATTTTAGCATAAACTTAATATATGAACTGTTTTCATAAAAAAGATTATAGTTCAACTTTTTCTATGAAAAAGCCATAGATGATTTTTGTCTATGAAAAAGCTCATAGAAGTTCTTATAAGGGTTTTTTAATAGAAAAGGTTCTTTTAAAAGCTTTTTCATAGACAAAGTTCCTTTATAGATTTTTCATAGAAAAAGTTCGCTTCTTTTAGGAACTTGTTTATAGAACTTGTTCCTTTGAGAGCTTATTCGCAGAAAAATTTCGCTTCTTTAAGAACTTTTTCTAGGGAAAAGCTCATAGATTTAGTCTTTCTAGGAAAGAGCTCATTATTTTCTACGAAAGAATCTTCAATTAAAACATTTTCCGGCCCTTTCTTTTTCTTAAACTATGACTTTGACCTTGTCTAGTCATTGTTCCTCTGAACAATGTTTATTATTGTAACGAAAATGTAAACCTCCTCAATCTTCATGAATAAAAACGACCTTACATTTTTTCAGTTATTGAGTTTTAAATTCGTTTTTTTTTGTTATAAAATTTGTTTACAATAAAATGAAACAATATAAATGTGAATAAAATTTATTCATTTCCCAGCCAAGCACGGATAGCATCACCACCAAGGGAGCTGTTGTCTGAGTGGCAGGGCCAGAAATAGAAATACAGACATTGTTTGAAAATGTAAATGTTTCAAAGTGTAGTGTATATGTTTTTTTGCTGTGTCTGTTACTTCATTACAGCAACAACCTCAATTATTATTTTGTAACTGAACTAATTTGAAATTCAAATTTACACTTCAGACATTTGTTTACACAAGTTTATATAGTAAATATTTACCAAAGACTAACACGAAATTTGGCGATTGTTTGAACAGTGCATCTTTCGCTCAACTCATCTCCAGGATGAGGCAAAGGAACAGAGGTGGTCTGGGGATTTGATTGTCAAGCGAGAAAGATAATGTCGACCATTATGACCTTTATTAAGACATTTAAACAAATGTAGGTTCTTTAGATTTCTAGTGGAAATAGTGCCATAAAAACGCTGCGAAATAACATTTGTTTGCCATATGGCGTTAATGTCATAATCGGTTCTATGCGTCCATTTTTGGCAGAACAGCAAAAAATATTATGGGAAGCAAAAAAGAACGCAATGAGAGCAATATTTGAATATTTATTGAATTGTAATTTCTATGCATTCTTCGCAAAGCAGATCTTTAATTGAAATGATGTCATTCGAATAGAACTCGGAAACAATGGAATTTATTTATTACGAATATATGTACATACGAGAAAGTATTTCAATCCACATGTAGCAAAGGTCACGTACATTACTTACTTATTTAGGAAAAAAAGCTACCCTATAAAATTTTCAGTAGAAAGGTTGTTTAATGAAATTTTTCAGCGAAAAATCACTTTAAAAAGCTATCTTAAAAAAAATATTTTTAAAGAAAATATTTTTTTTATTAATAACTTCAAAGATAAATCTTCTGCGAAAAGCTCAGTATGTTTTACTATCAAAAATAATGTTCATCTATGAGCTTTTTCCTAGAAATAGTTCATACATGTACTTTTTCCTATAGAAAAAGTATATGCTTTTTCCTAGAGAAAAGTTCATCTATGAGCTTTTTCATAGAAAAAGTTCATCTATGAGTTTTTTCCTAGAAAAAGTTCATCTATGAGCTTTTTCCTAAAAAAAAGTTCATCTATGTGCTTTCTCCTAGAAAAAGTTCATCTATGTGCGTTATCCTAGGAAAAGTTCATTTATGAGCTTTTTCCTAGAAAAAGTTCATCTATGAACTTTTTCATAGAAAAAGTTCATCTATGAGCTTTTTCATAGAAAAAGTTCATCTATGAGCTTTTTCATAGAAAAAGTTCATCTATGAGCTTTTTCATAGAAAAAGTTCATATATGAGCTTTTTCCTAGAAAAAGTTCATCTATGAGCTTTTTCATAGAAAAAGTTCATCTATGAGCTTTTTCCTAGAACAAGTTCATCTATGAGCTTTTTCCTAGAACAAGTTCATCTATGAGCTTTTACCTAGCGAAAGTTCATCTATGAGCTTTTTCCTAGAAAAAACTTCATCTATGAGATTTTCCTAGAAAAACTTCATCTATGAGCTTTTTCCTAGAAAACCTTCATTTATGAGCTTTTTCCTAGAAAAAGTTAATAATCTTTTTTGGTTAAAAAAAATAAAAAAAAGTTCATCTTTTTCATTTCACAAAAATTGTATTTATCTTAAGAAAACATTCATAAGTTAATATTTCCTTTCTGTTCTTGGAATTCAGGAAGTGTCCTTAAACCATGTGCAACATTTTTTATTTATTCTTTATTACATTAAAGTTTTACAAACTTCTCTCTATAAGAACGCCTTCTATCCTCTTATTACAATCTGAGCCTGCCATAAATTATTTCTTATCCAAAGTCTCACTTTCATACACTACTTTACAGAAATTATATATGTACTTGTCCTTCGGTCCTTAAACACATGCTTTGCCACCCACCACTTTAAGGTCTTCCTTAACCTAATGTTCCAAACGTTGAAAAAGAAGAAAAAAAAAACAACAAAATATATTAGTCTTTGTTGGCCGGCATTCATAACAGTTTTTTTATTACCCATCACAGTCATAAAACCGCCTCAACTACAAAAATTTTGTTTACCATATTTGGCCAAAAAATGCCAAATCCACCGCCTGAGATGAGTTCGTGAGTGTCAGAGAATGGTAGAGTGGAGGTTACCCTCTACCGAATATAGTTGACTAGGTCAGTGGTATCCGAGGAAAAGCACAAACGCTCAACCTCACTCTTCACAAACAAATTATTCCTTCAAACCCCGAGAGTTACGCATTTTGAGTTGAGTTCGAACACAACCTAGGATGCGCATTCAAACTCCAAAGGATTTCCTTTAAATGTTGCTGCAACATTTCCCTTAACAGCTCTCCACAAAATAATCTTATCATCTCTTTCCCGTGTCCTGAGTGCGCAAGTCCTTTTTGCGGCTCGTTCTCCTCTTTCCTTGACCTTGAAAATGGTCCAATATGGCAACAAACACAAAAACAAAACAACATCACTCAGAGCCACACTCAATGGGATGCGGCAGCATGGCTATGGAAGGTGAAAGGGCTAAATGTGAATCCTCATACCCATCATCAGCATCGAAACTCCATTGAGAGAAAGTGATAATTAATAAATGGGGAAAAAAGTTTGAACTCAGACATATAAAAATACCCTTGAAACCTGGTGGGGATGATAAAAGCTGCAAATTGAAATGAAATATCATGGCTAAGCTGCTTCATGAACAACATGAACGGGAATGGAAAATTGCTTTTGCTCATGTACATATAATTGAAAACAATTTGCAACTTTTTCTTTTGGAAAAGGAGTTTTTAATGAACGGTGATATTTTTAGAAGGTCACATAGGAATAAATCAATTAAATTTTCCATATACTAGATTTTATACAAACAGTCCAAATTTGCATATAAATTACTGAACGATTATGTTTTTCATAGAGAATATATCAAAAACTTTTTAGCGAAGTTTTTCTATAAAAAACTTCTTAGCGAAGTTTTTCTATAAAAAAACTTCTTAGCAAAGTGTATCCATAAAAAAACTTCTTAGCAAAGTGTTTCCATAAAAAAACTTCTTAACGAAGTTATTCTATAAAAAACTTCTTAACGAAGTTTTTCTATAAAAAACTTCTTAACGAAGTTTTTCTATAAAAAAACTTCTTAACGAAGTTTTTCTATAAAAAACTTCTTAACGAAGTTTTTCTATAAAAAACTTCTTAACGAAGTTTTTCTATAAAAAACTTCTTAACGAAGTTTTTCTATAAAAAACTTCTTAACGAAGTTTTTCTATAAAAAACTTCTTAACGAAGTTTTTCTATAAAAAACTTCTTAACGAAGTTTTTCTATAAAAAACTTCTTAACGAAGTTTTTCTATAAAAAACTTCTTAACGAAGTTTTTCTATAACAAACTTCTTAACGAAGTTTTTCTATAAAAAACTTCTTAACGAAGTTTTTCTATAAAAAACTTCTTAACGAAGTTTTTCTATAAAAAACTTCTTAACGAAGTTTTTCTATAAAAAACTTCTTAACGAAGTTTTTCTATAAAAAACTTCTTAACGAAGTTTTTCTATAAAAAACTTCTTAACGAAGTTTTTCTATAAAAAACTTCTTAACGAAGTTTTTCTATAAAAAACTTCTTAACGAAGTTTTTCTATAAAAAACTTCTTAACGAAGTTTTTCTATAAAAAACTTCTTAACGAAGTTTTTCTATAAAAAACTTCTTAACGAAGTTTTTCTATAAAAAACTTCTTAACGAAGTTTTTCTATAAAAAACTTCTTAACGAAGTTTTTCTATAAAAAACTTCTTAACGAAGTTTTTCTATAACAAACTTCTTAACGAAGTTTTTCTATAACAAACTTCTTAACGAAGTTTTTCTATATACTTCTTAACGAAGTTTTTCTATAAAAAACTTCTTAACGAAGTTTTTCTATAAAAAACTTCTTAACGAAGTTTTTCTATAAAAAACTTCTTAACGAAGTTTTTCTATAAAAAACTTCTTAACGAAGTTTTTCTATAAAAAACTTCTTAACGAAGTTTTTCTATAAAAAACTTCTTAACGAAGTTTTTCTATAAAAAACTTCTTAACGAAGTTTTTCTATAACAAACTTCTTAACGAAGTTTTTCTATAACAAACTTCTTAACGAAGTTTTTCTATAACAAACTTCTTAACGAAGTTTTTCTATAACAAACTTCTTAACGAAGTTTTTCTATAAAAAACTTCTTAACGAAGTTTTTCTATAACAAACTTCTTAACGAACTTTTTCTATAAAAAACTTCTTAACGAACTTTTTCTATAAAAAACTTCTTAACGAAGTTTTTCTACAACAAACTTCTTAACGAAGTTTTTCTATAAAAAACTTCTTAACGAAGTTTTTCTATAAAAAACTTCTTAACAAAGTTTTTCTATAAAAAACTTCTTAACGAAGTTTTTCTATAAAAAACTTCTTAACGAAGTTTTTCTATAAAAAACTTCTTAACGAAGTTTTTCTACAACTTAACAAAGTTTTTCTATAAAAAACTTCTTAACGAAGTTTTTCTATAAAAAACTTCTTAACGAAGTTTTTCTATAAAAAACTTCTTAACGAAGTTTTTCTATAAAAAACTTCTTAACGAAGTTTTTCTATAAAAAACTTCTTAACGAAGTTTTTCTATAAAAAATTTCTTAACGAAGTTTTTCTATAAAAAACTTCGTACTGAAGTTTTTCTAAAAAAAAGACTTCGTACTGAAGTTTTTCTATAAAAAACTTCGTACTGAACTTCGTAAAAAATTCTTAACGAAGTTTTTCTATAAAAAACTTCTTAACGAAGTTTTTCTATAAAAAACGACTTCGTACTGAAGTTTTTCTATAAAAAACTTCGTACTGAAGTTTTTCTATAAAAAATTCTTAACGAAGTTTTTCTATAAAAAACTTCTTAACGAAGTTTTTCTATAAAAAACTTCTTAACGAAGTTTTTCTATAAAAAACTTCTTAACGAAGTTTTTCTATAAAAAACTTCTTAACGAAGTTTTTCTATAAAAAACTTCTTAACGAAGTTTTTCGATAAAAGACTTCTTAACGAAGTTTTTCGATAAAAAACTTCTTAACGAAGTTTTTCGATAAAAAACTTCTTAACGAAGTTTTTCGATAAAAAACTTCTTAACGAAGTTTTTCGATAAAAAACTTCTTAACGAAGTTTTTCGATTAAAAACTTCTTAACGAAGTTTTTCGATAAAAAACTTCTTAACGAAGTTTTTCTATAAAAAACTTCTTAACGAAGTTTTTCTATAAAAAACTTCTTAACGAAGTTTTTCTATAAAAAACTTCTTAACGAAGTTTTTCTAAAAAAAAGACTTCGTACTGAAGTTTTTCTAAAAAAAAGACTTCGTACTGAAGTTTTTCTAAAAAAAAGACTTCGTACTGAAGTTTTTCTATAAAAAACTTCGTACTGAAGTTTTTCTATAAAAAACTTCGTACTGAAGTTTTTCTATAAAAAACTTCGTACTGAAGTTTTTCTATAAAAAACTTCGTACTGAAGTTTTTCTATAAAAAACTTCGTACTGAAGTTTTTCTATAAAAAACTTCGTACTGAAGTTTTTCTATAAAAAACTTCGTACTGAAGTTTTTCTATAAAAAACTTCGTACTGAAGTTTTTCTATAAAAAACTTCGTACTGAAGTTTTTCTATAAAAAACTTCGTACTGAAGTTTTTCTATAAAAAACTTCGTACTGAAGTTTTTCTATAAAAAACTACGTACTGAAGTTTTTCTATAAAAAACTTCGTACTGAAGTTTTTCTATAAAAAACTACGTACTGAAGTTTTTCTATAAAAAACTTCGTACTGAAGTTTTTCTAGAAAAAACGTCTAATGGATTATTTTCTATAAAAATCGTCATTGTTTTTTCTATAAAAAATCTCTTGTCGAAGCTTTTTACAAAAAAAATCGTATCGATTGGTAAAAGCTCTAGCCAGACTATTACCTTTTCTTACTTATCCTTTAATCCGTCCATTTGCAACGCAATGCGAATTCATCAACAATTCTCATTATCACAAATCGCGATTCAAGGCTCGATTATACAATCATTTATATTTAATCGTTTTAACATTTACATTGATTTCAAGGTGACATTTTCTCTGTGAGAATGTGTCCTAAGGACAGCAGCGAAATGCCAAAGGACATAAAACTAATTTGCACGTTTCAGAGGATTTAACTAGAGGCACAGACAAACATCTGTAGGTAAACAAGTATATTTTTATCCTTTCCAAATATGTTTGCACATTTTATTTTTTATATTTATTTTGTTTTCATGTTTAAAAGAAACCCTCAATTGCACATATATTTGTTGACCTTCTCCGAATGTTTTTAGTGCTGTCGTTCCATTTTGTTGCCCCGATTTAGTCTTCTAAACAGAGCATAAAATGTGGATCCCTCAAAGGTCGCAGGTAAACAAAACCACTACACCACACACACATTCTCCCCCCTTTTCCATTATGAATGGAATACGGTTTTTAATATAATTTTCTGTTCATTTTTTAACAAAACAAAAAAAACATAAAAATTGCAAAAGCATTAACCAAAAATTTCATAAACACGAATTTAGTTGTTTTCGGGGTTTGTTCGTTTTATTTACTCAACAAAAAATGGAATAAAATAAAACACTTTATACTTTTTTGGATGGTAATTGAAAAAGTTTGTTTAATTAAATAAACATAAAATGAAAAAAAAAAAAACATCAACAACGAGAAAACGCCAAAGAAGCAATGCAACTTTTTTTGGGTATGTTTTCGAACTATTGTTTGTTTTGCAGTTGTGGAAATTCAGCAGAAAAGTCACTCATGTAAAAATAATGGCAAACCAAAGATTGTGAAAACTGATTTTTTTCAGATAAAGAAATGTTAAAATGAAATAATTTTATTAGTACAACATGTTTGTAAATATAAAACATTTTTGGAAATCTTCAATAACAGTTTAACTAATTCATATGCGAAGCTAGACATTTTTGGCAAACTTTTCTTTAATGAAATCTATGAAAAATAATACGAATGATAAGGTTTTCTAAGAAATACTTTTGTAATTAAAAAATTTTCTGTGAAATGAACGGTTTTTCTTTGAGAACCGTTCGTAACCAACGGTTTTCCTATAAAAACCGTTCGTAACCAACGGTTTTCCTATAAAAACCGTTCGTAACCAACGGTTTTCCTATAAAAACCGTTCGTAACCAACGGTTTTTCTATAAAAACCGTTCGTCACCAACGGTTTTCCTATGAAACCCGTTCGTAACCAACGGGTTTCTTATGAAAACCGTTCGTAACCAACGGTTTTCCTATGAAAACAGTTCATAACCAACGGTTTTCCTATGAAAACAGTTCGTAACCAACGGTTTTCCTATGAAAACATTTCGTAACCAACGGGTTTCCTATGAAAACCGTTTGTAACCAACGGTTTTCCTATGAAAATCGTTCATAACCAACAGTTTTCCTATGAAAACCGTTCGCAACCGGTTTTTACGAACTTTATTTCTATGAAATAACCGTAACCAACTTTATTCTATGAAAATCGTAACCAACGTTTTTTATATGAAAATCGTTAGCTACCAACGGTTTACCTATGAAACCCGTCCGTAACCAACGGGTTTCCTATGAAAACCGTCCGTAACCAACGGTTTTCCCATGAAATGAACAGATTTTCTATAAAAACCGTTCATAATGAACAGTTTTTCTATAAAACCCGTTCATAATGAACAGTTTTCTTATAAACCGTTCATAATGAACAGTTTTCTAGAACGGTTTTTTTTATAGAAAAACTGTTCATTATGAACGGGTTTTCTATAAAAACCGTTCATAATGAACGGGTTTTCTATAAAAGCCGTTCATAATGAACGGGTTTTCTATAAAAACCGTTCATAATGAACAGGTTTTCTATAAAAACCGTTCATAAGGAACAGGTTTTCTATAAAAGCCATTCATAATGAACAGGTTTTCTATAAAAACCGTTCATAATGAAGAGGTTTTCTATTAAACCCGTTTATAAAGAAAACGTTTTCTATAAAAACCTTTCAGAAGGAAATGGTTTTCTATAAAAACCGTTTATAATGAACAGGTTTCCATAAAAACCGTTCATAATGAACGGATTTTTGGTAAAAACCGTTCACAATGAACGGGTTTTCTATAAAAAACGTTTATAATGAACGGGTTTTCTATAAAAACCGTTCATAATGAACGGGTTTTCTGCAAAAATCGTTCATAATGAACGGATTTTCTATAAAAACCGTTCATAATGAACGCATTTTCTATAAAAACCGTTCATAATGAACGGATTTTCTATAAAAACCGTTCATAATGAACGGGTTTTATGTAAAAAATCGTTCATAAAGAAAAAGTTTTCTATAAAAACCTTTCAGAAGGAACTGGTTTTCTACAAAGGTTGTTCATTAAGAACGGGTTTTCTATAAAAACCTTTCAGAAGGAACTGGTTTTCTACAAAGGTTGTTCATTAAGAACGGGTTTTCTATAAAAACCGTTCACAAGGAACGGGTTTTCTATAAAATCCGTTCATATTGAACAGGCCTCCTATACAAACCGTTCATAATGAGCAGGTTTCTTTAAAAACCGTTCATCATAAACGGATTATCTATAAAAACCATTCACAATGAACGGGTTTTCTATAAAAACTATTCATAATGAACAGGTTTTCTATAAAAACCGTTTATAATGAACGGGTTTTCTACACACAAAAATTCGTAATGAATGGGTTTTCTGTAAAATTCCTTCGTAATGAACGAGTTTTCTACAAAAGTCGTTCATAATGAAAGGAGTTTCTACAAAAATTTTGGCTTTTTAAAATTTTCCATTTTCATTTTAATTTTTTTTACCAAAAAGGCTTTTGTTTGGTGTTTATTTTAGGTTAATTCCCTTTAAAACTCAAAATTTCATTTAAAATACGCACATTGTCCCCTACACTGAAAAAAAATTTGTCATAAAATTAAAGAAATGCTCCAAAGACATCATTAGTCTTCAAAATAAATACATTTTGTACTTAAAATATAGATAATTTCAATAATATTAAGTAATTTACTTAATTTTAAGTTCATTTTCTTAATTTTAAGTACAAAATGTACTTATTTTGAAGACTAATGATGTCTTTGGAGCATTTCTTTAATCTTATGACAAATTTTTTTCAGTGTAGGTTCTTCAGAAATTCCTTAAATTAATTATTTTCTTTTATATTGAACAAATTTAATATTCCCCATTTGCGGAACTCGCCACCAAAGTTTGCAAACCACAGCTTCGCCATTATGTCGTTCTCCCTCATTCGCTTTTTTTATCTTCTTTCAAGGCCATTGACAGAAAATGTTTACCGAAAGACTGTGTAAAAATCCAGCCCCATCATAAATATCCTTGACAATCATTGCTACCCTAATTGGTCATCTCTCTGTGTAGACTGTTGTAGACTGTTTGCCTGCGAGAGGAAACAAAGTGTTCTTTGGAAGTGCCGTTTTAAATCCCCAGCAAACAGCTGTGGGAGATCCCATACTCCCACATCTTTTGGTGTAGCTAAGTTTAGAAATACTTCCAAATTTTGTTTGGCATTATATGGACAGATGATCTCATTCTACAATTCTTAAGTTCACCTTAACATCGAAGGATAAAAATGTAAATCCCATTCTCCAAAATGGAAATCTTTGCACTTATCTTGTCAACCACCCTCTCCGGACTTATTTTGCAGGGAAAAAACGGCTCCACTTTTCCAACACTTTTTGTTATCAGTCTTCACACGTGTGTGTGTAATTTATACGTTTTCCTGAATTTTTTATATTTTACCACAAATATCTTCCTTTGCGGGGAGAGGGAAGAGGGCTCAGAACCGTCAGTCAGTAAAACAGTCAAGTTGACAGTCACAAGTGTAATGGCGTAACTTGCGAAAAACCTTCCCGAACTTTTTGACATAAGTATTTCGAGGATTTTTGTTCGCGTAAAGCCAATAGCTGATTTTTAAATTACAGAGGAGGAGTTTCAAACCAAAGACATTCTTTTAAGCGAACAGTGGGTATAATTGTAAGACAAGTGTTCAAAAGCACATTTTGCTTAGAAGAAGAGGGACATGAAATTAGGACTCTTATTAAAACTCCGATGAATTGCATCAAATCGAATTTCTTACAGGTTGGAATTGTTCACCAAATAATTAAACTAGTTCGATTTGAGAAATTAGTATTCGTCGGTACATAGAATAAACTGACCTGTCAATTCTTCATATTTTTTGTTAATTAGTAATGAAAACAAATTAAAATTAATTTTCGGTAAATTTAAATTTCGATAAAAAATATTTATAGAATTGGCTTGGTCAGTTTATGCTGTATACTCTCGATATATTTGTCAGTAAAATCTTGTTCGATAAAAGAATTTTAATTAAATTTAATATTCACATTTATTTATCGATATATTAATTTAATTTTTTACAGAAAATATGAATGAAACATTTTTTAAATAAATTGCTGAGTCAACGTTTCTTTTAGAACAATTTTTGAGATAACATTTTTATACTGCTGAGGCACAATTTTGTATTGGATATTTTTTCGATAAACATTGTTGCTATAAAAAATGGCCTTTGATATTTTTAAAGCGTTTTGAATTTTTTCTTAAAAAAATTACTACAGTTTTTATATAAAAAAGTATTGCTTTAGAAATGTTTTCTATGAAAAAAATTTTTCTTTCCGAAATCTGATCTACACAAAATTTTTTGGAATTTTTTTTTTAAAAAATTGGTTTAAAAATTTTTTCTTAAAAATTTTTTCCTATGAAAAATTACTAAATTTTATCTATAAAAAACTTTTCAAAATTTTCATCTATAAAATATTGTTTGTTCTATAAAAAAATTGGTTTAGAAATTGTTTAATTAAAAAATAGTTTCAGAAATATTTTCTAAACATTTTTTTAGAAATATTTTCTTTAATAAATTCTTTTATGTAATAAGTGCTTAAATAATTGTTTTAATTCTTATCAAAAAATCGATTTATAAATTTTTTCTATAAAAAAATCGATTTATAATTTTTTTCTATATAAAAATTGTTTTAAATTATTCTCTATAAAAAATTGCCGGTTAGAAGAGTTTCTTATAAAAAATTGTTTCTATAAAAAATTCTTTTAGAAATATTTTTATTACAAATTACTTTAGATTTTTTACACACTATTCTATTAAAATTTTTTGTTTAAAAAAATTGCTTTAGCATTTTTTTCTATAATAATGATTTATAATTTTTGTCCATAAATTAAAAGAGTTCAATGATTTTGTTTTATTCTTTATATAAAAAATTGTTTTATTTTTTGTTTTTTTATTTTATGTTTTATTTTTTATAGAAAAAATTGTTTTATTTTTTATAGAAAAAATTGTTTTATTTTTTATAGAAAAAATTGTTTTATTTTCTATAGAAAAAATTGTTTTATTTTCTATAGAAAGAATTGTTTTATTTTCTATAGAAAAAATTGTTTTATTTTTTATAGAAAAAATTGTGTTATTTTTTAAAGAACAAATTGTTTTTATTACGCTTTCTTTGTTTTATAAAAATTATTTTAATTTTTTTTTTAATTTGTTTCTGTTTTTTATTTGTTTTCTTTTTTGTATAAGAATTGTAGTAAAATTCTTTGCTTTATATTTTTTCTATAAGAAAATGTTTTAGTATTTTTTTCTATAAAAATTGTTTAAGAAATTGTTTATGAAAAAATAGCTTTAGAAATATTTTCTAAAAAATTGTTTTAGAAATATTTCCTAAAAAATTGTTTTCCATATATTTTCTATAAAAACATCTCCAAATTTTGTTAAAGGTTTAAACATTTTTTTCTGTAATTTTTTTGAGAAATGTTTTCAATAAAAAAATTTTGTTGTAGAAATTTATACTAAAAAAATTATTTCGGATATTTTTTAGAAATCATTTCTTTAAATAAAATGTTTGCATTTTTTTTAGAAATTTTTTCTATGAAAAATTTTTTTTAGAAACAATATACAAAAAAGTTTTAAAAAATTTTTCCATAAAAAATTTCTGTAGAAGTGTTTTCTATACAGGAATTGTTTCAGAAATTTATAGATCTATAAAAAATAGTTGCAGAAATGTTTACTATAAAAAATTGACTTAAGAAATTTTGCTCGCAACAAGAAAAAAATAAAAACTATTTTTTATAAAAAAAAGCATAACATAGTTTATTATTAATTAATTATTATTTTTTTAGGAAAACTAGCTGACCCAATTTTTATAGAAAACAAATAGTTTTAGAAGTGTTTTCTATAATGGAATTGTTTTAGAAATTTGTAGATCTATAAGAAAATAGTTTCAAAAATGTATTCTATAAAAAATGCGTTGATATTTTGTTCGCAGCAAAAAAAAAAATGCAACAATTTTTTATAAAAAAAATTTAAAACATAGTATATTAGTTATTATTTTTTATAATATATATAATTGTATTTTATATAATATATTAATTTTTTCTATAGAAAAAAATTTGTTTGAAAAAACTTTTTGTTTTTGAAATTTGTTTTATATATTTTGGTTTAAAAGAAACATTTGGTAGTTATTTTTTCTATTAAAAATTAGTTTTTGAAATTTTTTCTATAAAAAAAATTGTTTAAGAACTTTTTCAAAATATAAATTTGTTTAGATGTTTCCTATAACAAATTCTTTAGGAATTTTTGCTATAAAAATGGTTTAAGAAATAAAAATAAACCAAAAAATTATTCAAAAATTTTTCTATAAAAATTCCGCAATTTTTTTTTGAAAAAAAAAAAATAGCTGAGATACAATTTTTTATAGAAAATATAGTTCAGAAAATATAATTTTAATAGAAAAATATCTGAAAAACGATTTTTTAAAGAAATAGCTGAGACACATTTTTTTGGAAAAAATAACTGAGACCCAGTTTTTATAGAAAAAATTGTTGGTACACTATTCTGTATAGAAAAATTTGCTAAGACATAATTTTTTATAGAAAGAGAGACACAACATTTTTATAAATACAAAAAATTGCTAAGACAATGTTTCTGATTTTTTTTTATTTTCCATAAAATTTTTAAAAAAAAATTGGTCCACTCCTTCTAGTACCTCCCCCACAAAGGGTTAAAATGTTGTGAAATATTGATTCTTTAATAACTGCTATTATACTTATTCGAATCTTTTGAAATTCCACACATAGTATTAGCTTATTAGTCGCTATCAACTCGAGAAAAAAGGGCGAAGTCGCCACGTCCCTTTTAGTACCTCCCACACAAATGCACCATTTTGCACCAAAAGTTAACAGCTTATAACATTAATAACAGTGCATAAAAATACTTGAACTTTTGTACAGTATTATGCTTTTATATTGCCTACAGTCCAGGGAAAAATGGGTGTTGTTGCCACGCCCCTTTTGGTACCTCCCACACAAAGGTACCTTTTTGCACCAAAAGTTAACAGCTTATAACATTAAAACCAGTGTATAAAAATACTTGAAATTTTGTACAGTGTAATGTTTTTATAGTGTCTATAGCCCTGTGAAAAATGGGCGTTATTGCCACGCCCCTTTTTGTACCTCCCACACAAAATGCCCAAATCATACCACAATTTAATGTCTCATAACGTTTATACCAGTGCACATAAGTGCTTATAAGTCGGCACAGTGCAATGAATTTAAAGTATCTAATACTCAGCGAAAAAAATGTGTATTTGATAAACCCCTTCTGGTACCTCCCACACAAATTGACAGAATAATTCGAGTAATATTCAATATTACATTACTCACAAAGTGAGGGTATACCTTAGTCGGTTTACCCGACTGAAACTTTCTTACTTGTTTTTACAATAATCGCTGAATTTCAATGGTTTTTTTTAGAAAAAAATTCTGAAACTCAATTTTTTGCTAGAAAAAATTACTGAAACTCAATGTTTTAAAAAAAAAAAGCTGCGAAATGTCTTAATAATTTGTTTTGACAAAACGTTTGCAATAATATTTTTTTATAAATTTCTGTAATATTTAGTTTTTAATAATTTTTTGTGGAATACAATTCTGTAATATTTTATTTTTCTTGAAAAAACTCTGTAATAATTTTTTATAAAAAATTCTATAATAATTTTTTAACAACATATTTTTGTTGATTCCTTTGTGGGGTTGATCTGTGGTGTTATTTGATCGTTTTCTCACTGTGGAGTTGAGCTAAGAAGAAATTGCTGACAATCAAACAATGCTGATAGAAATTTCTGTAAAAATTTGTTATGTAGACAAAACGTCAGTAATAATATTCTTTATAAATTTCTGTAATAAATGTTTTTATTTAAAAAAAAAAACTGTTCCAGATTATTTTACAAAAAAAAAATTTGGTTATAATTTTTTTATAGACAAATTTCTGTAATAATTCTGTTATAGAAAAATTCTGTAATATTTTTTTATAGAAAAATGTCTGCAATTTTTTATACAAAAAAATTCTGCCATAATTTTTTATAAATATAATGTCTGTAATATTTTTTTTTGTAGAAAAAATGTCTGTAATATTTTTTAGTAGAAAAAATTGTCTGCAATAATTTTTTATCGAAAAAATTTCTATAATAATTTTTTTATGGTAAGAATTTCAGTAATAATTTTTGTT
The DNA here is from genome assembly GCA_963930755.1 of Eudasyphora cyanicolor. Taxonomy (NCBI): domain Eukaryota; kingdom Metazoa; phylum Arthropoda; class Insecta; order Diptera; family Muscidae; genus Eudasyphora; species Eudasyphora cyanicolor. The sequence continues at coordinate 42,085,417 of OZ005738.1, forward strand.
TTGGAATACAATTCTGTAATATTTTTTTTCTAGAAAAAATTCTGTAGTAATTTTTTGTCAAAAATTGTATAATAATGTTTTATCAAAATATTTTTGATGATTTCCTATGAGAGTTTGATCTGTTCCTGATGCTTTTTAAAGGTTTTCTATGAAGTTGAGCTGAAGACGGGATTGCTGACACTCAAATAATCCTGAAAGAAATTTCTGTAAAAACTTGTTTTGTAGACAAAACGTTTGTAATAATATTCTTTATAAATTTCTGCAATAAATGTTTTTATTAAAAAAAATCTGTTCTAGATTATTTTATAAAAAAAATTTCTGTAATAATAAAATTTCTGTTATAATTCTGTTATAGAAAAATTCTGTAATACATTTTTTTTATAGAAAAAATGTCTGCAACAATTTTTTGTACAAAAAATGTCTGCAATAATTTTTTCCAAAAAATTGTTTGTAATATTTTTTTGTAGAAAAAATTTTTCTGTAATAATTTTTTTTAGAAAAAAAATTTCTGTAATAATTTTTATAGAAAAAATTTCATTATTTCACAAAATCCTGAGAATATTATTCTTTTTCTTTCAATGTCTTTCTTATTGCCTTCATATCCCAATCGGCCCACTGTATTCTTCATGTTAAATTGTGAATGTTTTTCCATGTGTGAGATTGGGTGTGTTGATGGCACAGGACTATTTTTGTGGGTTTGCCATGTAATGATACACAAATGAGGATGACAATGCCGATGTGATGATGATTACGATGACGATGAGGATGGTGATGTTGATGTTGATGGTGGTTCTGCTGCTGGTGCTGGTGGTGATGTTGTCTTCAACCCCCAGCCAAGAAAGAAATGTCCGTCCGTCTGTCTCTCCGACCTACTGGCGCTGTGACGCACTCCGTGTTTGTTGCACGGTCTATTTGCCCTACCGATGAGCATTTAAAAGTGGGGAGGCCACTGAATATTCAAACAATCAGCAGCCAGCCCACCAGGCAGCCAGCAGAGCCACCATAGATGACAACAACAACAATTTTTATCCACATGTTTGACAAATATGTCAGTTGTACTCAAACTGAATCATTTACAGATTTAGTTCAATGCAGGATTTTCAACGAATTTAAACGTGGCATAGATGTGGCAAAAAAAACAGAAACCAAGAAAAAACCAGTGGCACTCAGCAAATATGATTTAATAATAAAGTTACTAAGTTCATAGTGGAAAGAAGACACAAGAAACAAGAAAACCGGGGCTAGAGAAAATCTCATAAACGGCAAAATGTGTTTTGAATGTTTTCTTTTTTTGTCGTATTTTCAGTTCGTGATTTCATTGCCAAAGTGTTGTGATAAATCTTGACTTTATTGACAAAGCGCAAAAAATAAACGATAAAAAGCAAGAGTTGTTTTTATTGTTTTGACCAAAAAAATAAAAAAAAAACCATAATCAGTTACGGCGAAAATTGTCAAAAAAAGAAATATTGTAAAAATTGTCATTTCATTTAATGGATTTATAATGGCGTAAATGGGTAGTCAAGCAGCCCGAACAGTCAGAAAAGCGAAAACCGGCAGAAGAAAAGATGCTATGTCAGAGTCCGTGGTATCATCTCCAATCAATGCTATCGTCGATAAATAATGACACAAAGACCCAATGAACATGGCAACATCATCATCTTTGTTGTTCTCGTCGTCGTCATGATGAAAATCTCTTACAAAGCTTAAATGTCATCTGTGAAAGCTTTTCGACTAATTGAAATTCTCTACTGATAAGGAACTTATATTTGCCCATGATGATGACGACGACGATAAGTCGAGTAGTATTCTGCTTGTAAACATGATAATAATCGATATCTCCATTATTATGATTATTCTAATAATGACAATGTTATTGTTCCATCAAAATTGAGTATTGAAAGGCTTTGCGGAGGCGTTGTCATAATCATCGATTATATCGATTTTATTTTGTGGCTAAAAATAAATTAGATTTAAAGATTAACGGAATACTTTTACGTGCAAAATGGTAGGAATTTGGAATTTCATAAAAAGCAAAGGAAATCGACCGAAGAAACGGTAAATAATTCTAAATAAATAGATAGAAATATAAATATATCAAATAAAAAAATAAAAAACTGCAAGGGCAAAAAAATTAAATTTTTCTATAAAAGTTGGACTTTTTCTATAAAAAAATTGGAATTTTTGTTAATAGATAGGATTTTTTGTCTACAAAAAATTGGTCTCGGCTAATTTTTTCCTATAAAAAATTGGTCACGGCAATTTTTTTCCTATAAAAAATTGGTCTCGGCAAATTTTTTCCTATAAAAAATTGGTCTCGGCAAATTTTTTCCTATAAAAAATTGGTCTCGGCAAATTTTTTCCTAAAAAAATTGGTCTCGGCTAATTTTTTCCTATAAAAAATTGGTCTCAACAAATTTTTTCTTATAAAAAATTGGTTTCGACAAATTTTTTCTTATAAAAAATTGGTCCCGGCGAAATTTTTTCCTATAAAAAATTGGTCCCGGCGAAATTTTTTCCTATAAAAAATTGGTCCCGGCGAAATTTTTTCCTATAAAAAATTGGTCTCGGCGAAATTTTTTCCTACAAAAATTGGTCTCGGCGAAATTTTTTCCTACAAAAATTGGTCTCGGCGAAATTTTTTCCTATCAAAAATTGGTCTCGGCGAAATTTTTTCCTATCAAAAATTGGTCTCAGCAATTTTTTCCTATAAAAAATTGGTCTCAGCAATTTTTTCCTATACAAAATTGGTCTCAGCAATTTTTTCCTATAACAAATTGGTCTCAGCAATTTTTTCCTATAAAAAAATTTGTCTCAGGAATTTTTGACTATAAAAGAGCAATTTTTGCCTGTAAAAAATTGGTCTCAGCAATTTTTTCCTATAAAAAATGGTTTCAGCAATTTTTTCCTATAAAAAATTTGTCACGGCGAAATTTTTTTTATAAAAAATTGGTCATGTGAAAATTTTTTCTATAAAAAATTTACCTGTCGAAATTTTTTCTATAAAAAATTAGTGCCGGCGAAATTTTGTCTACAAAAAAATTAGTGCCGGCGAAATTTTTTCTATAAAAAAATAAGTCCCGGCGAAATTTTTCTCTAAAAAATTAGTCGCGGCGAAATTTTTCTCTAAAAAATTAGTCGCGGCGAAATTTTTTCTATAAAACATTAGTCGCGGTGAAATTTTTTCTATAAAAAATTAGTAGCGGTGAAATTTTTTCTATAAAAAATTAGTCGCGGCGAAATTTTTTCTATAAAAAATTAGTCGCGGCGAAATTTTTTCTATAAAAAATTAGTCGCGGCGAAATTTTTTCTATAAAAAATTAGTCGCGGCGAAATTTTTTCTATAAAAAATTAGTCGCGGCTAAATTTTTTCTATAAAAAATTAGTCGTGGCGAAATTTTTTCTATAAAAAAATTAGACGCGGCGAAATTTTTTCTATAAAAAAATTAGACGCGGCGAAATTTTTTCTATAAAAAAATTAGACGCGGCGAAATTTTTTCTATAAAAAAATTAGTCGAGGCGAAATTTTTTCTATCAAAAAATTGGTCTCAGCGATTGTATCAGCAAATTTTTCCTATTAAAAAAATTGTCTCCGCCATCTTTCCTATGAAAAATTGGTCTCGACAAATTTGTTTCCAAAATTGTTCTCTGCAAATTTTTTTTAATAAAAATTGTTCTCTGCAAAATTTTTTCTAATAAAACTGTTCTGCAAAATTTTTTCTAAAAAATTGGTCCGCATATTTGTTTCTATAAAAACATGGTCTTGGCGAAATTTTTTCTATAAAAAAAATTTCCTATAAAATTGCGAAGACCAATTTTTTATAGAAAAAAATTGCGAAGACCCATTTTTTTATAGGAAAAAATTGCTGACTAATTTTTTTATTGGAAAAAATTGCTGAGACTAATTTTTTATAGGAAAAAATTGCTGCGACAATTTTTTTTATAGGAAAAAATTGCCGAGACAAATAATTTTTTATAGGAAAAAAATTGCTGGTACGAAATTTTTTTATAGGAAAAATATTGCTGAGCCCATTTTTATTATAGGACAAAAGTGCTGAGACCAGTTTTTTTATAGGAATAAATTGCTGAGATCAATTGTTTTTATAGGAAAAAATTGCTGAGACCAATTTTTTTTATAGGAAAAAATTGCTGAGACCAGTTTTTTTTTTAAAGAAAAAATTGCTGAGACCAATTTTTTATAGGAAAAAATTGCTGAGACCAGTTTTTTTATAGGAAAAAATAGCTGAGACCAATTTTTTTTATAGGAAAAAATTGCTGAGACCTATTTTTTTATAGGAAAAAATTGCTGAGACCTATTTTTTTATAGGAAAAAATTGCTGAGACCAATTTTTTTATAGGAAAAAATTGCTGTGACCAATTTTTTTTTATAGGAAAAAATTGCTGAGACCATTTTTTTTATAGGAAAAGTTGCTGAGACCAAATTTTTTTATAGGAAAAAATTGCTGAGACCAATTTTTTTTATAGGAAAAAATAGCTGAGGGCAATTTTTTTTTATAGGAAAAAATTGCTGAGACCATTTTTTTTTTATAGGAAAAAATTGCTGAGACCATTTTTTTTTATAGGAAAAAATTGCTGAGACCAATTTTTTTTATAGGAAAAATTTGCCGAGACCAATTTATTTATAGGAAAAATTTGCCGAGACCAATTATTTAATAGGAAAAATTGCTGATTTTTTTAATAGGACAAATTGCCGAGACCAATTTTTTTATAGGAAAAAATTGCCGAGACCAATTTATTTATAGGAAAAAATTACCTAGACCAATTTTTTTATAGGAAAAAATTGGCGAAACCAATTTTTTAGAGGAAAACTTAGCTGAGACCAATTTTGTATAGGGATAAAATTGCTGAGACCAACTTTTAATTGGGAAAAATTAAAATATGAATTTTTTAAACCTGCATACAATTATCCCAGAGCATTTTAGTTTGTGATATAACCATATCTCGGTTTATTGTAACTTTTTCAATTTTGTATTATTTAACTACTTAAATTGCCTTGAACCTGAAGTTATTAGTCTTTGAACATTTTAATTTTGAGTTATATCACTGTTGAAGTAAATATACTACATTAGAGCCATAATAATATTACATTAGAGCCATATTTCATTTTAATTCCTTTATATTGTTTTTTGGATTTCAGCCTAAAACCCTAGTAAATATATTTACTCTTACACAAATAACTTTACTCAAAGCCATAAACGACCTCCAGAGAAATATCATTAATTACTAAACATAATTTTAAATACTGAAATGTTACCTAAGGCCTATTCACGTTTTCCCTTTTAAACGTTTAAAGCTCTGTAAGACTTTACGATACTTTATCAATATTCGCTTTAAGGGCCTAAACGTCTTTTGCACAAATGTGTTGAGGTTTTAACTCATTTCGTTTTCTTTGTCCAATAAACAATCTTCGTCTAATTAGGTTTAATAAAGATTTAATAGTTATACATAGGAATCATTTATTATCTTTTGTTTTTTGTTGAGATTTTTATAATATTTATAAATTGGCGGTTACCAAACCTTCGGCAGAAGAGGAAACGCTATAGAGCTTAATCGATATTAGCAAAAAATAAACAAAAGAAAAAGAAATTATCATATATTTTAAAGTATGAAAAAAATATTAACTTTCACTCCGAAAAATATTGGCAAATGGTTTTTTGACATGAATGCAATTTTGGGAAGAAGCAAGACTTTATTTAAATGCCATAGATGATGATGAAGAAGACCGAAGAGGATATGGCTTATTCTTATAGAAAAGTTCATCGTTGATAACTTTTCTTATAGAAAAGTTCATCGTTGATGACTTTTCTTATAGAAAAGTTCATCGTTTTTTTTATCGTTCATCGTTTGGGAGGAAGCAAGACTTTATTTAAATGCGATAGAAGATGATGAAGAAGACAGAAAAGGATATGACTTTTCATATAGAAAAAATTCACCTTTTATGACTTTTCTTATAGAAAAGTTAATCGTTGATGACTTCTTATAGAAAAGTTCATCGTTTTTTTATAGAAAAGTTCATCGTTGATGACTTTTCTTATAGAAAAGTTCATCGTTGATGACTTTTCTTATAGAAAAGTTCATCGTTGATGACTTTTCTTATAGAACAGTTCATCGTTGATGACTTTTCTTATAGAACAGTTCATCGTTGATGACTTTTCTTATAGAACAGTTCATCGTTGATGACTTTTCTTATAGAAAAGTTCATCGTTGATGACTTTTGTTATAGAAAAGTTCATCGTTGATGACTTTTCTTATAGAAAAGTTCATCGTTGATGACTTTTCTTATAGAAAAGTTCATCGTTGATGACTTTTCTTATAGAAAAGTGCAACATTGATGACTTTTGGAATTTCTTTTAAACAATCGATAGCAGAAAATTATTAAAATGGAGCCGTTATAAGCTATAGCTAAATCGTGAGATTCAATACTTTACTCCCGATTAGTTGGCGAATTTACGGAAAACCAGTGAAGAAATATTGAACAACTCCCTGCATGAATCAGTCAGTATCTGATGGACTGTTTTTAATGATAATGGCGCTGACGGTTGGTTTGTCTGTCGTTGGTTTTGTACTTAAATAAAATTATGATTTCAGTCAGTCTCTCTTTTTTTATTAGGTTGTTATGTTTCTCTGATGTTGTTGTTGTCGTTGTTAGCCAAACAACGATTTGAACAACAACAAATTTCAAAATTTCAGCAGAGAAAAACCGCCACAATAAACCAACGAACCAACCATTTGGGCCAACATCATCATCAACAACAACAACAATGGCTCATTTGAAATTAACACCAAAGCGTGCGATTTTCTTGTAACCAAAGAGATTTGTTATGCTTTTGTTTTTTATTTTCTATCTCGTGTTTTGAGCTTTGCTTTTCCTCAAATTTGTTGGAGCTATGGCAGCAGTGGCGGCGGTCTTGGAAACAAAATGCATTTGAAAATAACAGCAAATCAGCAGTGAAACATCCATTGGCTGTTGAACAGAAATAAAAAGAAAAGGGAAAATCGCACATAGGTGATGAAGACAAGATTAAAAGACCCAAAAAATATAAAAGAGCGGGTAAAATTGGTTATGTATGAATAGAGAGATAGATACACCGTTGATGAATTTTCCTATAGAAAATGTGAAATTCGATGACTTCTCCTATAGAAAACTCATCGAAAGTTCATCGTTGATGACTTATCCTAAAAAAGTCAATCGAGGTCATCATTGATGACTTTTCGTATAGAAAAGTTCATCATTGATGACTTTTCCAATAGAAAAGTTCAATAGAAAAGTTCATGACTTTTCCTATAGAAAAGTTTATCAGTGATGACTTTTCCTATAGAAAAGTTCATCATTGATGACTTTTCCTATAGAAAAGTTCATCATTGATGACTTTTCCTATAGAAAAGTTCATCATTGATGACTTTTCCTATAGAAAAGTTCATCATTGATGACTTTTCCTATAGAAAAGTTCATCATTGATGACTTTTCCTATAGAAAAGTTCATCATTGATGACTTTTCCTATAGAAAAGTTCATCATTGATGACTTTTCCTATAGAAAAGTTCATCATTGATGACTTTTACTATAGAAAAGTTCATCATTGATGACTTTTCCTATAGAAAAGTTCATCATTGATGACTTTTCCCATAGAAAAGTTCATCATTGATGACTTTTCCTATAGAAAAGTTCAATAGAAAAGTTCATGACTTTTCCTATAGAAAAGTTTATCAGTGATGACTTTTCCTATAGAAAAGTTCATCATTGATGACTTTTCCTATAGAAAAGTTCATCATTGATGACTTTTCCTATAGAAAAGTTCATCATTGATGACTTTTCCTATAGAAAAGTTCATCATTGATGACTTTTACTATAGAAAAGTTCATCATTGATGACTTTTCCTATAGAAAAGTTCATCATTAATGACTTTTCCTATAGAAAAGTTCATCATTAATGACTTTTCCTATAGAAAAGTTCATCATTGATGACTTTTCCCATAGAAAAGTTCATCATTGATGACGTTCCTGATAGAAAAGTACATTTGTAGGTGACTTGTTTATCGCCCGTGAGCCACTGTAGTGTTTTAATGAGAGTGTCTACTTATACATATAAAAACACACTCACGCACACTGTAGCTGCCTGCATGTAAGCCCTATCGCTGCTATTGAGCTGCTTTGTGTTGGAATAGTTGTTCTGCTTAATAAATTCGTTATTTTTTAAAGCATACTTTTAGGCAGATATTGAAAAAAAAAACACTTTTGAATTCCGTTTATTATAACCTCTCATGAAGTCTTTAATATAAATTAGCTGTTTCAATCACTTTCAATTGTTTTATATTGTTGTTTGTTCCTTTGCCATGAACTGTTGTGGAGATGAACTTTGTTGATTGCACATACGCGTGATGTTCATTTAATTAATATTTGTTAAAGAATTTAATTTAAAAAGTTTCTCCCGCATAGCGCACTAACAAGTGTTAATTGACACTGCACTTGCACTTTAATTTGGTGCAATAAAACTTAATTAATAGACTTATTCAGAAATAATACTACAAAAGATGGCTGAGCAACTTCATATGCGACAAAACTGATGAAGAGATGCATTTTTTCATCAAAAAAACCATCAACGATAAAATTTTCTATAAGAAAAGTCATCAACGATGAACTTTTCTATAAGAAAAGTCATCAGCGATGAACTTTTCTATAAGAGAAGTCATCAACGATGAACTTTTCTATAAGAGAAGTCATCAACGATGAACTTTTCTATACGAAAAGTCACCAACGATGAACTTTTCTATACGAAAAGTCACCAACGATGAACTTTTCTATACGAAAGGTCACCAACGATGAACTTTTCTATACGAAAAGTCACCAACGATGAACTTTTCTATACGAAAAGTCATCAACGATGAACTTTTCTATACGAAAAGTCACCAACGATGAACTTTTCTATACGAAAAGTCATCAACGATGGACTTTTCTATACGAAAAGTCATCAACGATGAACTTTTCTATACGAAAAGTCATCAACGATGGACTTTTCTATACGAAAAGTCATCAACGATGAACTTTTCTATACGAAAAGTCATCAACGATGAACTTTTCTATACGAAAAGTCATCAACGATGAACTTTTCTATAAGAAAAGTCATCAACGATGAACTTTTCTATACGAAAAGTCATCAACGATGAACTTTTCTATACGAAAAGTCATCAACGATGAACTTTTCTATACGAAAAGTCATCAACGATGAACTTTTCTATACGAAAAGTCATCAACGATGAACTTTTCTATACGAAAAGTCATCAACGATGAACTTTTCTATACGAAAAGTCATCAACGATGAACTTTTCTATACGAAAAGTCATCAACGATGAACTTTTCTATAAGAAAAGTCATCAACAATGAACTTTTCTATAATAAAAGTCATCAACGATGAACTTTTCTATAAGAAAAGTCATCAACGATAAACTTTTCTGTAAGAAAGATTCTTAACTAAGATAGAAAACGACACCATGGATGACTCTTGTTATGGAAAATGTCATCCTTCATGACCATATTTATAGTAAAATGTAATAAAATGCGACTTTTCTTTTAGAAAATCTCATAGATGACGACTTTTTGTATGTAAAATGTCATCATTGATCAAAAAGAGGACCAGCGCAATGCTGATAACATTTTCGCATTTATTATTCATAGATTTTTTTTTTGCAAATTCCAATAGGCAGGCTATTAAATCGACACACTCCAAACGGAGTTAAAAAGGCAAATAGTAAAGAATTCACTCACATCCAGAGGAGAACAGCCTTTTTTGCACATGTCAGCCTCGGCTTTAAAACACTATTCAATTCCATCCAACCATTTTCGACTGGAGGAGATGGGGGACTAGGAAGCCTGATTGATGAGGGGCTTAAGCAATTTATGGTGTATTTTGAACTCAACCAAACGAACACAGAACACAACCCATTCCGGGTGATGATGAATGAACTCATACACGAATATGTACCGACTACATATGTGAATATGAATGACTAGATGTATGGATGCGAGGCATACTAAGCTCCCTCTCCAAACTGAATCATCATCAATTTGCTGCTGGAGAAGAAATCATCATAATCAGCATCATCGCCATCGTCATCATTTCAATGAAAGTGACAATGACACTGGCAATGACAGTGACATTTGTTTATTTGGCTTTGCCAAGGGGAAACAAATAACAATAAACATGTAATGATTTTGAACATCATTCGTAGTCATGTAGTCCTCATATCATCACAATTTGGGGGTTCTGTGGCTGAGGCTTGTTGTGATTTTATTTATTTTGCAAAATATTTCCAATCATATTGTGTCTAAGGTTGTTCGTTGATAGACAACAGGAAATTATAGTGTAAAGATTAATCCCCCATTTAACACATATTTTTGGTATTTGTAATAAACAGAAATTAAGTGGCATTTATTGAGTCAAACTGGAGTGAAAGATACGGAAAATTGGAAGCGCAGTATTGATAGGCGTGAACATGACTTTTTTGAGTTGACTAAAAAAGTGATTTCATTCAGAAAAGTTCTTCGTTGATGACTTTTCTAATAGAAAAGTTCTTCGTTGATGACTTTTCGTATAGAAAAGTTCTTCGTTGATGACTTTTCGTATAGAAAAGTTCATCGTTGATGACTTTTCGTATAGAAAAGTTCATCGTTGATGACTTTTCTAATAGAAAAGTTCTTCGTTGATGACTTTTCGTATAGAAAAGTTCTTCGTTGATGACTTTTCGTATAGAAAAGTTCATCGTTGATGACTTTTCGTATAGAAAAGTTCATCGTTGATGACTTTTCGTATAGAAAAGTTCATCGTTGATGACTTTTCGTATAGAAAAGTTCATCGTTGATGACTTTTCGTATAGAAAAGTTCATCGTTGATGACTTTTCGTATAGAAAAGTTCATCGTTGATGACTTTTCGTATAGAAAAGTTCATCGTTGATGACTTTTCGTATAGAAAAGTTCATCGTTGATGACTTTTCGTATAGAAAAGTTCATCGTTGATGACTTTTCGTATAGAAAAGTTCATCGTTGATGACTTTTCGTATAGAAAAATTCATCGTTGATGACTTTTCGTATAGAAAAGTTCATCGTTGATGACTTTTCGTATGGAAAAGTTTATCGTTGATGACTTTTCGTATAGAAAAGTTCATCTTTGATGACTTTGACTTGATGGTGATGACTTTTCTTCTGAAAAAGTTCATTCTTGATGACTTTTCTTCTAAAAAATTTCATCATCTATGAATTTTTCTTCTTTTTTTTTTTCCTTGTTAGCCCTTTTCCATTGCTTGTTTATACTTTAGGACCATTTACCAGATTTGACTAAGCAGCGCTTCCTTAAGATCTTAATCAACATCATTATGCACTCCACAGCCAAAACACACATTCACTCTATCTCTCTTGAGAGTCAAAGTAAAACTTACTTTTAAGCGGAATAAAATTATGGTAGTTTTAATTACACTCTTACTTTCTGCGGACGAGTGTTTCAACTAAAATTGCTTCAACGCTTTTGCATTTCAAAAGCTGTGTTTTTTAGCATTCAACGCTTAGATCCTCCTCCTCTTCCACCTACACAATTATACATTTTTCTAACGCAATCCTAGTGGAAGACTTAATATGCTGAAAATGTTGCGCACTTATTTCTTCACTCTAATGTTTAAATGTTTGCCCGAAACTTTGTCTGTAGCATTTGTGAGGAAAACCGGGAGAAAAATTGCGCCAAAATAAAAAAGTGAACTGAAATTAATGAAATGCTATAAAATGTTACTTAAACCAAGTGAGGCATAACGAACTATAAATAAGAGTTTATAATTTAGTTGGGGTTTAGGGAGTTGACGATGAAGTTGTCGTGATGGCAGATAAGGGGTGGACAGACAAACTTCCCTGGAAAGTTTGTTAGGCAGACAAATTTTGAGTTTTATTTGCAGGCAGAAACTTAGCTCATGTTTGATCTGTTAGTTCATGTTTGATCTGCTGCATATGGAGAGGTATCTTCATAGAGGAGTATCCATATATACTTCCATCTGTACAGATGATGTTTTTTTTTTGTTTGAATTGTCAGATCTACAAATTGCCATATGGAATTGTTTTTCCCAGAAGAAGAAACAGTTAACTCTTGTAATCACGTACACGTTTTAACGCCTGCAGACAATTTCATTGTGTTTACGCTAGTTCACAGTAATTGGAAATTAGCAAATATATAAAAAATCGTAAAAATCTTGTATATTATTATTATATATTTCATATTTGAGAAAAATACTCCTCGTGAGCAAATAAGTATTACATTGAAAATAAGCATTCATCACCAAAAAGCTAAGACAACAACCACTCAGAACAAATCTCAACTGTTTTCGACAGTATTATAATAATAAACTATATTTCCTACCAGTGTTGTCAACCCGACGATTCTCGTTTCCATTTAAGCGTTTCTAGTAAATTTAATATGTCGCTTTGAATTTAAAATAAGTAAAAATGTATCTTAAAATATCGAAAGTCATAGAATTCGTTGATGTTTTTTATATATTCACACAAACAAAGCAATTGATAAGGAGTTTTCCAAATATATTTTATTTAAAAAAGATTTTTAATATTTTTGTCTTTTTCGAATTTAAGTTTAAATATTTCCTAGATTTCGTGTTATATTTTATAGTTAAAAATGTCATAGCGGCATTTGCTTTACTTTTCCAGCAATAATTTTTTATTTATAAATATTCCAATTCATCACTTTTTGACAATCCAATTAAATTTTACAAACGTATAACATTTCCAAAAAAATTGCATTTTGATCTTCTGAAAAACAGAAACCTGGCTTTTAAATTAATGCACATTGTCAAAATACTTAAATACAAATTAATTTTTGATTTGGAAATATTACGAGTAGTTCCAAATAAAACATATTAGGATGGAAACATAGTTTTGTTTAGAACAATGTCCTCCCAAAAAATTATATTTGTATGTGTCAAATATTATATATTTGAAGTGTGCTCTAAACATATCTAATTCACCTTACGTTTGTTTTTTTAATTTATCTATAGAATTTGTTTTGCAGAATCTCAAGTTTGTAACTATCCAATCGCCATTTTTTCCCATTTATTTTTTCTATTTTCCATTTTTTTATGAATAAATGATATTCGAGGCAAGTTTTAGGTTAGGGTGGCAGCCGTATTTTTTTACAAGCTCACATAGACCAGTTTAAGTCCCTAGTGTTACCACGGGCTGAAATGCCCCTCATCGATACCAACCTGTTTGATATACAAATTTATCGATAGTGCGAATACGGGTACTGGACAGATCTGTTAGGCTGCCTAGAAAGGCCGACCCCATTATGTCCAGTCGTCGTTTACTTAGATCGGGGTAGTCGCATAGCAAGTGCTCAATGCTCTCCACTTCATCCTCATCTCCACATCTTCTGCAGAAGTCATTGAAGTCAGTACCCAATCTTTTGGCGTGTCCCGTCAGAACTGATACTAACGTATACAATCATTGCCTCTCTAGTGCGAGGAGATATTTTGATCTTTTCAGGTCATACATTGGCCAGATTTGTCTAGCTACCCTGCAGGTGCCGATTTCTGTCCATCTTTCGTTGGACTGCCTGATTGCCTCTTGCATAAGCCAAAGCTTGCACGTTTGTAAATGAATTTGTAATGTCGTCCCTTTCCTAGCAAGTTAATCGGCTTTGCAGTTCCCCGGGATATCCCTATGCCCAGGCACCCATATGAGGTTTATATTAAACTGCTCAGCCATCTCGTTAAGAGATCTGCGGCAGTCGAGGGCTGTTTGTGAATTTAGGGATGTTGCATCCAGAGAATTGATGGCAGCCTGGCGGTCCGAGTAAATGACAACGCCAGTGTTGGATACTATGTTGCGACTCAACCATTTGGCGACTTCCCATATTGTCATTATTTCGGCTTGATAGACACTGCAGGTATCTGGTAGTCTGTAAGCTGTATATCCAAACTAAGTTCTTCACAGTGTACTCCGAAGCCAACCTTTTCACCAAGCTTCGAACCATCCGTGTAAAAGTGGAGATGGTTTCTATTACCTGGTATTCTGCCAACCCATTCATCTCTGGCTGGTATCATAGTGATGTAGTTGCTATCGAAGGTGTACACCGTTGGTATATAGTCCACTCGGTCGGTTACCATAGAACTACACTTTGATATCGTCATGTGACCGTAGTTTTTGTACCTCCATATTGATAGGCAGTTTAATCTTAGTGCCGATCTCTTGCCACAATATTAATCGGCAGTATATGGAGTAGGGCTTGTAGAGGCTCAGTCGCTGTAGTCTTTAATGCTCCGCTTATGCACAGGCAAGCAGTTCTCTGAACCTCTGATAGTAGGTTGGTGATGATTAGTTTATCGGTTGCCGTCCACCATACCACAATGCCGTATAACAATATTAGACGAACTACTGCTAAATATTAAGATTAGTGTTAACGTTATAGCCTCTTTAGATGACGTGGCAATAGCTGTTAGAGGGAAGTTTCCAAGAATTCTTAGAGATATCCTACAGAAAGTTCGACTTAGTGAACTTTCACTCTGGTCAGGAAATGCCTACGAACATGGTGTCATTCTAGACATAATGCCTGACCTTCCGGGTATTCTTGATTACTTACACTATGTCTGAACCACTTTATGTATCCTAGGACATAGGATACTCATTAACGTCTATACAGAAGGTTCCAAACCCAATAGCCTGACCTTCCGGGAATTCTTGATTACAAAATGGCTGAACCACTTTTTGACAAGAAGTTTCTCAATCTTATACCTGACAGATCAGAATTGAATTTTCGTATCCCATTACATATGGGACTCTTTAACTTCTATACGGACGGTTGAGCTGATCAAAGTCGGTATAAATATTTTCTGTGATAGTCAGGCTGCTATCAAGTCCCTTGAAACTATATTGCTGAATTCAAAAATTACCGTCGACTGTCGTAGATCTCTTAACGAGATAGCTGAACAGTTCAACATTCACCTGATATGGGTGCCGGGCTAAACAGAACAGGATTTTTTTCGATCGAGATCTTTAAAATTAGGACAATATTTTTCTCAACGCAGATATTGAATTTTGAATTTTAGTCATTGGGCGAGCTTGTCATTGAGCCGATTTGTTCAATCCGCCGAAGATAATATTTTAGAGCAGGAATTGTCATAAATTTTGTATAATTTAATAAAAACTGCAAAGATTCAGTTAAAAGGCTTCGAAAATCTGGTATTTATGGCTTAAATACATATATTTTGGAGCGACCTCTATAGGGTGACTATAACAAAATATGAAACGATTTGTAAAATTTTTGCTGTGATGAATTCTTGTCAAAATAGAATACAAACTGCAAAGTTTCTCCTAAATTGCTTTAAAAATGTGGTATCTATGGCTCAAAGCCCGTATTTGGCAGCGACATCTATAGGGGGCCTATATCAAAACATTCACCGATTTGGCCCATTTGCAATTCCAAACAACCTGCAACTATAAGAAATTCTTCTACCAAATTTGATCAACCTGGCTCTATTATTACGGACTGTAGCGTGATAACAACAGACGTACATGTAATAATTATGTAGGGTCACAGATCAATTATTAGAGGTTTTACAAACGCAGTGACAAAATAAATATACCCCCATCCTATGGTGGAGGATATAATTAAAATAGGTTTGTAGTATTTAAACTGAACCATTGTGTAGAAAAATCTTATTTGATATTTCGACCCTGTTCAAAACTATCCTTTGAGGTTTTTATTACACTCACGCAAGACCACTTGGTAAATGCATCGTTCACCCTGCCAGTTAAAAATATTTTACTTATTGCAATTTCACCAATGGAAATGGATTTACCGCCTGTTTCTGTAACTTGAACATTTGCTTTCCTTCGCCTGCCAGACGACAACCAGGTGATTTGGGTTTCACTAACTACCATCAGAACGACAAGTCGCACGATAATGAACTCGTACGAAAACGTAAACATTTCAGTGTAAATTTTGGTTTCTCTATCTCTCTTTGCTGTCATCTGGGCGAACACAAATGTCAGATCGAGTCACTTTATTTTATTTGTCGACTGATAGGAACAATGTCAAAAAAACGTTATTAAAAGCA